>CAOLHI010000322.1:0-707355 GCA_948474755.1 Ctenosaura bakeri | reverse complement strand
GGTTCATACAGATAAATGCAATCATTCATATTACCCAAAACTGAGCTGTGTACATACATATGTAATCAAAATGTGTGTCATATTCTACAGTCTTTCCTTAATCTAACTACTAGTCCCGATTAGAACAGATAAACTGAATCCATAGAACTTGCATGATTTATCAAGTACTCACTAATTCAACTGCTCTAGTCTAGTAGGGATGAGCAATTGGACTTAAGACTCTGATTCTTTAAGAGCATTTTTAAACAGAAGTGTCTGCAATTAGGTGGCACTGCTCAATCTTTTTGTCCTTAATGTACTATCCTGGCTAAGAAAAAAGACAGAAGTAATACTGGAAAAACAGGGGAGAGTTATGAGTGTAATGAATACTGCAGGAAGTGGCTTGATAAAAGTCCTGTGTGATCCTCTTCGCTACCTTTGCACAAAGTGCACCAGTGCACCAGTGACAAAAGGATTCACAAAGCATATCAGTAACTCAAAGATCTGCTATGGAGGAAAGTACATACCTTCCAATATTGTAAGATTATCCTTTTGGCTGTCCAAGCTGCTCTGGGAATTCAAAGCATCTGTTTATGGAGTACCCAAAAAAGAAGTTATGTAATTAAAATGCTAACGTAACATGCAGTGTAGAAGAGAAGGTAAGATTAATCAAAGTATCTACCTATCAAAACTGAACAACTTTGGGGAAAAACATATGACCTAATTGGCATTAGATTCCTGGCAAGCCAACAGGAATAATTACCACTAACTCCACAGCAGTATAATTTTGGCTGGGTACCAATGTACTCATAAGAGGGTTTTTGGTGCATAAACTGGAGGTGTAAATCTAAGATAGTTAATTTAATAGATTGAATAATGTTTTGCCATTGAATCTTCTGAACTGGACTGCTTAAATCAAAATTAATTCAGCTATACATAACATCTGTGCTATGCTTGGTTTGCTTTCTTAGAAAATTATGAGTTTGTAGTGTTGTGGGCATTATTATCGTCATCTGGGTTTTTCAGCTCAGTTCCCAGCGACCCATTTTTTTCATTGCTTTGCAATTTGTAGATAAACTAGAAAATTGGGCAGAAATTAATAAAATGAAATTCAGTAGAGACAAAAGCAAAATTCTACATTTAGGCCACAAAATACAAGTGATCAGGTATAGAACAGGGGGATTCATGGCTCAGCAGTACTACATGCAAAGAAGGCAAATGCTATTTTAGCTTGCATTAATAGAAACATAGTTTCCAAGTTGAAAGACATAATAGTCCCACTATACTATGCATTGCTCAGGCCTCATCTGGAGCACTGTGTTCATTTCTGGATGCCTCATTTTAGGAATGATATAGACAACTTGTAGCAGGATCAGAGAAGGGCAATAAAGATGATAAGATTTATAGAGAACATGTTCAATCTTCTTATAAAAGAAAAAAAAATTTAGAAGCTAACTGGCTTTGGGGAGTGGTTACCTTTAGAGATAGTATGATATGTTAAGAAATAAGATTATATTTAACAATAGTAATAGATTAAATGGAAGAGAAAAATATAGAATTAAGAATGAAATGATTATAATAAAAATGAATATAATGAAAATAACAATTAAAGATAGGTAACAAAAATGTATAAGTAGTATGATATAGAATAAGCTGAACAAGTTTATGATTTTAAGGGCAAAAGAGAGAAAAAAATAATGTAAGTTTGTAGTGTTTAGAAAAAAAGGAAAAAAATTATTATTATTTTTTCTTTTTTTTTGTTTGATTCACTATTATGTATAACATGGTGTTTAATTTTTTGTTTTTGTTTTTTTGTTTGTTATATAATCAATAAAAATTATTTTAAAAAAAAGATTTATAGAGAACAAAATATCTGAGGAAAGGTTGAAGGAGCTGGGCATGTTCAGCTTGGAGTAAAGAAGACTGGGGGGAGCGATGACTACACCCCATCAATGAATTAAGGTTCACAAAGAGGAGAGAGCAGGCTTGTCCTCTGCTGGCTCAGAGCGTAGGACTAGATCTAATGGTTTGAAGGTACAGGAGAGTAGATTTTGATTGAAAGTAGAAGATACTTCTTGGTGATTAGAGCAGTTCAGCTATAGGACCAATTTTTAAGAGCAGTGGTGGGATCTCTTTCTCTGGATGTCTTCAGAAAGATGCCAGACAGCTGCTCGGTGAAGATGCTTTAGCTAGGGACCCAGTATCGTGCAGGGGGTTGGACCTGGTGGCACATGAGACCCCTTTCAATTCTATGATTCTATGATTTGAGGTATAATGTCTGATTCAAAAAATTCAGGCTTTTAAAATTAAAGCACTTTCACGCTAAGGAGACACAAACACTGGCTGATGCAATATGTATACTTCTTCCTGACCTCCAGCCTCCCTTTCATTTTCAAGGTTGTTAGTAAGATTATGTTTATTGATGTAAAGCTATCACCACCCTTTCCTCCCTACTCAAAATTACAGTGACATAAGCCCAGAAGAAGAGGAAGCAAAGAATGCTATATTGATTAACGGGATTCATAGCTCAGATAGATTCTCTAGTGTAGTCCGGCATCCTTGGATCAATGGTCTTTGATCCAGTCAATATCACCTCCTTTGTAGAAAGAATACCATCAATTTAGAGGTTGTTTCTTAGTTTGATGGGACTAAAGAATGAGAAAGGAATCATTCCCTTGACCCCCTTGTCCGTCTCTAATCACAGTAAGTCCTAATGTCTCTGGAGTGGTGGATAAGCAAGTGAAGAGAGACTCTAGAGCCCGTAAACAATGTATTTAAAATACACATAGGCATTGAAATAGCTCCTCCAGTTGCTGCTTGTCAGTTTTGCTAAGAGGGGATGCAACACTGAAGTGTTTATTCAAAACATCAAGATAGGACCCATGGGGGAAATGAAAATGTTGTAGCCTCCCCAGTTATTTCTTTTGCCTTTATTCTACCTACAGTAATATTTTTCTCAAGGCAGTTTACATAGTTAGCAAAAAGAAATTTAAAAGCACATTAGCAAGCAAGTTACATTTAAGAGACAACAGAAAGAGACCCAAAGTCTGCAAAACAGAAGTATTTTCAAAGTCTATTTAGAAGCAGGAAGATAAGAGGCTTGGTGGGACTTCACTACTGTGGAGCCGATACTAAAAAGTTCTTGGTCTCCATGGATCTAATCTTTATATCCAATTATCTCAGGAAAAAGTAGTGGCCATTGAAATCAAACTTTTCTTAAAATACTATAAAGTCTTACCAATGTTGGAAAAGCAAAGATTTTCTAATTTGTCTGTATGAGTTAGGTATGTGTAAAAGAACAAGTAATTATTGCTCAGTATTCTTTTTTTTTAAGGCAAATAATTAAAAAAAATATTGTTTTATTAAAATTTAATTGCAAAAGAAAAAAGAAAAATGAGTAGGTTACATCATTATTAAATGTATCCCACCCACCCACACCACTTCCACTTATATTCTCCAGTTGAAACTACATTGTTTCTATTTACACAAAAGAAGAGCAATTACATTTCTATTGACAGAGAAAAAGCAATTACATTTATATCTTATTTCCATTTTTTATACATCTCATACATTTGTATCTCAACCCAGTCCAATACTCCTTTCCATTCCCTTTCAAAATTCTGTATAGGTTTATTTTTCAAGGAAAATGCTAATTTTTCTATTTCTACCATCTCTAGAACTTTCAGCTTCCACTCTTCTAAATTTATATCTCTGTTTTCTTTCCAATATTGCGCATACAACAACCTCGCTGCTGTTATCAAATATAACAATATCTTCTGATGACTTCTTATCTGTCTGTGTTGTCCTAACATATTTAACAAATAAAACTCTGGTATCATTTCAAAATTCAAATTACAAATTCTTTGAATTTCATCATGTACCCCCTTCCAAAATTTTCTTGCCCTTCTACAAGTCCACCACATATGAAAAAAAGATCCAATATTTTCATCACATTTCCAACACTTCCCAGTCCCAGATTTAGTTATCTTCTGTAATCTTATTGGGGTCATATACCATCTTTGAAGCCTTTTTATAAAAATTTTCTCTTAAATTTAAATTTGGGATAAATTTTATATCCATTTTCCATGTTCTCTCCCAAACTTCTAGTTCAACTGGCTGTCCCACATTCTAAGCCCATTTAACCATTGAGTCTTTGACTACCTCTGATTCCATTTCTCTTTTCAATAATAATTTATAGAGTTTGGAGATTCTCTTCTTTTGGTCTCCCTTCATCAACAAATCTAGTTCATTTTCTCTTCTCTCAAATCCATATAATTTTTGATCCATTTTAAATCTTTCTTTAAGTTGTTGCCATGGGAACCAATTTAGCTCATGTCCTTTTTCTTTTAAATCTTCTATTGTACACATTCTTGGTTTCTCCCCCTACCATTTCAAAAGTTCTTGATATGTTAATAGATTTCCTTGTTTTGTTGGAGCAATTCCATAGGCTTCTTGTGGTGAAGTCCATATTGGAAGTTTTGTATAATATTGCCGCTTTATTTGTATCCAAATCTTTAACAATGTTTTCCAGATACAATGATTGTTGAACTCTTTATTTACTGTTAATCTGTCATAACATAGATAACCATGCCATCCGAATCTGTTATTTATTTCTTCCAATTCTGTGATAGTTGCTCTCTCTAATTTGATCCAATCCTTGATCCAATCCAAACAACATGCATAATAATAAGTTTTCAAAGATGGTAGATCAAATCCTCCTCTCTCTTTTGCATCCTTAAATGTTTTAAATCTTATTCTTGGTTTTTCGCCTTGCCAAATAAATTTTTGTAAATCCTTTTCCCATTCTTTAAATATCTTCTCACTTCCTATTATTGGTAATTTTTTAGGGAGCTTGACATAGAAGTTTCCTTACTTTAATCCCCATATATCATGGCATTGGCCTTTTAAAATGTTTTCCATATAGGATGGACATTTGGTAAACCCTATCTTGATTTCCCCCATATCTGATACAAAATGGATGAGGTTCCTTGTGAAGGTCACGGGTAAATGTAAGACTGTTAACAAAAGATGGCTAAACAGCAGATCAATGGCTGAAGTTGCTTTTGCTTAGTAATATATTCAGTGTGGCTATGGTAGACCTAAATACTGAGAAGGGTCGATATGCTTCTTTTTCCATTCCCCCCTCCGGTGGCTTCGTTCCTGATTATGTTGCTTCCTAGATTCACTAGTTCTTTTTGCTACGTGCAAGCAACTTATGGCTCTCTCCAGGTCAAGGCTCACTACTGAAATGCTGAGGCATTGGGTGGCAGGCACAGGTGAGGCAGATCTTTTATCTAGAAACGAGTAACAGATTAGGAGAGAGGACCTGCTCAAGGCAATTGGTTTCTCCCTCCCTGCCTCACTGTCATGGATCCATTTGCTCTTATTGTGCCCTCTTACCTCTCTGGTAATAAAATACTGATTATAACAGTACCTTGCAAACTGTAATGTGATTATCCTTATCCCTGAGAGACAGGGAATGGCTGTTATCTTCACCTAACAGATGGGATCTGATGTATAGACACAATAAGCAGCTTGTCTAATGCCATGCAGGTAAAAGGTCTGTGGCAATTTGCAGAAGGTATACTTTTAACATTCAGTTGAAGAGCTCCCATAGAATTAAGGGTCTTCTCATTAAAAGAAAAAGAGCAAATTTCTAGGTTGTGAAGGTAAATGTGGCCATATTTTTCCAAAGGCTAAAGTAGAGATAGTTTGGTGGAGAAATCCATAGATCAAGAGTAAATATTCATACAAGGATTTTGTATCCATTCCAATCAGAGCTTGGAAGCATGGTTGTTGTTGCTGTGTGTTTTCAAGTCACCTCTGATTTATGGCAACCCTAAGGTGAACCTATCATGAGCTTTTCTGGGGCTGAGAGTGTGTGATGTGCCCAAGGTCACCCAGTGGGTTTCCATGACTGACCTCAGAATCAAAACCTGGTCCCAATGGTTGTAATCCAATACTCAGACCACTGCACCATGCTGGTTCTCTATTTTTTGGACTATCACAAGTAAAATTTCCCAGGTAGTGTGGCCTATGGCTGTGGTGTATGGCATCTACATTGTCTAAGATTCATTCTTGTCTAATATAACAGCTAAAGTAGACCCAGTATAGTATAGTCCTTTGGGTTTTGGATTAGGACTCTGGGAGAAAAGGGTTTAAATACCTGCTAAACTGTGGAAATCTACTGGGTGACCTGTATCAAATCACACACTCTCTCAGCATGTATCTCCTCTGAATAAATCTTAAGAGTCATAGAATAAAATCATAGAGTTGGAAGTACCTCATGGGCCAATGAGCCAGCAGGATCTCCAGCTAAGCATTCCCAGCAAGTAGCTGTCCAGCTTCTTTTTGAAGCCATCCAAACAAAGAGACCCCACCACCTCTCTAGACAATTGGTTCCATTATTGAACTGCTCTTACTGTGATGAAGTTCCTTCTGATGTTCAAGTATAATCTACTCTCTTGTAACTTCAAACTGTTAGACATGGTCCTGTCCTCTGAGGCAGCAGAGAACAGCCCTGTCCCCTCCTCTCTTTCTAAGAAAATTTTTGGAGATCTTTACTGTAGATTTGAATTGACTTGAAGGCATAAAACAAGAACAACAATAAAGTAGAAAGTGAGCTCAATGGCAACCCCAAGTCTTTGTCCACTGCCTAAAACCTGCTCTTGCACAGGTCATCTTCTTCATTATTGCCCCAAACA
The DNA here is from genome assembly GCA_948474755.1 of Ctenosaura bakeri. NCBI lineage: Eukaryota > Metazoa > Chordata > Lepidosauria > Squamata > Iguanidae > Ctenosaura > Ctenosaura bakeri. The sequence continues at coordinate 700,672 of CAOLHI010000322.1, read as the reverse complement.
GTGGTCAAGAGAGATCCACACATACCAGCAGCCTCCTGTGCACATTACTGATGTGAAAACCAATATATCTTCTAAATGTATATCCCTTTCTCCATCATGATGCTCATTTTGACCCCAGTGAATATGCTGAAGGAATGTTTTAATGCAAATAAATACATACATTTGGTTGAACTCATCTGGAGATTTTGAGTAAAATTTCATCAGTATGCAGATGGCATGCAGATGATTGATCTTCTTCTCCTTTCCATCTACTTTTGCAAGTCCCTACTGCCTTATATTGTGCCATTGAATCTGACTAATTGCACTTTTCCTAGAACAAAGCAAAAGCTTCTTTTCCTTAGGTATGTGGTTGCTTCATTACCATTATCATACTTTAAATGTGAACTTACTTAGCAAGCACGTGTTAGATGTTAGATGATGCCATCCTAACTGAAGAAGCATCTGAGATGATGTTCTTTCTTCCTGCCTGCCTATCAATGCCAAGCATGGCTGCCTATGTGCCTGGTAGCCCACTGCCTTGATCTTTAATAGTTCTTCAACTATGTATGACAAGAGTTGTGCCCTGGGCTCATTAGTCTGGGGAAAAGTTCTTAAGTTCTTGCAGTCTCTCTCTCTCTCTCTCTGCAGGACCTTAAAGTCTATAGGTTTTAAAAGTGGGTGGTTAACCAACTAAAAACAAGGGGGAGAGAAATCAGGTTGAAGACAAGTTGATTTTGAAACTTGTGCGGATTGGGGTGTAGAATTACACAAAAGTAATCCGCCCCAATCCATTTTACGGTGTAGACGACCTCCGTCAGAGGTCGCACTACACCGTTTTAATACCCCCGTGTGGAAAGGGCCTAATTCGCATACATGGATTCTCCCATCTTCCAATGAGAGGAGGAATCCAGTTGGTCAATTGGCTGAAGATCAGGGTAGCAGGTGCTTCTCTTGTGAGAATTTCTGTGATTCTTCCAGGCTCTTACTGGTCTGTCTCCATGGAGTCTCTCCTCTGGTGTTCTCTAGGCTCCTTCTTTTCAGACTTTTTCTATCTGTGGTGCAGGTCTCCAAGCCTGCATCTGCAAGCAGGTTTTTTTCTTCTTTTGGGTGAAGCAGCCACATCTCCAAGTCTGTGTGTCTGTATTCAACACTTCCCTGACTTGGGAGCTGTCATCTGGATTCAAGTACTGGTTGTTCTCCTAAACACATAAAGGAGCCATGGGGGGGGTGGGGAGGGAAGAGTCCCAGCTTGTATTTTAAAATGAGACCTGACTTCTTCAAGATGAACATGCAGTCCAGATTATTGTATATTACCCTACCCTGCAAGTATGCAGACTATGGCAAGAGGAAACTCTCTTCCTGATGCAATAAAGTCTACTTGCAATTAATGTTTGTCAAGCATAACTTATAAGAAAGTGCTGAGGATCCTCTGTTAGGGCACAGTGCCAGGACAAAGAAGCATGAATGAGGCTGGATCAATCTGGACCAAACTGGGCCTACATCCAGATAGCTGAATTATGTTCCAAACCAATTTGTGGCCCCATGTATAGCCCTAATCAGTATCATTAAATAAATATTTACTAGAATCATGTTGGTTAGTTCCAACAAGAGCAAGGTCAGTCAGTCAATGGCTGAATACTGAGTCAACAGGTAGATAAATTCAATTTATTTAATGTTTCTATTCTAGTTAGACTTAACAATGGCACTGAGGACATTATTTTCAGAGCTGCAGATGCTCATTTCAAATAATCAGTATTTAAGCACCTTAATGTGATCTTTAAAAATCTGTGAACTGCACTTCTTTTTTTTAAAAAAAAGCAAAAAAAAGCAAAGTCCTACAGAAAACCCAACAGCAGCAATGTACATCTACAAGGTTAGCCTCAAGGGAAATTCTAAGGGATACCAAATATTTTATTACAGTGTTCAGCACATTTAGTTCTTTCATTCTGTGACTGTGCAGAGGACAGCAAAGATTTAAGTATCCCTTGAGCCTACAAGCCCTCTGGGGGAAAAACAATCATTGTGTGTTTTGTACAGTGCCTGTCACAAAGGGGACCTGGTCTATGATTGAGTCTCCCAGGAGACAAAGCTATAATAAAAATCACAGATGCTGGCCTGAAGGTATAATAACCTGCTACACTGTTCTGGTGCTCTGAAAGAATCAGGCAAATATCTAAGTAAGGGCCATACACATTACTTTTAACAAATTTGTTGTGTCAGCTGCTTGATACTGTTAGGAAAACTCATTTACATGGAATGTCAAGATGATGCTGTTGCAGTTTTGGTATCTTTGATCAGTTTCAATCATTCGTATTCGATAATTGAGCTTCAAATATGAAAGAATCAAGTGGAAGAGGATGAACTACCCAAAGAAATAATCTCTAGCAGCACTGCTCTTGGTTTGCATGTATCACTCTATTTCCATAGCTTTAAGATTCTAGTAATGAAGCCATTGAGCCACCCAGTAAAGTATTTAGTAAAATCAAATTGAATGGTCAGGGGAGTTTTCAGACACTTCCCTTCTATTTGTGTACGTGTGTGCATGTGTCTGTGAAAACTTTGAACTATATTCTCCTTTTCTTATAATGGCTGCTATTCAATTTGGGGGGAAGATATAAAATTCAATTGATTGTCATGTTAAATTGCAAGATTCAGCACTTTCATCCTAGTTGACATATTAAATTTCGTTTAAGGAAGTTAAATATAAGATAGATTTGTTCAGACAGAGTTTGTTTGTGAAAGACAAAATGCAAATATTGGTAAATCATCTCTTATGCTATAGTTATAAGATAGGAATTGTAATACTGAATTTACTGTGTAAATGATACCATTTATTTCTTGAGAGCTAGCTTGGCCATGGAAACCCACTGGGTGGCCTTGAGTGCATCACACACAATCTGAAAAAAATCCATGAGAGGTTTGCCTCAGGGTTGCCATAAGTCAGAAACAACTTGAAGGCACACCACAACAAGAACAATTATTGTTGAGCCAGCATGGTGTAGTGGTTTGAACACTGGTCCACCACCTTGGAGACCAGGATTAGATTCCCCACTTGGCCGTGGAAATCCACTGGGTGACTTGGGGAACAGTTCAGAAACAACTTGAACACACATAACAATTCTATGACATACATTCTATCCCTCGTCTTATTTGCAATGTGAGTAAGCAGGATACTTCTGCAACTTCACTATGGTACTTGGGTTGCTTTTGCTATAAGCTAAAAATCTCCTCATTATAGAGGTCTTCACTAAAGAGTACACCAATTTTCCTAATTCCTTCCCTTTTTTGTGTAGCTCTTGAGTACAGAACCTTGTCCTTTTCATCAGAATTAAGATATATTGACATTTAAGCCTCTTGCTCTAACCTCAAAGTTTCCTGAACAAACAGGGCCAAGAAGAGCTACCAGACTGTGTGTCTGCCAGGAAGAACAATCAATACTGCTGAATAAAATCTCACCTATAGATCACAGGTAACTTTGCATCTACCCAGCTCAAAGGTTTTGTGAGTTTCCAGCTTGTTGTTAGTGCTCAAATTCCTGGATGACTGAAAGTTCAGAAACACCTGAACTACTGCTAATACATTTTGCATGAATATATGGTGTTGGGAAATAGCAAATCCCAGCTCCAGCAAGGGGAAAAAAACTGGATGCTGATGGAGTCTGCATAGCGTAGAAGCCAGAAGGAAGATGCATGAGGAGAGGCCCTTGGGCCATGTCTATATCACAGTAGTTGATTGTGTTTGTCAGCTGCTCCTGCCTCAACATGGAGAACTAGCTATTCAGAGAATCTGCATTAGTCAGAATCTGTGAGAGTAAGGATTTTTTTTGAGGCATTAGAAAATAAGGTACTGTACAGAGAAGCATCAGCTCAGTAACTAAAGTGTTGACACAGAAATACAGTCTCCAGAGACAGCTGTGTGTGCTTCTACCAGAGGAGGGGTATAGAAACATACAGATATCGATATAACAGCTTAGAAGTACTATTACAAAAATTAATAGTGTGAGCATTACTTTTCAAAAAGTTACTTGCTGCTCACTGATAGCAAATAACATCTTAACTTTTTTAAAAAACAAATTTAAAAACAAAAAATCCAGATCTGTCCCTAATAAAATATTTAAAGTAGAATGGAAGGCACTGGAAGGAACCATAAGTGTTACCCAAAACATCCACCAGCAATGCCAGTACATCTTCATGACAGTGAGGACTTAATTAACTCAATTAGGAGGACTGCGAGAGGGGGGCAACTTAACGAGATCTTCCATCAATGTTAATGGGATCTCTCAGGAAAGAACCAGCCAGAGATTCCTAACAAACCAAAATATGTTTTGTTAAAGAACACACAAGATCCAAGCACTCACAACACACTCACACAAGGTTAACCAAAGGAAAAGGAAGGAAACGTTGATAGCAGAGCTGCAGGTTTTCGGGTGATAATTACCAATCTGGGGAGCAGTGAAGGAAGCAGCAGTGTGGCTTAGACTTGTGCCTGAGGACAGTACTCATTTGAAAAACAGTGATAGTGTGGTGTTCAGCAAACAAGACACTGCATCTGACTGCTCAAAACTGGGAGGTTTTACACCCAAAATCTGCCTAGAGGGTAAGGGTGTTAATGACTCTCTGGACAGGTAAACATTGAGGCCTGGATTGCATTAACTATCTTAGTCTTAGGTAGCAAAGAGTTAATAGCTCTCTAATATTGGACAGGTGTGGGGACAATGAGGGAAATACCCAGGTCCATAGGGAAAAGGGCTGAAACAATTAGTGGTTTGGTGACAATTTCCCGATACTATTGTCTGACTGCAGAGTCGTCCTTCAGTTTACCTGGTGACTTCCTGACAATGACCTGGATATGCCTAAAGGGGATCTCTGACCTACCTTTACAGTGTTTTTGCTCTGCCTGGCTTGGCCTCACAGTCATATCAGAGTACATTTTATATCAAAGCCAATTAATATATTTTGCCAATTAAATCATATCTGCCAATTTAATGGACTGGTAACATAATGGCCACCTGGTCCAACCCCCTGCCATATAGGAATACACAACTAAAGCACTCCCAAAGGACGGCCATCCAACCTTTGTCTAAGAATTTCCAAATGAGAGTCCGCCACCCTCCATAGTCAAACAACTCTTCAGAAGTTCTTCCTAACGTTTACATGGACTCTTGTTTTGTGGAAGTTGAAGCCAAAGGTTCATGTTCTAATCTCTGAAGCAACAGCAGAGAACAAGCTCACTCCATCTTCAGATATTTAAAGATGACTATCATAGAAGATTCTTAGCCTTCTGCAAGCTAAACAAACCCAGTTCTCTAAGTCATTCCTCAAAGGACTTGATTTCCAGACATTTGATCTTCTTGATTGCCCTCTTCAGGAGATGCTGATGCAGCCTACAGTTGTACTGCATTTTGGGCTGCTGTGTCACACTGATGACTCATAGCAAATTTTACTCACTGCAGCAACCCTCTCCCACTATGAATTTAGCCATCATGTTATTTTTCAACATAACACTGTTCCTCCTCATTAACTGCAAAAGTAACATGTTACACTCACATGTTACTTAAAAATCTCTGATATATACATAAGTATGCTGCTACCACACCAAACAACTTGTGGACTGAATAATTAGAGGCCTGCGTGCTTCTGTCTTTTCTGTTATATGATCTTAGCAATTTAAGTCCTAAACATTCAATGCCAGGAAACAGGCTGCAGGTACTAGGAGAAAAGCCTATGGATTATAAATCTGTGGATTATAAATAAAGGGGGAATATGTTTCATTACATATCCAAGGAAGCAGAACAAAGACAAGTCCTAGGGCAAACTGTTGTCCTTTTTCTGTTACAGAGTTCCAGACATTTTTTTCTTGCCAACATGAATAAACAGGATGCTTAATGGTAATAATTAGCCCAGTGGCTGGGTTCCTATGGAGATTCACAACCTTCTGTTTAGCAAAGGAGGTTTTCAGTATCTGCCCTGTTACTGAGACGACTTGGCATCCTAATGAGATAAGTGGACATAAAACAACCATATGTAGTAGGTAATGCCCCATTTAAACAGTCACATTGTCACTGTCAGAGAAACCATGAATGCCTGGAGTTAATGGCACATATTACATCCTCTGCTTACTGAAGTGGACCTTGCCAATTTCCAGAATTTGCCTAGCAAATTTGGGACCTGTGAAAGATCAACGCTTATCAGTAGAAAGCAATATACAGACAAACAAGTAGCCTGCTCAGCCTTGATGATACTGAAACATTATATTTTCCAATGAAAATCCAGGAGACTGGGGAACTGAGAGACAATGACATTAAATGAGATTGTGTTGCTAAAATTGCCTTAATGAGTATAGTGCACTTGCTTTTTTGTCCTGATTAGTCCCAGTGAATGCAACTCTGCAGACCAGGGTTTGAATCCCTGCTCAGCCATGGAAACTCATAGAGTAACCTTGAGCAAGTCTCACTCTCTCAAATCCTATTTAGCTTGAGCTTTGTACAAAAGGGTTACTTTGTTGTCTTCAGGAAGATGGTATAATTTTTTCTACCATTTCCATGAGGAACGATAACCACAGCTGCAATGCATTCTATACAAATTTTGTGAAATGTCCATATTCAGATTCAGTGGTAGGGATGCCAGAAGAATCCTTCACAGATAATTTTGAGTGTGGATTTCCAAGGTTCACCACCAAGGAATACCTGGAAGAACAGTTCTTGAGGATGTGCATAAATTCCCTGGATTAATTTTTGAATCTGCAAAAATTACACAATATATGCAAAGGTTAATAATAACATTGTTATTGTCAACATTTTCCAGTTTTTAAAAACTGTCAGATATGGGCCTGTCATACATCTCCTCAGAGCTGCATCTTTTCTGTGGGGTCTTCAGCATAACTCTCCAGTCTTTATTGGAATTGTGTCTACTTATTGCTGTGTTGTTGTTAATTGCCATTGAGTCCACTTTTACTAATGCAGCACTATGATGTGAGCCCTCCAAGACATCCAGTTTCCATCAGCTTTGCTCAAGTCTTGCATACTCAAGACCATGACTTCCTTGATTGAGTCTGTCTACTGGTAATGCCATCTTCCTCTTTTCCTACTGCTTTCTATCTTACCAAGCATTACTATCTTTCCTAATGAATCATATCATCTCATGATATATCCAAGGTATGACAGTCAGACAGGCATTTGCTAAGGATCCAGACTAAACATGTCAACACCTACTGGGCCACAGCAATAGTGGGGACAGACACTAGCAAAAGATGTCTCAGAGACAATGGCAGTGTCACATTAGCTAACTCTTGTTAGTACTGCAGAGAAAGAAGCAACGGTAAACCACTTCTGAGAACCCTGTGATGATGAGACAATCTAAAACAAAGCAAGATATAACACCGGAAGATGAAACTCCCACATCAGAAGACATTTGTCTAACTACCAGGGAAGAGCAAATGACAGGTTTGAAGAATGCTATGCCTAATGATGCAACTGGACTCAAGCCCAAAGGATGTTCAGTGGCTGACATGCTCAGAGGTGAAAGAAGAATCCAAAGCTGAACAGCATACATAATAGAAACATGGAAGATGAGAAGCATGAAAGTGCAGAAGCTAGAAATCTAACATGAGAAACAGAACACATAAATGTGATAATACTTCGTATAAGCAGGATGAACCATTTCCAGTTTCTATGTATGGTTGTAAAAACTGATCAGTGAAGAAGGCTGACAGGGAGAGAATCAGCTCATTTGAAATGAGGTGGCAGAAGTTGATTCTATGGCTACCCTGGATTGCCAAAAAATAATGATTAAAAAAAAGGAAACGGTTCCGAAAGAAAATTAAGCTTGAAGTGTCCTTAGAAGCCAAAATTATTAAATGGAGGCTGTTGAACTTTGGAGACATCATGAGTCAACATGAATCATTAGAAAAGACAACATTGTAAGAGGAAGACCATTTCCACACTACACTGTTATAGTGCTATTATTCTACTTTCAACATCCTGTGGAATTCTAGGTTATGTAGCTTACTGAGGCCAAAGAGCTCTCTGGCTGAGAATTCTACAGGCCCCTCTCTAAATGGCAGATCCCAGGACTCCATAGGATGTTGAAAGTAGAATAATAGCACTATAACAATATAGGGCAGAAATAGCTGAGGTCTCATTAGAGATGGATTGATTCACTCAAGTGAGCCATGGCCCTGAGCTGTTGATGACCAGGGCTCTTGAATGACTCTTTTTCATAAAGTCACCATAAGTTGAAGCAAACATGATAGCAAATAACAACAAAGCAACAACAACTTAGTCAGACATTTGATCCATTTACTTATTCAATAATCAGTATTCTCCTGCTCTATTTGATATTGCCCCCCCCCCAGTGTATGTCATCTGTTAAATGAATTTTTGTGAAAAAGACCCCAAGAGAGAGAGTGCTACATGTCCCTTAGAGACAATACATGCACACAATATAGCATCCTGTTACTGGCAGAATCCCCAGGAAGAACAAAACAAAACAAAGCAGAGCAAAAGCCCAAGGAGGAAAGAGGAGCCACAAACAGCATGAACTGAGCAAGGAGAAATTCAGGGCAGATACAGACACTCAGTAGCAATACACTGGAATGTTGCTCTGGCCAAGAAGTGGAGCCATGTGAAGATGGTGGTTTCTAGCTGGTTTCTAGTCCCCACAACAGGCTATCAGTACTTTATGGGAATATGTTCAGAGCATTGGTGCTAGTAGTGGTATAGGAGCTTCTTCCTCTGCCAAAAGTTCAAAAATAGAATAAGTTCAAAGAGTATGGAAGACTGATTTCCTTGTACTGTGTAGGCTGAGCTGCCTAGGAGTCTATTTTTTCCTCTTATGCATGTGTGTATGTGCCTTCAGATTGCTTGTCAGCTTATTTAGAGGTGGGTTTGGCCAGTTGCTTCCTCTGGAGTATAGCCTGAAGCACCTAGTATTGGTTGGCACTGTCCCATCCAAGTACTAATGAGGGCTGACCCTGCTTAGCTTCCAAGATCAGATAATATCTGGTCTCTTGAGGATATTCAGAGTTTTTTTTTTAAAACCACATCTTCTGGAGTTTCTTTTGGAATGATTCTGTCACCCAATCTTCTTTCTCAGTGGTGTCCCCAGTTCCCAGATGAACAGTATTTGTTAACCCTGGCTCATGACACATGTTACAACATTACAATGCATTTTGGTGTACACGTATTGAATATAAATGTGGATCCATGAAATACACTCACTCGAATCTGACTCCAGAATATCTGGAACCTGACTAATATTGGAGAAGAATTGAAAAGGTATGCCTGTTTTGTGTGTTTACACATGTGCGTGCACACTCATCACAGGGTGAAATTGTGCATTTCCTTTCAAGTGAAAAGATGAGGGGCTTTTAGCTGCTGTTATCTGAAGTGCAGTTAGAAGTGCATTGACCCAATCATTTTGTGTAAGGTTGGAGGTATGCACATGGTTTTCTGTTTCAGCAGCTCTGATAAAGGAAATAGAGCTAAAGTGGAAACCATTTTCTGATCTCCATGGTCCATACACACTTGATACCGTTTATCCTGGCTGTGCGCAAAAGACAAGTTTTGCTGACATGGCTCAGCTCAGGCTTGCACTGCTGAGGGTTTCTAAATCCAAACAGGTAACAGTGGGTTATATGTAACTGTCCTTGGTTTATGAGCTGTAGATTTTTATGCTGTTTCAGAATCATAAGGGATTAGAGTCAATGTTCTAGTCAAGTGTCACATAACCCTTTTGCCATTCTCTGACCCAAAGAGCACTTCAATTAATCACTAGTCTAATTGATTGAGACATTCTTCTGAAATCATTGCCATAAAAAATGCCAGCCTATACCTAGAATACTCTTTTGCAGAACTCTGAAATGCAACAATTATAGTATCAGCAAGTACCCAAATTTGTCCTCAAAGGAAGGAATATGTAGTTTTAGCAATTTTCTTCCTTCTGCAAGAAATACTTTGAAAACTGTCTAGTTTTTAAACAACTATTCACAGTTCATGACATAGTCCATGTGAAATTTGCATTTGCTATATTTGCACAAGAAACAGCAATTTCAGTGCAGAACATACTACTTATATGTGGAAACATTTTCTATTCAGAAAATGCTGTTTTTTCCACAGAAAATGCTATACTTGAGTGCTTATTCTGCACAAAATTCAAGTGTGTGTGTGCATGCGTGTGCACGCATGTGAAAAACACAGGCAGCACTTTCTCATCAGTCCCAGATTCTCCTCATCAGGGTTTCTGGACATTTGAGAAACAAGTTTTCCAAACATTTTAACCAATATTTTTGGATATTCTTTCCATCATCTCTTTGTAACCAAACTTTCTTTTCTAATATTAACTTTTCTTTTGTTTTTGTTTGTTTGTTTTATTTTATTTTTGCTCCACACAATTGGCACACAAATACAATTCTCCCTTAAAGTTTATATTACTCTTTTAGAATTACAGAGAATCTTCACATTTGAACTTTGAAAAACAATGTAGTTTGAACTTACCTCCTAGATCACTGCTACTCAGATTGGTGTTCCTGGATTGATGCTAATTCTCAATCCATTGGCTGATTGTCCTTAGAGAGCTTCCAGGAATGAAAGAAACAATTGTAAACAATGTGCACAAATGTGGTATAGAATCATAGAAATGTAGAGTTGGAAGAAACTACACGGGCCATCCAGTCCAACCCCCTACCATGCAGGAACACCCTCAAAGCACTCCTGACAGATGGCCATCTAACCTCTGTTTAAAAATCTCCAAAGCAGGTGGTGCATGGCACATTGGGGGGAAAATTGCCCATTCCCAATATCAACTTGAAAAACACAATCCTAGATGATGCTGTTAAACAGTTCAATTAATTCAATTTAATGTTGATTTCGTAACAAAGTTGAGTAACAAAGGTGAACTTTCAACATAATATCTAAAAAGAAAAGAATTCAACATTATATCCAGAAAACTGCCAGTGGTCTGCTAATTTTACACATTTTTCATTATTTATATAGTTTGTTATTATTATTCATACAGTTTACATTTGTTTTTGTTTTTTTTATGATGTTAAAGTTGTGGCTTTAAATTGTTATCATCCAATATTGGCCCTTTCTGCACCGGCCTATTAAAACGGTGCAGAGCAACCTCCAACGGAGGTCTTCTGCACTGTGGAGTGGACTGGGGCGGACTACTTTTCGTGGTTCCACACCTCAGTCCGCTCCAGAGCGACCGGAACTGGTCGCACAGCGTGCTTTTTAAAAACCTCTTTTAAGAGGTTTTTAAAAAGCACAGAGCACGCGACCCCATGTTGCTTCATCGCCGCACTCCAGTGCAGATTTGCAGGCGTGCACTAGTGCATGCCTGTAGATCTGCCAGGGGTGGGCTTTAGGCTGGCAAGCTTCTCCGGTTGGTGGGGAGCCTCCACCAAGCAGAAGCCGCCATTTTGGACACCAGAGCAGTGCGGAGCGATGAGCTTGCACTGCTCCTCATCCCGACAGACTTGCCCAGATGCTGAAGAAGTCCGGTGAGTCCTGCTTTTGTGCAGTTCCTTTCCCACGTGTGGAAAGGACCATTGTTAGGCAGTATTCACATGGTATAAAATGAAGACACAGTGAAATGCCATGATTTTCAAAAGCATAAAATGAATTTATTGCAGAAACATGAAGTACAATTTTAATTATTATTTTATTGATTATTTTATTTTGGCTGGAATCCTGTTAGTGTCATACACATGGTAAGTTCAACACATGGTCTGTTGTGCAACAGATGTATTCAGTTAATGGTTGCATGAGCAGAGTTCCACCAATGTAATGATTTCACAAGGGACTAAATCCTACAGTTAGCTCTGGCTTGAGTAGTTCCATTGAATCAACTGAGCATACCCACACAGTGATTCACCATTCAAAATTGATTCAGTGGTTTGCTCCAGTTGGGACTAATCAACAAGATTCCAGCATTATACTTATGCATTCTTGGGTAGCATGTTAACAATTTATCAGTGCCCTCAGTGTACCACTTTATTCAGTGGTATTGCAGAACAGCCACAGTGCATTCCACACTGAACAATGGGATAATAAGACACACATTGGGAGCCAGACCGTTGGTTGCACAATGTTGATATTCAATGCAAGCACTGTGTAGAACCTCAATCCTGTAACCATGTGACTGTAGATTTACACTTTGTAAGCAGAATGTAGGATTTTGGCCTATTTTATTTTACTTTACTTTAATTTTATTTTACCTTTCCTCTCAAATTGAGAACCCAAGGCTCCCTGCCTTGGGTTTAAGCAAATACAGATGAAAGCATATATATGTAAATGCCAAAAAAGACCCTTTGCCTCAAAAACTCTGAAATATAATCCAACTATCAATAGTTCTAAGAACAGTTTTAAACATACCCATTAAAAAGCCAAGAACTAAAAAACAGCACTCTGTGGAAAATTAAGGCTGCAACCCCATGCACATTTATGTAGGAGTAAGCCCCAATGAACACAGTGGGACTTACATTTGAGCAAATTTGCATTTGGATTTATTTTGAGCTCTTAACCCAGCTTTTTTTAACAACTCACTGTACAGTTCTGAGCCAGCTACTTAGCCCCCCTCTATGTCCCATTTTTCCTGTTGGTAAAGTGAAATAAGAATGGCTTCCCCCAGAGAGTTATTTGGAATATTAACTGTCTCATATCGTCACAGCACTCTTAGATCTGAAAACTTTCTACAAGTAATGACATTACCTGTTATTCTTCCATCAGTTTGTTGTGTTCTGCTTTCACAGAGCACAAATTCATTTTTAGCAAAGCTCACTTTGTAAATCAAGTGCAATCAGGCTCATGTATACAAGGAGAAGAGAGGTGTGAAGGAGGTGAAACTGCAGAGCAATCAAGCATTAAGAAAGCATTATAAAAAAATCTAATTTATTGGCACATCAGACTTGAAACTCCACCTACAACGTAATTACAAAAATATGTTGTATCAGCATGAATTGCATTGTTGTTATCTTTCTTCCACAGGAGATGGAAAAACATTGTTTTCTATCTTACTCTATTTTACTTGTGAAAGTGAGAAAAACTAACTAGCATAATAAAAGTTTTATAGGCAGCTGCAGGATGTATAGATTTTAAGATAAGTTGCATAGTGTGTGGATGAAAGTTTCATACAATTCCCTGGTATATAAAAAATGATGATGGTGACAGTGATGATGATGTTGTTGGTGGTGATGATGATGATGATAGGATGTATTTCTTACTCACTTCTCAGCAATGCAGCAACAAATAGACACATAACACAGTTGAAAACACAAATACCACTTAAAACACATAATGAGTTAAAAGACTATAACATCAGTTTAAAAAGGATGTATGTTAAAAACAATCAATTCACAATTTAAAAACGTTTAATTTATAAACCATCTGATAGGCCTAGAGTGGTCTTGAATTCTCTTTTCTGGCAGGTCATTCCATAATTTGCAGGCGGCTGATTATAAAGTCCTCTAACAGTTGCCTGCTGACTTAAGTAAATGTCCCCCAGAAGACCTGAATATATGGGGCAGATTATATGGCAGAAGGTGGTCCTATAATTAACTTGTACCCAAATAATGTAAGGCTTTAAAAGTCACAAGTTTGTATTTTGCTTGGGAACTAACTGGCAGCTCCTAAATGTACCAGTAACTAATCTGGCTACCACGTTTTGCACTAATTGAATTTTCCAAACTTGGTACAGAGCTAGCCCAATGTATAGCATGTTGCAGAAGTCCAGTCTCAAGATTAGCAGTGCATGGTCTGCCACCTTTAGGTCCTCCAGCTCAAGGAAAGGGTACAACTGGCATATCAGTTTACGCTAATTGTAAGCGTTCCTGGCTGTTATATATATCTGGACTGTCACTTGTAGCTACAAATGCAGAAGCACCTCCAAGCTGTGAAGAAAGTCTAGAGTGTAACCTCATCCTGAACTGGTTGATAAACCTCCAGTTCCAGGTTAGGACCCTTAGTAGTAAGCAACTCGGCTTTGTCTGAATTCAGTTTTATTTTTTTCCCCTTATCCTGCCCATTACCTTTCCCAGAACATTCATTCAGAGGAGACACACTATCCTTAGTTGATAATATTTTTTAAGGCATGGAGATGTGGATTTGGGTGTCATTGGCATACTGATAGCACCCTGCACCATGCCCCTGGATAATGTCTCCTCAGATGTTCCAGATACCATGGTCAATCAGCATTGAATGCCATTGAGAATAATGTTTGACAGTTTAAAAGGGGAATATTCTGCAATATTTTGAAGTAAACATGATGTCCTCGGCCAGAATGGTACATTTCAGCCTACCTTATATAATTTTTTTGCGCTCTTGGCATGAAAGACTCTGGACATAATGAGAAAATTACTTTCTTAAAGGAGTCATTAACATTACCTACTCAAAACAAAACAAAACAAAAAAACCTTATAGTTCCAGTATACCCACTATATTTGCAGGGGTTCCATTCCAGGAACCCCCGTGTAAAACAAAAATCATGAAGTGTCATGTTCCACTGTAGTCAATGGATGCAATGTGTGTGTGCGCATGCCCATATCACAGTGACTGTGCACCCACCATGCCCATTTACTATAATGGGATGTGACACTTTGTGTAACCTTGTATTCATGCATGTGGAGGTTGTGCAAGAGGAGTGCCCACCATATTTGTTGCCGTTTAAAAAATCCCACCTTGTAATATATTGTAGCATTTTTTGTTCTGCATTCTTCTCTTTTTTGTTTTTGTTTTCTTTTTTTAAAAAACATTTGTTTGTAACAGTTCCCTAAATTTGAGAGAGGGAAGGAAATCCCATCAAAATAGTCTCCCAGAAGCATCCCTCCCAGTAACATAGGGTAGAAATTACTTCTACTTATGACGTTATTTTTGAAAGGAACATTGTGGCTCACTCATTACTCCCCTACCCCAAATAATGTGTTTCAAGTAATGGCTGAGAATCTAGATCAGCTAATTAGTTAACGAAAATAGTGTCTCTTGGCCTGGCCCCTTCCCCCAATCCTAACTTATTGGACAGCAGCTGCTGTGAAATGAAAGAAAAATGGAAATTCTTTGTGCTTTTTGGGGGGAAATCCACATAAAATAACTTATTGGCTAAGATCTTGCATCAGGAAATGCACTATGTAGCTACATTTCCACCACTAAATTTCCCAGTGCTACCCTACCCAAAAAAAACCACTTTGTATGCAGTGCAGCCTACCCCAATACCTCCATGTTGTTTGACAGTGGGGGAAATCAGTGAGAATACATCCAGCTATTTTCCTGTATCATTCTGAATGCACTGCAACAGGTCTCAGCAGAGCTTTCTCAGGGTCTTCAGAATATCCCTCCATATAATGTCCTTGCAGCATCTCCAGCTAAAGGAAAATAGCTGGACTCATCTCCACTGGTACACCCACTCACTGACAATACAGAAACTATCATGTTTGAGAGGCTGTACTGCTTCCAAAGTAGGTTTTGGGGAGGTGGAATTTGGTTGTTGTATGATTGACACAGAATTCTGACTTCTGCAATAACAAAAAAAAAAGTGACTCCGACTTAGGCCATCATAATTCATAATAGGATGTCAGCCGTTATCTTTAGAATGGTGAAATATAGCCTGGCATCCTGTTGGTATTTATGTCATCATCATTTACAGCCATATAAAGGTACACTGCAAAGTTTTGCACTACTCATATTCTTAGGAAGGGAGAAGGGAGAGAGCTATGTCTCTGAGACCATTATGCAAATAGAACCAGCAGTGTGGCTGTTGCACAACAGTCCCAACGCACAGTGTGGTCCAATGCACAACTGGACACATTGTATATCTAGACACATGTTACAGGGCATGATGTGGATTGGCTGCAGTTCACTAGCATGGTCATTTATCACACCAGTGATTTATTTCCATCATTGTAGGGTTATGCATTGTAGCCTCTGATACAGGAATTTGGGCATACTTCCTATGGAAAAGATGAGATTTTGCTCATTCAGACTTGTAAGATATAAAAGTTGTTTGCATAAGACAAGTTGGAGCATTATTAGAAAGCTGTGTTTCTGGAGTATACTGTAAAGACACACACAACATTGGTACTCTATTAGGTTTTAAATAATGTATTATTTCTATTACTGTAAATGTCCTAGAATCTGATTCAGTGAAAGGCAATATAGTAACATTTTAAATTAGTAAATAATTCAGACAGACAGTGTGGTGCAGTGTTTTGAGCATTGAACATGGACTCAGGAGACCAGGGACTGAGGCCATTTCTGCACTGCACCCTTATAGCACAATGATTCCACTTTCCAGCAATGATTCCAGCTGGCCCCTCCCTGAACTGCAAACCCCAGGATTTCATAGGATGTTGAAAGTGGAATCATAGCGCTATAAGAATGTAATGTGGAAATAGCCTGAATTGCCACTTGGCCATGGAAACCCACTGGGTCACTTTGGGCAAGTCACATTCTCTCAACCTCAGAGGAAAACAAAGGCAAATCCCTTCTGAACAAATGGTACCAAGAAAACCCCTTGGGGTTGCCATGAGTCAGAAATGACTTGAAAGCAAACAACAACAACAAATAATTGTCAAATGCAAACTCTATTTCTATACCTATAGGTTGGTGCCATGTTCCTTTTTTTACGGGTCCTGAGCAAGCCTGAATACCTTGAGAGTTCCCTATATGAAGTAACACCTTGTGGTAACTGACACCATTTCTGCACTAGACTGTTATAGTGCTATTATTCTACCCAGCCCTTCCCTAAACTGCAAACCCCGGGATTCCATAGGATGTTGAAAGTAGAATAATAGCACTATAACAGTTTAGTGTGGAAATGGCCTGAAGCTTCATAGATCTAAAACTCTACCAAGGCTGGAGTCCTTTAGCAATTCATCTGAGAGTGAGCCCAGCTGAACTTTAATGGGAATTACTTCTGAGTAGATATATGTAGGATCTTGCAAAAAAAAAAAAAAGGGGGTACAGCTAAAGCGTACTTGGTGCCAATGCAAACTAGAAAGGAGGTTGAACTCACCCAGGCCATAATCATTGCCTTTAAGGCTAGCGTACCTTAGGAGACAAGAACACCTGTTTTAAAACATTTAGTGCTAATTAACTTTTCTAAAGTCCAGATCCTGTCAAAAAACACATGATCAGCCCCAAGAGTCCAATATTTCTTCTAACTAATGTTACTCTGATTTCTGGGGGTCTCGTGAGGGACACCTAAGTGAGCTCCGAATTATACAAATTGGGGAAATTAGTCAAAGAGCACAAGCTAGCAATAGGAGAGACAGGGCAACGGAGCAAGATCTTTTACCCAATGTCTACGGGGTCAGGCCAAGTCAAGGAGCAAACAGAAGTGAAATAATAATTGTGATTTTTATTAAAATACAATCAAACAGTGTATGCAACACACTCACTCAGATAACTTGAGAAATAAAGGTTGGAGTGGGATAGACAGATTTTTAGAGGAGTTGTTCGTTTGGGTAATACTACACCTGTCCTGAACCTGGGTAGTCTGTAGCAGAAGTTCATAGAGATGATGGTTCTCAGTACGTGGGACTGAGGGGAAGGCTCGCCAAGCAAAGCGGGAGCAAGGCGGGATGGAAGTCAGGAGCGATCTGAGGAAGCTCTCAAAGTCAGGGGTTCTTATAGGGGAAAATGTGGCCATAGGGTAGTCCGCACTTGGGGAAAACAATGTGTTTTGGGCTGGAGACAAAGCCTCCGAAAGGTCGGAATTTAGCATGATTGAGTTAAGTCCGAATTGTCAATAGAGTAGTCAGTATGCAAACACAGAGTGGTCGACAGATGAGTATTTGTCTAATCAAGCTGCCTGCTCTGGGCAGGGAGTTCTTTGTAAGTAGCGTGCATACATAATAGGGCACTTGCCTTGAGGTCTCCTGAAGCAGCGGGACAGCTATTTCTGGCCTGCCTGTATTTGTATGGACTATTACAGCGATTAGCGGCCGTGCCTGTCTGCGAGGTTGTCCGGGGGACCTTGCAGCACGTGCAGAGGAATAGGTAAAGAAGGCTGAATTATTGATATCAAAGTGATATCTAATATCCCACAAATCCGGGCTAGCAACTGCGGTAACACTAATTCGAAAACGAATAAAACCCAATGAAGTTAAGATGGAAAATTAAAATAATCAGAAGGGAAACAATACATATGCGTCTGCGATTTCTCGTCCAGCAGAGCTGTTTAGGGTGGTAAGAGATCTGACTCAGATACCCACTCCCCTGAACTCGTTGTTAGAACCTAACGTAGCTTGCTGTGACGCCTTGAATAATCATTTCGCAGATAAAATCTCTCAGATAAGAGCCGATTTGGATGCCGGTGTTATAGCAGAGGTCACAAATGGAGTGTCCAGCAACCCCGTGAACAAGATTATACTGGATCAGTTCCAGTCAGTGAGTACCGAGGACGTAGACAAGCTCCTTGGAAAGGTAAGAAGGACAACTTGCCCTCTTGATCCCTGCCCTTCATGGCTGGTCGTCCAGGGAGGAGTTGCAATTAAGACGTACTTAAGACATATTATTAATGCATCCTTCAGAGAGGGCAATTTTCCAGCTTGTTTAAAAGAAGCGATTATACGGCCGCTTCTAAAAAAGCCCTCCCTAGATCCCCTGGATATGAATAATTACAGACCAGTCTCCCATCTTCCATTTTTAAGCAAGGTGATCGAGAGGGCTGTTGCCCTTCAGCTCCAAGCTGTCTTGGATGAAACAGATTATCTAGATCCATTTCAAACTGGCTTCAGGGCAGGATATGGAGTTGAGACTGCCATGGTCGCCTTAGTGGATGATCTACGCCTAGGTATCGACAGGGGAAGTGTGACCCTGCTGGTACTCCTGGACCTCTCAGCGGCTTTCGATACCATAGACCACGGTATCCTTCTGGAACGCCTGAGAGGGCTGGGGATCGGAGGCACTGCACTTAAGTGGTTCCGGTCCTATCTCTCAGGTAGATACCAGATGGTGATGCTTGGGGACAGCTGCTCCTCGAAAAAGGAGCTTAAATCTGGCGTCCCTCAGGGCGCCGTCCTGTCCCCAATGCTATTTAACATCTACATGAAACCGCTGGGAGAGATCATCAGGAGGCATGGAGCAAGGTGCTATCAGTATGCTGATGACACCCAGATATATCTCTCCATGCCTCGGATAACAGCATCAACTAAGGATGGCATCTCACCTCTAAATGAATGCCTAGAAGCAGTAATGGACTGGATGAGGAAAAACAGACTGAAGCTGAATCCAGATAAGACGGAGGTACTAGCTGTTAGGGGCCTCAGCCCAGGTATAGAGGTTTGTCAACCAGTTCTAGACGGGGTCACACTTCCCCTGAAAGACTGTGTCCGCAGCTTGGGGGTGCTCCTGGACTCGCCGCTTCAGATGACAGCTCAAATTGATGCGGCAGCCAGGAGTGCCTGCTATCAGCTTCGGCTGATACGCCAGCTGCGCCCCTTCCTGGACTTGGAACACCTAAAAACAGTGGTACATGCGCTGGTAACTTCACGGCTTGACTTCTGTAATGCGCTCTACATAGGGCTACCCATGTGCTTAGTCCGGAAACTTCAATTAATTCAGAATATGGCAGCCAGGTTGGTCACCGGAACATCTAAAAGTGACCACATAACACCAATTCTGAAGTCTTTACACTGGCTGCCTATTCGTTTCCGGGCACAGTACAAGGTGTTGGTTTTTATCTTTAAAGCCCTTCATGGCTTGGGGCCAGCCTACCTGCGGGATCGCCTTCTCCCATACAATCCGCCCCGCACACTAAGGTCCTCTGGGAGGAATTTACTGCAGCCAATCAGAACTAGGTTGGCTGCGGTTACCCAGAGGACCTTTTCTTCTGTCGCTCCCAAGTTATGGAATGGCCTGCCGGAGGAGACCCGGCACATTACCAGTCTTGACTGCTTTAAAAAAGCAGTCAAGACCGTTCTCTTCCGACAGGCCTTCCCAGATTAGTGTTCCACCGCCTCTCATCATTGTCTTCTGTGTTAATCTTGTTTTTAATTTGTTTTAATTAACTAATATGTTTTAGGGGGATAGAAGGGTTGGAGGGTGGGGAGGATAGGGTGCGTTTTAATGTTTTAATGTTTTTATATATTTTTGTAATGCCGCCTCGATCCATTGGGAGAGGCGGGATAGAAATAAATTTTATTATTATTATTATTATATGCACAATCTTGCCTAGACCCTCAGAGCCCTCCTGTTGTTCAGTTCACACTTTCCTTCCCTTCCCCTTCTTTTTCCATTCAATACTCACAGTTAGCCAAGGAAAATTGACCATTTTTCATTTCCTTGTTGCTTCAAGTGGGAATGTATGTAATTTGTTCACACCTCACACAGGATCTGTTGATACTTCCTTCTGCTAAACCTGACCATGCAGCATTATTATGGAGAGAAGGTATCATCACCAGCTGTAAATACAGAATATCTGTGTAACAAGAAGGATTATCTTTGGATTTTTCTGACACAAATTCATCCCTTAGTTGAGAGAAAAGAAAAGTCTCTTAGAAGATTGGGGATATAACTCCCCTTCCCCAAATTTATCTCTCATAAACACGTTGCGTTTTCTATGAAATAGGTTTTTGTAGCTTCACCATTTCTTTGGAACAGCAGGGAATTAAAAAGGAGTGGAAAGGCAGAACTGGAGTACTTTGACACAAGTATTGTTGCCACACAGAATGAAGGCATCTGGAGTAAAAATGAGGTCCCTAATCACTTAATTGAATTCATTTGAGGTTGAAAGCTCTCTTGAGTTATTGGCTGAACAATGAGGAGGTTTGGTTGTATGCTCTTTGCTGTTCTCCATTTTCTTTCCCTTGATATTTTCAACTTTGCCCAAAATCCTGCATCGGGAGACATATGTTTCATCAGTAGGAGTATACCAATAGAAGCATAATGTCTAGGTCAAGGGAAGTGACAGTACCATTCTATTCTGCTTTGGTCAGACCTCACTTGAAATGCTGTGCCTAATTCTGGGCACCACAATAAGGATAATAACAAGCTGAAAGCTGTCCAGAGGAGATCAACCAGAGTGGTAAAAGGCCTGCAAAGCATGGCCTGTGAGGAGTGGCATAGAGAGTTGAATATGTTTAGCCTGGAGAACAGAAAGTTAAGAAGTGACATGATAGCTATGTTTAAATATTTGAAGGGATGTCCTGTTGAAGAGGGAGCGAGCATGTTTACTGTTACTCCAGAGACTAGGACACGGAGCAATGGTTTCGGACTTCAGGAAAAGAATTTCCTGATCGGTTTGACAGTAGAAAGCATTGCCTTGGAGTGTGGTGGAGTTTCCTTCTTTGGAGGTTTTTAAACAGAGGCTGGATGGCCATCTGTTGGCAATGTTTTGATTCTGTATTCCTGCATGGCAGCAGTTAGACTTAATAACCTTTGTGGTCTTTTCTAGCTCTATGATTTCTATGATTCTATATGTACCACATAGCTACATCTCCATTGCTAAGCCTCCCAAAGCTACCCTCCACATGTCTTACCTTTGAAGTAGAACAGTCCCCCCAACATAGCCATTTCCTTGCTGTTAAAGAGTGAGGAGATGAGCAATGGTTCACCTAGCTACTTTTTGTATTCACTGCACCAGGCATCTGCAGAGACCCCTGGAAGTCCTTGGGAAGTCTGTGCAAACAATGTCCTTGGAGCATGTCCAGCTACAGGAAAATAGCTGGCTGCCTCTCTACTTATTCCCCCACTCTGGCCCTTTTTGCACAGCATTTGCCATGCGAAAGAGCCCCTCAAGGATTGCATGAATGTGAGGAGTGGTCCACCCAACGCACTCATATTTGCATGACGCTCCAAGGCCTGGCAGGTGCCGCTCACGCACTTTTTCATTTTTGGCTCTGAGCTGAAAATGTTGCATGATTGCGCATTGCTCCAGGACCCCGTGCACACTTACCTGGCGTGCTGTGCCAGTTGCACTTCCTTCCCAGTGCAGCCTGGGAAACTCCCAGGCTGCACTGCAGAAGGAAAAGGCTGGGCTCTTGCATGACCAGGAAGCAGCTGTGGAGCTGAAGCAACGGGGACGCAAGAGCCTCTCGTTGGAGGCTGCTTGTGCGATCCCTGCACCCTAGCACTGAGAAAAGGTGAGTTGCGGAAAAAGGCCTTTGATGACATAGGCCCTATAGGCCCTTTTTGCACCTTACCTTCGTGGTGGCAGTGGGGAGCAGCGCTCACGTGAGCAGCCGTTGCGCAAGTCACTCACGGCAGCCCTTCTGCCTCCCGCGTAGGCTTGCCGGTTGTGCGACTGTCGCGCTAGCACCTCTCCCCTTCCTTTCGCAGCACAGTCTGGGAGCTGTACGCTGCACTGGGGGAAGGAAGCGCGACCGTCCAGGCTCGCCGATGCACCACATGCGGGTGGGTGCCGCGAGCATTGTGCGACCGCGCGGTATTTTCGGCTTAGAGCCGAAAATAAGAAAATGCACTTGCACCCCACTTTAGCCTCTTGAGCATCGCGTGAGCGGAAGTGCGTCGTACAGACCGACGCTTCCACTCACGCAATGCTCAAGGGGCACTCACGCAAAAAAAAATGCATGCGAAAAGGGCCATAGCAATAGCTGTGTTGTGGGCAGGGCTGAATCACTTAAAAAGTGAGTTTGTGTGAGATTTTAGTCACCATTTTTCAACATTATTTTTCTTTTTGCACAAAAAGTAACATTTTAAGAAGAAAACTGTCTTTTGCACAACAGAGGCTGTTTTCTATACAATTTTTTTCCTGGCAAATAACTTTTTGCAAAAAAAAGAAAAAGAGGAAGTGCAAAAATATTCTTGTAGTTAAAGCCAGCTTTTAAATAGGGTTGCTAAATGTGTAGAGATACCCTTTTTCATCTATGATAATCTAAATCAGAGACTGGATAGTCAGTAGAAAAGATTTAGTATGTTTCATTAAACATTAGTGAGCTCAAAATAGTTTTGTTTATGGGGAATATTCTACCCATTATAGTTGCCATTATGCCAGTTGTTAATGTTAGAAGGCACAGAACTGACTGTGAAAATGATATATAATAAATACTTTGGTTGATATCATGGCCATGGCTCATTTTGTTGCCAGCACCATCAAATGTGCCCCAACCTAGCACTTTCCAGATGTGTACAATCCCACAGTTTATTCGCTGGCTAGTGGAACATGTAGTATAACATATCTGGGAAGTGTTAAGTTGTGGTGGCTGTCCTAAAGCAGAAAAAGCATTAAAAGACCTGTGGAATTCAACTATGCCACTAATCTGTATTTCTACAAGCTGTGGTATTTAACTGTGCCACTGAATTATGCCGTATTATTTCTGTACTTTCTCCACCTATCCACCTTTGGCAACATGAATGATGTAAGCTCATTCTTCAGATACCGTGGATTGAAAGAATGGCATGAAATTTTGAAAAAGTCGTGTCAAAATGTTTCAGAAATAGCTTTAAAATCCTTTTGAAAGTAATGTTTAAAAAGTAAATGTGTTACTTGCTCCACCAAAAGGAAAGGGAGTAATGGCATTTTTATTCATTATGTCACTTTCAAAATGAAACTCTACTACACCCTCTTATTTAAAAAAACTAATGTGAAGAGACAACTGGTAGCTGTGTTGACTAACTAGGTAGTTCCAACCAATGACTTTGACCTAGATTCCTGCCATGCACCAATGACCAAACTTCTTATAAAAATGACAGCAGCTTCATAGACTGTTGTTCTTTTTTTCATATACATTTAAAGCAAGCATTATATATTACTGGAGAGGGGTAATATATGAGAGATGTGGGCAACCTAATTGGAGGTATGCAACACTTTTCATTTGTTAAATTTGTTACATGTTTTATTTTATTTGTTTACTTGATACTACCATGTCCCTGTTTCCGAGTTTAAAACTTATAATTCAAAATGAACTTGCTGAGTGATGGTGGGCAAGTTGTGAGCACACTATATTTTCAATGAGTAGAATTAGAACACTCTGTCTGACTGGAATGTCATGAAGCAAATGCAATAAAGGGTGCCATTAATTTTGTACTTTAAGGATGTAATCCTATACAAATCTTCTCAGGAGTAAGTCCCACTGATCTCACTGGAACTTACCCCCATATACATGTATAAAAGATTGCAGCCTAAATGAATCAGGTGATGATAAAATCATAGTCATATCCAGGTGCTCTATGGGAGACTGTCCTTATAAAGTGTTTGGAAACCAGCTATTGCAAAATATGGTGTCCACAACATTGGCCAGAATTATTTCATTGAGCTTCCAGAATATTTCAAGAAACAATTACCAATTACAGCACTAAATGGTTTGGTGGGATGGACATATTGTTTGCAGGGACATCTTCTGCCATCTGAACCTACTTACTCCTTACAGTCACCAGAGGGTTAGATTTCTATTTTCAGATTAGACAGTGCAGGACTCAGGGCTAGTGTCAGGTTCGAGGAGGCCTACTGAGCCCTTTCTTGCCCCATAGACTCCTTGCTACCTCCTTGATAAAGTTTCCAGAGGGCTGGGGTTGGCAACAGCTCTGTGGCTATGGCTCAGTGGCAGTAGACAGCCTGGCACTGGATAACACAGCAGGTGATACCATCTTCACTTTATGGCCTTCATTTCAAAACCATATGCAGGGGCTCAGAAGTATTATGGGAAAGAAAAGATGGCCTCAGGCACTTCACCAGCTTTTCACAGAGTATATGGCCCTAATTTTAAGTTTAAGTTTAAACTTAAAAACAGTTTAAAAGAGTAGAAATGTTATCAATGCTGGTTCTCTGTAGTTTGTCTCAACTGGATGCTGGCTTTAAGATTCGCAAGGTCTTTTCTGCAGTTGCTCCAAAGCCATGGTATATAGTTGTTTAGAAGGCTCTGTTGGCTTCCTCTTTTTTAGCCTTTAGGCCAGTTGTGGGCAATTGTCCAGAGGGAAGAGACCATTTTACCTCCCAGCCACATTAGATAATATCAGAGCACCCAAAGTGGCATGATGCTGCTTCCAAATACCATTTTGGCCAGTTTTGGACTGATTCGTTCTTTCTCACATGTGTGCACATGTGCTTTTGAGAGGTGGGAGTGTTTGCAGGAGGTAAAAATACTCCATTTTTAGGCAGTTTGGGCCCATTTCAGGACAAAAAAAATGCCCCAAAATTGCCCCCTAGTTTTGAAAAAAAGATTGGTGGGGCATAGGGCTGGACTGGTCTTCTGAGCATCCCAAGGGCTGCAGTTTCTCCACTTCTGCTTTAGGCAAATGGCAAGGATGCCATTATTTCATCTGAATTTTAGATTTTGTTTATTTTTGAACAAATTGTTTTCACTTTTGGTTATTTTTTTAAAATTATTGCTCATTCTATTTTATTGTGATACTATTATACATATTTGTATCTATCTTTAATCATTGTAACCTGCTTCAAAGCCTATTTTAACTGATAGGCAAGATGGGATATCAATCTTCTAAATAAAAATAGATACAGTATGCTCTTGCATCTCCATGGTGTTTGCTCCCAAGAGTTTACTGCTTAATCTGGCTGAGTCACTTTTCATCTTTCCTATTAGATCAACAAAGGATGCAAGGTAGCAGGGAAAGTTGAGAAGCTATACCTATGAGAACCACAGCTTAATTTTCAAAACTAACCATTTTGCAAGGAGCATCTTGAATGTGTGTATTTAAAGAAGTGAATGTTTGAACCATTACCCCTTATTTATCTTCATCTTCTTGCTGTTCCCTCCAGAAACCTACAAAGCCCAGTAAAAACTACTACCTCTATGGTCCCATAATAATGATTACAGGTGACCTCCATATCCCTAGGACAGCGAATCCCCTGTGGATTGTAGTCCAAACTTTAATGACACCTTTAAAATACTGAACCTATTTTGAGGATATGGTTTGTACTTTAGATAGGTTCTTTAAAGTTCAGGCCAAAACTGGGAGATGATTCACTGCCGCAGTGATATGGAAGCCACCAGCGACCATTCTCACATAGCCTTTCAGACCGTTGCATGTAGTGTGAAGAGTTTAACTCTGCCATTCGTTAGACTCCGAAGATTTAGGAGATGTGGGTTTATTGTATTCACACCTTTGGTATGGTATTTGGCTGGTCTGTGCTACAGAACCAGGGTCATAGGTGGGACTCATCATTATAGTAAGGCATCAGTATGAGAAATCTGACATTTTTGATTTGACAAAAGGAATGTAAGAAAATACAAGAAGCTATGGCACTTCGAAATAAGAATCATATGTTTCATAAAGTTACAACGTACTACAAATAGAGCATGGGCTTCAAATAATCATAGGATATCTTGAAGTAAAGACAGAAAGTGTCTTAAGCAAATGCAGTATAGCTTTGAGGTTAGCTTCATAAGTTTATATTGACATAGCCTTTCCTATGTGTTAGTTCTGATACAGAACTTGGTATCACTTTGAATGCAAGTCCATTGATATTTTCGTTCTCAGAAATGATGATCCAAAGTAATAACCTTATTTTCATTCCTTTGAGATGAACATCACTCAGCTCTAGATTAGGAGCAAATATATTAAATTTTATTCTGCCCACATTCTGATTCACACTAGGAATGGACAAAATCTGTTGTGCTCAGTTTTGCTCAGTTTCTCATCTTTCATCTGTTAAGTTCACTCACTCCCAGTTTAAATCAGTTTGTACTTTTTACAAACTTTCCATGGAAGTACTTTTGCCTATATTCCTCAAAAAGCAAGCATTTTTGTATGCATTTCATTGAACACCCTAATTTTAAATAATGATTTCTCCATTTAAAAAAAAATAACAGCAACACCTTTCTGCAAAATGCATATTTTTACATCTATTCTTTTCTGTAATTCTATTTTTTTTTTAATTTGTGGATTGCCTTGAAAAATTTGGGAAATGCCTGTAGAACTTTGTTTGTCTATAGATTTGTGAAGTCTATGTTTGGTAATTCATATCCCCAAGGAAACTGAACTGATTTCTTCACAATTCCTAGTTCAAGCAGTAGAGACAGTCTCTGGACCAGGCAATAAAAAGAGGGTTTTTCTATCCATAACAACTGTCTATAAGAGACACATGTGGACTCTGTCATACACATCCCTTCCTGTCTACAACTATAAAAATGCAGGAACCCTCTCCAGTTTTGCATCTGGTTATCTCACCTTTTCTTTGCTTTATTTTATATCTGCTGAATCTTAAAGAGTTGATAGAAAACCTCTGTGACCATTCAGTCCATTTACTTCCCACCACACACTCTGCCCTTGGTGACATGATGCAATGTGTCATCCACCTAGGGAATATCTCTAGGACTATCTTTTGCTGTTACGTCAGAGGATGATGCAGCTGAAGGTTCTCTCTCTCTCTCTCTCTGGCACTTTCCACACAAGATGAGTGAATCACTCCGTCCCGTTACTTACTGGCTCTTCTTGGGTCTGAAGTAACGCAGACTTTTCTTGAGCCCTTCCACAGGGCTCCTCCATTAGTGCTGGGCGAACCGGAGCAGTGCGAGGTCTGTAGATCCACACTGCTCCGGCTAAAAATGGCGGCTTCCTGTGGGTTCTGGCTCAAAATGGTGGCTTCCATTGTCTTTGTGGGAGTGGACCAACTGCTGACGCTGGCCATGCCCACAGTCCGCCCTCCACTGATCGCAGGCTCGCATTGGTGCGAGCCTGCGCATCTGCACTGGTAAGCAGGAACGCAATGGCGCATTCAGAAAATGTAAAGACCTGATTTTTCCAGTCTTTACTTAGCGTGCTGGAGGACTACTTGGGGGCCGGTTGGATTGGACTAAGGTGCAGTTAAATAGTCCGCACCTAGTCCGATCCAAGGTGCGGACAACCTCTGTGCCAGGACGCCTTGGCCCATTTTAACTGCTTCATGCGGAAAGGGCCTCAGTTTCTTTTCCCCCCTCCCCCTCTCTCCCCTTGCCCTTCCTGGTTTTAGCTTGTCTCTTTCATTTTGCTACCCACTATACTGCACATCTGAAGTCTTGCTTTTTGTAGTATTTGATGAGGGTGAAAGACCAAAGAGTCCATGGCTGTTTTGTTTGCTAATTCAGCAATAGATTTGAAGAGAACCTCTG
Source organism: Ctenosaura bakeri (assembly GCA_948474755.1). Taxonomy (NCBI): domain Eukaryota; kingdom Metazoa; phylum Chordata; class Lepidosauria; order Squamata; family Iguanidae; genus Ctenosaura; species Ctenosaura bakeri. The sequence goes on along the minus strand of CAOLHI010000322.1, from coordinate 672,694 downwards.
AGTTGTAACTTGGCCATATTAAGAATCCCTCAGATCAAAGAGATTGAAAATCACTGTTGTTTTAACAGAAATAGTAGCTTTATGCAGAATGTACAAATTAGTGTATCTTTGGAAGGCTTCTCACCTGAGGGTAGGTGATGCAGCAATCTTTCTGAAGCTAAGAGGCGGGCCTGGATAGTATATGGATGGAAGACACCGTTATTTCTGTAGAAGGAAAATAGAATGTAACTGAGAAATATAATGCTTTTAGGCCATTTTCCCTAACTTTGCACTAGCGTATTTCATAAACCAAGCATTCTGACCAAGAACAGGCAAATACTTCTAACAGAAATCTGATAAATATGAATAGTTAACTCAGCAGCTGATATAACATGCCTTCTAGCACACCTAGTTATACAGCAAAATGTTCTCTGTTCCTTTGGCATTCCAGTTTCAAAGGGAACATTTTGCTAGTCAAAACTGACGTGTTTCCATCACTGTGAACTGCAGATCTTCTATCGTTTCAAAATAAAGAGAGATAGAGTGTATGAGAAGCAACTGCAGCCCCAAAAGGGGGAGAAAAAAAAAAGGAATATTTAGGCAGTAAAGCTTTGCAAGGGCCTCATCTCCAGAACTGAATACAGCTCATGTTCCATGGGGCTTTAACAATGTGACACGCCACCAAGGCAGCTGAGGAGTGAAAATGGCAATTAGTGGTGTAGTTGTGCTTTGTGAGATATTGGGTATAAGATCAGAGGTGTCAGTATGTGACGGGAGGAATGAAGAAATTGCCTCCCAAATAAGAATCTAATGAAATTTTCCTTTAGTTCCCCAAATTTCTAGCATTGTACTAACTTAAAATATCACTTGAGCATGTAGAAATATAGTTTTGGCATCCAAAGAAAAGGAGCAGGCAAAGTTACTAAGGGTATGTGAACACAGCAAATGCAAGAGTTCTAGCTGTGAACTGTTTTCAGTGTCTCATTCTCTGCAATGGTAGAAATGTGGAGTCTGAAGGAAAACTTCATGGTGGGTGGCAAAGGCTTCATTTTGCCTTCCTTCTCTGTAGCTATATACCTATGTGGGTTCAAGTATCTGCTTTGTAGAAATTAGACTGAAAACCACCCATTCTTTTCATGTGGCTCACTCATTTCTAGAATAAACTGTTTCAAGGTACTCATGCTGCAGATTTTTAAATTAATCTAGCCCCAAGTGGGCCTTCCACTCTCTTGAATTCCAGCAACATAAAACACCTGCTTGGCATCAGCTCTGAAAGTTTAATATAGTTTCTGTGGTAAACTATGGGAGGCCAGAGAATTTGAAAGTAAAGTTTATTGCACCAGTAACTCAGAAAAGCAATTCCTAAAACTCTTGACATATTTAGCCAGGAGGTTAGGGGTAAAAAAGAAATAGAAATCATTGTCGAGGGCTACCATGTACCTGGAATTAAAATCCATCTGTCTTGGAAATGGTAAGGAATGTTTCACAAGATACCCAGATGCTCCTGTGTTTCACTGTAAATCACTTTCAAAGTTAGCTCAGCTTCTGAAGGAATAATTCTCTATTAGGCAGTCCAAGTGACTTGGATCCAGAAGCTTTTTTGGCAGATTTTTAAGAGATGTGGACAAAGGTGTATTAAAGAACTTAGAGAAATCCACACTGCATGATCTTTGGAGCTCCATGGGGCTTTTTGTGGCCCGTAAATCATATTCTTATCTCTGCCAACACGGCTGCACAGGGAGAGGAATCTATCTTGAGAAAGTCAAGATTGCTGGAGAAATTTCCTATTGTGTTATTTTTAATGGTGCCTTAGGTTATCACATTGTACTTGAGGTAGGACCACTTCTTCTTCTTCTCAGTCACATAGCAAAAATGTTTTAGGTTTAAATCCAGTTGCTAATCCCAGCTAGAACAGACTCAATGAATCAATTACTCAATAGTAAGAATATTTATGCAAATCTCCTTGTTTTACTGAATCTACTCCAGTCATGATAGTTGTAGATTCTATCCATTTCAGAGTCATAGAATTTTGGATTTAGAAGGGGTCACAGAAATCATTAATCCAATCCCCTGCTGATGCAAAAAATCCACAGTTATTGCATCCTTGGCAAATAGCCACCCAGTGTCCAATTCAGCTTACTAATATTTGTAAAATATATTTGCTTATCTTTGAAGATTCCACTAAAATTTTCATTCTCCCTAGGATTGCAAGCACACTTGATAATTGATTGCTTTCTCATCTATCCTTCTAAAAACAGTGGATTCTTTTCATTCTATGGGAATTTTATTTATTTTACATTGTTTGAAGGATATTTTTTTATGAAATTGTCCCAAAGCAGTGTCCAAGGTTAAAAAAAATTGTGGCAGTTTTGAGAGAGAGAGAAAGAACGGTCTTAGGCTACTTCCACACTACATTGTTATAGTGTTATTATTCCACTTTCAACATCCTATGGAATCCTGAGGTTTGTAGTTTAGGGAGGAACATCCAGAATTCTCAACCAGAGAGCTCTTTGGCCTCAGTAAACTACAAACCCCACAGGCTGTTGAAAGTGGTATAATAGCACTATAACATTATAGTGTGGAAATGGGCTTTGTCTGTTTCAGTACAAAAAGAAGGAGTCCTGTGGCACCTTTAAACCCAACAAATTTATTTCAGCATCTCCTTTCATGGACTTTAGTTCTCTTCTTCATGTATTAGAAAAAGTGGACTAGAATCCATGAATCTTATCCTGAAATAAATTTATTGGTCTTAAAGGTGCCACAAGAACTTTTTCTTCTTTGTGTTATAAAACAACAACTTACAAATAAAACAAACAGCCACAACTTTAAAAAAATGCCAAAGGATCTTCAGAGTTTCCCGGAAGACCTGGAAAGATGGAGTATGCTGAGCCCTTGACAGAGAAGCTTGTGAGTCAGGTACAAGATCACTACCAAAAGTTCCCTTCCCCTTGAACTCACCAATATAATGAGAATGTCTTGATGATTTCAGAGGGCAGGCAGAGTGGCTCTTTAAGTAACCAAGGCTCAAGTGACCTTGGGAATGTTGACACTAAAAGGTCCTTTATATATCTTCCAAATAAATACATAAATTAATGTTTTATGTTGCAGTCAGTGAGTCAGTTTAAATGACCATGTTGGTCACAGGATTAGCACAGTGAATTCAACACATTTAAGTTTGCTTAATAATAGCTTACAGAATGGCAGATAACTAACCAGGGGCAGGTTTATTGCCTCCAAGTTTGATGGCCACTGCTGACTAATTATGATGACTGCTTATAGCATTAGGGTTGTCAAGTCATATCTGTACTTCTCAAATCTGGTTTACTGCCTGTATGCACAATAAAGTTGAAAAGAATATTTGAAAATTTATGAAAAATGGTTTAAAATGTGTTTCTCACATGTCAGGACACCCTGCCTGGAAAAATCTTGGACTGATGACAATATTTATAATATTGGACGTCTCCTGTGCAAAATTCACAATTATTATTTTTTTTGCACAGAAAAGAGCAAAAAAATTTGGATAGGAAAATATTGTTTTATTTTCAGAAAAATCATGTGTGCATGTTGTGCAGAATGAATTCTGAACTGCTGTGAAAACTGTGCAGTTTTCAAAGATTGTCTTGAAGTGGGAAGAAAAATGCTAAATGTACCTATTGCTTCCTTCGAGAACAAAACTAGCGAACAATTAGATCCCTAAAAACACAGTGTTTCTCCCAAGTCATGACTTGTTCCTTCACACACACACGCACACACATGCACACACACACACATCTAAGCACATCAGGAAAAATCAATAAGATAGTACTACTGCAGTAAATCTGCCACTGAAATTTGAGAGCAAACTGCAAAACGCATTACTCTCACTTGATTAAGTGAAAAAGCAAGCATTTCTTTACCTGAGAGGAAACAATTAGTCAAGATCACTGCTGCAGTTGAATCTTTTATTATGATACAAATGGACGTTGTCCACTAATCTTTTTTTCCCCCTTGATTGTCAATCTTCCTTAAACATTAATAGTTACTTCCTATATAACCTCCTCCATGGATCTGTGGTTCTGGAACTGTTAGTCCTGCACATATCATAAACTTGCACTGCTCAACTTCAAATTTTAAGTAAGGTTACCAGATCAGTACTATCTTGGGTCCTGGCCAAAACCTGAGACCTAAGGATGTTTACCTTCTGATGCTTTTAATCACAATATATTAGCATATCCCCCCCCCAAATTTCCTGATTAGGCAGCAACAGTTCTGATTAATCCTCTGCTGTTCCACTTTTTTAGCCGCTTTTAAATTGTCTCAATTTCTATACCTTCTTTCCATATTCCCCCTTTGTCCTCAGCTTACTTCAGTTGCTGCAACCAGAGTTCAAAGTGTGAAAGTAGTTTATACTCCATTAACTGAGCAGGAGAGGAGGGGGTTTTGCCCTTCCCAGTGGGCTCCGGCAAAAAGAAAACTGCTGCATCCTCTCTTAGCCCATGTGTTCTTGCTCATTAATAACTTTTCTCATCTTGACCATACTTTGATGGTGCTTGGCCACATCAGAGTCCTGTGTCCCACTTTTCATCTCTGTAATGTTGTGGAGCTTTCACCAAGCATCAACCACAGTTGCCCCAGAAATGCCATTCAAATAAAAATTAAAAAAACAACAACATCATGTTAAACAAATTAGAAAGACAGACACACACACACACACACTCTTTTGAGGCATTCCTGAAATTTTTCTCCCTTGCCATGAGTACTGGAGTTAGAAGACACCACAGCAGCTATCAAGTCCAACCCCCTGTTATGCAGGGACACACACTCAAAGCATCCCCAGCAAATGGCCACCCAGCCTCTTTTTAAAAATCTTCAAAGAAGGGGACTTACCACACTCCAAGGCAGCATATTCCACTGTCTAACAGCCTTTACTGTCAGGAAGTTATTCCTGCAGTTTAAGTGTTTCCTGATGTTTAGATGAAGCCAAGCCCTGAGATCTGAGAAACCTTGGTCTATACCTTAGATCAAGGGTGGGGAAGGTGGGCCCCCTGGTCATTCTGAAGTCCCCACCCCAATAGCACTTGCCAATTTTTTAAAACTATTCTTTAATTAAAAATATTTTCTCTTCTCCTGAGGGGATATCAGGGCAATTTTGCCACACACACACGCACGCATCACATGTGTGGTTTAGGCATAGAAGAAGCCTTTCTTCAATCATTAAATAAACTGGGAGATATTTTTTACTTCCCAGTTGACAAAATATTTCTCCTGGGCCTTAAAAAGCACAAGGAGAGCATGGCCTCTGTTGGGTCTGGCCAACATTTTCATGAAAATCAAATTGTTTAAAAAGAATTGTGTCATATGGCAGGAGGGAATCTGTGACACCTCCCCCCTGAGGTCTCATGGGGGGCCAATATGGGGCCCCAATCTTGGGTGCCAGTCTATGCGCGTGCATGTGTGTGTGTGCGTGTGTTTAAATTTCAAAGATATCATGGGAAGTAGGTCAGAAGGAGTGGGGCTAATTTGAACCTTATGCCATTTCCTCCCTACCTTGTTATATATTCCACTTTCAACATTCTGTGGAATTCTGGGGTTTGTAGTTTGTTGAGGCCAAAGAGCTCTCTGGCTGAGAATTTTAAGTGCCCCTCCCTAAGCTGCAAACCCCAGGATTCCATAGGATGTTGAAAGTGGAATAATAGCACTGTAACAGTATAGGGCAGAAATGGCCTTACTCTTCCCAGACTAACTCCAACACTTTATCCACTCTGTCTCTTTAGTGTGCAAATTTTCCTACAAATAAAGATTTCTTAGCATATGAAACCAGTAGCCAAAAATAGACAAGTTAATCAAGTGAGATAAGTGAATGACTTCCTCGAGTGATCATATAACAGAGGTACGAAGTTATAGATGAAGAGAAATGTATTTGAAACAGGGAAGAAAAGAAGGTTAATTTTAATACAGAATGTATTTAGCTTCAGGTGGCTACTATAAAACATTATTCTGTGAAAAATATCTTCTCTCTGGCCTCTTAAATTTACTTGAAGTAGCTGGACCACAAATGTCTCATAATGCTCTCTGAAAGCAACTCATGGAAATACAATGAGGTTTTTGTTCATGGAGCTTTTTTTTTTTAAAAAAATTACAACTGGAATTGTTTTGAGAATTTTTCTAGCAATCTTTTTCAGGCACCTGCTCTTTTGTCTCTTCCAGATGATCCACTGCGATAAGCTAAACTAGAAATCTTATGTTCTTCTATGTGGGTTTCTTTTCTCTATTTGGTGACCCAGAGGAGAAGAGAAATTTTAAAAACTGTGAAGAGAAATGTGAAACGCTCAAAGAACAAGCCTGAGGACAGAGAGAGGGAGGCAACTTTCTACTTCCTAAGAGTTTGCTATACCAGACAGCTAATGGTTTAATTAAATTTAGCATGGGCTGCCTATGCTCCAAAACCATTTGTAAAAGAAAGTTTTTAGTGATGTGAAGAGTTTCTTCAGGCACTCCTCCTGGACCTGTGTATCATTAGGATGAAGCGGTTTCAAAAGGCAGATGCATTATCATGTGTATGTTCATAGCCCTGGTTATACAAGTCCATTCATTCAGTGGTTTGATTTTAACAGAAGAAAGAAAAACACTGCATTACTAATAAAGTAAATGGTCTTTTTCAATTCTAAAGCTTATATTAGTGTTGGGAAGGAGATGTTGTTTTCCTGAGAGGAGCAAAATGCTTTAGAGATATATGGGTGGAAAATGCAACAACTCAATAGTCCCTTGAGGAAAACTTAGATTTCAGAATCTGAATAACAGAATTCAAATTGGTTACAGCACAGGTAGGGATTTTGTTTAAAACATGCCTATGTGATATTTTTCCCAGCTCCATTTAGACACACAAAAAGTTGTTACATTTTAAAATCAGACAAAGATACCTGCAAGAGATCTTTAAGCACAGAACTGCAACAGATCAAAGTAATAGAAGTATAATTAACTGGTAATTTCCATTCCTTATAATATCTCTGCTCTTCAGAAACCTTTGCTCTTTAATTTCTACTTTATATAAAAAAAAGAAGACAGGTAGTTATGTAACAGGGAAACCAGCAGAAAGGCAAATGTGGAACAGTTGCTTCTGGAACGGTGCTTCTTGAAAGCTCATTGATTTCCTTACCTTGCTTGTCCTCTGTTCTTTCTTCTTGTTTCACAATGAAAACAGCTGGGTACTTCTCCAGGAAAGAGTTGGGCATCTTGAGAAACCTTTCCGGATCTCCTTGGAATATATTGCTAGTGCGAACAGAAGTGTCGCTGCCATTGATTCATTTGCAATGAAGAACTGCAGCACAGGTAAATGCACTACCTTTTTTGTTCACTGTAATGTATTCAATCAATTTGGGATTTCTGGTGTAAAGTTCTGATTGTATAAATTCTTGGAACTTTCCCCCCTCCATTCAGTGCCTTCATTGTAATCTCAGCTCTTCCAGTCCTTCTTGGATATCAGTGTTTTCAAAACCATAGTTTCAACTCTGATACCAAAATGGTGCTATTATGAGGTTTAATGATTTTTTATATGTTTTGTGTTTGCTCACTTTTGTGGTAGCAGAAAGGAAATAGTTCAAATGAATAAGGAATATCCCCTTCCCTTTCCTATGGATTGTATATCTAGGGTCAACCACATACCACTGATTCTGATTGTTTCACCACATTTTGGATTTAATCCAGATGCCTTACTCTTTCCATGCCAATTCCCCTTTGAGGCTTCTAAAATTAGCATCAATACACCTCATTTGTCAGTCTTTTTCAGGTGTGCAATACAACTCTTATAAAGACCAGGCATTTTTTTCCTTGTCTCTCACATTCTACTTTATTCACTCTTCGAAGACCTGAAATATTAACTGCATCATCACTATGAGACATCTTGTAACAGATTCTCCCCTGCTTCTGTAAGAAGCATCTGCTTAAGGAGACAAATATCAGTGGTGAACATGGGCAAGAATGAACTAGTGCTTAATACTTATTTTTTTAAAAAAGGTTGAATTTTAGAGCTCTCCAGAAAAGCCCATGAACACATAAATAATGTTCATAATTGAATCATGTGGGATAGTTTCAAGACTTGTAACAGTAATATTGCATTTGTTATTTATTCAGAATTTCTTATTCCATTGAATGCATCTCTGTGTGAAAAACCAATAGGTAAAGAAAAAATGAGAAGCTGTACCAAAGATTCTTCTGTGATCTTGTGAAAGTTCACTGGGGTACATTTCTAACTCTGAATGAATCATTACATTGTTTCCCATTTCTTTTTGTGTTTTGGGGAATAATGTCAGAACACAGCTATTTTTGCTCTAGGTTATACCACACCAAACCTGTTTGTCTCTCAAAATGGTATTTTGATGATATAAGGGGAAAAAATGTAAAGGAAATCTTTGAATTAAGCTGTGACTTAAAGCCTATTATTCAAGTGTATTTAGCTCACATCCGTTGGCACGGTGAAGGTTTGAGTACTTTCTGCAGTTTCTGCTAGTACATTCTGCCTGCTTCCTCTTCCCCCGGCAACAGTAGCGTTCTCTTCTGTAGTGGATTGTGTTTTCAGAAGACTGGCAAAGACAGTAGCTATTGGGCTTCTAATCCATCCAATGATGTACTTGGCATATTTGACACCTACAGCAGGTAAAAAAAATTTTTTGACACTGCCAAAAAATGGTGGAAGAAAGAACCCAGCAATCAGTCAGTGTTCCTTTTAATATACATGTTAATAGCCTCAGGGACCCAGTATGTGCATGCTCCCTGCTTCTGATGGTACAGCAGCTGGGATCATGACTGTGGGAAGAGGATGAAGGTCACCTTGGGCTTCAGCAAGACCCAAGTGGTCATGCCCTATGGGGATGGTGTTACCCCAAAAAATGGGTGACTCAGGGGTCCACCTGCAATACCAATGCCCACGTGGAAAGGTAGGGAATTGTAGCTTAGAAGGGAAGACCTGCAACCTCGAGGGATAATTTTGGGATCTTTTCACCTGTATATACCGGTACTAACTGAGAGACATCAGTTGGAGATCAGAAGAGTGTTTTATTGGAGGAAATCACACACACACACACAGAAATCAAGCAGTCTCAAGAACCATATGAGGCTAACAGAAGGAAAGGAGGGAAAAGTTGAATAGCAAGGAGTTTACGATGAAGTGGATAATATTTACCAAGCCTGAAGAGAAAAAATAATGGGAACATGAAAGATTTTAGCCTGATTGAGCAATCCATGACCAAGTACAAGAAGGTGACTGCCAAGGTAACAGTGTGTATCTGTATGGATGGATGTGCACTACCCCAGGATGGAAGGGGAGAGGTGGGACAGATGGATGAGGGAATGTGTTGGGGAGTCAGAAAGGAGGAGGTGAAAACAGCTGCTGGGATGGAGGTGAAAAAGCAGCAGCAATTGGAAGAAGAGGAGGAAGAAAGAAGTAAGCACCTGGTATTAATATGGAGCTACTTGGGAAGGGGAGGGAGGAAGGGAGGTGGAAAGAGAGGAAAAACTATGAGGCCTGATCTGAGTGGAGAGACTGTTGAGGGGAGGAAGAGGTGGCAGTGGCAATGAGACCTCCATTCTCTACTCACAGCTAGGACTGGAACTTGTCTGACAGTAGACCCCCTTAATGCCTACTCCAAGGCCCTTTTCGCACGGGCTTTCTGTCGCGTGACAGCCCCGTGAGCCTCGCGGGAGTGGGAGTGTCGCTCTGCACGACACACTCCCACTTCTGCCGCGCTCACGGGACTGCAGTGGCGAGATCGCGGGTTTTTTGATTTTCACCTCAAAGCGAAAATCACCAGCACTTGCGCAACGCTCCCGGCGCCCACGCGCACTTACCTTCTGTGTAGAGCGTCGGGGAGGCGGCCGGGTTGCACTTCCTTCCCTCCGCCCCTGCGAAAGGAAGGGGCGGGGTGGAGCGCTAGCGCAACGGATGCGACAGCCTCCTGCTTCGCACGGGCGGGGGGGACGGACGCACAGCCTCCTGCTTCGCGCGGGCGGGGGGGACGGACGCCTTCGCGCGGGTGGGGGGGATGGACGCACAGCCTCCTGCTTCGCGCGGGCGGGGGGGACGGACGCACAACCTCCTGCTTCGTGCGGGCGGGGGGGACAGACACACAGCCTCCTGCTTTGCCCGGGGGGGGAGGGCGGCTCGCGCGAGGCTGCTGCTTCCCCTCTAGTTCCTTCGCCTGCGGAAGGAAGGAGCAGGGAAATGGCAGCCTCCCGGAGGAGCCTTCTCGCGCGAGCCGCCCTCCTCCGCTCGCGCAAGAAGCCTCAATGCGAAAAGGGCCCAAGTGTGAACCAGTCCAACTTCCTCACCCTGTTAAATGTTATTATTCATGATCCTATCTGTGTGCATCTGACCCTGCTTAGAGGCCTGTATATTCCAAAATAACTAGCCTATTTTGCTCTTCTTGAGCCTCATACAGTCCTTAAAGGGGTCCTAGAGCAACCCTGAGAGACAGCTTGGTGTAGTGGTTTGAGCATTGGACTATGATCCTGGAGACCTGGGCTACGATTATCTACTCAGCCATGGAAGCCCACTGGGTGACCTTGGGCACATCACACCCTCTCAACCTCATCCCCAAAAAAACATTATAGGGCTGCCTTAGGGTTGACATAAATCAGAAAGGACTTGAAGGCACACAACAACAACAACAACAAACAACAACAACAGAGCAACCTTGTGCAAGTTAAAGACAGGGTAGTACCAGCTGTGCAACTGGTGTTAGTCTGTGTTTGCCTTGGAACTGAGAAGGACTTCTCCTTAAAAAAAAATCTTTTGCCTCTTTCCACACTGGGAGGTGGTGAGACAACACCCCCTTCCAACCTGTGAACATCAGTGTAGCCTCTACAAAGTCAGTCCTGTTGGGGTATATAAACTCCACCTATTAGAGTATCTCTTTGTCTCATTCCTAGACAGGAGATGCCAGGGCTGCGACCAGGGAATACTGTGGCCTGGATGTTCAGGGACCATCTGATCCTAAGCCACGCTTGAATTTGGCTGAAGGGGCATGATTTATTTCTGTTACTGCATCCTTTTCCCATCTGTTTGTAATCAATAAGATTATAGTTTATATCACCAGTGGCTTTGTTTTATTTCAGTTTACCCTTGGATTTGTTTTGGATCAGGCCATCCAGAATATTACCCCTTCCAACCTTATTCATTTGCTAAACACATGGTAAGAATAGAGTGCAAGTAAAATCTGAAAATGTACAATATGTAGAAAAACCACAATAAAGGCATATTGTGATAAAAGCATACAGCCAAATACCAATTGCGTCTAGATGACTTTTGCATTAATTGCTTTAGCTTCTCTGAAAAAAAGGCTACATTCTCATCCTTTTTATCGACAGATACTGGCCCAGTAAAAGGCATCTTAGTACCTACTTCATAATTCTTTTAAAAGGAATGACTGTTTTTTGACAAGTTACCCACTATTACGTGAACTTGGAGCAAAGAATTTACTAACCACTTTTCTGCCATTGTAATTTGTAACTGACATTATTAACAGTCGCCCAATAATTTGCCCATTCCACAAGTACAGTAATTGGTACAGCAATATTTAGTAATTGATGGCAATTTCTAGTAATAAAAGCTGAGTTCATTTCCTGAGTAATGTATTGACTTATTAATGGCATTTAATGGTTTTCTTTCTAATACTTTCTTTTATTTTTGAGTAATTAATTTACTAAATCATTTCACACAAAAAACCCTTAATTAAATTAAAGTATTTAGTAATAAGCATGACTAAATGATAAGTAATTGTTTTTACTTAACATCAGTAAATTGAACATAGCTAAGCGAGAACTTTTTTTTAAGAATGAAACAAAGAAACAATGCTTGTAAAATATGTATAACATTTATGGTATGGTGTGTTTGATAAAAGCATCTTTTTTTTCAAACTCAGCAGGTCTGAGAGGAAGCAATTAGCTTCAGGATTTCAAGCTTACAAGTGTAATTGGAAAAGCACATTCTGGAGTGTTGTTTTTGTAAAGTTAACATCTGAAGTTCCTCAGCAGTAATCCTATTAATTGGCACACTGTTTTCAAAGTATATAAAAGTAAGTGAAAGCCTCTCTGTTGGGCCACCAGCAGCTGTCAGGGCTGCTTCATTGGAAGATTTTCACAGCACAGCATGTCTAGCAAGAGAGCATCATGACATCCCCATTACACAGTGATCGGGGAGCTGCAGTGCAGTTTTTTTCCTTGTAGCATGTAGTCCCAACTCCAGTGCATAAGGTACCCCCTTAGCAACAGTGATATAAGCTATTTGTTTATTCTGTGCAAGTGAAATGACTTGAGAATTTTGTCAATTAACTAAGTTTGACATAGTAAGGCTAGTTCAACATTTTCAGTACAACAGAGAGGTATCAGGGTGGAGGGCTTATCTACTCCACTGAAATCTTCAGTCCTCTAATCTATTAATGGCCTTGGATAAATCACTTTTGGGCAGTGGCGGCTGATGGCTGAGTTTCAGTCTGAACTTCATAATAAAACTATTCTATTGTTCAGGAGGTTGAATCTATTTCCAAGGGTAGGGTCCTGCTCCTTAGATCACTCTTTTAAAGTTCAGATCACTTCAGAGCAGATTCACCGCCCCGGTGGCATGGAAGCCACTAGCAGCCATTGCCTTTGCCACTACACTTCCCATCATCCTTCTGCTAGTGTGGCCAGTTCTCTCCTTCTGGCGGGAGGATTCAACAAGTTGTAGTTTAAACAAAATTCCAAGATTTTCCATTGTATCTAGTCATTCCATCCATATTCAAGTAGTTCTGGACTATTAGTGTAGCTTTCAGTGATAATTGTTTGACATGGATGTTAACGAAAGAACTTTAGAAGGTATCACTGCTATAGCATAAACAGACATGTGAATATAGCCTGGAAGATCTACCTAGTTTGTTCCCATGGATATGCACCTTTCCTGCCTCCATGTCTTCCTGTGTCCATTCCAGAAAGATTTTTTAAAATATTATGCAAATCCAATAGTATTTTTGTATTTTTAGAGGGACACAAGAATGGATACATGTCCTCAGTGACTAAAATGTGTGCGTACACATTTTGGAAATCTACACAGTGCTTGTTATAGATCTTTCATTCACACATGCACTGTAAAACACATACCTTCATTCATTCTTTCTCAAAACATTTTAGAAAGCCAGAAATGTGCAGATTTCCCACTGCAAATTTTGCTGAGTTCTCTATTTGATCCAAGAAGTGTGAATAAAAATAAATAAGTTTTAAAAAACCTTGACAAATCAAGTTTCTCTCAGATCCCTACATTTAAAACTGTACAATGCAGCTTCCAAAAGAGCACCGTCAGTGTTTTTTTGTTTTCTTCCCACAAGTGAATGCCCTTTACGTGTTTATTTCAAAAGAGAGAGGTGCCCCTGTCACTGGTGACTTATATGAAATATTAAATCAGAACTCTGTGTCAAAAAGAAGAGCAGGAATGAGATCAGGCTCTGAAACAAATTATAGTTACAGTCAACAATTTAATTACTCACCATTATACATTTGATTTATCTTAAAATACAAATTTATACAAATTTACCTCACATTTGGTATATTTTTGACCCCATTATAAAATATAATACAATGTCACTCTAATTTAAAAGGAAACAGCTATACATTTCTCAGCCAATATATAAAGGGTTAATTTTCTTTTAAGTTCTGTGGCCCGGAGAGAGCCAGTGTGCTGTAGCGGTTTGAACATTTAACTACAGCCCTGGAGAATAGAGTTCAAATCCCTACTCAGCTACGGAGGCCCACATTGGGTGACTGGGGCAAGTCACACTGTCTCAGCCTCACAGGAAGCAAATCTTGCCATGAAAACTCTGTGATATGTTTACCTTGGGGGTTGCCATAAGTCAGAAAGGACTTGAAGGTACACAGCAACAAACTGTAGCATGGATCCAAAGAAGACTGAAAGAAACTCAGTAGCAAAGATTAGGGCTTTCCTAATGCCCTGTACCGCTCCCCACTTACCCACCCAAAATGTACAGCCAAGGGTGTTGTACTGTCTAAAACCACTTGGAATACCAATGGGAAGCACTGCAGCAGGCTTGTGAAGCTAGAGGACTTTGAGATAGAGTGACCTTGCACAAGTGAAAATATTTCTCTGCCTGCAAAAAACTTCAGTGGTTCTGAGCTAATAAATTTTATTTCAGACTCAGGTAGAAGTATACCTGCTTTCTGAGACCCAAACACAGGCATTCTAAATCCATCATGACAATGTGTACATGCTTGTCTCCAGACATAAATGTGATTCCCAAGAGTATATATGTGTCTTTTTTAAAGAAAGAAAATAATAATTAGCCCTGATTATGTTTCACCAGTGCATAGATTCAGATAAAGTACCACTTAAAATTCAGAACATTAATAACCTAAAGCAGTTCTGAACCCATGAAGTACTCCTATTTTGCTTCAGTTGGGAAGTGAGAGTGATCAAAGCCATAAAGCATCTTCTTCTTCTTTTAATTTCTACATATGATTTTAATTTTGCCCTTGCCCTTAAATTAAAGTCTATCCTAATCGAAAAGCTGTTGATTCAGTGTAAGGAGATGAACTCCGTTATCTTCTTTTTTGGCATCAAATTTATTTTTATTACCATTAATTGGGGCCATTTAGTTTCTGTGGCATTTTAACTGCTCAAATTTACTGAAATTGTAGAGCAGTAATACCTCACTGAGAAAGAGGTTATTTCAACCCTCAAACATTGCTCTAACTTAATGAGAGCTCAGTGCAGTAAACCAGTTTGCAAGTGGGTCACTGTCTCATTTCATTTAAAAAAAAAAAAAGCTAATAAAAGATTATTTATTTTTAAATAGCCCACACGCTACAAATGTAATTTACAGTACAATATTCAGAAGTATGTCATAATCGGAACACTAGTGTCCACTGAATTCAATGCTCCCTGGCAGAAGGAAAGGGATACAACCAAGATTTTATGCAACTGACTCAGTAGTTTAAGTTATGTGAAAAGATCCTTCCCATCATTTAGTTTTTGTGAATCATTTTTCTGATTCCTTAACATGCTTCTTTGGGAGTAAATCCCAGTTAACTCTGTGGGACTCACATCTGATTAGAAACACATAGGTTTTGATTGTTAATCTTTCTTTATCTTTCCTCACTCCACAAAATGCCACTGGATGCTCTTGAACCCATTAGGTCTACTGTTAAATAGAATATCTTTGAGTAGGGGGGTAGTATTTGTTAGACATCCTTCTATTTATAAAAATGCTTTATTTTCCTTGACTTCTGTGATGTCATTGTGACTTTTGTAATTTAACCAGAGATGGCAACTAATTGGTTAAACTAAAGTTATGAGTAAAGTTAAAATCTAAGAGAAATCAAAATTATTTTTAACTAATGCAGATGACATAAGGTAGAATTTTGGGCCTCAATGTAAACTCCAGAATGAAAATATTAAGTAAGTTATGAATGAACAAAATGATAGACAACATTACAGAGCCAAGAAATTTTACATTTCCCAGGTGGTTCTCTACCTAGAGCCTTGTTCTCTTGGATTTTTGCATTACTTCTGGTTTTCAGCGCCTGTGCTGCTCAGCGCGTTTAAGTAGCAGATGAGCCCTAATGAGGGAACACCTGTGGCAGCAGCAGCCAAAGATAAAAGAGGGCCGCAACTGGCCTTTCCTCCCAGGATGAGCAATTGGTCTCTTTGTTCCTGAAACCCTATGTTGTGCTCTCAGATCTGGTTTACCTTGGAACTTTGCTTGTTTGGACTACATTTTGGATTCACCCCTTGGATTTGTTTGCTCTAAACTTATATTCTGTTTGGACATTCTTTGGCTCAGGCTGCATGAGTAGGAACTGAGCAGCTGCTTGTAATTTATTGCCTGTTTAGCCTAGGACATGACAGTTTGTATTATTCCCACAGGCTTGGGGAATTAATAATGTTTAGACCACAATATCTAGACCACTTATTTTAATTCATGTTTAAAGTATGATGGTTTAGTTAATTCTAAGGTTAGTAATTTTAAACCAGGTAATGAGGACAGCTTGGAAAAAAGTGACCTTCTCTCCACCCAGATGATCCTCCTGTATTCTGTACCAGAGGTTGTACACTTGGCCCTCCACAGTTGCTAGGGTTAGGGACCCAGGACCCTCGCAAAAGTGAAAAATTTACAAATAACAAAATTTGTGTGTCTGTGGGAAGGGGGCTGAGGCATGGGTGGGGAAAGCGGGCATCCATGGTCTAAAACAGGTCAGAGAATGGAGATGGTTGGCATGGTGGTCCTGTCCTTTGTCTCTTGTCCATCTCCTTCCTTGGGAATGTGTGGGGCATGGGTACAGGGTTTGTGGTACTGAGAATTTGGGCAGAGAACCATCCTTAGCTGGCCAGGCAGAGACAAGTAGGGGAAGAGGAGGACCAGAGATGGGTTTTTAAAGAGCTATGCAGCCTGATTGGAGCCACCAAGAGGGAAGGTTGCCCCCAAAAAAGAAGCCCCTGAGGTGCAAGAGCAGGAGTTAGAGAAACTCATAAATAATCAAATCCATGAATGTCAAACCTACAAATGTAGGGAGACTGACTGTATAGTGGCTCTTTATCTGTTTTGGAAAACTGAATTTTGAAACCTTCAATCCCGGAACTTCTGCTGGAATTCTTCTGGCGATGAGTATGCTAAAGAAAGCAGGGAGGTGGGTTAAGCAGGTAAGAGTATAAGGGAGGGAGGAAAGTAAAGTAAAAGAAAGGTTTCCTGCAAGGTTGATAAGAAAGAGTTTTCAAAAACACATGTGTTTTGAATTCATTCTAAGGCTTTTAGCATTTAGCTTATTTTTAAATAGCAATTTAAAATTAATAGTTAATCATTTCCTTCTAATTTAAATGAGATTGAATTAATTTTTTTAGCATAGAAAGAATTAACTGAATGCATTAACCTTTTTTTCTATGAAGTTTTGTACCTCATGATTTAACTTCATTTTGTTTAATTGATAGTTTTTGGCTCATCAATAATATTGTTTTTATGAAAATACAGAAACTGAAGCACAGAAATATTTGGCCTGGTTTTTCAGGTTTAAAAAATAGCATTGTGCAGAATTAGGAATGGAAAGAATATCGGAAAATCTTTGGAAAATGATTGAAAATACATTTCTTGAGTGTTAGGAAAGCCTGATGTGGAGAATGCTGGACTTGCAAGGCTTTGGGACTTATTCTGCACAAAATTTTTCCTGTTGCTATTTGACAGAGAAACCAGCATTTCTCTGCAGAACAAAAAACATTGTCTGTGTATAAAATAATATTAGGTCCTGCATCTTCCTCAACTAGTTACCCCCAGTCACACAGGGATGGAGGGGCGAGGGGGGATTCACCCTGGGCAGCAATGTTTTTGGAGCATTCCGGCTTGTAGCCATGCTCCCGCATGCCCTGGCCATGCCCCCATGCACCCTGGCCACACCCCTACGCACCACAGCCATGCCCCTCATGCCGTAGCCCCACCCCCTCCCATCCCTCTCCCTACACTCCACATGGTGTCATTGTCGCCATGTGTAACACCAAATGAGATGGGTTCTTAGGATACGGAGCCAATGAACACACGAGTGGATGAAAGGAATCATAGATTTGTTAGACAACAGACAAAACTTTGAGGTGTTAGTTAAGTCTCTAACCAAAACAAGCCCTACAGAGCAATCCACATCTCTAAGCAGCTGTCAGGAGTCTAAAGAAGCAAGAGTTGAGATACCCAAGGCTAGTGGTTTGCAGCACCTCAGAAGCTCTTCTGGTCTGCACCAAGAGTCTCTCAGGCTAATTCTGTAGGGAATTTTATAGACAGACACCCCTCTAGACTACGGGCACCCTTGTACTCCGTATTGATAAGATATGTCTACTTGACCTGTCCTTCTGATTGGAGCTTATATTTAATCTGTTCATCTAAACAAACTGATTAATAATATGTATCTTGATAGCTGATTATCTATATTTATGTATAAGGGATTTGGAAAGCAGCTTTACAAGTGGCTGGTATGAGTTCTTCCTAACATTCCAAGGTCATGTGAAGCACTTGATGGTGATAAGCATAATCAGATGCTAATGTGATACCAGTTTAACACTTAGCATCAGTTGAAGCTGCAGGGGTTTCTGGGAGAAATGAGCTACGAAAGTTAGCATAGCAGGCCAAGAAGGTTAGCATCTGGGGACAGTTTGCACATGTCATCCTAATCATCCTTGTACAGAATTTTTCCATTTTTTTCCCCATGACAGCAAGTCACACTCTATCAGCTTTAGCAGAAGACAGTGGCCATCCTCTTCTGAATAATTTTGCTAAGAAAACCATACGAAGACACATAATAACAAAAAAACAAATGAAGTCTAGATACAAAGTAGCTTGTAATGGAAGATAATTTCAAAGCAACTCTGAAGCCATTTCTGGACTAGCCTGTTATAGCGCTGTTATTCCACATTCAACATCCTATGGAACCCTGGGGTTTGCAGTTTCAGGAGGGGCCAGCTGGCCCCTCCTGAAACTGCAAACCCCAGGATTCCATAGGATGTTGAACGTGGAATAATTGCGCTATAACAGGCTAGTCCAGAAATGGCTTTAGTCTTATGGAGCTTTCAGGCTTGTTTATCAAAATACTCTTCTTTTTTAAAATAGATAGAGGATGGACTAAAAGTTGTGGCTCAGAAACCAGGGTTGATTTGTTTTCACATACAATGGAATTGTCATTGTGTGCCTTTAAGTCACTTCTGACTTTTGGTGACCCTAAGGTGAGG
This sequence comes from Ctenosaura bakeri, assembly GCA_948474755.1. Lineage (NCBI taxonomy): Eukaryota > Metazoa > Chordata > Lepidosauria > Squamata > Iguanidae > Ctenosaura > Ctenosaura bakeri. The sequence continues at coordinate 653,997 of CAOLHI010000322.1, read as the reverse complement.
GTGACCTTGGGCAAGTCACATTCTCTCAGCCTCAGAGTAAGGCAAGGACACCCCCCCCAAACAAATTCTGCCAAGAAAACCCTGTGATCGGATTGCCTTAGGTCGCCATAAGTCAAAAATGACCTGAAGGTGCACAACAACATGGAAACAAACCTCTCATGGCAAGATTTGTTCAGATGGGCTTGCCTTCCTCTGAGGCTGAGAAAATGTGACTTTCCCACTGTGTTTCATAGCTAATCCTGGTTTTCAGAGTTATAGTCCAGCACTCAAACTGCTATACCATACTGGTGGTCGTACAGTGGAATAAGGACATTTAATTAACAAGCATGGTAGACTATGGCCCTTCCGCACCTTACTGTCTTCTGGTGCTGGGATGTGGGGATCGCACGAGCAGCCTCTGGTGAGAGGCTCTTGTGTCCGGGGTCCTTCAGCTCCACACGAGCTCCTGCTCATGCGAGAGCCCCACCTCTTCCTCCCACAGCATAGCCTGGGAGTTTTCCAGGCTGCGCTGGGGCAGGAAGCACAACCGGCACAGCTCCTGAGGCTCTGCACGCTATACAAGTGCACATGGAGCCTGGGAGCAATGTACAATCACGCACCATTTTTGGCTTCTAGCTGAAAATGAATAGGTGTGCGATCAGCGCCTGCCGGCCCCTGGAGCGTCGCATGATTGTGAGTGCATCATGCAGAGTGCTCCTCACAATCGCACAACACTCGAGGCCCTCTTTCACATGGAAAATGCTGTGCGAAAAGGGCCTATGTAATGAGTCAATGTAAATAATTTGAAGCCAATGGAAATGATGAAAATTATATTCTTGTGCAAAAAGGTTGGTATGCTTCCAGAACTGGAGCATTTAGAATTTTGCTTCAGTTTTTAGTTGGAGTCTGTGAAGGACTGAAGCAGTGGAATGAAAAAAGAGTGGAGAACTGAATGGAGTACAAAGTAACATAAAAGCAAGTTGTAACAACTGGGCATAAGATGGAAATTAAAGAAACACAGGATGAGAGAGGAGAGAAGGGAAAGTAAATTGGAAACCAAGTAATTGAAGAACAGTTAGATGTGAAAGGAACTTGACAAGTTAGTAGGTTTTCAGATAGTCAAAGAATTACATCTATGAATGAATTAAATTAAACAAAGTGATTAAATGCAGAGGCAATCAATCAGTTCATAAAAACGATTAATGAAAGACCAAATACAAAGACAGAAAAAAACAAGGTGATCAAATGAAAATTGGCCTATTATGTTTGGCCCGTTCACTCAAATCAGAGTAAAGTGAATGAAAGTCATTATGAAGAGGGATGACAGAATGATGAATAAGACTTGGAAGGCTGAGGGGTGGTGGCGATTTCTAGGAAGAGCCTCTGGAGCGAAGGGTGGGTGATGCAGGAACATAAAAGCTGCAGAACAAAGAGAAAGCAGTTCAGACATACCTGTCCTCTCTCATTCCAGTAGCATATGGGACTAGACATTTCTCATTCCATTAGAGTAATAATCATGGATGATAAATTAATGAAGAAGAGTATATACATCTTTTGAGTTAGCTACATGATGAAGGGATTTATGCTTTCTGCAAAGTGCTTGAAATACAAATAATGACAAGTGGCATATAAAGTGGCATGCTGGTCATAACCTATAAAGCCCTATACGACTTAGGTCCAGACTATTTGAAAGATTGTATCTCCCTAGACGAACCTGCCAGAGCTCTAAGATCGACAGGGGAAGGCTTTCTCTTGGCTTGTTTCCACCTTGGGGAACACTCTTCCACGGTAGGCTAGGCTGGCCCCATCCCTGCTCTCCTTTCGCCAGCAGAAAAAAAACATTCTTATTTAAGCAGGCTTTTAATAGATAGGCAGGTGGTTTTTCATTTATCAAAATGTTTTTAAGATTTTTGTAGGGTTTTTAAATAATTTTATATGTTTTTAATTGTGACACATGTTTTATTAATGTTTTTAACTTTTTTGGAAGGCCCCTTGGGTCCCACTCTGGAAAAAAGATGACATGTAAATATAATAGATACATACACCACTGATTACAGAAAGATATAATGATTATTGGAATCCTGCTGGTGTCTTATACATGCAAAAATCCCCTGACACCAGGCATTTGCCACAGAAAATGGTTACGAAGCCCAGCCACTATGTTTTGCTGTACTTAAGTATGCATGCTACCATTTTTACGTTATGAAGCTCTCACCCAGTGGTTTGACTCTGACCCTTGAGACCAGGATTTGATTCCTTGTGGAAGCCCATTGGGTGACCTTGGGCACATTACACACTCTCAGCCCCACAAAAGCCTGTAAGAGGTTTGCCTTAGGATCACCATAAGTTAGAAATGACTTGAAGGCACATAACACCACTGTCAACAACAGCAACAACAACCTGGCATTACCAAGACCTTTTCAATCTTAGCTCCCAGGTCTGTTTAAATTTACCCAGTATTTTCCAACATGAAATGTGTCTCTACTTGCCTACTCATTTGTATTAGCACAGAAAACACTAGGATGGCTGCTACCAATAAACTATTGTTTCCAGGAGACAGATTCAATAGAGATCAAGCAAGGGAAAGAGGAATGTTTGCACAAAAACAAAATTGTCCTAATATTTAACTATTGTAATATTGCTAGAGTACTTCAGCACTTTTCTGTAAGCCCTGAATAATAATAAACAAGGCTTGGTGTATTCATGGAAATCGATTTCTGAAAGGTAGCACGATTCTAGATGTGACACATGATTAGTGGGAGGGGGAGGGAGAAGATAACAAGGGGGTAAGGCAAACCCAGGATATTTCGAGAAAGAGTTTGGATGCAAAACGAATTGAAAACTCTATATTTCCAGAGATTTTTTTCCCCTTCTGGATAAATCCTCTACAGTTACGTCTATATATGATAGCTGTATCCAGAATCTTCAAATTTAGATGCATTGTGCTGCCTTTGAAGAGGCATCTAGAGAGAGGAGCAGAATGCTAGCTTAAACAGACCTTTGGCTTGATTCATCAGGGCCAGGGAGGGAAGATGCAGTGCTGGGTGCTGAAAAAGAACCTCCATTGTCCTTTTGGCTCCAGAGATCATCACACTTGAATCAATGGCCAAGAACTAAATAGATTGGTGCATTGATAGAACTGTTCACAGCACTAAAACTGGAGAAGAGGCAATTTCCCTCTGTAATTCCTGGTGCCTTTCTCTCCTCAGCCTGCCCTAGTTTGTCAAGGGATGAGAGTTGGAAGAAAGTCTCATCACAATAGTGGGCAGCCACTAGCATATTGTCAGCTTTGGGCAGTATTTGCTATTGGCAGTCTGTCTACTGGATTTATGAACATCTGCCCAAATTTTAACAGCCAGCACCATTAGTCAAGGAATATAGTTGGAAAGAATTTATGTGAGTCCCATGTGAGTCTGCCAAAAATTTACACTCCTCAGCAGAGGCCCTGTTGTGTGTCCCATCATCCCATGAGACGAGATTGGCCGGTATGTGTGGCAGGTCTTTCTCTATAGAAACACTCTATAGTTTGGCCTGGAGTCTCCAGTTTTCATGAGTCATCTCCAGGCAGTACTGTTGGGCTCAAATCCAGACAGTGTTGTATGCAAATCTCCAGTTCAGTTAAAGGAGCAGCAGCTTGCTACAATTTGCAAGGCTTCATTGATTTCTTAGTACAACTTGCAAAAGACTCTACAACAGATCTATGTATTTGCTTACTTAGCCCTTTTCCGCACAGGGCGAGGGAATCGCCCTGTGCCGGTACTCACCAGACCTGTGTGCTCCATGTGCGGGTCCAGGCTGGTCCAGAGCAGCCCGCGGCTGCTCCGCACTGCTCCGGGGACGAAAATGGCGGCTTCTGGTTGGTCGAGGCTCTCCACCAACTGGTAAAGCTCGCCAGCCTAAAGCCTGCCCCCAGCAGCTCTGCAGGCTCGCACTGGTGCAAGCCTGAAAATCTGCACCGGAGCACAGCCACGAAGTGTCGCGCTCCGTGGTTTTGAAAGACCTGTTTTAAGCGATCTTTCAAAAGGATGCTGAACGACCACTTTGGGTTGTTCCGGAGTGGGCTGAGGTCCAGAACTACACAAAGTAGTCTGGACCAGTCCACTTCCAGGTGTAGACGTCCTCTCTGGAGGACACTCTGCACCGTTTTAAAAACCCCATGCAGAAAAGGCCTTAGTTTCTTCATTTCCTCCCAGTCACTGTAGCACCAGGACTTACCCTCCACTCTGCTTAATAGCCACCTTCTGACTAGAAGTAAGTGGGCTAGGTTAAATGTTCTTTATCCTGTCTCATGAGGGAACAACCTCTTTAGCTAAGATTTCTCTCTTAATTTCCAAAAAGCAAAACATGTTCTCTTTGTGTGTGCTGGAATGATAAGCAGTGAGCAACTGTGATTAGTACTTAATGCAGAATGCTTCATGGCATCACCAGGGGCTGCCCCTAGGTTTCAGGATTTGGCCCTGAAATCTCAGGGTTTAGGACAATCCTGAACTAGCAATCCCAACTATAAAACTCCCTCCCAAGAGCAATCAGGGAGGCTTCATCTCACAGCGAAGGCTGTGTTGTTTCACATGGCCTTCAATTCTTGAAACGAGACATGCCTGGCCAGTCTGTGGCTTCAAATCCATTTTTCAAGAGGACTTTGATTTGTTTTAAATGTTTTTGCTTGTATTTTTTATTATTTCATTTTTTTATATCTATTGTGCATCACGTGAAGGACCTTGTTGGACTGAGAGATGATAGACAAATTTTTTGAATAAAATAAATAAATATTCTAAATACTTAGTTTTAATTCTTGTAAGTGTTTCTCACAAGCAACAGGTTGAAAAATCCAAATTCTGTTTGGCAGGGTATTCTAATCATGGATGTTTGCTGAGAATTTTTGCTAGTATCATTGAAATTCTGGGTGGCAGTTCTTTCTAATGTATTTGTGATTTGAGAATCAGTATTTTCAGTTCCATTGCATTTTCAATCACAATGAAGCTAATCAAATTCAAAAGATTTAATTTCTGTGAAAAACATGGTTTAGGGCATTGGAAATAGCTGTTGTGTGTAAATTACAAGTAACATGAATGTTGCACTTCAATCTGTTCCTATAGTAAGGATCACCCAATTAACAGAGAGCTAAGTAAAGAACAGTGAGCTATTCTAGTTTCCTTCTCCCCCATTTTCCCTCAAGACATTTATAGTTTTGTGTAGTGATTCTTCCAATGGCAGTATGCAGATAAATAAGAAATAATGGAATATTCAAGTTCATTGCTCCCATAGTGTTATCATTATTGCTGTTATTGATTTATATGTGGCCACTAGTAACCCCTGAGGCAATGAATAATCAAATGTGCATTGTGTTCATGTTCTTGCATTAATGAAACTTTGAGGTAGACAATATGGGCTGTGAAAGATCAGGGAAATCAAAGGCATTAAATTTCTATCATGGACTCAAGCCACACATCCTATATTTTTCCTAATGCCCTTTAGTGACACATTGTAATTTAGTAGCTTACTCCTTAAAAATGGTCAAGTGCCTTGCAAAGATGATTAGTTTTCTTTTGTTTAATTAGAAGAGTGTAGGAGGCCCCATCATTATTCTGGAGCTGGTGACAGGACTGCCAGATACAACACCTAATCTCCTTCTTCCCTCTCTCCACCTTATTTATTTTGGCTGCTGGTAAGTAGCACTGCTGTTGCCTCACACACCCTGGCAGTTTCTGATGCTTGTTTCCATCCTGCTCTTTGGAACTAAACTTTAAGCCTCAAGGTACCTTGGAACAATGGTGAACATGACGTGTGGCTGTATTATTTCCAGTGTCAGCTAGCACCTTGCACATTAATTGGAGTTGTGAATCTAGTCCAGATTTTAATGTGAATCTTTAAAGAAACTCTCCAAGATGCTGAATTCTGTCTCCAAAATATTTGCAGCATCTTTACACTTCAGACTAAAATCCAGAGTGGATTTCCTGCTGACATACAAGGCCCCAAACTCCACTGACAGCATCTAATATTAACAGTTGCAATTTCCTCTCTTAATAACCCAGGGCAGACAGCCTGGTTAGTGTGAAGTGCGGTGATAGTAAGCCCTTTCACACTACACAAATATAGCAGTATTATTCCACTTTAACTTCTTTGGCAGCTATGCAACTCACTTGGTTACTGGTGCAAATATCTCTATTCCACAGCTGAAAAAAAGCACTGTAGATTAAATATTTCTCCTCATACACACATCCGAATCTTTAACACAGATTAATTATTCTCAGCATATTTCTTAACCATCTATTCAGTCTCAGGATGATTAATGAATGATGATAAAAGACTGCCTGTCCTCTCACCCATGGCTAGAGCGTACTTTTCTACGGAGTACTGACTCTAATTCCCACTACAGATTTGTGTGTGTGCGTGTGTGTGTGCATGAATTCAGCACTTGTAGTTATTCAGAAATATCAACGCATATTAAAAGTCTGTACTCTTAACCATACTTTCTCAGCTCATAAAGACCAGCTATGCAGAACGTGTACTAGGGCAATTAATTTTAGTTCTTTCTGAACTCTGAATTAATGGAAGAATTCCACAGTGAGAGACTCTTTTGCTATATTGATCTCTCAACAAACCTGACCTCCTTGCAGTCCTCATGGTTCTTGCTTTTATATCTAAGTTTGCCTTGAGCAGCCTATGCTGCTTGTGTGGCCTCATTGGCTTATTACTTCTGGCAGATTCAGCCTCTTGCTCATTTCATCTCTGTCTGGGTCAGGCAGTTCTCCTTGCTCATGATGGCTATCCTTCCCTTTTGTTTTTAGTCATAAAACTCCATTGACTGTCTTAATCGCATCACAGAACCCTCAAGGCAGCCATATATTCTGGCAAAACAGCCTCTCTCTCTCTTATTTATTGGCTTGTGATGTTCTAGCCACATCATCAAGCACCCTTTAAAATATCAAACTGGATGGATGTGTTCCTGTTTCCTCCAGGAAAATAGAAGTTTAAATGTAGCAGCAAAGAAGCACTGCTTCATTTGTCAAATGTAGGTTTTTCTTACACTTTATGTCTCTGGAAGCATTGCTCTCTTTGGTTAGCTATGAGTGGAGTTAATGATGAGTCTTCTCTGGGCTCCATCCAATGTACCCTTCTACTGTCCAGATTTGTCAGAGACAGAGACTTAGGCCCTTTTCGCACTAGGCTTTTTGCGCGAGCGGGGGCGGGCGGCTTGCGGGAAAAGCCTAGTTCGGGAGCCTGACGGTTCCCCGCTGGTTCCTTCCGCAGCCGAAGGAACCAGCTGGGAAACGGCACCGTCCCGGAGGCGGCGGCGGCTCGCGAGTCCATCCCCCCCGCGCGCGCAAGAAAGGAGCCCGTCGCTCCTGGCACGCGCGGGGGGGGCGGGCGCGACTGTCGCTCGCTCCTGGCGCGCACAGGGGGGCTTCTCGCGACAGCCTCACGATCGCGCGCGCGCGCGGGGGGGCAGGCGCGAGCAGCCCCCCGCCCGTGCGAAGCAGGATGCTCTCGCATCCGCCGCGCTAGCTCCCCGCCCCGCCCCTTCCTTCCGCACGGACGGAGGGAAGGAGGCGCGACCCGGCCGCCTCCCCGACGCACCGCACTACAGGTGAGTGCGTGTGGGCGCCGGGAGCGTAGCGCGGGGTGATTTTCGCTTGAAAGCGAAAATCAAAAACCCCGCGCCCGCGCCGCTGCAGCCCCGTGAGAGCGCCGGAAGTGGGAGTGCGTCGTGCGCAGCGGCGCTCCCACTCCCGCGCGGCTCACGGGGCTCTTTCGCTTGGGAAAGCCCGTGCGAAAAGGTCCTTAATCTTCAATCATATCACTTTATCAGTTGCTTTTAAAATACTCCAGTTTCTCTCTTCCTCCTATTTTCCCCTTTGTCCCCTGTTCATTTCATTTGCTGTAAGCTGAGTTCCAAGTGCAGAAGTTGTCTTCACTCAGCTCAATGGTGATGGGGAGCAGCAAGGCAGGAACCTTGCCCTTCCCAGTAAGCTCGGGCAAAAGCAAACCGTTGAAGCCTCTTTGACCTTGTCTGTTTTTTCTAATTAATAACAATTGCCATTGACAGCACTCTGAAGTTGCTTGGCTACATGTACATCAGTTTTCCTCTTGAAATGTCGAAGGGCATGCTTCCAATATTACACAAATAACTTCCACTTGCACTGCGGGTTTTCTCTTTCTCACCTTCCTCCTATACTTTCTGTTCCCCAAATCTGCTTCCAGGGCACGTGTAACCCTCAGGATTTTTCCAGCAGTTTCTATTCTGCTTGTAGTTGTACAGCATGGGATATAGCTCAGTCTATTTAATATAACAATGTATTCCCCAGGAAGAATCGACTGATGCTCCACAGACGAGTTGTGAAATATTTTTCTTCCAAAATCAGTTCAGTGCTCCACAGAAAGCATGCTTATGATTGCTTTCTTCAGTCAAAGACGTGCCTTGATGTGGTGTCTATTAAACTGGCTTCTGCTTCTCCCTGTTACTGGTCTTTTTTCCTGTTCACTCCTAGCCATGGCATTAGTGAACTAGCACTTTGACCTTCTTTTCTAGCAGCATGCCCTTAAGATTCTTCTCTTTGCTTGTTTTATTTTTAGTGTTATCACATATTTTTATTACAAAAAAAAAATAAAAAAATGGATGGGTAACAGCCATGGCTGCAAGATGGAAATAAGTCATCAAAAGACCTTTCTTGATAGGGAACAGAGAGTGACTAATTGGTGGAGTTGCTTAATACTGCTATGTGAATGAATAGGAAACAAGTGATTGAAGAGCCCGTAGCAGGGAGAAATCTCAGTGATTCCTTGTTACTTGATACTGAACAAATTGATTTACTATTCTTGTTGTTGTTGTGTGCCTTGAAGTCATTTCCAGCTTACGGTAACCCTAAAGAGAACCTATCATTGGCTTTTGTTGACAGAATTTGTCCAGAGAGAGTTTGCCTTTGCCTTTCTCTAAGGCTGAGAGAATGGGATTTGGTCAAGGGTTTCATAGTCAAGCATAGATTCAAACCTTGCTCTCCCAGTGTTCAGTCTAACATGCAAATCACTACACCACATTGGCTCTCAACTGATTAACTACAATTGCATTTAAAGTCACAAAAATTTCTTCAAACCGGAAGGGCAAAAAGGAAAATACTTGGAAAGAATTCATTTGTGATTGATTTGCCATTCAAATAGACTTTTCTGTGGCAATCCAGGCAATTCAAATCAGAACACTTAAGACTGTTTCGTCAGCAGCATTGTAAGATGTTAATTTGTCACTAATTTCATTCTTCAGAGGAGCAATGAGTAATTTTCAAAATTTTCTTCCCACTACAAAAAAAAAGGGGGGAGAAAGAAAAGAAAGGAAAGGGGGGAAAAAAACAAAGTAATTTTGACAATTTTCTTCCCACTGCAAACAAAGAAGCAAAAAAATCTTGAAAAACTGCAGTTTTCTAAGACTACTTGTAATTGGAATTTACTCTATACAAAATTTGAGTATGTTGTTTGTGAAGAAAACTGCTTTTTCTGTAGAGAAAAAAAATGTAGCTGAGGACTTTTGTGTAAAAAAATTTTCATACTGTAAAAACAGCATTTTTATTATTATCGGTTCCCTGAATGGACAATGAATTTTCTGTGGTCCTAGACCACTCAAATTCTCATCAGTACAGGGTTCTCTTCATCAGGAATTCCTGACTCTTTTAAAAAAAATCAGACCCTTTCTATTGATTTTTTAAAAATATTCTTTCACTTATTCAAATATGTTAGATTATTCTTCCCATCCCTTCAGTCCTCGTACTATGAAGTCACCAAACTGCATTAAGAGGATTTGTAATGTTTGCCCCAGTTGTTAATTGTTATTAATTTTGAAGAGGGTTGCCAAAAATCTGTGAAAAACAGAGATGTTTCTTTCTCTGGGAACTAGAACAAGGTTTAATTACTCTTATAAACCTGGAAAATTGTAACTTGTGCTTAATTATTTTTGCTGCAGCCCCTGGTTATTCAACATAGCAATTTCATTTTTTCAGTGTTGATATGATAAACCAAATAGCATTTCAGATAGAATGACTTACCATTATTAGAGGTTTTCTGTTGGAGACTGAAATAATTACTATTTCTCTTTACTGTTTCCCAAAGTATTTTTCTCTCCATCACACTGAACCTTGGGGCACTGATGTAAGTAAGATTCATATTTATTATTAGTTTTTCAAATATGAACAAAACATAAAAATAATGAATGACTTATAAACCTGAATATATTTTTGACTTGAAGATAGGACCCAAGCCAGTGGCTGACTGTAAGTTACTCGTCTGGATTGTTTTCTAGTAGACCACTAAAACAACTACTTGTCTATAAGTGCATTCTTTGAGATGAAGAAAGAGAACTATGCTAAAAGGAAAATAGTTAAGGAAAAAGTTCTCATCCATATGTTGTAGGGAAGGAAGGGTACAGGATGCATCTCATGGTGAAAAGTCTCCATCTTTTTTTCTTTTTTTTTGTAGTTTGTTGAGGATTGCAAATTTTATTTAAATAAGCACTTCCATCTCACTTTTCAGTTTTCAGAACTACCCTCAAAGTCATTTAATACAATAAAATAACAATAACAAAAATAATAATAAAAAAACAGCAATAAGTATAGAAGAGTACAACAAAGTTCAACAGGATCAACAACGCAGATCAATTGCAGCCATCCATGGTGGCTAATGACTTCTGTATCAGTGAGGAAGAGAATCTGCTTTGCATTTAATCTGAACTTTAAAGGAACAATTCTCCAAGTAGCTTCACCACACTGAATAACTTCTGTGAACTTGGGACTACAATCCCGATCAGCCACCAACTCTGGCAACAATATTCAAACCTTCAGTAGTATCTACTGATATATATTTGCATGCCTACACTAGCATGTACTAGTACTATATACTACTACTGAACTGCAACTCAACCACTGATGGCTGTAGGAACCTTTCTACTAGTCATATGGGAGGTGATTTGGACCATTTCCACACTACACTGTTATAGTGCCATTATTCCACTTTCAACATCCTATGGAATCCTGGGATTTGCAGTTGAGGGATGGGCCTTTAGAATTATCAGCCAGAGAGCAATTTGGCCTCAGTAAACTACAAATCCCAGAATTCCACAGGAGATTGAAAGTGGAATAATAACACTACCACAGTGTAGTGCGGAAACAGGCTTGGGTAAGTGGGAGTGGAAAGAATAATGCCTCCCCTACCCATTTTATGTGCTTGTAATAAAATTATCCCACCACTGCAACTGTAATTAATTAAAATCAAGCAAAACAGGCAACTGCATCCTGGGAATGAAGCACAATGTGATGGCAGAAGAACTGAAAAGCTGGGCCGTTGTTACTGACCCAAATGTCCAGGCAGCTTCATACGATAGAGGCAGTCTTTCATTAAATGCATCCTGCTGGCCATATGTTGGTAGGGGGAAGTATCACACCAGTTCCAGCATTGGGAATATCACACAATAACCAATGTGTGCATTCCTTATATTGCAACATCATTTTATAGATAATAACACAGCTTCTAATGTTATGGACAGCTTAGTTACATTTTGAAAATAATCTCTGGTTATTTCTTTTAACCTAGATTACATTTGTTTTCATTTTGTAAACCACTTTGAATCCTTGTTCTGTAGAAAGGTATTGGTTATAAAATAAAACAAACATATTTTTTTATGACAGAGGGGTAACCTCTGGGATCATGTACTACCCAGGAATTGCATTAGATATAGTATATATTGTTACCACTTATGTCTATAGTGTAACTGTGAACCATATGGATTGTTCATGAGTATGTCTTACAGTCGCCAACCATTGCGTGACTGTGCTTACTGATTGCTAGTTTTCATGTTCATATACTTCTTGTTGATTTGCACTCACTTGCTTCCTTTATCATTCTAATCTGTAACCATTTTTCTGCTTCATTCTCTTCCCCATGTATTTGACTATGCACAAATATTAGTAAATCAAGGTACTGTATATATTTCACAAAAAGACTAAGCTGATTTCATTTCTTTGCTAGATCCTGGGGGTAGGAGTGGGATAGGTAGCTTCTACCTTGAGAATTGCATTACTCTGCTTCTGAGATCCAGTACTCTCTCACACATTTCCAATCGTATGATGAATGTGCCCTGCTGTGGTTTGAGTTGTACAACCTGTGTGCTTGTGTACAGCCCCCTCTGAAAAATACTGAAAGAAGGATTCAACATCCCTACTCAGGAGGAATATAGATTTTTTAAATGAATTTATAATAAGAATCCAGTTTCCAGTTTCTGTATATTTTGGAAGAAATTAATGGCACCATGCCACACCCACCCACCCACAAACACACATACAAACCTCTCCCAAAAATGAATTTTCAGTAATAGCAATAGATTTCTGGCATACTTGGTATAGAGAATCCATGAATTCTGGGGCTTGACTCATGAGGTGGGAAAAAAATAGATGAGCTGTCTATTCTTAGGCTTTTGGCTCAGTATTAAGTCTTGTTGGTGTTAGTTGTATTTTAAATATAACTCGGATCATTTCTTTTGGGCTTATCATTGCTCAAAAAAGTCTGTGTTTTCAAGTTGTTCATCTGAGCAGAAAAGCTCAACTATAGCCAGCAACATTATTTTTCCAAAGCACCTGTCTAGATCCGTATTTACTTTTATAGCTACAGATGTTCATTTCCATTTCGTCTATGTGGAAGAGGTGAGAAATGAAAATAAAACAATATCTTCTCCAGTGAGCCTCTTCAGGAAATAGATTCCTCGATCTGATTGTGCTATTTTAATCTTTTGATACAACTGGCATACTCTTGTTATAAAATAGCTGACTGACTTTTTTTCTCACCTTCTTTATCTAGTTTGCTGTCCTTTTATTTCTTTTTGATGGATTCAGATCCTTTACGGTCAATGAGCAGGAAGTTTGGAACTGTTTGACAATGAAAGAATTATGCAATTGTCTCCATCTCTGGGCACATCCAGATGGTGGAACCCCTGTGAATTTTGTGATCTAGATTGTCAAAAATGACAAAATACTTGAAGTCAAAGTAATCTAATGAAATTTATGGACATGATCAGAACTTGTGGGGGGGATGTGTGTGTGTGCGCACATGCGTGTGTGTGTGAGAGTGTGTGTGTATATATATATCCTAGGGAATCATGCTTGTTGGGGGCTTCTGGTAGTTTTATGTCCGAAAAAGTAACTTTTCAAAGCCCCAAGCAGGACAGACAGAATAAAGTCTTTTCAAGAGAAAATTTCAATAATATGGAGAACTGAAACTGGTCTAAATCTTTGGCCCTTTCCGCATGACACTCCCAATCCACAATGACGATGGGAGAGGGACGGGATCACAATGACAGTTCTGCATGATGTCATCATGATCCCATTTTCTCTGATCCCGAGGTGGCACAATGATGGATTAAATGACTGATGGGTTTTCCCCATCAATGACCCACAATTGTGCCACCATCCTGGACTTACCTGGTCTGTGGGAGCCACCAAAGCACAATGGCTGCACTTCCTGCCCCAGCACAGCCTGGGAAAGTACCTGGCTGCACTGCGGAAGGAAGAGGTGTGGCCATTGCACTTCCTTCACCTCGGAGACAACTGGCGCAGAGAGGAGCACTCCTGTCACACTCCTCTGCAGGCAGAGCTGATGTTGGGCTCCCTACCCGATGTCTTCATGAAAAGGTAGGTGCAGAAAGGGCTTTACTATTTGTCATGATCCAGTAGACCCACTGAATTAATTGGATGTATCAGCTACTTATGTGTCAGTTTATCATTCAACACTTGGTTCAGTGGGGCTCCAATAGGATCATGGCCACTGTCTTATATGTCTTTTAAGAGAAAGTTAGAACCTGTGAGTATTGGCCTATCTTTGGTTATTAGCCATCATGGCTATATGAAGCCTCTATTTTTAGACCCACTGTGCCACTTACTACCAGGAAAAACAGTAGGGCAGAGTTATTATCTTCATCTCCTGCTAATGGTGTTCCCAGAGTCCCTAGCTGGCTGCAATTGGAATTAGGATCTTATGTTGTGAGTGAAAGTAATGACATTTACAACTGGCTGATATCCATGATCAAAGATGATGATAATGTGAATCTTCAGCTTCACTATGACATATGTGAAATAGGTTTTGAAAAGACTGAAAGGATAGAGGTATCAATCATCCGAACACTTAAAATCTTCATCTTCTTAATTGAGCTCTATCGCCAGTGAAAAATAGGCGATGAAAGGAAAGAGGAATGACACGATTTGTGAGTTTGAAGTGGGATTGTATCATTGGCATTAGGGAAATGCAGTTCACCACTGAAATCAGTGGAAGTCTTGAGGTCTGAATGGTAAAGGGGTGGGTAGGGGAGGGAGGGAGAGAAACAGAGAGTGCTTGTAAAGTACAGGTCTGCTTTCTCTGTTATTTTCTGTGGAAGAGCTTATTCTTCTCTGCTTCTACTGACCAAACCTGTTACAGATCAAAAATGCTTCTAAACCCGTGCTGTTCAAAGTGGTGCTCTGTGGAGTTGTATTAGTCCACAAACAATTGGCTCCTGGTCCATGGCAAATTTCCAAGAATTAAGGGAACAGTTATGACTGATGGGCACAAACATGCTGCCAGTTACTGACACATGGGGGAGAAACACTCTGATGGTCTCCCATATCCAATAGCATAATCTAAACAGATCACTAATAGGGAGAGCAATTTGCTGGAAATGTTGGCTCTCCTTTGATTGAGATGCTTATTCAGGGAATCAGACTGCTATTACAATTTGTGTACAGTTCTGTCATAATCCATTCCTCTGAGGTTTGCTACAGCAAACAACGTAGGAATTCACATAGGTGAGAAAAGCTACTGTTTAGAACAACAGCTTCCAGAATGTTCCAGTCAACAACCATGATGGCTGGGTGATTCTGAAAGGCATAGTCCAAAGAAGTAAATTTTCCAAACTCTAGGAATTTTCACTGTTCAGATTTGACTATAGAATTAAAAAGAGCATCAGAAGCTAGGGCATATAGTACTATTACCAAATGGGCCAGAAATCTGATGTGAAGACTGAGGACAAGTCAGTTCAAATTGACAAAAAGCAGCATTAATGATAGAGGAAATGAACAAAGGCAGAAAGGGACCTGACTTATCAAAAGGAGAAAATCTTTGGGCCAAACCAGTTATGACATTAAGTACAGCATAGGCCTTTCACACTACACAGTTACAATGGTATGACTCCACTTTAACTGTCATGGCCAGAGACTCATAATGCTATGATTCTGTAGTGTGAAAGGACCTCATGAACGGCTTTTGAATGCTTGATTTTGTTTTGTTTTTCTGTTTACTGGTCCACATTGGAAGAATGGGAAGCAATGCTTTGCCTTTACTGTGGTCCAGAAAGACCATAGCTGAAAGGTGCCACTGATAGTAAAAGGAAGTTTCCTCCTGGAGCAAATAGTACTTGTGGTCACTCCAAATCCAGTTTTAGTCTATTGTGGGGCACATTCTGCAGTCCCAGCCTGTGTCTTTCCCCACAACCACAGCATGGCTACTGATTACTAACCAAAAAAGGGATCTTGTAGCACCTTTTGAGTCTAACAGAGAGATTTAGGGATGCAATAGAATTACGAAAAGCTTTCCTCAAGCTACAATACCCCCTCTATGAAATAAAATTAAAAAATCAATATGGCAAGGCTTGTACCCAGGACTAATCTATTATAGATCAGACTAAAGTCAGGAGATGACAGAACCCCACTAGTGATCACATGAGACAAAGCATTTCTCCACTCAAACGTACCATCAATGAACTACAGTCTGTTCTGGACAATAATGCTGCCCCCTCCAGGCATCTTGGTGACAGGCCTTTAAATGATTAGAGACATCCTCAGTTACTTACCTACAGGAGGATACACAATATGGATGGGGAAATGGGGTTAGGGCTTTGCCACAAACCTAGATGCCAACTCTACCCACACATCTATTCAGGAAATGTCATCACATGATCTGATCACATCATCCACACTTGCTAATCCTCTAATGTGATAGATGCCACCTTTTGTCAACAATGCCCTACAGCACTCTACATTAGGCAAACAGATCACTCTCTGCGCCAAAGGATAAATGGACTTAAATCAAACATTAGGAATGGGAATACATAGCGGCAGAGCTTGGAGTGTGTGGAGGTGGGAGAGGGGGCATGGCCATGGTGCGCAGGGGCATAGCTACAAGCTGGAACACCCCAAAAACATTTCCGCCAGGGGTGAACCATTCCGTCCCCCTCCCCATTGCTACGCAACTGGGAATATACAAAAAGCAGTTGCCAAACACTTCAGTCCAGAAAGAAAGTCCACAACAGCAGTTCTTGAACAAAAAAACAAGCAAAAACTACAAAGGAAGATTGGAAAGAGAAACAGCAGAACTGGAATGTATTCACAAACTCTAGTCGATTGACAGTGGATTGGGAGAGGCAATAGTTTCCTGGCACACTTATAACACCAGTTAACACTCCAGCCTCATGAGGGCTCTCCTGGCCAGTTTATCACATCTCCTTTCTGGTTCCCAGCCAGAATCATACTACATTCTAATAACTATCTCCACCATTCATATGGTTATGGCTCTAGGCAACATCATTCCTCCTGCCTTTGTCCCCCAATCACCATGGTTAAAACTGAATTTGTCACCTCATCACCATAGCCATATTTTGCATTTCTGTTGATAGTTATCTGCACATTCATAGTTATAAAGATCTGCTCCTAGGCATTGCACTCATTTCATCTGATGAAAGCTCATGCTACCAACTACTTTCTCTCAGTCTCAAAGGCACTACAAGATCTCTTTGCATACTGATCTAGACTAGCATGGCTTTGGTCATTTCCACACTACACTGTTATAGTGCTATTATTCCACTTTCAACATCCTGTGGAATTCTGGGGTTTGTAGTTTACTGAGGCTAAAGATGCCCCTCCCTAAACTGCAAGCCCCAGGATTCCATAGGATATTGAAAGTGGAATAATAGCACTATAACCATGTAGTGCAGAAATGACCTCGGTCTGAAAAAATAAGCATGCAACAGCCCATGACAATGGGTAATGTTATAGGTGAAACTGAATTTCAGATTAGTGACTCAGATGAATACAAATAGGACAGAGGTCACTGGACTCACATCCATAATTTGTATGAGACGCATAAGTGCTGATAAATTAGCTTTTTCACTGAAATACAGAGACTGCCATTGTAGTGGCCAATGTAAACATTTTGTCATAAGTAACAGTGTAATCAGTAGTGTGGTAATAACAATAAAATTGCAGTGGATGCTGCAATGATGTGAAGAGGGGACAGAAGTGTGAAAGCCTGGAAGAAAACAGAAAAATTCTGGGAAAGTTTTTTTCTGTGTTTTATTCGTGAAAAAGAAAAAAAAGAAAAAAATGGATTATGAATTATTTTCTTTTATAATGATGTTTGCATCCTTTTTAGACAGGGTGTTTGCATATTTGCTAGCTTAAAAATATTTCTGATAACTGTGTAAAAGGAAGATATTTATGTAGGACCACAAATAGTATAGTATTACATTTCCATATCCTCCAACTGTCCCAGTTGGCAAGGACAGTCTTGAGTTTACTTCAGTTACAGCGGATCAAAATGCATAAGTAGTTTGCACTCAACTCAGCAGAGAGGGAGTACAAGAGAGGGAAGACTCTTGCCCTTCCCAGTGGACTTAGGTTAAAACAAACTGCTGCAGAATTTCCTAGCTTGTCGGTTCTTCATTATTAGTAATTTTTGCCACCTTGACCACACTTCGATGTTGCTTGGCCACATGTGTCCTGGATGGCATCTGTGAAATGTTAGAGGGTATGCAGTTCCTGGTCTTGGTTTCCTTTACTGCAATTTTGTGAGTGAATGTGTTATGCCTGTGGAGAACTACTGGAGACAAAATAGTTATTTCTGCTTTACTAATGTTAATGGCTTCTTTTGCTTTTATGGGGAGTTTTTTTCCCTGCTCCTCAAACTGGAAATACTGAAAAGGTTCCTTATAGCTAAGGACCTTGTAGCTCTTTTTGTAACAAAGATAAAATTCAATTTGTAATTATATTCTGAATAAACTGTACTTTTAGTATCTTGAACATAATTATTTTAGGGCAAACAAAGTTATATATAGTGCATTTTGTTTTTTAAAGCGACAAAGTAGCTTTTGATCTAAAAAGTGTGCTGATATTGCATTTTCCATTTTTTAAAAATATTTCCATTTTTATTCCCCCAATTCTTGAAATAGTGTGGGGGTTTGCCCATGACTTCACATTATCTGGAATTTTACATCTTGTGTTGTGGGCAGCAGATACAGAAACCATCTCTGTCAGGAAGGGAAGCTGCATTGTTGACCCTTAATGTGCTGAGGAGCTGGGAAAGCATCTTTCTCCAGAGATAGACATGGTTTTCTCAAACCTCCCCCCACCTGCTACTGTTGCGCACTTTTCAAAGAGGTCCCTGAGATTAACATAACAGTTCATGACTGGTGTGATTAACATAACAGTCCATGACTGGTCCGTTTCAGATGAACATTCTGAAATATCGTGCGCTATGTTGTTATTACATTAGAAACTAATCTGATGGTCCCCCATTTTGTGTACTGTGTTGCTATTGCATTGCATAAATTAATAAAATTGCAGAAAAAGATCCACTGAGCATTGCAGGATTGTTCTGGTCATAAAAGATACAGAGTGTGTAGCTTTAGCACCCACGATTATGGATGAGAATCCTTATGTAGATAGAACTTTGGTAACTCATCCAAGTCCTTTTTACTGGTGCTTTCTTGTGTGATTTTAATGGTGGTTTGATCTGCAGAATTTAGCAGAGGATAATTCATATTCCTATGCCATGAAAAGCTTCATGAGCCGGATTTCTGAAGATCTGGACTGGTGTTGGGTTTTTCCCCTGACATTCCTTGAAAAGCTCCATTTCAAGAGCCTTCCAAACTCTCTAAGATCCTAAATAATTTAGATTCTCTTTGCTCTCCATGCCTCCCACAGTTTTCTTTTTAAAAAGTGATCTGTCAAAGCCTTTAGGAGGAAAACAACAACAACAACAACAACAACAACAAATAAGTTGCCTTTAAATATCAGATTCCGCTCTTCTGTTGTAAGTGTGCTAAACATTTGTGTCACAATCCACTTACTCATTTAACACATACAATTTACACATTTATCTTAGTTAGCTTATTTATTATAGCCGTATAGATGAGAGATGTCATTTGTTAAATCTCTGCAGCTGCAACCTTGCACACAATGCATACATACATAAGTAATAATGGACACCATCCCATGAGAAATTTCAGTTGTGATTTAATGAAATTAACTTCATTGTGCTCTGTACTGCTATACTGCACAAAGGATACAGCTGGAAATGATGTTAAGGTCTATACTAATCCCATCCTCTGCTCTGAACTTTACTTCATGCCTGGCTATCCATTTACAGTTAAGTCTCAATCCAAATCCAATTGTTTAAGATCACCCAGTGCCAGTTTCAATGAAATAGACCACTAAGAGCAATACCAGCCACCTGATATTTCCTTACATTATGGAAGTCAATATGTCATCTTTATTAGCAGCAGTTAACACTAAATGTTGTTTATCTACAGATAAAATCAGTACAAGTTTCTTGGTTATAGGCTTGTCATGCTTTAATAATTTTAAACAGCTAATTGGAGAAATGCTACAAAAATTTGCTATACACATCTCTCATAATGTCCAACTTTAATTAGAAATGGCCCTTAGTTTGCAACTGACTAATTTACAGTGGGTTCAGCTGTTATGTTATTTGTATACTAATTGCAGTTATCACTTGATGCCTTGAACTTTTGAAACTGCAATAATGTTTACACATTAGGAATTATCATGGACTTTGCTTTTTATAGTATCCAGCAATTGTCCAGCAATGAAAGCCTAGCTGGGAAGTGATAAAACTCTTATGGGGTGTCATTTATGCTTTGGCTATTTCTTATGGTGGCACTTAGGTTATGGGAAATTTGCATGATTCCTTCCCTCAACTGTGAGAAGGCAATTTGGAGCAGTTATCACATAGCAGAAATCCACGTGGAAGAATCACAGGTTGATTTTGGTGGGTTGTGGGACAGCATGATCTTAGCAATAGCAGATTGCCAAATTCCTGCAAAACTCTGTATGTATCAGACATTCCACCATCACTGTTTGAAATTAGACTTGTATGAACTGTTTGGATGGCTCTTTTCCAACTAAGACAATACCAAAGCATCAACACAATATACTATTCATGTCTACACTAGGTCAAACAGAACCAGACACAAAGTGAAACTGTAAATTTGGGTATATAAGAAGTCTAGAATTACCTCATGTATGTATGGCACGCAATGACATTTAGTATTCTGCTGCGAATTGATTCCATTTTCAGAATCCATTTTATTTGCAAGGAGAGTGAGGTTTTGGTTTTATTTTTATCATCTTTGCAGTTGTAGAAAACAGTTTGAACTGAAACTGAGTGTCTTCTAAAACTGTTTTGGGGAAAAACACCCTGAGGCACCTAGTTATCTCTGTGCCTATAAAACTGAGTGGTATCTACACATTTGTGTATTAGAGAGCAGCTATTACTAACTGTCAACACTGATCAGTTGAGACATGATCACAATTGAAAAGGGAAGTGACAGGTAAATGAGATATTCAAATAGCGTTCATCAGTTGTGTCAAATGCATTATAGCAGCAATGGAAAAACAAATGATTAACACTTCTGTGTCATTCTTCCACAATTCAGTGTTCCAAACAGTCCTCAGCCATAAAGTGTGAGTTGCCATGTGGCCCTCTACAAGACCAAAAGAGAGCTTTGTCCATCTGTGGTGAGATTTCAAAATAGCAAGAAATTCTTAGGAGATGGTTATTATTGGCAAGAATGAAACATACACACACAAATTACAGAATCAAAATTATATTTATGAAATTATGTGAAATATGCTATTCTTTCCAAACCTCACATAGCTATTATTTAAGTCATAATAAATTGTTATTGCCAAACAATGGAAATGTAATATAAGATGTGTGAAAATACAAGGGATGATGAAGATGTGGGATATAGTACCACTAGCTAAATAAACTGTAATTATGTACATTTTTTAAAAAATTATGGCCAACAGTAATAGAGCACTTATAGAATCACAGAGCAGGAAGTGATTACAGAGACTACTTAGTCCAAACCTTGCCAGTGGGATTGGAGTAGTATTTCACCATCTCAATATTTGTCTTTTGATAGATTACTCTGTGCTTAAATCCTGAGGTGGGCAATCTGGAGGCCTTGATTTGTCTCTATCTGGCTCTGGGCATCTCATATACTTTGTCCTAGTGCATCTGTTGAAACATCTGTACTGTTTGTAGTTTGAACAAACCACACTGGTATGAACATCCCAGAACCTGGAAGCAACTCATTAAAAATTACTCATTTCTCGTAACTGATTCTTTTCCTCAAAAACTGAGGCATAATGAAGTTAAATTACAAATTAAGTTGATGAGATGTATTTTCACCCACTGTTGCTGTATCTGTATCTGTAGCCTTTTAGTTAGCTTTGTAGTTACAGGAATGTGGCCTTGTTAAATGGTAGAGTAAAAATACTACGTGCTTCAAGTGCTGAGTTGTACTGTGCCTTGTGCTGCTGCTTCACACTCAGGCCCTTTCCACACCCTACCTTTTCCCGAAGTTGTCCAGTAGGAATCCCAGCTGTAGGTCTGCCAGGAGGGGAGCGTGATGGGAGCACTCCCCTCCACACTGGTTGGATCCCTGCAGAAAAGAGCATGATGGCCATGCCTCTTCCTTCTTCAGCACAGCCAGGTAGTTTCCCAGGCTGCACTGTGGCAGGAAGCACAACCATTGTACTTCTGCGGCTTCCACAGGGCAGGTAAGTGTGGGGTGGTGGTGTAATCGTATGTCATTGATGAAGAAAACCCATCAATGATTTAATCTGTGATTGCACTGCCTGGGGATGGGAAAAGGACCAAATCGCAATGACATCATGCAGAAGCATAATCACGGTCCCATCCTTCTCCTGTCCCCATTGCTGGATGGGAAGTTGCTGTGGAAAGGGCCTCATCTGTGGTTCTCAAGGCAATAACAAAGTGAATAAGAAGAGAGTATATTTTGTACCACTGGCCAGCAGTGGTAGAAGTCAGCTTGTACTAATGTTTTTAAAAAGTTACCAAAAGTAAATACTTTAATCACATTTGAGGAACAGGGAAAGAAAAAGCTAATGTTTAAAACTGTAGCCCAGCAATAACCAAGTACTACTTGACACCTTGGGATGATCATTGTACATGTATAGCAGTTGACTGGACTAGTAGTTGAATATTACTTCAGCGCCAGCAGTTGAGCAGCATCCTTCACGCAGTCTGAGGGCAGCAAGCTAACTGAGGTGGCCTTAAACAGCCAATGTGGCATGCACAGCTTTGTCTTTCAGAGAGGAGCAGTGAGGGAGCTGCTACTGCCAACTCCTACCACCTGATGGCTGTGGCCTCAAGCACACTGCCTGGAAGTATCAAGTTTCCCATTCTTTTTTATTATTATTATATTTTTATTCCAACAAAAACAACAACAAAAAACACACACAAACATAAATAAAATACACATCATTTCTTAATGTTATCTCATTTACAATCCTCTCAAATAATATCATTCTTTCAAATTTTTTATAAATTCATACCCACCTTCCCTTATTTATCATTCTTATATTTGTGGACCAATCTATCTTACTTATAAACCGCCAACTCACCTTAATATACCTTATTACATACCACTGTCTTTAATAGGTAGCTATACTGTTTATTCACATTATCATCTCCCGAATCTCGTATTTACCAACCTCTTTTTAACTCTTTTCACCCCAATGGTTTTCCCAGAGGGGTTTCACTAGACTCCATTCCTCTTCTATCTGCTTTCTTGGTCTATCCCTAATTCTCGAAGTCAATTCGTCCATTTCCCATAACTCAAATAATTTCCACAGCCAATCTTCTATTCTAGGTATTTCATTCGATTTCCAAAATCGAGCGTAAACTAATCTAGCTGCTGTCACCATATATATTAACATTTTTCTCTCTAAGCTTTTCTTAAAATATTTGTCATCAATTATGGTCAACAAATATATCTCCGGAATCATAGGAAACTTAGAGTGTAACGCCTTTTCAATACACTCATGTATACTCTTCCAAAAGGCTTTTGCTTTTACACATGACCACCATAGGTGATAAAAGGTTCCTTTTCCAGGACATTTCCAGCATGTATCTTTACCATTCTTATTCATTTTCGATATTTGCACAGGTGTACAATACCACCGAAAGAACATCTTATAATAATTTTCTTTCATATTCGTAGCAAAACAATATTTCTTTACCTCCTTCCAAGAATTTTCCCACTTCTGAAGGGGAATGACACGTCCCAGATTTTTTGCCCAATTTGTCATATTCTCTTTCACTATCTCCTCCTCCATCTGCCAATTCAACAACATTTTATATATTTTCCCCATCAAATGATCTACCCCCGGTTTAAGTAATTTATCAAATTCTTTCTCTCTCACTTCAATCCCAACCAATTTCCTGTCAATTTTAAACCTCTCCTCCAGTTGTCTTTGTAGAAGCCAATAAGATGATATACCCAAATCAGCCAATTCCTCTTTACTTTTCCAAATCACATTTTCCCCTTGTGTTTTTAATAAATCTTTATATTTTAACCATCTATCTAAATGAGGTTTCTCTCTTCTATAAAAGGCCTCATGTGCAGACACCCATTGTGGAATTTTACCATACAATCTGTCTCTATATTGCAGCCAGGTCTTCAATAATGGCTTCCTTATAAAATGATTATTAAACTCCCTATTCACCTTTATTTTATCGTACCACAAATAGGTGTGCCAGCCGGAAAAAAACTCCCTCAATTTTTAACAACCTAGTATTTTCTAATTTTATCCAATCTATTACCCAACAAAGACAACTGGCTCGAAAATATAATTTCAAATCTGGGAGTCCCATTCCCCCTCTTTCTTGTACATCCTTTAATACTTTCCATTTTATTCTCGGCTTTTTAGCATTCCATATAAACTTAGATAAATCTCTCTCCCACTGCTTAAAGGGTACTTCATTAGAAATAGTCGGCAAATTCTGAAATAAGAAAATCATTTTCGGTAAAATATTCATTTTAACTGTTGCTATCTTACCCATTAAGGATAGATCAAGCTTAGACCATCTATTTAAGTCTTGTTTTATTTCACCCCAGACTTTTTTATAGTTGTTATCAAACAAATCTGTATTATTACCCGAAATATTAATTCCTAGATATCTCACTTTCTTCGTTACTTTGAACTTCGATATTTCTCTAATCTCCTCTTCTTCTGATTTCGAAATGTTTTTCATCAAAATCATTGTCTTATCCAAGTTAATCTTAAAGCCCGATACTGTCCCGAAGTCTTCTAATACATCAAGCACTCTTCTAATACTTTCTCTGGGATCATCCAACATAATCACTAAATCATCTGCGAATGCCTTTACTTTATATGATTGGTTTCCAATTTTTATTCCTTTTATCTCTTGATCCTCTCTTATCTTAATGTTTAATATTTCAACCATCAGAATGAAAATTAAAGGAGACAAAGGGCAACCTTGTCTCGTACCTTTTCTTATTTCAAATCTTTCTGTCTTTTCTCCATTAATTACTAATCTTCCTGTTTGATTACTATTTATCATTTTAACCCAAGTAAGAAATTTTTTTCCTATATTTATCTTTTCTAGCACCTCTTCTATAAATCTCCATTTTACATTGTCAAAAGCCTTTTCGGCATCTACAAAAATTAATCCCATCTTTCTTTCATTGTGTTTATGGTAAAATTCAATTGCATCTAAGATTACTCTAATATTATCTCTTATCGATCTTCCTGGTAGGAAACCATTCTGATCCTCATGTATTCGAGTTCTCAAAATCTTTTTTAATCTCTCCGCCAATATAGTTGTGAACAACTTATAATCTATATTTAACAAAGATATCGGTCTATAATTTTTTACCTCTTGTTGATCTTTACCTTCTTTGGGAATCAAGGTGATAGTTGCTTCTTCCCATGAAATTGGTTGATTTGTCCTGTCTAATTCGTTGAATAATAGTTGGATGGGATCCATCAATACATCCTGAAACTCCTTGTAAAACTTAGCAGTAAAACCGTCTGGGCCTGGTGTTTTTCCAATTTTCAGTCTCTGTATTGCCAGTTTAATTTCCATCTTTGTAATTGGTTTATTTAATTACTTTTTTTGTTCCTCTTGAATTTCCTCTAAATTGATTTTTCCTAAATACTCTCTCACTTTTTGTATATAATTCTTTGAATCACTCACATCACTAAATAGTTGCTTATAGTAATCTTTAAATAGTTCTTTAATTTTCTTCTGGTTTCTATAAACCTTACCTCCTTTCCTAATCTCCAAAATCAATCTTTTTTCCTTTTCTTTTTTCAATCTATAAGCCAACCATTTACCTACCTTATTGGCATGTTCAAAAAAATTTTGTCTAGTATATTTTAACTTCTTTTCTATCTCTATCCTATCTTCCAATGCTACTTGTTTTTGTAGAATCTTAATCTCTCTCAACAACTTTCTGTTTTTTGGATCTTTTTTCAATTCTTCTTCTTTTTCCCGTAAATCTAGCATCAACTTTTCCATTTTCAGTTTTCTTAACTTTTTTCTTAAATGCTTCCTGCTCTAGAAATATTCCCCTTATTATTGCTTTTCCTGTATCCCTAACGGTTTTAATTGAAGTTCCTTTTCCCATGTTCTCCTTAAAGAAGAACCTCAACTCTTGTCTTATCTTCTCATCTCTCAAAATATCATCTTTCAATATCCATGTATATTCTCTACTCCTTTCTTGTATAGTTAACACTATGGGGCAATGGTCTGACAACAATCTTGGTAAGATCTCCATCTTTTTTACTTGATTACATAGCGTCTTAGAGATCAAAACCATGTCAATTCGAGACCACGTTTTGTGCACCTCAGAATAATAAGTATACTCTTTGGCATTTCCATATAAATACCTCCAAGCATCTGTTGTCGAAGTTAAATTTATTAAGTGATTGAACGTTTTTGGCAATTTCCCTTTTGGGGTCTTCCCTTGTTTTTTCAATGTCCTATCTACTTCGGGGTCTATTACCCCATTCCAATCACCCAGAATTCTTTTTGTTTCGACTCCACCTCCCTATTCACCCGAAATATGTCATGTTTCTCTCTTTACCTTCTTTGTGTCCTTCCTCCCCAACCCCACTGATCATGTGTCTCATGAAGTCTCATTCAACGTTTCAGAAACTGATTTTCACCCATTTCTACTGAGCCTTTTAATTGTTGTTAAGGCATCATAGCAATAGTGCTAATGTGCTTTATCAGTGTTACACTAGTTACACAATGGGATCATTTTGTTTTAGTGTTACTACTCATTTAATGTTACCACCTTACAGGTCCTCTTTCTCTCATTTGATCTCTGTTGATTCTGTGTCTTGGAAACAATAGCTGTATATACTGTTAGCCAACTTTACTGGTTTGAAGACAATAAAACATGCAAGTTACCAGTCCATTTCACTTTGGAATGCACAAGATTAAAAATATACCCTCCCTGCAAGAAAGTGGGGATAAAGAGTACTGCAAGTTCACTGAAAAGATACTGAGACAAGCAGAAAACCATCTTGATATCAGAAACAAAACTGCATTTCATGAGACTTTTGCTTTATCTGAAGGAGCTCTGAGTCCATTACCTCACTCTCCCTTATTACAGAACTGGGTCTGAAGACTGTCTTTGACCTCAATACTTCTTTTGTGAGCTACCTTGTGCTGTTCGGGAGAAGGTGGCATCTGAGTATTTTTAAATGTAGTAAATAAATAAAGGACAAAATAAATAGAAAATAAATAGATCAGGATAAATTAAAAAAAAAAAAAACAGAAACAATACACAGGAGAACTAAACACAATAGATGAAAGGGAGACAGAGTCCTTCTAAGAAGAATCTTTGACAAAGAACCTACAATTTTAGAAAGTGAAGTGGAAGTTCCCTTCAAAACACTTGGAATAAATAAATTACCAGGAAGATATGACATACCAATGGAACTATTGACACTGCAGAGATGAAATCCATTTAAATTGGAATAAAAATCTGCCAATAAGTATGGAAAATAAAACCTACAGGTTGGAAACACTCAATATAGATTTCAATCTCTAGGAAGGGACACTAGGGACTGGAGGAATCATTGGACTATCATATTAGTCTCTCATGAAAGTAAAGTGGTACTCGCAATTCTACAACAAAGATTTTTTGCCAAACATGGAAGAAGAAATTCCAGAAGCAATGCTGGTGCCAGAAAAGAGAGTCCTACAGATCATATGATAAACATACACTGGCTAAGAATGTCAGAAACTTATGCTATGCTTCATAGATTATACTAAAACTTTTGATTGCACAGATCATGAAAAACTATAGATTGATCTAAAGGAATGGGAGTGCCACAATATTTGATTGTCCTGATGTGTACCTATGCTGTAAACAATAAGCCACTGTTAGGATAGAATGTGGAGCATTTGTCAAGGATGCCAGGTCAAGAGTGCATGGTATGCAGAGCATATCTTATGGAAAGAGTAACATTGTACTAGTGTACAAGTGTAACATTTATAAAGCATGTGCTATGGATAAGACTGAAGGGAAGGAGGTGTGAAAACTGGTGGAAAAACCATCAGTAATTTCAAATATGAAAATGACAGGAAATATGAAAGCCTTGAAGAACTACTGGAGAAATTTAAGGAAGAAATTGGAAAAGTCAGGTTACAGCGAAATATTGAGAAGGCAAAGACAATTGCCACAGAACTCTGTCATCCTTTTATATAACTTTATAAAGCAGATGCTGAAGTCAGCAAAAGTATTAAAGATTTTCTATAAGATTTTCTATAACCTTGGCCCAGTAATCAATCAAAATAGAGACTATAATGAAGAAACTGGAAGACTAAGACTTGCAACATTGTCTATGAAGCAAATAGATAAGATCCTGAAATATGATATATCATTAATTACCAAAGTCAGGATCACCCATATTGTTGTATTCCACTTTTGTATAGTGAAAGATAGATAGTGAAGAAAGCTGACAGGAATAAAATTAACCCACATAAAATGTGGTGCTGGAGGAGAGTTCTGTGGATGCCATGTTCTTCCAAAAAGATAAATAAATTGGTTCTAGAGCAAATGGAACCTAAATTCTCACTAGAAGCCAAAATGATAATAATGATTGGTAAAGCAGCATGTATATTTCCATACTGCTTATCAGATAAGTTATCTCTAAGCAGTTTACAATATGTTTTAGCTAATTGCCCTAACAAGCTGGGTGCTCATTTTACCAATCTGCAGAAGGATGGAAGGCTGAGTCAACCTGAAGCCTGGCAGGATTGAACTCACAACCTTGTGGCTGCAGTACTAGGGTTTAACACTGCACCACCAGGGCTCCCTATGGAGAACAGTAAGGAAACTGGAAGTTATGTCATGGAGTTAATTGGGGATGACATGGCCTTGAGTGTTCAAGACCTGAGCACAGTTGCTAATGACAAGATCTCTTGAAAGTATTTCCTTCATATGGTTGCCACAAGTCAAAGCTGGAATCAAAGTTCCCATCAGGATTTTCTCCCTCAGCCTTCTGATCATGCAAGAATTGCAATTTTCAGTCAGATTCCATCAAGTAAGAGATGAGCCTCCCTTCTCCTCTCATGTTGCTTTTCCACTACAAGGACTTACAGTTTTTTTTTAAAAAAGAAATAAGACATGTAGCTGTAGCTTTAAGCTACATATCAAGCAAACATATATCATAGTACAGTATACAGTCAGCCCTCCACATTTGTAAGTTTCGCTTTTGCAGATTTGATTATTCACGGATTATTTGCTGTCACTTCTGCTGCCTTCCTATGCCATTTTTCATAGGGACTGCAAGCCTCATGAGACTGAGAAACTGCAAAGAAGGCTTGTAAGTCCCTATTAAAATGGTGTGGGGCAGCAGTGGGGGTGGCATTAAGCTTCATCAGCCACCCACTTCTGCCCTGGGAAAGAACCCTGATACCTCAAAGGAATCCATGGTGGGTTGAATATGGCAATCATACTTTTTTGTACGTTAAATATGGTTTGGGAAGGCCTAGAGTTATTCACAGTTTTTCACTTTCACAGGGGTCCTGTGCTCCTAGCCCTAGTGAACGTGGAGGGATGACTGTAGTATATGTTTGTATATGTTTGTTTCATTTTTCCCACATTCATGCTTTTAAAGTTCAAGTTTTTTCTTTCCAAAATATGATGTAACTTCACAACATGGGTAAATAGTGAAAACCCAACAGAAGCAAAATTCACCAGTCTGTTGAAACCATCTGAAATCAACTGCAGTGTAAGGTCCTATTGTTACTGCAGTTGCTAGCCTGGATTTGTGGGATGTTAGATATCATTTTGATATCAATAATTTGGCTCTCTTCTACCATCCCTCTCCATGTGTCTGCGAGGTCCCCCGGACAAGCTTGCAGTCAGGCTCGGCCCATAATTGCTGCAATATTCCACACAATACAGGCAAGCCAGAAATAGCCGTCTCGCCGCTTCAGCAGACCTCAAAGGCAAGTACTCTATTATGTATGCACGCTGCTTACAAAGAACTCCCTGCCCCAAGCGGGCAACTTGACAAGCCGAATACTCAACTGTCAAGCACTGCGCATCTGCATACTGGCTACTCTATTGTCAATTCAGACCTAACTTGATCATGCTAAATTCTGACCTTTTGGAGGCTTTGTCTCCAGCCCAAAACTCAATGTTTTCCCCAAGTAAGGGACAGCCTGTAGCCACATTTCTCCCTATAAAAAACCCTGATTCCGAGACCTTCCTCGGATCACTCCGGACATCCATTCCGCCTTGCCGCCGCTTTGCCTGGTGAGCCTTCCCCTCAGTCCCACGTACTGAGACTACGCACCTTCGTACTTTTGCAGTGATCTAACCAGGCTTCAGGACAAGTGTAGTATCACCCAAATCAACAATCCCTCTTGAAAATCCCTCTGTCCCACTCCAACCTTTATTTTCTATAGTTATCTGTGTGAGTGTGCTGCATACACCGTTTGATTGTATATTAATAAAGATCACATTTATTATTTCAATCCTGTTTGCTCCTTGACTTGGCGTGACCTCATAGACATTGGATAAAAGATTCTGCTCCGTTGCCCTGCCTCTCACAGTGCTAACTTGTGCTCTTGCTAATTTCCCCACATTTTTGATATTTTGAGAGCACACTTTGGTGTCCCTCACAGGACCCCCAGTAAATAGGGTAACACTATGGTATACCTGCCAGCTATATAAATGTTAAAGATGGGGAGCTTCTCAAAAAAGAGGAGTTAATTCAGACCTAACATGGTGGGATGTGTGGCTTCAAGTTTCTTCCGACTTACTGTGACCCTAAGGTAAACCCATCACAGGGTTTTCTTGGCAAGATTTGTTCAGAGGGAGTTGCCTTTGCTTCATTCAAAGGCTGAGAGACAGTGAGATTAAAACCCAGACTTTTAAGAGTTAAACAATCAAAGCCCTAGTACTGCACAAATGAACCTGTCAGTTCTGCTATCTGCTCAGTTCATTTTATGTTTACATTTCAAATTATTTCCACCCTAGATACGAAGTAGGTTGTAGGTGATGGTAATTTTTTTTTCAAAAAAAAAAAAACAACCCAGATGAGAATGAAATTATCCTCTCTAGTCTAGTTTGGCCCTCGAGCAGCAGGGACACTCGACAGTGGTACTCAACAAAGAACCGCTGTAGAGATGGGGAAATAAGAGAAAAGGAATTGTTGAAGGGACTATCCCCAACTGGTAGAACATATATTCCAGGGCTAGAAGGAGTCAGATCCAAATAAAAAGCATTTTCACTAGCAGACTAACAGAACCAAGAAGACACTTCCTTGAGATCTTGAGGATCTAGGGCTTGTCAGAGTAAAGGAGGTACTCCTGGCCTAGGCAGTGCCATGGTGGGACTTCATATATCGACTTCTACCCGGATCTGCAGCAATCATGCGATGCACCTTGGTGTAAGAGCCAAAGGAATGCTTCCTATTATCTATCATTCCTTGGGGGTTATTTTTATCCTTTTGAGTTGATCTCTGATAACAGAAGTGAGCCTGGTTGAGGGAAATAGTACGAGGAACTAGGTGGAAGGCAGGAAAGGGGTTTGTTTAAGATGCCTTGAACCCTATTTGGGAGAAAGGCAGGATATAAATTCAATAAATATATAAATCCTTCATCCACTCTTCTTTTGTTCTAAAAATTACGTACTTCAGCACAGTTTAAGCAGGGTATTTTTTTTAACCACCAGCAATGAATAGCTTCTTGTTTTTTTAAAACATGCTATAAATCTCCTAAATGGCATGACTTTGCAAGAAGTACCAGGTCTCAAAAGTGCTTGTGAACAATAACAGGTTAACAGGCTGAGTGGCCTATTTACCAAAGACAAAGAATTTCCTAACTTTCATTGTTATTTTGCACCTTTACCCTTAACTTTATAAATCTGTTCAACTGTTATAATTTCACATTTAATTCAATATTTTTCACATCCCCTTTAATCTATTTCTATTGTTAATTCTTTTAACTTTTTTTTTTTAAAAAAACATTAACATCACTTATCCATTTAAATCTATAAATCACAAGTTTGACACACACACCTACTAAGAATTACAAAATATACAACATAAAAGAAAAACAAAACTAAAACTAAAAAATACCCACCCCCCAGAGCCAACTTTTTATTTAATCCACTTTCCAAAATTGCCATTCTTCTTTTGACAGGGTAGTATTACTATCTCTTTTCAGAACTTTATCCAAAAATATTTTCCAAATTTCTTCAAAATCATTCCCTTTAACCAAACCTTTCATAAACCTAATTCTACATGTTAGTTTATCATTAATTGCAATTTTCCACACTTCGTTATACCATTCCTCTATTTGAAATTTTTCATTTGCTTTCCATTTTTTTGCTATTATTAATGTCGCTGCAGTTAACAAATTTGTTATTAATTCTTTCTTTACTTGAGTACACTCAACCTTATCATATATAGACAACAATGCAATATTTGGACATACTGGTATATCTGCTCCTATAATCTCTTTTATTTCTTTAAAAACCTTTTGCCAAAACTCCATTATCTTATTGCAATTCCACCACATATGCATATATGTACCAATTTCTTGACATCCTCTCCAACATAATCTTGAATATTTCTCATCTATTTGATTTAATTTCACTGGAGTCAAGTACCATTTCCACACTAATTTATAATAATTCTCTTTTATTCTTATTGATAATTTTTTTAAATGACGTTGTTTCCAAATTTTTCTCCATTCTTGTATATCTATATTTTGTACTATCTCTTCCTCCCACATTTTTCTAAGAAAATCCTCTTCTTGTTCTTTTGCTAATATTTTATATATTTCACTTGTAATACCTTTTAGTATTTCATTTTCTTGCATATTTTCTCTTTGAATAATAATTTGTTCAAATTTAGTATATTCTTTAAAATCCTTAACATATCTTTTCATACTCTTTGTCCATTGCTCTAATTGTATATAATTTAACCAGGATATTTTAGTTTCCTGCAATCTCTCTTTCATTCTATCTTTATTTATCATTATTTTCATCCAATCTTTTAATCTATAAATTTTTTGTTTTTTTATTTCTTTCTCTATTATTTCTCTTAAATTTATTGGAAATTTTTCCATCATCACTATCGGAGTTAATATTGATATATTCGGTAATAATTTTCTTTTATTTTTTTTCCATATTTCTATTATATTTTTTATTTTAAGTAATCCTCTTTTACTACTTATAAATTTTTGTACTTCTTCTTTAGTATAATTAAATAACATTATTTCTGATTTGGCCCAATTTATTTCTAATCCCGTCTTCTCCCCAAACTCTATTAAATGTTTATCTATCCTATCTATCTTTTCAATTGGATCCTTAATTGTCAACAATGTGTCATCTGCAAATAAACTTATTTTATTTTTTTCCTTAACTCCAATTCCTTCCAAATTCTCATCATTTCTTATCACATTCGCTAACATTTCTATAACTATTGCAAATAAAACTGGAGATAATGGACATCCTTGTCTCGTTCCTCTTGTTATTTGAATCTGTTCTGTAAATCCATCATTTACCATCACTACAGATGTATTGTGTGAATACAATTGATTTATTAACCCTTTAAATCTCTCTCCTAATCCTATTTTATTTAAAATTGTTTTTAATGCCGGCCATTCCACACAATCAAAGGCTTTAAATATATCTAGGGCTAAAATTCCAGCTTTTTGTTTATCTCTGTCCATTATATTTATTTTATTTATCGTTTTCCCTATTAAATTTGCCATCTGTCTTCCTTGAATAAAACCACATTGATCTTTATGTATATACTTATAAATAAATTTATTTAACCTCTTCGCCATTATTGCTGTCAAAATTTTTGCATCTTGATTTATTAAAGATATTGGTCTATAAGAACCTGGATCCATAGGATCCTTATTTGGTTTTAAAATTAATATTATTAGTGACTGCTTCCATGATAATGGAATTTTTTCACCCCTCAATATACTATTATATAACACTTTTAGTTTAGGAATTAAACCTTTTTTAAATGTTTTATAATATTCTGGACCTAGTCCATCCAATCCTGGTGATTTTCCTCCTTTTAAATTATTTATTACTTCTTCTATTTCCTCTTCTGATATCATTTCTTCCATCAATCCTTTATCTTGTTCTGTTAGTCTTACTTTCCAATTTTTATTAATATACTCCTCTATGTTCTCTAAAGATTTATCTTCTGCTGAATACAATTCTCGAAAAAATTCCTCAAATATTTTTAATTTCTCTTTCATCAACCTTTTTTCTTTACCAAATTTATCTTTAACTACGCCAATCATATTTCTAGGTTTTTTTTTTGATTGTACTGATTTAGCCAGCATTTTAGAATTTTTATTACTATATTCAAAATATTCCCTTTCCAAGTATATTAGATTTTTCTGAACTTCGTCCATTTCTATCTTTTCTAATTCATCTCTTTTTGCTTGTAATATTATTGATTTCTGTTTAGTTCTATCTATTATATAATCATTCTCTAGTTCCTTTATTTCTTTTTCTAATTTTAATTTTTTTTCTCCTAATTGTCTCTTTAATTTGCTTGATTCTTTAATGCATAATCCTCTTACCACTGCCTTCATTGTATCCCACAATACATCTTGTGTTACTTCCTTATTGTTTATATCCCAAATTTCTTGCCACTCCTTCTCTATTTTATTTACTATCTCCTTATAATTAAATAACTTAGTATCCAGTCTCCACCTTTTTGCTTCTCTATAATTCCTTTTCATAGTTGTATCCCACAATGAAAGTTAGTATTGCTTAAGAGAAGAGAAAAAAAGAAAAAGAAAAAAAATATTTTTTTTAATTCACTATTATGTATATCACATGGTGTTTAATTTTTTTTTCTTGTTTTGTATTTGTGATTCAGTTATATAAAAAAAAAAAAAAATTAAAATAACATAAAAAAATCAAAGAATTTCCAAGTCTTTGGTGAGTCTTTGATCTGAAGTATAAGATAGATTTATCAGCTCATTAATTGAGTAATTAACTAGGCACTTGGACAGAAGATATTATTATATTGCTATTAGAATTCACTACAATGCCACCTAGTGCATAGTTTTATCTCTAGGTAATTTTGTGTGTCTCTGCTTGGTGTTGTTAAAAAACATGCACAAAAAAATTTGTGCAAATTGATGCCTGCCGTTTTTCACACCAACAAGGTTTGTCTACGAACATTTCCCATGGTACTTGAAATCTTGAAAGTAACTAGAAATTATTATAGTACAAGACTATCATGGGCAATCTGTCAGGTTGATGTTCTGCCTAGGCAACTGGAAGTAAGTTAGTAAATAAATAAATAAAAACATTTCATGCATCTAAACACACACTGTTAGAGTTGCCAGTATGTTTTATTTTATTGTACACTGGATTTGTGAGTTTTCCTGTAAGCACAGCCTGATGTACAGGAATTTAGCAGAACCTTTACCCTTCACTGTTTCTCCATGCCAGCAAAAGAGTACTCTGCTAAATGCCTGCATTCAGACTAGCAGATCCTCCAACTGTCCCAATTTGTCAGGGACAATTAATCCTATGCTATCCCATTTTTCAGCTGCTTTTAAAATGTCCCACTTTTTCTTTCCTCCTTCCATTTCCCCCTTTCTCCTCAGATTATTTCAGTGATCGCAAACTGAGTTCAATGTGCAAAAGTAGTTTGTACTCTAGTCTATTAAGTCAGCAGGAGGGGAGAAGAAAAGGTGATAACATCTTATCTCTCCCAGTAGATTCAGG
The DNA here is from genome assembly GCA_948474755.1 of Ctenosaura bakeri. Classification (NCBI taxonomy): domain Eukaryota; kingdom Metazoa; phylum Chordata; class Lepidosauria; order Squamata; family Iguanidae; genus Ctenosaura; species Ctenosaura bakeri. The sequence continues at coordinate 618,638 of CAOLHI010000322.1, read as the reverse complement.
CAAAAGCAAAATGCTGCAGCCTCTGCTAGCTTGTGTGTTCCTCTTTGTTAATAAATTTTGTCCTCTTGAATACACTCTGATGTGGCTTGGCCCCATGTATTCTGGTTTCATCTGTGAAATGTTAAGAGCTTTGGAGTAGAGAGAAGTAGATTTCCTCCTTTTCATGTTGTTCTTTTGTAAAAAAAATTTCTGCCTTGTAATCATAGAAACATAGGAACAGCTCCAGAATCTTCAGTAGTCTAACATTTTCTTCCTACAATGGCCAACCAAATGCCTATGACACGCCCATAAATAGGACATGAATGCAGTATCAGCTTGCACTCCCCAACTGACATGAAGAGGAACTCTCCTCTGGTGTGTGAGTGTGTGGGTGTGTGCGCGTGCGCATGCCTGCCTTCAAGTCACCCGTCTACTTTTGATGACCCCATGAATTTCATAGGATTTTCTTAGGCAAGGAATACTCAGAGGTGGTTTTGCTCAGTTTATTCCTCTGAAATATAGCCTGCAGCACCCAGTATTAGTTGGTGGTCTCCCATCTAAGTACTAATGAAGACTGGCCCTGCTTAGCTTCCAAGATCAGACCGTATCTAGTTCCTCTCGAGTATTTAGGTTCCTGCTTGCCTCTGAGACTGGAGGAAATGTAAATACATCACAAGTGTTAACAGTCAATAGCCTTATCTTCCAGGCATTTATCCAATCTCCTTTTAAAGCCACCCATGTTAGTGTTCATCATTTCATCTTGTGGTAGCACATTCTACCACAATTGAGTAATTAACTAGGCACTTCTTTTTGTCTTGCATCTCCCACCATTCAGTGAATGAGGCCAGGTACCCCTGTTAGGAAAGAAAGGAAAACTTCTTCCTATTCACTTTCTCAATGCCATGCATAATTATTTACACCTCTATCATCTCCCCTCTTACTTGCTGCATTCCTTCCCGTGGAAGGAGCACATGTTTTCAGTTTGTGCCTCTTCCCTCTGCCATCATGCAAGCTGCTGATCAACTGCAGTGCATATGTACACTGAGCAACAGTGCAGGCTCCCCCCTACCCCCGGAAACAGTGTCCAGGGGGCTATAGGATATATTGTAACACTCCCCACTTTCAAATCAGAGACAGAGCCCCAAAACCAGATTGAGGAATCTCCCTGCTTCTTTCCATGGGGAAAAAGAAAAAGCCTTCAGCTTTTGCCACCATAACACTGAAATTCTGAGAATGGGAGAAGTTAAAACTCTGTGAATCAGCAGGGATGTGGTATGGATAAATTAGAGAGATTCTGGATGCATTGTGCCAGCCACAAACCATGTCCACAATCAGGGGGAACATCTAGATCCACCTGGGGACTAGTCTGAATGTTTCCTTCTCCTTATTATCAATGGGAATAAAATAGGTTTAAAAAGACATACCAGAAGGTACAGATCCTATCTTTTTCTGCTGTGTCCCAGGAGCATTTGGCAGGTTCCAGCTGCAGATACTGGACCCATGTCTATTAGTAGTAGTGCACCCATTTAAAGGGAGTGATCCTGGTTGTGAGAAAGGGGCTACTTTTCTCCAGTAAGATGCTATTTTCCTGAATCAACTAAATGGAATAAAATAGACCTGAAATCTAGACATCCAGTAGCAGGTCGACATGTGCAAGCAAATGTTACAGCTCCAGTCACGACCTACTTCTGACCCTATGCCAAGATTCTCTTGTGCACAAGATCTCTGGAAGTGTGAAGTTCTCACTTAACTTCCAACGCAACTGACACAGAATTCTGACACTTTATGTGTTCCTGATGGGACTTTGTGATTTATATAATCACTCACGGGATTTGTAAGCATCTAATTTAGTGCATTAATCAGTGAGCATCAAATCAGTCTGCAAAATGCATGTAAATCAGATTAATTTGTCAACTTAATAGCCAATGTAATTTTTAATGTAAACTTGACATTAACTTTAATTTCCATACTATTAGCAGTTGAGAATGTAGCATCGACTTAACAAGTACGCAGTGCTTAGCAAACATTTAAGCATTCATTTAGGCTACTGCAGAAATTGATTAAGAGTCTTCTATCTTTTAAATTGTATAAACTGGTCAAAAACTACCAAAGACAGTTAAGGTAAGGATGCAACCTACTGGATATCTTTGTTATCATAACAGCTGCCCATGAGAATTTTCTTGAGCAAAACAAGCACAGAAAGATGACAATCTGCTTTCATATCCAGAGTTGGCTATAGACATTTTGTTGCATGAGGGAAAGGATGAGATGGTGCCTGACTTCCCCACTTTATATACAGAAAGCACTCATTCAATACTGACAATAGAATAGCATCTTCCATTGCACCTGAGCCCAGCAGATGCATCTAGGCAGTTGGACAGGCTGTACTCCAGCAAAGTGGGATGTCTGTGGGGTCAGGAAGAAGAGCCAGATGACTACTGTTGATACCACTTCTTCCAACATCTATCACCTGTGGCAAATGCCCAGTAATACTATGAGAGAGAGGTGGCGTAGCCTCCCATGGAAGAGAGTTCCAGAGGGTGGGAGCAGCCACTGAGGATTCTCTCTAGCATGTCTTCACCAAGTGAGCCTATAATGGTGGTGGGACCTTCCCTTCTCGATCTTAGAACTTTAGGAGGTTTGTATGGGGAGATAATGGTCTTTCAGATAGTCTGGAACTAAGCTGTATAGGGCTTTGTAGGTCATAACCAGCACTTTGAACTGTGCTTAGAAACAAACTGGTGGCCAGTAAAGCTGTTCTAACAAGAGAGTTATATGCTCCCTATAACTGACTCCAGTTAGCACTCTGGCTGTAGCATTTTGGACCTTTTCAAGTTTAGACCTGCTCAAGAGTATGTTACAGTAGCCCAAAGAGATGTAATAAAGGCATGTGTCACTTAGCCAGAGCTGGCATCTCAAGGACTGAGCACAGCTGGCACACTAGTTTGAGCTGCACAAATGCACTCCTGCCACTGCTGAAAGGTGGACATCCAGGCTCAGAGTCTAGAGAACACCAGAGCTGTGGGCCTGAGATTTCAGGGGGGTATAATCCTGCCCAGCGCAAGCAGGATTCCTATTCCCTGATTTGCCTTTCAACTCACCAGGAGCACCTCTGTTTTGTCTGGATTAAGTTCCAGTTTGTTTGCCTTCATCTAGGCAGTTACTGACAACATACATTGGTTCAGTACCAAGCCACTTTCCTTGAAGTCAGATAGGAAGTAGAGATAGAGATGGGTGTCATCAGCATATTAGTGACACCAAAACCCAGAATTCCAGTTGACCTTTCCCAGCAGTTTCATAGATGTTAAACAGTATGGAGGACAAAATGGAACCCCATAGCCCAGTGGCCAGGGCATCAAACAGAAGTCCCCCAGCACCACCTTCTGTATTTATCACTCCAATAAACATCAGAACCACTTCATAATAGTGCCCCCAAGTCCCATCCCAGAGAGAGATACCAGAAGAATAAAATTGCTGATGGTATCAAAAGCTGCTGAAGAACAACTGAGGACACAATCCCCCTGTCCAGGTCCCTGCATAGATCATCTATCAAGGTGACCAATGCTGTTTCCATCCCATAACTAACTGCAGTCAGACTACCAGCCCTAACTAACTACCCTAACTGACTACTGTATCCTAACTAACTACCCTAACTAACCATCCCTAACTAACTATCAGTGATGTATTTAAGTCTTTTACTCCAAGTCTCAAGTCAAGTCTCAACTCAAGTCCCAAGTCCTTGAAGATACTTTCAAGTCAAGTCTCAAGTCTGGAAGCCAACTTTATACCCTAACTAAAATTCCAGAATTACTGGACAGAATCAAATAAAGTCAGTTTTAGCAATTTAAGCAGAGTCGGCTCTCCACATTTGCAATTTTGCCATCTGCAGCTTTGGAAATAGGGAATAGGATCCTATCTTACTCCCCATTACTGAAGCTTCAGAAGCTTTAGAAGGAAGGGTCCTTTCTCCTCAAGCCCGTTGCCTAATACACTTGCTGTTCCCCTCTAGAAATGCAGCCTGCACTCTGGGGGCAAGTCTTGTCTTTTGCTCTCAGGAAACATTTTAGAAGGTTCCTCCAATATGTAGCAGAGACAGGCTGCTGAGCAAACCTCAAGCCTGCCCCAAGAACAATTGCCAAAGTTTGCTGTTCCCCTCTAAGGCCCTTTCCGCACTTGAGAAAGGAACCGCGCAAAAACAGGACTCACTCGATTTCTTCAGCATCCGGGCGAGTTCATTGGGACAAGGAGCAGTGTGAGCTCGTCGCTCCACACTGCTCCAGCATCCAAAATGGTGGCTTCCGGTTGGTGGAGGCTCTCCACCAACCGGAGAAGCTCACCAGCCTAAAGCCCACCCCCGGCAGATCTGCAGGGATGCACTAGTGCGCGCCTGCAAATCTGCACTGGAGCGAGGCAACGGAGCGACACTGGGTCGCGTGCTCCATGATTTTTGAAAACCTCTTAAAAGAGGTTTTTAAAAAGCATGCTGCAGAACCAGTTCTGGTCGCTCTCAAGCGGACTGAGGTACGGAGCTACGAAAAGTAGTCCGCCCCAGTCCACTCCACGGTGCAGAAGATCTCCATCGGAGGTCGCTCTGCGCCGTTTTAATAGCCTGGTGCAGAAAGGGCCTGAGAAATGCACCCACACTTAGAGCTTGAGAGAGATTGCCATGTGACTAGTAGGCAAAAAGAGATGGAGGTATTGTTCAAAGTCATACGGTTTCTGGATCAATGTGTTCTATTACTGAACCAAGGGCATTAAGTCAGTCACTACAAATATACAAGTCTGAATCTAGTTAAGTCAGTGCTCATTTATTGACGAGTCAAGTCTGAGCTGAGTCACCGAAGCAACTTAAGTCCAACTTTAGTCCAAGTCTATCAACTCGAGTCTATATCACTGCTAACTATAGTTAAGCGAGGTTCTTGAGTGTGTAGTGGCCTCCTAGTTGCAGCAGCTTCCAGATATCATCTCACTCAGTATTTCCTGCATTGATTGGCAGCATCTCTGTAGACCCCACTCAAGAGCCTATAGATGGGTTAATCAGTCCATTGCCATCTCAATTGGGGTCTTTTTCACATGCATTCACCCATAAATCTTCTTTCCTGTTTCTGGATTGATTGCATGCAGCTATGCATTTTAAAACTTATTTTGAATTGATAACTATTTGAGAGCATTCAGGAAATACGAACTGTAACAAACATTTCAGTGTACCCGTTAGTAAAGGTCATGCAAGTGAGGTCAAAATGTATCAGAATTCAGAAAGGTAATATTCTTCTGGTGTCCTCAGGTTTTCCCAGTCTTGTGTAGAGATGCCAGGGTTAGGGTTAGGGTTAGGGTTAGGGTTAGGGCTGTGTTCCACTTCTGAGCTACAGCCCTTTTCTAAATCCTGTTTTTCTCTCCCTCTGTCTCTCCTCTACCCTCTGTGGAAATCCCCAATAAATCCACCCCCTTCTGGATGGAGAGATATGATAAAATGCAACAAATATGTTCTCTGATTAAATTACACTTTCACTAAAGCAAAACAAGAACATAAGATGGATAAAGACAGGCTGTCTGTCCATCTCATTTTCTCTTTGTAGTATAGCTCCAGGATTGTGAAACCTAAATGCCTGAAACTTTTCTTTGATACTAAAAGCAATCTTTGGACAAGCATCCTAAAGTTATTTTTTTTAACGAATCAATGAATTTTAGTCAATTAAAGTCTGTCCATAGCCTACAGTACTACCATTGCTAGACATCCCCAGTTTTCCTAGGAGTCAACACCTACCTGAGTCTGGGGGTTATACATATAACTCTGCTGAATCTGTCCTGACTGGATTGCTAGAAAAGACCTACTTGCCCTCTAGCAGCATGTTTTGAGGAACTGTTTGCCTGTTTCAAGCCCAGGGGAGGCCATTCTCCCAAAAGAATGTGACCACAAATAACTTCCTTAGCCTGAAAGAAGTCAATACCCTTTCATCTAGTGAAATTACTTCCCACAGCCCCTAGACAATATGATTTTCAAAAAATTGGGGGAGAGAGAAGCATGGGGGTCATGGTGTGCTCTGAGGCACTGGTGGGGGCGGATGCACATAGCCAATGGGGTTGCTCTTTGCCCACCCCACTATAGAGATCAAGCTAGAGGAAAACCGGAGGGATTCCTTTCATCCCAGGGCATCTTGACAACTCCATGTTCTGTTTCTCCCCACACAACATTTCAAACAATTCAGGGAGAGAGAAGAGGATTTCTGCTGTCTGTGACAGATGGAGAGGAGAATGAGAAGAAGGAAACAATGGATCTGGACAAGGATGAAGTTAGAGTGGAGGGGAAAAAACTAATGAGAAAGAAAAAGAATGGGAGGATGGTGTGAAAGGGAAAAGCAGATGGAAAGTACAGGGAACTAATTAGGTTGTTTGTTTATATTTAATTTCTATCCTGTCTTTTTCTCAGTCTGAAACACAAAGCAGCAAGGCTAGAACCTCTGCTAGTGAAGAATGAGCAAGTTTATATGAGGCAGACACTATTCACAGAGCAAGGGCTATGCATGCTCAGAAGTACTGGCTATTGTGCATGCATTCAGAGTCTCTTTCTGCCTAGGCAAGGAGAGGGATGCCCCTGTGCACAGAGGACTCTTCACTCTCCCATTACTCTTCGTAATGCTGATCTGCAGTTCATTTAGAGCCAGGAGCTTCCAGGCATTTTCCTCTGCAGCTGCCTGCTCTGTGGCTGGCTGCCTTATTGCAGCGAGGCTTTGGTCCACAGGAACTGTAAATCCAGTCCGCCTTTTCTGCTGTTACTTAAAATTCCCCTTAACGTTCTCCCCCCCAAAGGTCTGCTGCAGCCCTGTCACTTTTGCTAACATAATGGCTATTACCCATAAAGAACTTGCTGGTGTTGAGTCTCAGTGGGCCCCACATTTTGTGATGTGTTGCTGCCTCTGGGAGAGGGGTGCATTGATTTCCTCCCCATTAGATGCTGGGGCCAGGCACTTCTATCACTTTTGTGATTCCTTGGTGACAAGCTGTTCAAAATTATATGGCTTACTAAAAAACAGCAGTAATTACATCTTGAGGGAGGAGGTTAGGGAAGATTCCATCAAAGTGGAGCTCAGGGCATTGAGTGCAAATGCCACCATGTTGAAACCCGCCTTGTGCTGCCATTCAAAGAAACAATTTGCAAAGTTGGATGACCAATTTAAGAATCATTTCTTTGGGTTAGGTACAGATTTCAGGGCAGTTAATTTTGCAGCTGCTATTTCACTGAACTTTCTAAATGTAGATTTTCTATGCATTATGGATTAAGGACTGCAGCTCTGAGATGCAGCAGGTGTGTTAATATTGGTCTAGAGACATTCATTATAGTTGCTGCAGCGCTTCCATTTTCTATTAAGTGAGCACTGCACTGGGGGAAGGGGCCAGACCTAAGGAAATGTCTGCAACAGCCCTGTGTTCCACAAACGTGGGAGTAAGCCCCATTGAATTCAGTGGGATTTGCTTCTGAGTAGAGATGTATGCCTCTGGCTTCATTCTCTGTAATCAGCCACTTGCAGGGAAAATCTCATTCTGCATTATCTGTTTTTAGCCAATCTTAAAAAAAAAAATCCCTATATTCAGGAAGCTATCTCTGCATGCTGCATCATTAATTTCATGCATCTAATTTCATGCACAAGAACACTGTCAAATCTGTGCATATATAGGATGGATACATAGCCAACCATGTGCAAAAAGTGTAATGTTCACATCTATATACAAATATCCGCCTATTTGCTCAGTACTTAAGAGTACCCTTTTCTTCACATTATAGTAATAGAATTTTCCCACACCCTCTCCTAGCACAGCCACCACTTGAAGAGAAGCATAAAGAGAAGTGACTGTGTGACCTGAGTTTTGATTTAGATTGGTGGATGTTGCTGGCTTGTGTATGAGTTCAGTCTCCTCACCAAGTCCTATAGTAGCCACCAATTCAGCAACTTCTGGGAGGATTGTGCTCCATTTCAAAGGTTGTCCTATGTGTGTCCTTTTAGAACTTCCCTCCACTTCTTAGTAAACCAATTTTCCTTGTAGCATAAGTACCTTTTTTTCCTCTCCTCCCCTCCCCTCCTAGACAAATCCAAGATGTTTTGAGATGTGTATCAATATTTGTTATACTCCCAAATTAGAAGTGTGCATAACATCCTGACAAGGTGGTAAATCACTCATTTTGCAAACTGTCCATGCAGACTTTTACAAAATCCTTTGCATCGATTATGTCAATGAACAACAGAATATCTCTATTTCACAGCAAAATCCTTTATATCACTGGTTCTGAGTAAAATGCCTAGGGTTGTACTGTTGGTCACTAAATGTCACAGACACACTGCTGTTCCTGGCTAGTTTTTTTTTTCTTTTTTTCTGTGAGCTAGTATCATGTCTAAGGTTTTTGTTAAAGTACTGAGGAGGGAGGTAAATAAACATTATTTTGGGAACTCTTTCTATAGATAGGGCAGTTAATTAAAATGCTGCACTAAGTTGGCTGCTTGCTAGGAAAGAGTTGGAAGGGCATTGGCTGGGAAGGAAATGAAGTCATCTGAAAGAGTATCAGCGTATAGGTTCTGCCAGATTGTTCTATTGAAGTGTGACTTCTCTTTGGGGTTTGTTGGTTGTTGTCATGTCCGTGCCCACTTCTTCCATTCTAAGTACTCTTTGTGGCTATTTCTTGCATTGCCACTAGGGCTCTTCCAAAGGTTTTTATAAAAAACAGGACATAGCTTACTAAAGTGGCCATAAGACAAAGACTTCAAGGGCAAATAATATCTTCTTCTTTTTTTTAATGTTTAGTCCTTTAATGCAAATGTGCCATTTCATTGCCCCATTGATACTCTAATATGGTACAACTCTATAAAAACTGAAAGAGAAAGGAGCAAATGATACTTTTTTTGTTTTGATGTATCTCATTAAAGGGTGGGAATAAAACATAGCAGTTGGTGCTGGGCAATGTCAGAATATAATCTGAAACAACAGGGATGTCGTTTGGACAATAAATATTGAACTTTCTGACACATTTGCCCAATCTGGAAAGGATGTATATCAATTATATTTAAAGTGGCAATTGTCCAAGGAAACTGTGCAAATAAAATAATAATATGGCACAATATCGTACCAGTCCATTGCACACTGAGGAAAAAATTGCTAGCCTGTGATATCAGATTTGGGGGCACGGGATTTTAGAAAGGTTTGTTTTGGAGGTGTTTCAAACTGTCAGATCTGCTTGGCCTGAGATACAACCACAGCAGTGATACCTCTGACCAAATATCATCTGAAACAAAACAAAATGCCTGCTGTTAAAAATGATTAGACCACCAACATCTTTGCAGGTAAGTTTCAGTGCGCATCAACACATCCCATGCCACGTCCCTCCTACACACTGTCTCTTCCACCTGCCCCTCCTCATCTCTGTCTTTGATTTTGGGTTTGGCTTTGGCTTAGGCACACTTCCAGTCTAAGATGTTTTAAGATGTTTCAAAATAATTCATGGGAATAGTCAGACCTCTTATGGTATATGGTATGCCATTCTGGGCACTATAGTTTGAGAAGAATGTAGACCAAGGATCTCAGATCCTGAGACTGGACTCAGCCCTCCAAGGATCCTAGTTTGGACTTCCCCAGGTGGCCATACCTCCTGCTCTAGGACACCATTATTTTGCAGTTCCTCAGCTTTTATACAGTGCCCCCTCATTCTAAGATGTCATGTGAAGCACTATTATTATATGGAAAACTTGTTCCATGATCACAGATATCCAGGTACAGCTATTATCTTCAATAAAAATCCCATGGATAACTAAAGAAGAAATCCAACTATTTTTCCCATTCCTTTGTTCGCAGTCTTAGCACCCTTACACCTCAATGTTTATTTTCATCAGCTTCTTACTGAAATCTAGTTCCCTTTACATATGAAGAGCACTGTAGCCTCCAAAAATGTAGAGATTGTTCCAATACCTTTTCCACATGAACACGTGGATTCCCTTTTTCCTTATTTGCTTTTCAAACTTAGCAGTTGGCTATTCTCACCAACTTCTGATTATAGCACTATCCAATCCACAAGTGGCTTTTCATTCATTCATTCATTCATTCATTCATTCATTCATTCATTCAAAATGCACTCTTCCCTTTATGACTTGTGATTTGATGGGCCATCATGTTCACTCAGCTCATTCTTCAGCTTACCTCAGCCAGTGCATGTGCAGATAAATGGCTTTGAGCTGATGGATGGGTTCACCATTATTCAGCCAGCCCAGCTTCTGGGATGCTCGGGGTTATGCACAATAAGCCCCAGGAGCTCAGCATGATGTGGAAAGTTGACAAGCTGCATTCCCCTTTGGAGCATAAAGGCATAATCAATGCACAGGGCATTCAACTAGAAGCATAAATACTGCACAGTTATGTCTACCAATGGCAGCAGTCACTAATGCCAGGGCAGCCACTGATTTTCTTTTCTTCCCCACAAACCAAGCTAAAAGCCAGGCAGCACTCTGCAATAACAGCTATAAATCCTTTTGGCAGCAAACTTGTCGTGCATGACTGGTGCAAATCTTTCCCTCTGCCAGAAAATATTTCTGTGCAATTTCTTTCCACTCATATTTGATTCTCTTTGGTAGCTGCCACTCCATTTTATGTGATGCTGAAATTGGACCCATGAAGAAATTGATTTGTTTCACTCACCTCTGCTTAAGCCTCACTGGTACAGTATTTGACTACAGTCACTTTGGACTGGTCTAGCTCTCAGAACAATGTTTAAGCAAGCCATTGTGGCATATTAGTTTGGGATGTAGGAAACACAGGTTATATTCCTATCTTGCCCACTGAAATGTACAGAGTATCTTTAGGTCACCCATCTCAGCAGTGGGAGGCAGTCTAATAAAACAGTATCCAGATTTGTGGTAACCTGACCAGACCTCTGAGGAATAGACAGAAAAGCGGTGCACAAGAGATAAACACATTATTTAAAAACAAGACAGTATTCTTTAAGATCTGTTTTTAAAAACACAGAGTCCAAATCAAAAGCCAACCTTGGTTTGAAGGACCAAAGACCATACAAAACAGTGCATGGCAGAAGCTCAAAAGGCATAAAGTTGACATGACTTCCCTCTTGCAGTTGCCCATCGCTGCACTAGAATCTTTGGGCAGACATTTCCTAGGATTCCTCATTGCTTGACATAGTCTGTATATACCACATGTATCTCCTTGGTAGCTGCAGGATGTATATACAAGGGTACTTAATGAATGTAGATAAGTTATTCTTCAATATAACCAATAGTGCCAGTGGTAAAATAAGTTCTCTTTGAGTGGATGTTTTAAAATGGAGTTTTGGTGGCGATCTTTCAGACAGGCTTTAGCTATGCCAAATCTAAGCTAGACAATGCTTTCCCTTGTTGAAACCAGATTGACCTTTAGATTTGCCAAGAACTCTACTAACAAGAGTGGTTGAACTCTTAAGGTAAGGTTAGATGGCTTGTCCAGTGGCAAGTTCTCAAAAATAAGGCATTAACACTATAACTTTTAATACTGAAACTTAATACTGAATTTACAAACTAGCAAAAGTGAGACAATTTTAAGTGGCAGCCAAAGTTTAGTGTTAAGCTTCTTCAAGTCACACACCCCAATTCAAATGCACTACGTGGCTGTCAATGAAGAGGGATATTTCAGTTGATGCAAGTCCTCCTTGCCATGTGTGTCACTTCATTTTGAAAACTTATGGCACAAGAATTCCTCTCGTTAATGCAATTCTCTTTGCTGCTTAAAAAAAAAGCCTCCAACCACATTGACTGTTTTATCACATCATTATCTTAAATGAAAAACCTGGAGAAGAAAGATAGTTATACTTTGATAACCTAAGTGCTAAGTAAACTCAAAACATTTATCACATTAAGCAACAATTAATCTCTCTCCACAAAAATGCTCAAAATCAGTTTCAGAACCAGTATTAAAAGGCTCTTGTGCTCTTTTTCATTGGTGCTTTGCTTTTGTAAGCAGATCATCTTCATAGTCACCCACTGCTTGCAATACATATGTTCCTGTATAGAGAAGGAGTTGTCCTGTTACTTGTGCCACATGTGACAAAAATCGAAGAATCCTCCTTAGTACAGTCTTTGCTCCCATACATTTGATATCATAGGACACAAAATAGATTTCATAGAAAGTAGCTTTGATATTCAGACATCCAATGAAATCTTTAGGATTTAGTTTGTACAAGTCTAAGGTAATATTTGCAATCCCCATTTTCTTTTGTTGCTGTACTCTTCCAATATCATAGTTTGGTCCTGGCTTCCATTTCTGCCCCTTCTCTAGAACCATGAAATGTGTATTCTCTGGCAGTCTTCTGTATCAACTACTGTGCCATTTTCTTCCAAGACCAATGTTATCAGTCCAGCAGTAATCATTAAGGCATCCAAGATCTTGCTAATAAGTTCTTGTAGACTGCTTGCTACAATTCCTCTCCGACTTTTTCTCTCACAATTACAAATACAGAAGGGCCGAGAGACTGGGGGAAGGGGAGCAAACAGGGCTTGTCTTGTGGCTGATCCCACAGATGCTCCCACAGACACCAGTGATCTGAACAACCCCACGGAGTAAACCCAGGTGGCCTCCGCAGCCATCTCACTGCGCCTCTGGCCCAAACGCTTTAGCTATGCATTTACCACCAGTGGTGGAGCTTGGAGTGGGGGGTACAGGAGGGGGGCAAGAGGCATGACCAGGGCACACAGGGGCATGGCTACCTGTTGGGACTCCCAAAAAACATTGCCGCCCAGGGCAAACCGCCTCCCTGGCCCCCCAGTCCTTATGCAACTGTTTACCACTTTCTCAAATAATCTGTTCTACCACCAAACAACTCCTACAGTGGAAAAGATAAATGAAAAACATGGTGGTGGTGGTGATGATGACAGCTGCTACTGTCAGGAAGTTGCTGCTAATGTTAGTTAAAATCTCCTTTTGTGTAATTTGAATCCATTGGTTTGGTTTCTTCCCTCTGGAACAGCAGAAAACAAATGTAGTCTGTCATCATTACTGATAGATCAGAGATAATCAAATCACTCATTAGCATCTTACTTCTTAATTAAAAGTCCATAATTGCCCCAAATTACTCTCAGTACATTTGAAATAGAATCATAGAATTGGAGGGGACCTCAATGGCCATCTGGTCCAGCCTGCTGCCATGCAGGAATACACAACTAAAGTGCTCCCAAAAGATGGCCATCCTACCTCTGTTTAAAAATGTCCAAAGAAGAAGAGTCCATCACCTCTGGAGTATCCATTCCACTGTCAAAGAGCTCTAACGAACTCATTCTTCCTATTGTTTAGTGGAATCTCATTTCTTGTAATAGGAATCCATTGGTTGATGTTTTAGTGTCTGCAGCAGCAGAAATCAAGCTCACTTCATTTTCTACATAACATCTCCACGTACGTAAAGATGACTAGAATATCCCCTCCCACTCTTTTCTTCTCCTAGCCTAATATAACCAGAATCCCTCAATTGTTCCTCATAGGACTAGGTTTTCAGACTTTGTATCATCTTGGCCACTCCCTCTGGACATATTTCAGCCTGTAAATATTCTTCCTAAGCTGTGATGGTTAGAACTGAGCATAGTACTGTTAAGTTCAACCTAAATCAAGCAGGGATTTTACCCCTGGTCTCACAGAGTTGTAGTACAGTGCTCAAATCACTATATCATGCTGGCTCTGTGACATATTAGTTGCCAATTGCAAATGTAGATTTCAGGACCACCCCTTCTATTCCCACATCCAATCATTTTTTTAAAAAATGATTGGATGTAGGAATTGAACAACACTAGGCCCAGAACAGAACCTTTTGACATAGTATGTGTTACTTCTTTCAAGGATGATGAGCCACTGGTAATATTGATGGAGCTTGGAGTGAGTGGAGGGGGGCAGGCAGGGGAGCTACGGCATAGGGGGCAGGGCTACAGTGCATGGAGGTGTGGCCACGGTATGAGAGAGTGGGGCTACAGCATGTGGGGGCATGACTACAAGCTGGGACGCCCAAAAAAAATTGCTGCCAGGGCAAACCACTCCTCTGTCCCTATGCAACTGACTGGTAAGCACTTTTTGAATTCAGTGAGTTGGCCTGTTACTGATCCATCTAGTAATTGCACACAATAATATAGTAAGGAAATCTTGTCAAAAGCTTTGCAAACACCAACATTTTCAACATCCACAATGCTCCCATGAGAGGAGACACATACACTCCCTTGACAGAGTAAGAAAGACAGGGAAGATGCTGCAAATCAGCCAGTCTATTCTGAACTAAACCAATATAATATTATGTTAAACAAAAATTGTGTACCCATCTCACCAAGCAAACCAGTGCCACTTCACTATGCAAGAGCATCCTACAGAGTAGCTTGGAAAATGAATTCAAGACATTCTCTGTATGCATTACTTTCCGTAATATAAAGAACACAGTAGGCCACTGTCTTCCAGAAACCAAGATAGTCAACTTATTTGCCTATTTGTTTACTCAGTAAGAGTGATAACTTGTTCTGCACCCACAGGTTTCCTGCTGTGCATCTTCAAAATAAACTCAGCTTATCCTTACTAGAGGCAACCTTTGAGCATAAGCAATGGAGCAATATAAGTATAATCACACTGCTGCAGAGTTCATTAATAAGTCATGTACAGCATGCAAACTCTGGATTAAATTCCTTGGGATTTTCTGTGTTAACTGTAAGTAGATAAGTCTGGATGAGTGGCTGGATTCGTTCACCTATTATATGGATATTGCAGTTCTGTCCCTGTTTTTTCTGTCATCATAAAGCATGGCAGGAGGGAAATCACATCAGATGCTTGTGAACTATTTCTCTGCCAGGTCCTTAGAAGAAAGCCTTCAAAAGTATACAGAGTGTTATTATGTTTCCTTGTAGATGTTGGGACTCCCACTGTTGTCTTAGGATGCTTTGCTAGTAACATGGGACTCGCAGAAGCCACATTCACTTGAAGCTTGAACAAGGTTTCTAGAAATCAAATGCAGCAACAGTCACAACTACATTTCCCACTGTGATTTAGAAGCGTTTGATATTCCATAAATGAACAGTTAAATTGGTCTGTGACAGAGACATCAAAGCTAATTTCTTGATATGCCAAAGCAGCAAATGTTGCTTAATATGGCTACTGGGACAAAGTTAGCAATGTTGCTTTCTCTTTCATTCTTTTTTTTTATATAAACCCTCAAATTCTTATCATCAAATTTACAAAGAACTTTATGACAGGTTCTCATCAGAAAAGACCTGAATGAAATTCTTTCCTGTCTCAGCTGGCTGAATAAAATAGATACAGTTATTCCCTCTCTAAAGAGGACCATGTTGCACCTGATTGTCTGGTAGCTGTTAAAGATGAAAAACCTGTCAGATAAAAGAGGTAGAAGACCCAATTCAGCATCAGAAACATGCTTGAATACGCAGAGATTCAAAGCCAGATTCCAAAAAGTAAAGCATTCAAAACTCTTGGCCTAGATGGGAACATCATTCAATCTTGCATTCTTCCCCTTCAAAAATTTAAATTCTTAACTTATTTCTGTAAAATTTATGAATAAATTTCCAAATTTTGTGAAGTGCTTATCAAAGAATGAACATGCCACCCCACTCCCCGCAAAAAAGAATCCCAAAGGAATGAACCTTGCAAAAATATCAGTATTGGGAGAAAAATATTGAGAGAAAATACGGGATAAATTTTATCCAATTGTGGCTTTTTGCACAGTCAGATATATGATGATAATTTTTTGCCTTTACCTTTTTATATGTATATATATTCATGATAAGAGTTTAGAGCAAGGTCAGGCAAAGTGAGGATCACATACTGCATCAACTCTCTGGGGGCTTTTAATAGCCCCAGCAGGGTTGCCAAGGGAAGGACCATATGGGGCCCTGAGATTTCAGGGCCAAAACCCAAGATCTAAGGCCCTTTAGGATGTCATGGTGGGTGGCTCTGGTGATATTATAAGGGGCAGACCCTGCAAACTTATTTATATTAAATATCAGCCATATTTCTTCACAGTAGTCCATTGAAATAAAAAAATCCAACACATGAAGGGAAAAAATATGTACACACAGGTGTGGAGGCAAGTCTTTGGCCCTGAGATTCTTCTCTCTCGCCCTAAGGACTAAACAATTGCATCCAGGTCCTGAGACTCAGGACCAGGCTATGAGACCAGGGAAACCTCAGCCCCAAAAACCACTGCACCCCTCCCAAGCTTTTTAAGCATTGACTTTTCAGAGCCCCTAAAGAGATGATCCAAGTGATCTTGGATCAGATGTTTGCCCTTAACCACCACTCTACCTCCTCCTCATCATCCCCAAACAGATAAAAACAGCTGTACTGTTACCCCAAAAGGTGAATGACTCAGGTCCACCCATGGTGCGAGTGACTGTGCAATGCTGGAGAATTATTAGTTCAAATGGGAGGCCTACAAGAGGGGAGTAACCTTACAGGATCTTTCCATCTTTGTGTACCAGTACTAATGCAGGGACACCAATTGGAGATTAGAAGAATGTTTTATTGGGGGAAAATCACAAGCACACACAAGATTCAAGCATTCTTACAACCACATAAGGCTAACCAAAGGAAAGGAAAGGAAAATTAGATAATGAGAAGTTGGAATGAAGTGGGAGAGATTTACCTATCCTGAAAAGAAGAGACAAAGCAATATGACTCAGACTAGGGGTCTGAGAGTAGCACAAGAACGAGCATCTGAGCAGCCCAGTGATGGCCTGTTTCTGGATTGTCTGGATTGGAGCCAAGGTTTAAATACCCTTTTTCTGCCCTGAAGGTGAAGATGTTACTGGCTCTCTGGCAGAGCAAACAATGGGGTCCAGAATGGGCTAATGGTCTTAGATGATAAAGCATTGATGGGAATTGTGATAATTTCTTAATGGTTGGGCAGGTAAAGAAACAAAAGAGGAAAGATGGAACAGGCTGATGATCATTGGTTGCTCTACTGAAACAGTTTCATATTGTGTTTGTTATTGTTTTTGAATGTTGAGTTGTTGAGGGGACTATTGCAAGCTTATCAGAGCTTCCCAACTGATCCCTTGACTTATGACCTGGCCATGCCATGAGGTCCCATCTGACCTACTTTTGCACATGTTCAGCCAGTCTTCTTTGCTAGCATGGCTTTTCAGTCATACCAGTGTATGATTTATATTTTATATGCGAGTTAAATACTGTTCATTGCCAATCATATCATGGAGTGGGGGTGTATGGGATGGTAACAGTACCTCCAACTGGAAGTGCAACCATAGTGGCTTTTACCTCTGATTTTTGCTAAAATGAGCCAAAATTCAGGAGAAGTGAAAACTGATCCCCGTGACTACCACAGTTGCCCTACTCTGGTTTAGACAATGGCCTAAGTAGGCAAGATGAGACAATTAGGCAATCTCTTAACAGAGTGGTTCTCAAACTTTTTACCTCTGTGACCTTCTTTACATTTATATGCAGACGTTGTGCCCTCCCCCACTCAACATCATACACACACCCCCATGTCGTATGGTACACCTCTGTCTCACACAGGCCCCTTATACCACATGGGCCCTCCATCTTAATGCTGAGCTTCTTGTGCTCTCTGCCTTCTCTCTTCACTCCCACCCCACCCCAAGAAACTGCCTCATGGTCACTTAGGGACACGTGCCTACAGCACCAACAATGGAACATTCAGAGAAGCTGAGTGGAAAAAGCATTTTAAAAGAGAATCAATTTTTGCTGTGTCTTGAGGCTGGAGGAAGGTATAATGGGGGAAGATACTCTCTTTTCCAAAAACCAGTCAATCCTCAATGGTGCACATGCATGTGCGCACATGCATACAGAGGTTTGCCCTTCTTTTTCACATTTGCTATACTTGTAGGTTGACCTTTTCTTGCACCTTCCTTGGGAACAATTGTGCGCCACTTAGGGTCTTGCTTATAGTCTGAGAACCACTGTCTTAACACAGTCCTAAGCATGTTTACTTAGAAATCATTTCTATTGCAGTGAATGAAGCCTACTCCCAGGAAACAGGAAGAAAAATGTACATAACACTGTTGACTTAATCGGGCTCTGTTCTGTTAGTGCTTGTAGAAAGCAAGGTAGGTTCTGTTACTGCCAGATTACATGCAAGCAGAAAGTAAACAATAAGCAAAAAATAAGTGCTGACATCATACCCTCCAATATTTCACAGATGAAAACCAGGACACACGTGGCTAAACAACATCAGAGTGTGGTCAAGATGACACAAGTTATTAATAAGGAAGAGCAAACAGGTTAGGAGATGCTGCAGGAGTTTGCTTTTGGCTGAACCTACAGGGAAAGAAAGAATTCTATCCCCTCCTCTCCTTTTTGCTGAACTGATTGTGTTCAAACTATTTTTGCCTTTTGAACTCAGTTTGCACTAATTAAGTGAGGAAAAAGTGAGAAAGTTGGAAGAAAGAAAGAGAAAAGCATCTGAAAAAGTGGGATGACAGAGGGTTAATTGGGATTGTCCCTGCCAAATTGGGACGAGTGGAGGGCATTTCTACATTGCCCAGAGTCCCATATAGCCCCTTGGCTCGCTGAGTATTTTGAACTTAGCTCCTAGAAGTCCCAGACACTGTGGCCATGAGCCAGGGATTCTGGAAACTGAAGACAAAAACATCTAGGTGATCAAAGGTTGAGGATCTCTGTGGTAAATGAGAGTTGAAATTTTGTGTCTGCTTTGTGTTAGCAATACTAATCCCTACTGTATGACCACTGTGGTAGTGACAGCTGGAACAATAACTCTAGGCCAGAAACACAGTACCTGAAGGTGATTACCAGAAAGGGACTCAAATGCTAGAGGAATAGGCTGCATCAAATGGAAATAAACAAGCGGACATGTGCATCTATATCTGCCCAAAGAGGACTCCTTCCTTAAGTAGTATACAGGTATGATTAGCATCAATTTCTTAAAGGGCACATGTGATATGTAGTTCCTGCATTCTTCTTGGCAAGGATGCAGTCTTCCAGGCCTGCTGTTGCTTTTGCTGGCATCACCTCCCCCTTCTTCTGTCTCAGGTGTGTTCGGGGCACTAGATTGCACAGGAGAAGTTGGGGTCAGGAGTGTGGGCTGGTATAGGCTGAGCAGTGCAAACTGGTGTGGGCTGAGCAGTGTTCTGCTTCATGTGCCTCTCTCTATGACTTGTAATACTGTCACTTCGTGGAACAGAAAAATAAAATAACCATATAATAAATGCACAGGAAGACACTTGTTTGCAGTCTCCAGTAGAGTATGCCTCAGCATCCTTTAATGTTCTACAGCTTGCTTTTTATGCAGATAGCAGCTGGAAAAGGGATTTTTATTCACACTTACATGTACTTTTACTTGTATTTGCATATTGCCAGTATTTACTCTAAAAGCTTCAGGTTAGCAGAAGCTGAATACTGCATTCTTTAGAGTGGGTGGCATTGTTATCCTTCACATTGGCTCCAGAATTATTTCATTGGTTATTTTCTGTGCTTATCCTGTTTTTGTTTTTGTTTTTTTCCTGCCCAAAGTCTCAGACTAACTCCCAAAAATGTAATTCAAGGGTCCACAGTATTCTGCTGTAGGTGAGGGAATTTAATTTTGTGTAGGCTATTCAGAATCAGAACTTGGAATGTTAAGTTTGGAAATTAATTTGATAATGCTAAATGTTAGAAATTGGGAAATTAATTTGCTAGCATGAACTCTAATAATTGAAATTGTTTAACTCCCAAAGTTTTCTTCTACTAATTTATTGATTGAAACATTATGTGTGGGCCATTTCATAGGAATTGCAGAAAATGACGTGAAAGTTGTCGTGCTATAGGCCTTAGGGGAGCACATTTTGTTACTGGTCCCTTCAGAAAAATTTTCTGCATCCTGAAAGGTTGAAATGCCTATCAGGTCTCTCAAGGCATAGTTACTAATAGAAAGAATCTTAAACTAAAATGTACAAGTATTTTTGTTCCATCCTTTACCTTTGGTCCTGCCCACCACTGGAATCCAGCTCCCAAAAAATCTTCTCCTTTCAGTGATAGGCTAAAAGAGGTCTCCAACCCTTCTTCTAAGTTGTAACAGGTGAACTATTTATCAGGCTCAGAACCAGGCTTTAAACAAGCAAACTGTTCCTTCCAAATGTGATTTGGTTTGAATCTCTTTCTGAGCCTGGTTGGGATCCATCACATATACCCTAGTGGTGTCCCTGTGTGTGTAACAGAAACAATCCCTCCCTAGTTATCCTATGGGCATGGAACATCCTTCAACTACACACCTGCCTACTTTCCCCCACAGTGGTGGAGCTTGGACTGTGTGGAGGGATGGGTGGGAGGGGGAGGGGCTATAGCATGAAGGGTGTGGCCACTGTGCGCAGAGGCGGGGCCAGGGCATGTGGGGGCTTGGCTACGGGCTGGGATGCTCCAAAAACATTGCCGTCCAGGGCAAATCAAACACACACACACATACACACGTCCCTATGCGACTCTTCCCCCACCTTCTCTCTCTGTCTGCAGTTAGCTTTAATCTTTTTCTAGTGACTTCCAAGGAAAAGAGAGAATTCTCTGTTCCTGTCCTCTCACATATTCTCTAAAGACTGAAATGCTGCTGCAGAATGGGCCTGTGTTGGTGTATAAAATACATTTCTCAACATTCCTTGCATCCAGGGTGCAAATATAGTGGTGTACCAAACTGATGAAAAAAGGAGGGTCCTCCATAGGTAAAGGGGTACAAGGAGGTTTGGAATGGTGTTTGTGAATTGCCTGGAGAAACAATGGGACAGAATGGTTAAATTTGGGATTTTAATGTGAACTAGACAAGAATTGCATCTTCCAAGTTCTCTTTGAATTATGTTTTAAAGACCACTCATTCAAAGATGTCCAGTCACCTGTTCTGTTATTTCTATATCTCATCTTTGTTATAGCTGAGCAACTAAGACAGGAGTGGGTAATGTGTAACTCTCCTGGGCATTAATCCTGTTAGTATTCTCAGCTAGAGAAGCCCCACTGAATGAATTGTTGAATAATGATTCAACAATTATGTAAATTATGCTGATTCAATGGGACTACTCTATTTGGAAGTACCAATCTGATTCAAGCCTGGGTGCCACTGGACTTCAGCTTCCAGCTACCTTATCCAGTGTAGACAATGGTAAAAAATGCTGGGCCTTGTATTCCATCAACCAGATGGGCTGTATTTTGCCCACCACTGACTTAAGGAGCCCTTATTCCCTTGCCTATGTGCATAGAGCTAATATGACATTAGATCAAATGAGGCAGTGCTGTCAGCAATGGTGGAGAAAAGGATAAGGACAGTAATACAATGGTGAGGATGGGAGTCAATAGAATGAGCATTTGGAAACCAAATTTCTGCAGCACTAATAATCCCACTGTATAGATGGTCACTTTGTGTCATGCAAAAGACTGAGAGCCTTGGATCACATATCTTACCAGTGGGACTCTCAGGAGATGCCAGTGCACACTGACTCCAAGAAGTTTCATTTGGATCCTTCTACTGGTGTCACCCCCTGCTAGCTCATACTTCCAGCCTTCACTCCCCAAGAGAAACTAATGCATACAGAATTAAAAGCTACTGACCTTCAGATACAGTACCAGAGGGCACTGAATTTCAAGACCTAAATATAGATCCAGTCCAGGTTCTCTCAGTCAGAGCTGAGCTAGCTTCTTGGTTCTCCAGCTGCAGTTCTGGTTTTGTGTTGTTTTTGTTTTGTTTTGTTTTGTTTGTCCTGAGATCAAGTCCAAGTCCTTAACTTGTGACCAAACAGATGAGAAAATCTCTGATGGAGTAGAGCTTGCTACTTATACTGTCATTCTATTCAACTGTTCAAATCCCATCCAAAGTCCCCTTCTGTTGTCATTTTGGTTGATCTGAATGTGTAGAGAGGGTGACTTTTTCAGATGGGGAGCCTCCTGTATCCATGGAAAATCAGATTTCGAAACCATATGTGAAGACTCCAGGACACAGGAAGCTATTTATTTATTAACTTACATATCTACTTCTTCCAGAATGGAATACAAGGAAAATGCCTTGCACTATGAAGGGTAACAGAAATGATGGTGGAGTTGGTAGATGGGGCTACCATATTCTCTTTCCTGAAACATTAATGTTACTCAGGAATTTCCCAAACAGGGCTTTCATGAAAAGAATTGTAAGCCTGTTTCAAAAGTACAAGGAGTAAACCACACAAAGTCACAACCTGTTGCTTATCCCATAAGAACACTCCTCTCTCTAAATTATAGAAACATCACCACCATCTTTGCAATCAGGATAAAATTCTGTAGTGATGAAGAAGTAAAATATTTGATGAATTCCTGGTGGGGAGGCAAGGGGATCATGGTAGGATGTAATTTGTGATTCAGATGTCCTATTTCCCCACTGTGGGGAGGCAGGGGTGGAGGTGAGTGAACAAGTTCCTCTAGATCTGCAATCTGTGTAAGTGGTTTATAATATATGCTCTTTGCTTTCAGTGCAGAGCTCTCCTTCCGCTGCTGATTGCTGTTAATTCAACAATGTGTTGTTAGTAGTTGTTCATTGATTACTAAGCAAATCACAGAGGAAAATGACACATTTTATGGGCTTCCTAGCCAAAAAACCCCCAGTAAAATTCACCTCATTTCTGTGCAAGATTAATAGGGAAGAACATTTCAAGGCAGTTTGTTGCAGCCAAATTTTTTTTTCCTTTTTGTTTTTCTATGGAACAATGAAGATAAATATTAGTCCAATATCAACTTTTATAATTGAAAAAAGGGGGAGTGTAAAATATGGACAGTTTTGTGCTCTAAATCTCTATTTAATTATAGTTTTAAGGGAACCATCTGCTCTATAATATCATGCAGCCAACAGCTTCCAAACTCTATTAGAAGGTACATTTGTGAAATGCTCTGAATGTTTTAGTAGCTTACCTTGGAGATACAATCAACTGGTAAAATTTGGACCCTGATTCCAAATACTAAGGAGGTTCAGAATGGCTTTGATCAGTTTTAAAGGTTTTTAAGGCATTTTTAAGGCACTGAGTGATATTTGGAACAGGGCAGATTTCAAATTTCCTATCCAATTGGTTTTATCCACTGGCATGCATTGGCTTGCATGGGGGTTAGTGTCACAGGACCCCTGCAAAGGTGGGGGAAAACACAAACATTGTAATCCCCCACCCAAACAATATTTAACACACACAAAAAGTAACTATACTGGCAGGTTGGCTGTGCATGCATTCCTTCTCCTGCTCAGTCACTTGCTTGGGTCGGGGGGAGGAGATGGGATGGGATGGGAGGAGCAGGAGGAGGGAGAAGAGGGATACTGGTTCCATCTCCTTCCCCCTGTGCAAATGAGTGAGCTTGCACTCAGTCATGTAGGGAAACGGGGGGCAACGGGAGTGATTTGCCCCGGGCGGCAATGCTTTTGGGACGTCCCAGCCCATAGCTATGTCCCCATGCACCCTGGCCATGCCTCCACGTGTCTTGGTCATGCCTCCATGTACCATGGCCACAGTCCCTGCACCGTAGCTCCGCCCCCTCCCGCTCCCCCTCCATACACTCCAAGCTCTGCCACTGCTTGCACTCTCTCCTCCCATTCCATCCCAACCCCATTCCTCTCTCCCACCAGTGCCACTAAGCGAATGAGTAAACACACACATACACACTTCTCTTAGCTCATCCCCTTCCCCCTTCTCTCATGTTTGAGTGAGCAAGCAAGCAACCTTCTCCCACCCATCCCATTGCCTCTCCCACCCATACAACTGAGTGAGCGAACACGCCCATCCCCCCACCCCCTCCCATCTAACCCCCTCCTGCCCACATGACTAAGCTAGTGAGCAAATGTTCCTGTGTTCTTCCATCTCATCCTCCCCACCAACAAGTAAGTGAATGCATGTGCCCCCTCCCATCCCCCCTCCCCTTGTAGTTTGTGAATAAGCAAATACAGAAATGCTTAAACCTGCAAACATGGAAGGTCGACTGTACCTTGAAATTCAGAGTTGTTCTCCAGGTGTTCTTTCCGTTCACAGTAGTGAGTCACTTTCCCATCTGAATATCAGACAATCATGATGCAGTGATACATGCAGAGTATATAAATAGTACTCCAACTTCAGTAACATAATGCAGAAGTAATTTATTTGTACTACATTCTCTCCTGCATTTCCTCTATGGATCTTTGAGCAGTGTAAAAGAGGTTGCCCATTTTAAGTTAACAGAAGTAACCAAGCAGGTAAAAGCATAGCTTCATTTTTGTACTCTAAGTGCTCATTTGATTCAGTGAAGAGTTCAGTGAAATTCAAGAGCTTGCAACTCCTGTAAACTGCTGGGCCTGCCCAATAAAGAGATATTTCTTCCTTCCCCTGTCTTCAGTATACATCTCTGTATCTCATTCCATGATGCATGAAGCCTGGCCCCATCAACCTAAAGAAAAAAAAATGGCTCCAGTAGAAGTGTAATTAGCCCCCATGGTGGTATTTGGCATTAGTAAGCACTGAAAACAGCATTTTAATTTTATTTGTATACAGGTAGCCACTGGAAATACCTGCCTATGAAGCTTTGTCTCCTGAGCCCTTTCCACATCCTTCTAAAACAAAGGCGTATTTCTACAATATTTAATTAATGGAAGTGTCTTGCAACCTGGCACTGAGCTTTAATTTGCATTGCCTTGGCCAAAATGTGGCATTAAAAAGATAACCTAGATCCTGGAAACCCATAATCTGGTAATTAAAAGTGAAACCCTCCTTGATCCTCCTTGTATCTCAGAGGGAATTCATTATTGTTGTTCAATTTCATTTGTTCCATATTGTTGTCAGCATCCAGGTGTCTCTGAATCAGAGGTGTTTAAAGACTGAGCACAAAGAGATTTTATTGGTTCCATTAAACATAGTGCTTAGAGTGACTTGGGAGTTAAGGCTCTTGTTTTCTATTACCCGGTTGCGCTATTGACTCACTGGGTGACCTTGAGCATACCTCTTTTATCACTCCACGCTTCCCATTCCCCAACTCTTTTCAAGGGGGATAATAATAAAAGTAGCTTAGAGTAATGGGAGGCAAAGTGTTATCACTGACAGGCCTTAAAACACTGGGAAAGCCAAAACAAAAAGTTATCACATAGAGAGCAAGTTAAAGAGTTTGTGCTGACATCACATTTTGTTGCATTTTCCTAGCAATTGGGCAATTTGTTCTTTCACTAGATGCTTTCCTCTATTTTGGTGATCAGTGTTCAGCAATAGATAGAAATAAGTAAATAAATGATCCTTCAGGGAGCAAAACATTTCCAGCACAGGAATGGTAAGAGATATATTATTGCGTACAATATCTTGCACAAAATCAATTCTGTAATATTTGCCATTCTGCTGGCTTTTTTGTATATCCTATAGTGGAATGTTACTCAAAGGGATTCACTATAAGGCTATTCCTACCATTGACTAATAATTGGAACAATGAGAGGTGCATGCAGACACACCTCCTCTCTCACACCCACGCATTGTGTAACTTAGGCCTTTTCCTTACTACACTGTTATAGTGCTATTATTCCACTTTCAACATCCTGTGGAATTCTGGGGTTTGTAGTTTACTGAGGCCAAAGAGCTATTTGGCTGAGAATTCTAAATGCTCCTCCCTAAACTGCAAACCCCAGGGTTCCATTGGATGTTGAAAGTGGAATAATAGCACTATAACAGTGTATTGTGGAAATGGCCTAAGAATATGGATGCTCTTCTGTATTTATACTGGTACTAGATGAAATGTACCCGGCAGTGTCTGGGTCCATACCTAATGTCCCAAAAGGGAAGCATGGGAAGCAAATAGCATCAAAGAAGTCTATAGTCTCTCTTCTCTCTCCTCCACCCTATTATTTTTACAAGTGGTACCTCAGAAAGCCCTCTCCCATTTTCCTGTCCCCTTTATTATCCTCAAGAATTGTACAAACAATAATAATAATAATAATAATAATAATAATAATAATAATAATAATAAAATTTATTTCTATCCCGCCTCTCCCAATGGATCGAGGCGGCATTACAAAAATATATAAAAACATTAAAACATTAAAATGCACCCTATCCTCCCCACCCTCCAACCCTTCTATCCCCCTAAAACATATTAGTTAATTAAAACAAATTAAAAACAAGATTAACACAGAAGACAATGATGAGAGGCGGTGGAACACTAATCTGGGAAGGCCTGTCGGAAGAGAACGGTCTTGACTGCTTTTTTAAAGCAGTCAAGACTGGTAATGTGCCGGGTCTCCTCCGGCAGGCCATTCCATAACTTGGGAGTGACAGAAAAAAAGGTCCTCTGGGTAACCGCAGCCAACCTAGTTCTGATTGGCTGCAGTAAATTCCTCCCAGAGGACCTTAGTGTGCGGGGCGGATTATATGGGAGAAGGCGATCCCGCAGGTAGGCTGGCCCCAAGCCATGAAGGGCTTTAAAGGTAAAAACCAACACCTTGTACTGTGCCCGGAATGCCTAGCCCCTTCCTGTACTCTGCCATTCCTCACCTCCATCCCATCACAGGAATCTTACTAGACCTCCTTCAAAGAGCCTTCACCTGTTTTGTAGCCCTTGAAAGTATTTCTGATGAGATACAGCAGGCTTCCATTAACAAAGAAGTAATCTTGATATGAAACTAGTTACATCAATTTAGGCAACAACCAAACATATTCTATCAAATCTGGAAGTGTATCTACTGTTCCCTAATGAGATATGACAGGCCTACTTTTTCATTCTAGGATTCCCAGCTCCTTTGGAAATTTTGCCTTTTTTGACTTGAAACTGGGCATTGCCACTAGGATGACAACCAAAACCATTCTGTTTGGTTTTGATATTTCTACCACAGGGCCCCAACAAGGAAAAGCAGAACAGTATGTCACCAACGTCCAGCTCTCAAATTCTTAATCACCTTCTTCAGTGGCTGCATGTAGATTCTAAGCAGCATGAAGGATAAAAAGAGACCCTGCCCACACCCAACAACATAGTACCTCCAATTCCCCCAAAACCATTCAGTGGAACTGGCTCTGTGCATAGAAATGTAAATATGAATCCAGATATTTGTCAGAGGGATATATTGTATATTCCTTTTTGTGTCCTGATCATAGCTAGCTAAGCATTAAAACATATAACTAGGTTGGAAGAAGTTATATGCAGAAAATACCTACACCAGGATCCTGCATTATCAGATGTAACTTGTTTCCAAAATGCTGAAGACTGAGGTGCTGGAGGAGAAGGGTTTCCAAGGAAATGCAGATGGGAATGTTGGAAAATGATGGTTTTAATACTCTGCTGGTCACGAAGCACATTGAGAACACACACCTGGTGAAGCCCCTCAAGCTCCTACCATAAGTGCTTCTTTAAATTCACCCTGTAACTAGCAGAGTGCAGCAGCAATCATTTCCCATCACTAGAATGCCTCAGCATATGGAGCACTGCCTGGCTGAAAAGGTAGCTTCTGAGGGGTCATATTTGGTCATTGTCTGTAATGACCAAATGACCATAAATGTGAATCCCAAAAAAGTACAGCTTATTACAGCTTATGATCTCATAACTACAGAACAGGATAACAGTTCCAATAGGCAATGTCAACATTTTTAAAAAAAATGAACTGATAGCTAGCATTTTCCATCATAACCTAAGCCAGTTTTTACCTGATTTGGTTTCCTCCAGATGTGTTGGACTACAATTCCCATGATTCCCTGGCAGAATAGCCATTGGCAGAAATTCTGATAAACACCAATTAGTATTCCGAGCAGTAGTTTGTTTCTTCTGTCAGGTTGCAGCTTGAAGTGCCATTTGTTTAATGCTGTTTAAATAATAATTTGTAAGACTGCTAGCCAGCCATGCTACAGCTTAATGACTGCTGCAATTTATGGATACCAAAGGCTACATTAACACGGTTGTAAATATAAAGGATGTCTCCCACATTTTTTCCACTTTGAGGTTTATTTGAAATCATTTCTCCCCACCCTCTCTTTCCCAGTTGTTTTTTTCCTTTTTTCTCTCTCTTTCTTTCTCTATCTTTTTTTGGTATGAGGCAGAACCCAAATGAGAGCAAGCTGTTTGCATCTCCTGGGCTGCACGAAGCAGAAACAGTGAACATGAGAAATGAAAAGCCAGATTAAATGTCCATTTTTAAAATATCAAATAAATCATTCTAATTAAAAATTAATTAAGTCCCCCCAGCTTTGGCACTCAAATACAAATGCTTTTATTTGAACATTAAAAGTTAAAACAACATGGAATTTGTTTTCAGCTCTTTCCTTCACTCATACTTTGCCATCAAATCTTTGTGCTCTGTCTGAGAATCAATCCAGTTTGCATGCATGCTCTGAATAAGTACCCAAATGAGCAGAATGGCAATTCATCTGGTAGCATAAATCCACTCACACAGTATATGTTGCTGTGCTTTGTGTATACTGACTAATATGTTGTCACCATGGATGTGTGTATAATGCATATCTAAGCCCATTTAGGCGCCTTGTCAGCAGTGATAAATGAGCAGACAAATATAGTATGTTGTTTCACAGCAAGAAGTGGTAGAAACTTCCTGATGGTTGATTGAGAATGATGGTTTTTAAATGATTGGGACTGATGGCTATCAGGAGACTAAAATGCTTCTCATACTAGGAGAGAAGCACAGAAGCTTTTGGGTGGTCTCATGTCAAGGCTGAGAATAGCGTGGACTTCCAACTTTGTTGGAGTATAGCTCCCAGCAGTCTAAACCAGCATAGCCAGTGGTAAGAAATGCTGGGAGTTGCAGTTCAAGAGCATCAGGCAGGCCATGCAATTCCCTCTTCTGCTTTAATTAGTCAAGGGGGTATTCTTAGGAATTTGTTCTGGAACTGCTTGGTACAATGTGATTAGATTACAGAACTGGAAGTGGAAATAGGAAAAGCAGGTTCAAGTTTTTGCTCTTGTTGCAAATACATATCGGCTAATGGAGCATACCAAAGAATATCAAAGCTAAATCAAACCGTGCTTTATAGATTACAGCAAAGTTTTTTATTGTGCAGATAATGAGGAATGGGTATGCCATAGTATTAAATTGCCCTAACATGGAACCTTTTGGACAAGAAGCCACTGTCAGAAAGAATACAGAGAAACAAAATGGCTTCCAATTGCCAAAAAGGATCAGACAAGGCTACATTTATTGCCCCATCTGTTTAACCTTGCTTTCCACATGATCCACATCTTTTGCACATAAAATAAACAGATGAGGCAATAAAATGCAGCCTTGTCTAGCCCTTCTTGCCAATTGGACTCAGAGGAAAGAGATGTGAAAACTAAGAGAAGGAATTTAAGACATCAGATGATACTATATTGCTTGCAGAAAATGGCTAAAGGTTGGAATGACTATTGGTGAAAGTTAAGTAAGAAAGTGCAAAAGCAGAGCTACGGCTGAATACTAAGGACACAAAAGTAACAAGCACAGATGGTTTATACAACTGTAACATGAGTGCTGAAGACATGGGCCATTTCTGCAGTATACTGTTATAGTGCTGTTATTCCACTTTCAACATCCTGTGGAATTCTGGGGTTTTTAAGTTTACTGGCTGAGAATTCTAAATGCTCCTTCCTAAACTGCAAACCCCAAGATTCCATAGGAAGTTAAAAGTGGAATAATAGCATTATAACAGTGTAGTGCAGAAATGGCCATAGTTAAAAGATTTTGTATACCTCAGTTCAGATATTAATCAAAATGTAAAATGTAAATAAGGAATCAGAATAGAATTAAGTCCATTTCCATATGAGATTGATACATTGTAGTTGCGTTGAATTCTCGCCCTCACGTCTGACGTTGAACCATTTTAGCATTGTAGTTTTCCTTGTGGTTCTGCAAGTTTTCAGCTCCTAGAATGGTTCACTGCGATGTGAAATCGCTGTATGTGAACACCTGAAAAACTCTGATGTAAATCTCCCAAACTGGTTCTGCTACGGTTTTTGCCTATAGGCAGAAGCGCAGCATCAATTCATATCATAGAAGTTCCTGGCTATGGGTGTCCCCAGGCTGTCCCTTCCACCATTTCCATTTCTATCTCTCTCCACCCATCAGAGAACAGACTGCCATCGTTATTGTCTTCATGCATTAAACAGGCAGCAGGAAGAGAATGGATCTGGTAATGGACTATTAACACTTCCCCCCCCATGTATCAACGAACAGACATATCTACAAACAAACAGAGCAACACAAAAATGTGCTTAAAATGTGTGTGTGCGTGTGTGTTTTTAAAAATCAGCAATGGCGGGGCAGGGTGAGGAGGGGAATGGGAATGGCCAGGGGCTTGCTGTTGTTGATGCAGCAACCGCTGTTCTCTGCAGTAGTATGCTATAAATGGGGGGGGCGCTGCAGACAGTACAGTTTCTGAATTGGAGTATAAAAACACTGCTGTTGACACATGGTGAACTGCTCTTCCCCTTTCATGTGGAAATGGCCTAAGTCTTAGAAAGGCAACTATAAAGGAACTAGATCTTCACATGTAACAATACGATATCTATCGGAATCATCCATGCCATAGTAGTTCCAGTTTCTATATATGATTGTGAAAGTATACAGTGAAGAAAGCTTACAAGAGGAATATCAAATCATCTCAGTTGTGATGCTGGAGGAGAGTTCTATAGATACTATAGACAAAAAAAAAAAAAAGATAAATGACCACTAAGAGCAAATCAAGACTCATCTCTCACAAGAAGGCAAAATAACTAATCTGAGGCTATCATAATTTGGACATATCATTGAGAAATCATGACTTTCTGGAAGAGACAATAATGCTGGGGAAAGTTGAAGGCAATAAGAAAAGGAAAAGTGCATTATGGATAGACTGACCCAGTAAAGGAAGCCCCAGTTCTGAGTCTGCAGGATTTGTGCAGGACTCTTAATAACTGGGTCTCTGGGAAGTCTTTTGTTCATAGGGTAAACATAAGTCAAAGCCAATCTGATGACAAATAACAACAAACAACAAAATTTTGACTCAGTCACTACAGCTTCTGTTATGTACACTGTGATTTGCATCACAAGGGCCTAGGACATGGAAACTTACAGAGCAGCTCTCCTTTCTGTGTTACCAGAGTACTGTGATAAGTCCAAGGACATTAAGCCCATGTGCAACTCTTTCACATGTTTAGCATTTCTCCAATAGGAGTGATGGCAGTTAAAGAAGACCTTCCTTCTTTAGTTTTTTAGTGTTTACCTTTTACCTCTCCCCCTTTTTGCTCCCCCTTTCCCAGCTACTCTCCATCCCTGCTATGGCACCATTCTGCATGCAAGAGATCATGGGAAATATGTTTTCTGCCAAATCAATGATTCCTGAGAGAAAGTTACAACAAGAAGGGGAGGGAGAAGGATGAAGAGGAAGACGAGAGACAGATAACTTAACCCTCTTTACTATGCAATGCATTACAGCTGCAGGCAGAAAAAGAAGCACTTTGCCACTTGGTTTGCCAAATCAGGAGAATTGCAGACCATGAAATATCAGGGCCAAAACATGAGATTTAGAGAGAGTTCCTGGAGATGTGATGGTGCAGGTTCCAATGGTATCATTAAGCACAATAAAACAAGCATCAACGTAGTTACTCAAAGCACTGAAATAGAGGATGTTTTTATTAATGGAATACTCTCATTAGCAAGTACAGTACCCTCCAATGGCCACATTATTTTTTTAAAAAAAAGTTATGCTCAGAGTCATCATCATTGTCACCATGCTACTAATAAGCATCAAATCTTTGGTGGAGGCCAAGTTGTAGAGGAGGAGGAGGAGGAGGGGGAGGAGGGGGAGGAGGAGGCGGCCAACAGCAGTGATGAGATGTAAATTACACCCTTACGATATGGAAAAGAAGGAATCAAACAGTACTTTGGAGACTAACTGATTTTTAGTTAGCTATTTATCATGTGCTTTATTTAGCTTTTGTGGACATCAGTTCACTTCTTTAAGTGTACATCTTAAAACATGGAGTTATCTGATCTATTGATTGTAATAATAAATAAATAAATATGGAGATGTACACCTTAAAATACAGAGGATTAAGCATATCCTAGTCACAGTTTCATTTTCTGTGGTATGGGAGAAAGGAGACAGAAACTGGAAATATGTAGCGGGGAGAAGGAGAAGGAAAATGATGAGTAGAAGAAGTAGGGGAAGAAAGAAAAAGAGGATGAGGAAGGAAGGAAGGAGAAGAAAAAATGTAGCCAGGAGAACTTGGGGAGGGGAATAAGAGATGAGAAATAGAGAACACTGAAGAAAGAGGGAAAAGTTAAGTGCAACTGGCAAGATGAGGAGGGAGAGAAGGAGAAAGATGGGAAGAGGGAGGAGGAGAGGTTTAGCCACATATTGGAGGGCAGAGCCAGAAGAAACTAAGGACTGCCCTTCTCACATCCCCAGCTGGTGCGATATATCATGGTCCCAGATCATGCAAGGTTCCCGTTGCTGCTGGCCATGCAGAAGGGGCAGAAATGCCATCGTGCTCTTCCTTCCTCACTGCTGCATGGGAAGAAGGCCAGCAGCAGTGCGGAAGGAAGGAGCATGTCACTCATGCTCCCTTCTGCAGGCAGCCGGCCGGGTGCAGAGGGGAGTGTTGGGGATATGCTCCCATGCTGGCAGAGGTGCTGCTGGGATTGCAATGGGATGACATGGGAGGGTGTCATCATGCAGAAATGGCCTAAGAGTTGTAGAGGTGAGAAGAAAAAGGACCAGAAAAGGTGAAAAAAGAAAGTTGAAAAGAGAAAGACAGGCAGTGTTTTACCAAAGTTAAAGAAAAAGGTTATCACACTTTTTGCTAACGGTGGTCAAGCCCATGTACACCAAGGCCCTTTTCGCATGGGCTTTCTGTCACGTGAGAGCCCCCTGAGCCTCGCGGGAGTGGGAGCGTCGCTCTGCGTGACGCACTTCAACTTCCGCCGTGCTCACGGGGCTGCAGCGGCGCGATCGCGGTTTTTTTAATTTTCGCTTCGAAGCGAAAATCACCCGTGCTTGCGCAACGCTCCCGGTGCCCATGCATGCTTACCTGCTGTGCGGAGCATCGGGGAGGTGGCCGGGTCGCGCTGTGGAAGGAAGGGGCGGGACGCTAGCGCGACGGACGCACCAGCCTCCTGCTTCGTGCGAGGGGGGACGGACGTGCCAGCCTCCTGCTTCGCGTGAGGGGGGACGGACGCGCCAGCCTCCTGCTTCGTGCGAGGGGGGGGATGGATGCGCCAGCCTCCTGCTTCGCGCGAGGGGGGGCGGACGCGCCAGCGTCCTGCTTCGCGCGAGGGGGAGGGCGGCTCACGCGAGAAGCCTCCTCCGGGAGGCTGCTGCTTCCCCCTCGTTCCTTCGCCTGCGAAAGGAACTGGGGGGAAGCGGCAGCCTCCCGGAGGAGGCTTCTCGCGCGAGCCACCCTCCTCCCTCGCGCGAGAAGCCTCAATGCGAAAAGGGCCCAAGAAAGGAAACTGTACTAAACCTTCAATCATTTCTGGCAGGGCTAGAAAAATGGAAACAAAATTTGGAGAGATTAACAGTAAGATAAATCGCAAAGCAGCAATCTGACAGTACTGTATTCAGTGACTCCTGAGATAGCAGAGACCATTGGTTCTTGAAGGGGGTTAAAAAAAAAATCCAGGAGCATCCCAATCACTGAATTCAAAGATCTGGTTAAAGCACAATTTGTCTTATGGGCCAAAGTAGGCCTTATATCTTCTTCAGTTTTCAGATACTTTCTCCTTCTCCCTTTAAACAGAGATAAGGAGGAAACTATGAAAGCAATAGAAAAGTAATAGTAAATGAGGAAACAGAAAGGGAATAAAGGTAGGCAGATGGAATAGAGCTGGGTGGGCAATTATTCTGAAAATATTTATATCTTCAAATATCTCCATTTTCCTCTGTACTTTGTGACAGGAAGTGAAATGGTATTGCTTCACATTGCTATTTTGAGAGGGATTCCAGGGGGAAACTGAAGTATTTGGGCATGCTATTGGGAAGGAGTACAGCTGATGTCAGGGTTTGAGGGGAAAATTGGTCCGTGGCTGCTGTGCAGTTGCCCACCCCTGTTTTAGGGTAAGCCAAGACTAAGCCATCTCTATCTCTTGTGAACAATTTGTGGGGGTTTTTAAGTATCAGAGCTGCTTTTCAGATATTGCTTGTGCCAGCCCTCCTCCTCCTCTGTCAGGGTTGGTAGGATTTGGCTCCTCTGAGCATGAGCAGAGTGCTATCTGTGAAGCAAGGCTTCGCCATAGCAGAGAGTCCCAGTGAAGCAGGAAAAATTCCAGAGGCTCATTAGTTAGGCTTAGAGTACCGATTTATTGATGGACTCTAAGATAAAGCTTAGCAAAAATATGCGAGCTTGCTAGCAATTAGACAAGAAGAAAAACAATAGCAGCCAGAGAGCCCCTTGGGTTTCACAGCTTTTAACTACGGCTGAAACTGGCCAGAGACTCCCTCTGTCCTTGGCTTTCTTGCCCTGAGTCTTTAGCCCTTTTCGCACAGGCTTTCTGTCGCGTGACAGCCCCGTGAGCCTCGCGGGAGTGGGAGCGTCGCTCTGCACGGCGCACTCACACTTCCGCTGTGCTCACGGGGCCGCAGGGCGCAATCACGGTTTTTTTTATTTTCACCTCAAAGCGAAAATCACCCGCGCTCGTGCAACGCTCCCGGCGCCCACGCGCACTTACCTCCTGTGCAGAGCGTCGGGGAGGCGGCCGGGTCGCGCTTCCTTACCTCCGCCCCTGCGGAAGGAAGGGGCGGGGCGCTAGCGCGACGGACGCGACAGCCTCCTGCTTCGTGCACGTGGGGCAGGACGGATGCACAGCCTCCTCCTTCGCGCGTGGGGGGGATGGACGCACAGCCTCCTGCTTTGCGCGCGCGGGGGGAGGACGGACGCACAGCCTCCTGCTTCGCCCGGGGGAGGGCGGCTCGCGCGAGGCTGCCGCTTCCCCCCTAGTTCCTTCGTCTGCGGAAGGAAGGAGGGGGAAACGGCAGCCTCCCGGAGGAGCCTTCTTGCGCAAGCCGCCCTCCCCCACTCACGCGAGAAGCCTCAATGCAAAAAGGGCCTTTGGCACATTGCCTCTGCTGTCCAGACAGTTCTTCTGCAGATGCTTCGTGGATCCACACCAAGAACATCTTTTCACAGCATTCAGCCTCTTGGTAGACTCAGATTCAGTCCGGGGAAAGTCAGTGTCCTCGGCATTCTTTCTGCCATCACTGCTGCTGCTCCTCCTGTTGATAAGCTCTTGCCGGCTCCTCTCAGCACGCCTCTCCTCCTCCTCGTACAGATGCCCAGAAATATACTTCACAGTGAGGTCCTGCTCCAGCATGCCTTCTATGGTAGCCCCAAACACGTCCCAGCTTGCATCTAGGGAGCTCAGTATCAGTAGACCTGTCATGCTGGGAGATCTCTTTCCCCCTTTCTTGTAAGGCAACAAACAGGGAGGTCAAATGCTGGAGATGGTCCTACATGCACTCACCAGGTTGCAACTGTGCCCTGTAGAGCCTCTTTAACAGGGACAGCTTACTCCCAGCTGTTGGGCGGATGTACATGGCCCACAAAGTGTCCCAACACGCCCGTGCCGTGGTGAGGTGCCTGACATGGTTTACCTGGCTGTCTTCCAAAGCCAGAAAAATGTTACTGATGGCTTTCTCCCCCATTCTGGCATCTGCTACACTGAGGGGAGGCACTGGGGGATGAGCAACAGCCTTCCACAACCCCTGTCTCCGCAGATACATCTCCATCTTCACTGCCCAAGTGAGATAGTTCCTCTCATTCAATCTGTCCAGGGCAGACTTGCACTCCCCATGGACGCCATCCCTGCAGCCTTCCAGGCCCCTCCTATGCCAGGACTCTCACTTACCAGAGACTGTCCTTGAGCAGGCTCTCAGCAGGCAGCTGCAGACTGGAACTGGCACTTCACTTGGTCCTCTTGACCCTCTGGCGCATCAGGAGCGTGAGGCTGGGCCCATAACCTGTCAGGGTTGGCAGGATTTGGCTCCTCTGAGCATGAGCAGAGTGCTATCTGTGAAGCAAGGCTTTGCCACAGCAGAGAGTCCCAGTGAAGCAGGAAAAATTCCAGAGGCTCATTAGTTAGGTTTAGAGTACTGATTTATTGATGGACTCTAAGATAAAGCTTAGCAAAAATATGTGAGCTTGCCAGCAATTAGACAAGAAGAAAAACAATAGAAACAGCAGAAAATCGGGCAGCATTTCCCCTTACAAATAGTATACTGCCAACAGCATGGCAGATCCAGCTAGGGCAGCTAACTGGCAGCTGGTCAAGGCAAACACCAGCTTTTTTATGCTACCTTGTCACCCTGAAACATGTGGGGTGACCGAATCAGTGCTCTGGCGTGTGGCCTTCCCCAATACACAAGACATAGCCATAACAATTCTGCTGGCCTTGCACTTGGCTGTCTGGCCACAGCGCCTCTTCCCTCTGCCATCCACTCAGAGGAAACTTTTGCCTGCCCGGCAACAACCTTGACATCCTCCTCCTCCTCCTTCTGGCTTGTCCTAGCTGTGCTTTTATCCAGCCCATGTCAAGCTTTGCTTCCATGAATTTGTGTTCTCCAGATTTATGTAATGGACCATCCCTTGGATGTGTAAACGTCTTGCAGCCCTCAGAAGCATATAGAACTAAAAGGATTGTTAACAGCGTCCATCCCCTATTGTGGCTTTCAGATCAGATCTTTTTGTGATTCTGTGACTCTGATCAAAACACAAGGACAGTGCTGGGTGAAACGGAGCCACTCTAAGCCAATTTTTTTAAAAAGAGCTGATGGTAATACAAAGTATCCTGTTCAGACACGGAAGCCCTTTATTAGAATGTCTTTGTGGGGTAGGGGGGAGAGTGCTTTCCCTTCTGAATTGATTTGCACAGTGAAATCATCTCACAGGGGGAAAAATACCAGTTGTTTTCCTACACACTTCATTAATTTTTAGTTTTGTCAGGCAGTATAAGTAAAAGTATCAAGCGCATATCTAATTGAATCACTAGTGATTCTCAACTCCCTCTAGTACTAAGGAACATGATGTAGCTCTGTTGTTTAGTAAGGTTGGCTGAGTCAGGCAAACAATGGTTCATTCTGCCAAGGGAGTTTAGATATCACTCACCCCACCCCGCCTTTTATTTTGCAAAAGAGAAATCAGAGTTGTCAACATGAAGGATTTGCAACGCTGATGAGCAACTGATGTAGAATCACTCAAACATCATTCCACGCAGGGCAAGAGCTCAGGGAGAGGCAGTGCTGGAAGCAGAGAGCCAAAACAAGAACATTACTCCTATCGAACTTTTCACTTTATCATAGAGTCTAGGGGTGAGAACATGTATATTGACAGAGCAATTGTATACATGTTTACCAAGCATTAAAGATAAGTGAGAAATTCACTTCATCCAGAGTATTGGCAGCTCCTGGATTCAAGCACAGAACTGGATACAATATGTGGCAGAAATCCAGACATTTCTGAACTGCCACAAAGGGAAAGAAATGTGTTTCACAATAGGTGTATGTTTGAAACATGTGCAAAGAGCACTGTGTACAATTATAACATGTATACAAACACAGTTTAGCCAAACTGCATGCATACAGAATGCATATGTTTGCAAAATGTGCCTAAAAATAGATTCAGATTTCAGAGTGGGCGGCACTTATATGGAACCAGGACAGAGATAGCAATCTTATTCGTTCCCTATGCTAGTATAATATCCATTATACTAGTGGTTGTACTTTTGCATAGATCATATAAAGGCCAGGAGGGAAGGAAGGCAGTATCACTGACACCACCAACACTACTAATACGACCACTAACGTGTCATGCAACTGTCTTCACTGAGCCACATGAGACTTACTTCTGAGTAGGAGTGAGCAGATCTGTCAAGTAAGCTTGATCTTAATGAGGTTCTAATTTTCCAGATTTTTTTAAAATTAATTGTGAATAGTGGGCTGCCAACCTTCCTGAGAATATTCAGCTCTGAGAATCCATCAAGAAACGAGAGACTAGAGATATAGGCTGCTCAGAATCACTCACCTATTTCTCCCAACAACTATGGTGGGGAATCTTCCTAGCTTCCTTGCCATCTGCTGTACCTATTAATCTTTCCCTCCTGCTATGAGAATAGATAGACCAGCAATGGTTGTGGTTGTTGTCGTTGTTGTCTCTTGATCAATCATGTAGATTTGTACAACATAACAAACACTTTGAAATTATAGTACACATTAATTTCTTTATCTGTCCTCTGACTCAAAAAAATTATCAACGGATAGTTTTTATAATGTACACATTTCTCCTGAGATTGTTTGGGGTGCTTGCTCTAAGGATTTTTTCTTATCCTCCTTCCCAGTAAAAACTGAAAATAGTATGTACAGTTTGAAGCTATTCTGACACCCTACTTGCAGGTTATTTAGGACTATAGTTAGTACTTTGTAAACTAGATAGTAAACACAACATCTCACAGTACCATGAATTATCATTTGGAGAGATATTTCCCAATCCCCTTTGTAAAGATGTTATCTCATGCTTACTAACTGGGGGAAGAAAAGGGATAATTTTGCATATGTCCTATCCAACTATCTTAGACAATGTTTTCCCATGGCCCCAATGTTTCCTCACTTTGCCATTCTTCATATTCAATATTAAACAAAGACATGATCTTGCCCAGATATTTGGCCATATCACAGAACCATCCATCGCTATTCATTTGAAAAAAAATGACTAGCTCAGCAAAGCTGGTGGTGCACTTATGTTGTTCCTTTGAAATGGAAGTTCAATATTTAAAAATGTAGTGGAATCACCGTTCCTGGAGACATCCAAGAGAGGGCACTTTAACCCTGGTTTTTATCCAGCAAAGGGGTGGTCTTGTGGAACGCACGGGTGTGGACAGTTGCAACAATAGCTTTAAGGATGTGTTCTCTCACCCCTGCTTTGTGAAGACAAACATCTCATCTCCTGGAGCAGTGTATAAACAAGAGGAAAGCCACGACGGGAAATGGACAGACCCTTTGAGGATGGGGAAAATGCAACTAAAACCTCCATAAGATCTCCAGCAACCTGTGCCATGGCTCTTGTTTTGGAACTGAGCCACCCTGAACTGAATTCAAAGAGAGGAAAAATTTGCCAAGACCAAGAAGCAAATAGGATTGTCCAACGGGGCTTCCAGATCAAAAGCTGGATATGGCTTTTGTACCTTCAGTGATTGTGTAGAAGAATGAATTTCAGTAGCTTTTGCTTTGTGATGCAACCAGGTTTTCATTCTGACAGCTCTATGTCCAGCCATGCCAATTGTTTGGATCTGGAGCTGGCAGGCCAGGATCCAAAGAGCCAAAGGCAGATGACCAAGACTGAGGTGACAGCTGCAGAAAAGGTGCAAGAAGGGACAACAGATGAGATGAGAGTTTGGCAGATGACCAAGACCAAGGTGATAGCTGCAGAAAAGGTGCAAGAAGGGACAAAAAAGGGGTGAGAGTTTGTTTGAACATCTTCCCTTGTCACTCAGATACACCAAGCTTATATAGGGGAACCTAGAACCACATCAGCTCCACATATCATCTGAGCTAGCCAAGCTGGTAAAGTCATATAATACTCTATAGCCATTTTAGAATTGTACTACAAGAAATTGAAAAAATTGCCCATTTGAAGTTTGCCATGTTGATACAAGGAGTAAAGGCCCTGGACCTTGCTGCCAGAATCCCTATGATGCACTACACAAATGAAGAAAGTAGCAGAGCTTAGCTGCCATCCATGTGGAATAGGGCTTTTTTTTTTCCTGGTTATCCCATCTGTACGATGAGATTTGTGTGTGTGGCTTCCTCACTAACTGTTGCCAATAAGCCTCAAAAATGTAGATGTTACAATCAGTTTTAAATTAATATATGCCATTGTTGCTACTGTTGTTGTTTTGTTTTACATTTGAGTTTTCATTGTTATTTTAAATCAAGGCTAAGGATCATGCAGTCCTAAGAGGTCAGTTCCTGGCATTTCCCACTATGGGCTAAGCTGACCATGGCCACTGGCAGTAGCTGTCCAAAAACAACTGGAGAGTCACATGATTCTCCTGCCTGATTTAAAGTATGGAATATGGAAAACTCATATTTATAAAATAAAATGAGCATATATTCAATTGTTGTGTGTCTTCAAGTAATTTCCAGCTTATGATGGCCCTAAATCAAACTGATCATGGGGTTTCTTTGCAGGATTTGTTCAGACGGGGGTTGCCTTTACCTTCTTCTGAGGCTGAGAGAGTATGACTTGCCCAAGGGTACACAATGCATTTCCATGGCCAAGCAGAATTTGAACCTTGATCTAAAGGCACCAAATCCTGTCTGATCTCGGAATCTAAGCAAGGTCCACCTTGGTTAATACTTGGATGGGATACCACCAATGAATACCAAGTGCTATTTGGCTATCTTTCAGGGGAAGGAACTGGAAAAGCACCTCTGTGTATTTCTTGCCTAAGGAAACACTATGAAATCCATAGGGTCACCATATCTCAACAGGTAACTTGAAGGCACATGTGCACACACACACACTCCAGAGTAGTAGAGCAATGCTCAGACCACTAGACCGTGCTGGCTCATTCACTAGTCTTTGAGGCTGCCATTTTAGTTCATTGAATTGTTGTTTTAATGTTTTGCTCTGTGAGTCATCATGTGGAGGCTTTATGTTAGGAGATGGTATAATGTGAAAAACTAACATCTAACTTAGGTTCTTTGACTGAAGAGAATGGTGGTAAAGGGAGAAGATTCCTGATCCTCTTGCCATGCATTAATTCCATACCTCGTGTGTCTATGTGGAAAAAGGCTCTACTACATACCTCCCAACATTTCACAGATGAAAACCAGGACACGTGTGCCCAAGCAATATCAGAGTGTGGTCAAGATGGTAGGAGTTATTAATGAAGAACAAGCAAGCTAGGAAAGTCCATGGCAATCTACTTTTTCCTGAGCCTACTGCCCCCTCTTTTCCTCTCTGCTCCTTCTTTTCCTCTCACCTTGCTGAGTTAATTGACTACAAATTATTTTTGAACTTTGAACTCAATTTGCAGCTGTTGAAGTAGTCTGGGGTCAAAGCGAGAGAGTAGTGGCTGATAAAATGAGATGAGAGAGGATTAGTCGGAATGGTCCTGCCAAATCAGCTACTGTACAATCATCAAGTGTAGAGGACTGCAGGGATATGTATACAATTGTGAACTAGCTGGTTACTGTTCTCATAAACTACCACCTTCCTTTTCCTTTCTTTCCTCCCCCCATCCTTGTGTGCTATATGCTGTGCCTTCTCTGGTTTATTGTTCGCCAATTGTAGTAAATCAAGGAAGGGCATAGTTCAGCCCCTGGGCTGCATACCACCACTAGACCCTACCCTTGTGACCCCTGAAGCCCCCCACCAGTCCCCCAATGCTCCTCATCCCTCAAATCTATTTTAAAAAGAAATCCATATGATTTCTGGGCAATTCTTGCCTCAGAACACAAGCCCCACAAATATGTGAAAATGTGAAAAATACCCCATCCACCAAACAAAGCATCCTAGAATCAGTACTACCCCCTCCAAAAACTTTCATTTTCCTTTGTAGTTACTCTCCAAATGGCAACAGGAAGTGGTGCATGGAAAACTGAGGTATTTGGGCATACTAGAGGAGTATAACCTGTGGGTGATCTTGAGGCAGAAGGCCTTTCCACACTATACTGTTATAGTGCTATTATTCCACTTTCAACATCCTGTGGAATTCTGGGATTTGTAGTTTTGGAATTCTGTAGATTTGTAGGAGGCCAAAGAGCTCTCTGGCTGAGAATTCTAAACACCCCTCCCTAAATTGCAAACCCCCAGGATCCCACAGGAAAGTAGCATAGAAGCACTATAAATGTCTAGTGCAGAAAGGCCCAGAGAAATTGGCCTCTGTACCCCACACATTCCTTCCAGTATTTTCCTGAAAAGTGAGCACTAGGGTGAAAAGGGAGAGAGAAAGTATGCAACATCTGTAGATGGGCCAAATCTACCAAAAACTCAAGATTTTATTTTCCATCTTTTGAGAAAGCATAATAAGGAAGGACCAAAGGATAAACAAGTAAAATTAAAATTATAAAAATTATTTAATGGTTTTCACTTTTTCTCTATGGAGCCCAAGGATCAATTTCGTCATCTCCCACTTGTCTCCTTACATAGGGTGACATTTTAATGGGATTTAGTAGTTATCATGAAAAGATACTAGATTGTTAATTGAGCTCTGTTCACTCAATAAAAGAAAAAACAAAGAAAACTGTACTCTTTCTTTCCAGCTAATATATTCCCTCAGTGGTTCAAGAATCAAGGCTGTATGTACAATGATTCAGGTTAAGAATCTAAGTCTCTATTTGTTCGTGGCTGCTAGTGCTAATGCCATTTACTGTCTCCAAAGCAAGCCTGCATATCACAGGGATGCCAGAGAAATCCATTGTGGATCATTTTGAGTGAAGATTTCAAAGGCCCACAGTATCCCACAGATTCCTAGCAGGAATGGTTTTTGCAGGAGCACGTGAACTGTGTGCATCTGGACCAAGTTGTTTGGCTGGTTGTGAAATGGCAGTAAGGTGTGCTGCCATTGCTGCAGGGCCTCAACATTGAGACTGATCTGCTTAATCTTAACTTGGAGGATGTTGAGGTACAAAATCCCACTACTCTGCCTTTCTCTTGGCTAGTGTTCTGTTTTGTCGGTGCCTATCCATTTGGTGTGCCCCAACACATCTTTGAGTTAATGCATATTGGAGAGGATGTCAAAATGGGGATATTGTGCCATCATCTGGAGGTTGCAGACCAAGGATGGTGTGTGATGGCTTTGTGAGACCTCTGCTTCTAAAGTGCTTTTCACTGGATTGACCCTTAAACTGGGACAGCAGTTGCCATCCCCACATCTACAATATGAGATACTCTTGTGGTGTGTGTGAAGCATCATGGACCCTGTTACTGGACTAACACAGTGGGAACTTGTAATGATTACCACCCTGCTTATTGCTTGTTCCATCTCGGGAGAAGTAGGAGTCATGCTGTTCACTTATTTAGTGACTCAGAGCCTAAAGTAGGGAATGGGCCACTGTACCTTTGGTCATGCCTTGATAACTTGAAACAGAAATCTGCCCTTAGCCAGGGGACAGAATATAAACAAATGTGCCATCATCTAATTAATGACACACACAAATGGATCAAAAATGTTAAATGGGCCGATGTGGTATAGTGGTTTCAGTGCTGAACTAGAATTCTGGGGGACCAGGGTTAAAATCCCTGCTCAGCCATGGAAACTCACTAGCTAACCTTGAGCAAGTCACACTCTTTCAGCTTAAGAGGAATGCAATGGCAAACCTCCTCAATAAATCTTTCCAAGAAAACTCTAGGGCCATTTCCGCACTAGATTGTTATAATGCTATTATTCCACTTTCAACATCCTATGGAATCCTGGGGTTTGCAGTTTTGGGAGGGGCCAGAGGACCCTCCTGAAAGTGCAAACCCCAGGATTCCATAGGATGTTGAAAGTGGAATAATAGCATTATAACAATCTAGTGCGGAAAGGCCCCAGGATAGGGTCCCCATAAAATAGAGGCAATTTGAATCAATAACAGCATTTTTTTTCCAAAGTAGTAATGCCACCAAGCCGGCATGGTGTAGTAGTTTGAATTTGAATTAGGACTTTTGGAAACTAGCCATTTCCACACTAGGCTATTATAGCGCTATGATTCCACTTTCAACATCCTATGGA
The DNA here is from genome assembly GCA_948474755.1 of Ctenosaura bakeri. Taxonomy (NCBI): domain Eukaryota; kingdom Metazoa; phylum Chordata; class Lepidosauria; order Squamata; family Iguanidae; genus Ctenosaura; species Ctenosaura bakeri. Next base: position 575,032 of record CAOLHI010000322.1, on the reverse strand, counting down.
ATCCTGGGGTTTGCAGTGTCAGGAGGGGCCAGGCGGCCCCTCCCGAAACTGCAAACCCCAGGATTCCATAGGATGTTGAAAGTGGAATCATAGCGCTATAACAGCCTGGTGTGGAAATGGCTTCCGTTTCAAATTCCCACTCAGCCCTGAGATCCCTTGATATAGGGCAGGATATAAACAAACAAACAAATATGCTCTTTCCATGTATTTTCTGTTTGTTATACAAACAGATGAGTGGAACAATCATGTATTGCTCCTGAACTGGAAAAAAAAATAGAATTGTGGAGCTCTAGAGTGAACAACAGTTCTCCTTTGACAGAAAATGCTGGGAGATTCCAGATGATTTGTACATCACTATTTGTAAATTAGCTGAATGAAGCCCTGCAATCTTGCAAGTTTACTTTTTGGAAGCAGTTGATTTCCAGTTGTTGTTTACATTTTTAGTGCATAATTCCATACCCTCCAACATTTCACAGATGAAAACAGGAGCATCTGTGTGAATGCATAAAGTGTGTGACTGAGCAACATAAGGGTGCAATTGAAAGGATGTGATAAAATGCAAAAGTCATTAATTAGGAAGTACACATTAAATTGTAGCATTTGAAGCAGAAAACCACTGAATGTATGCACTCGTTTTAGGAAAAAAGAAAAAACCTAAAGTGTGTACATGCACAGCATGATTATAAATGTCATGCTTTCATGTAAAATCAACCAAATCCTGCTCAGAATAACAGCTTTCTCTCAGACGCACAGTCACTGTATGAACTCTTATTTTCACACCCAACACATCTGTTCAACACACATTATATATAAAATTCATATAGTGTATATTGTAGCTTCCTCATAAAGTTCACACGGTCACTTTAAGATAATCCCACCTCTCAGGCTAACCTACTTGTTACAGTAAAAATGGGAGTGAGATTGGGGGGAAATCATGTACAATACCTTTCCCTCCAGGAAGTAAATGGAACAAAATTAGCTTAAATGCATGAAGTTGGAGAACGTATGATTATCATGCAGAATTTGATGGTTTCCAATGGCCTTTTAGGATATTACATATCTCCAGTTTTGGAGTCATTTACTTGGGAATAAGTTCCACTGAACTCAGTGGGAATTCCTTCTGAGTGAAGGCGTGCATGATTGCATTATTTACATACAGAGAACAGGGGAAACTCTACTGTCCTTTCTCTCTCTCTCAATCTCTCCGGCCCTTTTCGCACGGGCCTTTTCTCGCACGACAGCCCCGTGAGCCTCGTGGGAGTGGGAGCGTCACTCCGCACGACGCACTCCCACTTCCGCCGGGCTCACGGGGCTGAAACGGCGCGAGCGCGGGTTTTTTGATTTTCGCTTCCAAGCGAAAATCACCCGCACTCGCGCAACGCTCCCGGCGCCCGCGCACACTTACCTTTCGTGCGGAGCGTCCGGGAACCAGCCGGGTCGCGCTTCCTTCCCTCCGCCCCTGCGGAAGGAAGGGACGGGAAGGAAGGGACGCGTGTGCACGTGCGGGGGGCGGACGGGAGGAGCGCCTTCGCGCGCGTGGGGGGGCGGACGGGAGGAGCGCCTTTCTCTCTCACGCGCGGGGGGAGGACGGGAGGAGCGCCTTTCTCTCTCGCGTGTGGGGGGCGGACGGGAGGAGCGCCTTTCTCTCTCGCGTGCGGGGGGCGGACAGGAGGAGCGCCTTTCTCTCTCGCGCGTGGGGGGGATGGAGGGGACAGGCTCCTTTCTCACGCGCGCGGGGGGGAATGGACGGATGCGCGAGCCGCTGCTGCCTCCGGGAGGCTGCCGCTTTGCCGCTCCTTCCTTCACCTGCGGAAGGAAGGAGGGGGAAGCGGCAGCCTCCCGGAGAAGGCTTCATACGCGAGCCGCCCTCCCCCGCTCGCGCGAGAAGACTAATGCGAAAAGGGCCTCCCTCTCACATACACGTACACACAGCTGTTCACCTCACAAGGATACATTCCCTTGCCCATACAAATACCCACAAATGCACACACTCTTTCTCGGCTGCTACATTCATGCACAGATAAGCAAACATCTCACCATTTTTTTAAGATGAGGAAGATCTAGAAGACTTTCACCTGCAAGAGGAAATAGAGAGCCCGCCACCCATTCTCACTTGTGATTGGTTATTAGGATGTTCCCCATCCTCAAGACTGCCTCCTACCCACTTTTTGATTGATGGAAGGATTGACCTGTGGAAAACACCCAACAGTCATGTGGGAGTTCTGAATCTGAATGGGAGGGGGCGGTCCTTGGAAGGTATTAATTCATTGCTGTTATTCACTATGATGCTGGAGGAACAAGTTGGAAAAGTATAATTGTATTGCTCATTACTTTATCATTTCTTTTTATTACAATTTGGAGGGGGAATCCCTAAGATCAGTAAGAGAATTGAATAAATCCTGAACAATTCTTTTCAAAATGCTCTAAAATGCCTTTAAAAATCATGAAAAGGTAGCTGAAAGATGTTCATAGAATCATAGAATCATAGAAATTCAGAGTTGGAAGAGACCACACAGGCCATCCAGTCCAACCCCCTGCCATGCAGGAACACCCTCAAATCAATCCCGACAGATGGCCATCAAGCCTCTGCTTAAAAACCTCCAAGGAAGGAGACTCCACTACACTCCGAGGCAGCAGATTCCACTGCCGGACAGCCCTGACTGTCAGGAAGTTCTTCCTGAGGTTCAGGTGGAATCTCCTTTCCTGCAGCTTGAATCCATTGCTCCTTGTCCTGGTCTCTGGAGCAGCAGAAAACAAGTCCCCTCCTTCCTCTACGTGGCATCCCTTCAAATATTTAAACATGGCTATCATGTCCCCTCTTAACCTTCTCTTCTGCAGACTAAACATACCCAGCTCTCTAAGTCTATCCTCATAGGGCATGGCTTCCAGGCCTCTCACCATTTTGGTCGCCCTCCTCTGGACTTGCTCCAGCTGGTCAATATCCTTCTTGAATTGGGGTGCCCAGAACTGGACACAGTATTCAAGATGGGGTCTAACCAAAGCAGAGTAGAGTGGTACCAGTACCTCCCTCGATCTAGACACCATACTCCTATTGATGCAGCCAAGAATTGCATTGGCTTTCTTGGCTGCCGCATCACACTGCTGACTCATGTTCAGCTTGTGGTCTATGAAGACTCCTAGATCCCTTTCACACGTACTGCTATCCAGCCACGTGTCCCCCATCCTATATTTGTGGATTCCATTATTTCTGCCTAAGTGTAGGACCTTACATTTCTCTCTGTTGAATTTCATTTTGTTCGCCCTGGCCCATCTCTCCAATCTATCCAGGTCATTTTGAATTTTGATCCTGTCCTCTGGCGTATTAGCAACCCCTCCCAATTTGGTGTCATCTGCAAATTTGATCAGCATGCCCTCTATTCCTTCATCCAAGTCGTTGATAAAAATATTGAACAGCACTGGGCCTAGGACAGAACCCTGTGGCACCCCGCTAGTCACTTCTCTCCAGGACGAAAAGCAGCCATTCGTGATCACCCTTTGGGTTCGGTCGGTCAACCAATGTTACTCCTAACACCATCAGATAACTTCATTTCCACTTCTTCCCTTACAATTTGAAATGTAATTCTACAAAAGAAGTTATATTTATTAGAGGTAACTTTGTTGTTATATGGTATTATATGTTACTTCCAAGTAGAGTGACCCACTAAGTGCTCTGTATATTGTTTTGCTTCCTGCCTGAGACCCCAAAAGCAGTAAGCTTGTTGACATGCTTAGAAAACAACCATGGCTGGCAGGCAGAACTTCCTTTGTTAGGCTTTAAAAAGTGAAGGCTTTTGGTAAAACCACCATTTTACTATGGCTCAGCTGCTTTAAGCTTGACATTCTGTACTCAGGTATAAACTGAATAAAACACCCTGGCCCTTCAGTTGTGGAGAATGCAGAAACCTATAATTAGCCATGTTAATTTTTCTTTTAAAATGTAGCTGACTGATTCTTTACCACTTGACACTTCTGATTATTTTAAAGGGCAATGTAGCCATTTGTAAATGTTTGTGCCCTTTATAGTTGATAGGCTGCACGTATAGCTTGTGCTCAAGTTTCTGAACCTAAGCATAGAACATCAAATGCAAACCACCTACTATGATTAGTGTTCCAAAGATAGAAGGAACTCAGTAAGTTTCTAATTAAAAAAAAAAATCTACCCTATCAGTCTCAAATATGTCTCTAATAGACGTACTAAACAGGTATCTAATTTTTTAAAAAAATCTACCCCCATCAATCTGAAAGAACCCAAGAGAGGAACGAAACATGTTTCCAATTTCAAAGAACCCCTAAGGAAGCCACCAAGATAATATTAACCCAGATCCTTAAATACATGTTGTTATCAAACTGTAGGTACATATACATCTGCACACACATGCTCAGCTGATGCAGAAAACCCAGAATCTTGGGCAGGAACATGGTATTCATATGGCAGCAACAAGGAAAATCAAAGTTTCAGTGGCACAAGGTGGCCCACACAGGGAGCACGAAAATAATAGGAAAATGAAATCTAAGTAGATATATTTACCTATTCAAAGGAAAGGGTGAAACAGTGGGCTTCACTTTCTGACAGCTTCCAATGAGTTTGGAAATTTACAGATGGTGACAGCCACCCAGCTTGTACAAGCTTCTAATCATAAATTTGATGTGGGGCAATCCCTTTAGTTTATAAGACCTCAGAGCGCTCTGTGGTCTTCATTTCTATGTAAGAAAAGACTCCAAGGATAATAATGAATGAATGACTACAGATTTAGCCATTTAAAAAAACAAACAAACAAAGAACAGTGCATTCTGACCCATTTTTGATTACAAAAACAGAGCTTGAACTGGAGGGCAGTTAAATGATATTTCTCCTGAGATTCTGACTAACCAAAACAAAATACAATGCAGAAGAGGTAAGGGCACTGTGCAAAAGATGCAAAAAGTTTGACACTGGCTACGTGACAAATATGGACCATTACGAAATGCCCTGGGATCTTAGTGTGGCCCAGAACAGACAAACTGGTGAGTGTTAAAGTAAAGAAGTTGCCTTGCTTCTTACTCCTACTATGGGGTGCAGATCTTTTTGGAAGGGACTGACATACCAACACTCGTTCTCCAAATACTGGGTGAAAGGAAGTCCCTCAAACACTTGGCAAAGAGCTGATTTCCTCGTACAACTCAGCAGGATTACTGCAATGTGAGTTGGCTTCCTTGGCTGAATCAATCAATCTATAGTGCGGTCTCCCTCTTTTCCCATTGCCATCCACTTCACCAAACATTATTGTCTTTACCAGTGGTGTTATCAAGGCTTAGTGCCCAGGGCAAGGGGGCAGGGTAGGCAGCAGGTGGAAGTGGGCGGGGTGAGTGGGGGGTGGAGGTTGGCAGGGCAGGCAAGGGGATTCCTCTTTTTGTGCCCCCCCCACATCACTGCCCAGGGCACACATCCTGATTGCCCCACCCTAGATCCACCTCTGGTCTTTTTCATTGAATCCTGTCATCTCATGATGTACCCAAAGTACAACAGCCTCATTTCAGTTATCTTGACTTGTAGTGAGAGTTCAGACCCCATTTGTCTTTTCAGTGGTCCATGGTGTCTGTTGAACTCTCTATCATGCTACAATGTTTTGTAGTATGATGCTTTGTTGGGGAGGTATAGCCACAAAAGCTAACTATTTTCACATGGGGGTGGGTGGGAATGGTTTTTTTAAAAAAATAATAATAATCTGAAATTGTGTTTTGTCAATAACTAATTATTTAACAGGCTATAGTCTGCCAAAAAGATCCAAATGGTGTAATAGTATACATATTGAATACAACTGCAGAGAATGCTTACTTTCAGGCTGTCTCTCATCAGAACAGTCAAAATATGTATTGCTCAGTTATAGCAGAACAAAAATATTCTAATAGTAGCAACTTGGTTAAGTAGGAAGTGGCTTCAGTGTTTACATTTGTTTATTGTAAATGAGAACTAAATTATCCACAGAGTAACTGATTTATTGAAAGATGGATCTTATTCATTAGTTCACGGAATTGAAGAGTTAGTAAAAAAATTTCCTTTTGTTTTATTTAGTTTAATTTAAGGATGTGTTTCTCTGATTGCTTGTTTTGTTTTCTGTAATTTAATCCTATCAGTTTAGACTCACACATAGGTAAAATAACAATAGTAAAAGCTGTGATGAAAATTTAACCCTTTTATTGCCAAATATACACAAATAAGAAGGAAGGTTTCTGCTAGGGATGGAACGGATCCAGAATTTTCCAAATCTGGATCCGAATCCTTGGAAGGTTGTGGGAATCCACAAGTCTCGAATCTTTCAAAAAAAATTTTAAAAAAGGGTTTAAAAAGCAAGGGGAAGAAGGATAATAGGGATGGGCCAACCAAGATTCGAGAATCTAAATCCCTGTGCCGAAACAGCAAATTGAATCTTTCAAATCCACCAACCTTGTTGGTTTTCAAAATTGGTGCCTCCGGAGCCCACCAAAAGCCTGACTGGCCAATGGGCCCTTGGGCACACAAAAATCATGGTATAAAGCCGTGCACATGCGCCAGAGGCTGCCTGTGCTCGTCCCCTTGTGATACCTGTGCTCACCTGCTTGTGATGCCTGTGCTCACCCCCTCAGGCTGGCTGTGCTCACCTGCTCAGGCTTCCTGTGCTCACCCACTTGGGCCCACTTGCTCGCCTGCTCGGGCTACAAGCTCGCCTGCTCAAGCTGCGTGAGGGTAGGTTAGAGACTGGAGGATAGGGACTGGGACTAGACTAGAGGCTGTTCTTTGTTCATTTTTTAAATTCCTTCCTTGTTGCAGGACTTGAGACTGGACATCAGGATGGAGAACTGAGACTGGACTAGAGGCTGTGTTTTTTTAAAAAGTACCTTCCTTGTTGCAGGACTTGAGACTTGGCTAAAAGGAACAGTCTTCTTGAGATTTCAAGGACAGCTGAAAGATTCCTTTGCATAGCTCCCTTGCAAAGCTCTTTCATACACAATTCTGGGGTTTCTAGTTTTACAAGGTATCACAGCCTTCTCTGTCAAAGTGTGCTGGTGCATCATCAAACTATAAATCCCAGGATGCCATAAGGAGCTATACAAAGAAAATCCAGTTTTGACCAGGATTATCTCTGTACTGTAGATATGTGGCCCTGTTTACACAGGCAGGAACATGTGAGATTAATCCACATTTTCCTGCTTCTGTAGAAAGGGGTTTCATGTCATTTTCAATCTGTGGAGATCCTGAGGCAAAACTATGACAATTGTCCTGGCCAGATTTCTTCAGAGGGAGGTTCATCTTTGCCTAGGCTTTTACTAAGGCTAAGTGTGTCTTGTCCAAGATTATCCTTGCGTTTTTTGTTTGTTTGCTTGTTTTGTAATAGTCAACTCAGGAGATGGCATCATCTCAAGCATCTTCCAACATCTGGAGCTACTTCCAAATTACATGTAATTCTTAATAAGAAGTATATGGGTATGTTTTCTTGAAAGTGGAAACTATTATTTAATTTGTTTTTTGTTAAACAAAGGTGTCAGATTCTGCTTCAGAATACTTTTCAGTAGAAGTGCTTTCTTTCTCTTGCTTTTTAAACCCTTTTTTAAAAAAGGATTCAAAAGATTCGAGATTCATGAGATTCATGGATTCGCAAATCCTGCCAGGGATTCAGATCTGGATTCGGATTTGGAAAATTCTGGATTCATCCCATCTCTAAAGGATGGTCTCCCAGGTTTTCAGGCTTCCCGGTCTCCAACAAACTATTTGGCTGGTGGATTCGAAATATTCAGTTTGCCTATTTTGGCACAGGGATTTGGATTCTAGCAAATTCTTGCTGAGGATTTGAGGATTCGGTTGGCTCATCCCTAATTTCTGCTGATCAAAAGGAGGAAGGGAAAAATTAACATGGGGCATTTTCACCCCATGCAAGAGTGAAAACGGTAATTTTTTTCTTTTAATTTCTTCTGTTTTGCAATAATATTACTTTTTATAAAAAATCACTTGCTACCTGAAAATGCATTTTGTGCTAAATACATTTTTTACAAAAACATATTTAGCATAAAAAATTCATGAAGTATTTGCAAAAAAGGCCCCAAATAAAAAAAAAATTAAAAACGCACAAATACTCTCATAATTTCACACAATGGGGAAAAACCTTTTTGTTCTTGTTTTTTTCATTCTTGTGTGCATTCCTAACAGATACAGCTTACAAAGGCCTCCATTTTTATTCCATCTAGAATAGTTGCAGAGTCAATTCATAGACATGTAAGAACAATATCTTTAACAAAAAAAAGTTGTGAATAGATGGTGCAAAATGTGCATCTGAAAGAAAGCTGAAAGAAATACCATCTTGGGAGACCTTTGGAACCCAATTCATACACACACGCACACACACTCTGACATGTTGCATCTGGAGTGCTGCATTCCATCACATATATGACATTGGTGGAATTCCAGGTCATGTCTTGTTTAATATGGTAGATTTTACTCTTCCTTCTGTTTATAAAAGTTGTTTCATGTTGATATGCACAATGATGCAACATTCGGATGCGCAATTATGCAGTGCTGGATTTTTGCTTGGTATTTCTCTTGCAGCACACACTAGTATTTTCTTTAGAGTGGGTGGTTGACAGCCAGCCAGAATAGGAGGCTTATTAATAGCTTTAGCAAGACATGGTAAATTAGCTGTGAAGGGGTAGCTTTCTGTATGTATGTATATGTGTGCGTGGGTGTGTGTGTGTGTATATGAATTGGGTTCCAAAGGTCTTTCTTTTGAAAAGTTTGAGCAATCATTCTAAATGTCAACCATGGATAGTGGGTGAGGGAGGATTCATTAAGTGGAAGAGAGATTTTAATTATAGTCTCTTATGTGTGTGTATATGCTGTTGTAGAGCAGCCTTCCCCAACCTGATGGACTCCAGATGTTCTCACAAGGAACTCCCATCATCTCCAACTAGCATAACCCATGGCCTGGGATTATTGGAATTGTAGCTCAAAATACTGTAAAGCACCAGGTTGGAAAACACTTCTATAGAACATTGAATGCATGAACATGAGAAAAAGCATGGGGGGGGAAAGGCAACTTTTTATTTCTAACATTCTTGTCCCAATGAATTTTTTTGGCTTATCTGGGGCAAAAGGGAAGCTGAAGGTTATAGCTCTAACACTTTTGCTGTGGAGGAACATAGGTCTCCACTGTCGCCACCCTAGCTATAATATAATGCACTAATAAAAACCACAAGGCAAACTATTTAAGTCAAGATCACTTCCTGAAAGTATTGAGGGGATTCAGAAGCTCAGTTCTGAGTAAAACATACTGTCCACTAATATAAGAATTTGCATGGAGCACTGGGAACGTTTCCTGCTCAAGCCCCACTGAAATGAATTGTGCAGAGAGTATCTGGACTTATCTCTTAGACAGAGAAAGATATATAAAGACAAATATATAATGAGCACACTGCAACCATTGTGACACTTGTGGCTTGTGTGGACACAACAGTGAACAGTAAACAAGGAGTGCACCACATTTGAGGTTCCTGACTAACATGGCCTGTTGGTGGAAAGTGAGACATCACTGAGCATATTATACAATTTGCTATGGGTTAACTTGAATGGATTTTTCTCCTTCTTCTCCACAGGACCTCCTGTGAGCTCTAAAATGGCTCTGCAGAGTTCTTTTAACTGCTGGAATGGGATGGAAATCAAACTGGGACAAGTGTGTGACTTCATCAGAGACTGTGCTGAGGGAGAGGATGAGGGGCAGCAATGCAGTAAGTATTTTCAGCATTAAGGTTTCATATTTCTCTGTGGAACCCTGTGGGGCTGCATTAAGTCTCTAGGATTCCTTGTAGGGCCGCAGCACTTGATCTTGCGAAAATAACATAAAATAAAATAAACATTTTGCCCCACAGATGCCCCTAAACTGCCTCTAAGATACATGGGGGCATTCACATCATGTTTTGGGGCTGGAGCATTTTGAGGCATTCTGGGGCAAAAAAATTGATTTAAATTTTTTTGCAAAAATGTGTTTTGACTTGGAGACATCAAGGGACTCTCCAAACATGGTGGAAGTGCTCTCCATACTGCTCTAGAAGTGATTTGGGGGGCATTTTGGAGCAAAACACAAAAAGACCTGTAGGAGGTCCTGGGAGCAGCATGCAGCCCATGGGTTGCAGTTTGCCAGCCCCAGTCTAGTGCCTTCCCCAGTCAGACAGGGTCTCACGCAAGCTAACGTCTGTGTGTATAGAAGGTCAGGGGGGTGCCAGTCAACCAACCAAACCAAGGTCATGAAGTTTTCTGTTTAAGGGAGGGAACTGGAAGTGTGATATCTACCTAAACTCACATGAAGGAAATAATCTCCAGGTGTTCAGGATGTTCTCAGTTGAAACTGTTCTTGGCTCTCTAGCACAAGTTCTCTCTGGTAACATCTAGAACTTGGGAAAATTACTTTTTAGACTGTAGCTTTCAGAATTCTCTGAGCCAGCATGGTCAGCCACCAAGCCCATGCTAGTTGACAAATGCTGGAAATTGTGGTCCAAAAAACATTTTTTCAAGCTTTGCCAACATTTCATATGTAGTTTTTAAGCCACTGTAGATATATTACAATAGTCTGTTTGGCAATGTCACTTTAGTGATCTGTAACTCAATAAGAGTTCTGCCATTTTATCCCTCCAGCATATTGAGATCTGGTCTTCTTCAAGTGTTCCAGTTTGTCTAGTATCCACACTGGTTTGGCTGTAGGTGGAATAAAATGAGAGCATTGTGCCCTTAATAAGAATTCTGCCTCCTCCAGTGAAATCTTCCTGAATTCTCAAATTTCTGGCATTGCAAAGAGTGAGATGATGAATATTGTTCACATCTAGAGCTCTTGTATTTGCTTTGTTTGCAGTCCCTTGGTAACTGGTCACTTCACTTACATGGACAGTTGCCATGCTTCCTTTCTCATCATCTGTATGTTTGGCCACCATGTGAAGGGTCTCAAGGGCTATACCTACAAGAGGCATGACACCATATGATTTTTGCCCTCCAGTGAAATTTTCCTTTAGTGCCCAAATTTTTAGTATTGCAGAGAGTGAGACAGTAAAAACTCTCAGTTGTGTTCTCATTCCAGTCTTGTATCAGTTGTGTTCTTATTTCATTGATAACAGTGCCTGCCCCTTTTCTTTGGATGCCTAAACTATTTATAAATGCTTAACTGAAGTTTTAAGTTAGAGCAATGCTAGAGATTTGGTGACTGAAAGAAAATTACATTTGAGGAATACAATTCTTATTGGAGAGATGCTCTCATTCCCCACTCCCAGCCACACTCCTGAACATCTGTTTTCTTAAGGAACAATGCATGTAGAGTAAGTGCAATATGAAAGGTAAGATAAATAAGCCAATGTACAGTGAGGAAGTTAGACACAGAATAGTCAATCTTGGTGATTTGATACAGGTTTGAGTATTCCTAATCTGGGAATCCAAAAACCTGCAAAAAACAAAATGTTTTGCTGTCAGCTACCCACTTCTGCATTCAAGGTGATGACTGCAGTGCTTGTGCTTGTTTGTCTCTCAGGTCTTCAATCTCTCTTTTGTCTCATACACAACACAAGCAGAGAAAGAATGATATGTGAGACTGGAGAGAGCCATGAGAAAATGGTGGGAATCGAAGAACAGGGCTTGGCATGAGTCCACTCCTTCCAGCATTTCACAGATCCTCGCATTCCTTTCTGGTCTCACGTCTTGTTTATTTGCTACTTGGGTTGTGTATGGGATGTGACATTGAAAGGTGCTGTGAATCTGAGAGCCTGAGGATAGAAGGGACCTGATTCCTGTATCTGGGGGGGAAAAATACAATACTGTACAGGAGATCTCCAAGGAGCCTGCCAGCCACCCACTTCTACCTTCAAGGCAATGGCTGCAGCACTTTAGCTGGTTCATTCACAGGCTCCCCGGAGATTTCCTGTACTGTATAGTATTTTGTGTATACGCATTCCAAAATCTGAAATAATCCAAACTAGAAAATATTTTTGGTACCTAGCATTTTGGATAAGGGATGCTCAACCTGTACAATGGAGGAGTTATGTACATCCCAAGCAAAGTGGGGGAATTCCAGCTAAAGAGAAATATTTCTTGTGAAAAGTGTAGCTTTTGTCAGCTAGATGTCTGTCCAAAGGCTAACAGTGGAAGCACTCTAAAATCTGGAAAAAGTTACTGCAACAAAAGAAGAAAGAGACAGGTTGGGGGATAGGCATGCCTAAGTTATCACATGAAATAATACAGAAAGCCTGAATTTTAAAGCTAAAACACCATCAAACACTGTGATTCAAGCTTCACTCACTGTGTGTGGGAGGTGGAAATATGAGGAATGAGATTCAGGGAATGAGTTTTCATGGCATATCCTCTTGTTGCAGCAGGAAATGAGTTGTATGGGTTTTAGAGGAAAATCAAGGAGATGACTGCAACATACTGACAGGTCTATGGAGACCATTTTATGATGGAAAAAGGCTGATTCATTTGAAGTATACTGGTAGATGTAAGCCTGCACAAAACTACCCTCAAAGGAAATAATAATAGAATATTTCTGTTATAATCCAGTGCTCTTCCTCCACATAACTACTAGAAGTTTTCTATAAAGTGGGGACTTATCTGCGCAGTCTTTTCTGGATTATTCTATGTGTGGATATATTATTTTTTCCTGTTGTAATTCTTTCCCTCTGAGCAATTTCATGATTGGTTTACTGGATGCTGCCACCTCTTATAGTACAATACTCTTCCTGTTTCTTCCTGTAGCAATTTCATTATAAACTTGTTAGATACCCCACTCCCTCCATCACCATTGCAAAAAGCATACCTACAAAAAGCAGGGATTCTTTAAGAGACATTTACTGGAGTAGGAGGATGAAAATAATTCTTTTCCAGTGTCCAAAGAGACCAGTACAGCCTAGTTGACATGGAGCTCTGACACAGGTAGTTTCTTTTTCCCTTTCTTTCCCTGCTTTCATTTCTTGGGATTTGTGCTCACACTGGAGGTGTGAATACAAATATTATCTCCACCTCTTTTGTGCCAAGCACACCCACAAAGACACAAGAGAAAAACATTGAGGACAAACTATCCTCCCTTTCTCCCATTTTGTAGAAATTGCTAGCTCTTTCTTATAGAGCGCATCTAAAGGCTGGATCACAACTTGGATATATGCTATGAAATCTGAATATGTATTACCGGATACTGACATTATGCCATTCTATAAAGAAGGTATTATATTTATCTAACACCATGTTTGAAAGGATTGGCGACTAGAGACTAGACTGTGTGCGACTAGACTGTGTGCGGCTGAACAGTTAGAGCACATATTCTGCATATAGGAAAAGCCTACAATACAATCTCTGTCATCTCCAGGTAGAACTGGGAAAGCTTTCCTTCTGAGGACAGGATTCAGTGGTGGGTCTCTGCTGGTGAAACAATAGAATCTAGTGGAATTCTAGCTTTATCTTGTAGTAACAGACCATCTCTTCACTATAGTTCCCATGTGACCCCAGTTCTGGAGGGTTGAGAAACCTATGGAGTCAGTTTTTGGATGCTGGAGGAGAGGGGAAGGAGATTCAAAAACATCTACCAGCTGAATGTTGAATCCAGCTCTGAAGCCTTAGAGAGCTCCGATCAGTTAATATTGACAATACTGAACTAACTGGACCAGTGATCATATTTAGTGTAAGCTTCCTGTGTTCCCATAGGAGATAATGTATAACCACCGCTGCCTAATTTTTTGGACGTGTTAGGAAAGTCTGTTAAGATTTTATGAATTTCTGGTGGTTCTGCTCAAATTATTATAACACTGGGGTTGGGAGGACAGTTTCATGTATAAAAGTATTACAGGATATGAACTTTCTGTGGACCCCTTAACTGGTTTATTATGTGATTTATATAAGAAAGTGGAAGTCTGTGACTTGAAGTTTATAGATCTATTATGTTCAGCAAACATAAATGTTACAATCCACAGTGGAAAATCTGTAGAAGACTATTTGACTAGGATTTGGTAAACAGCAAAAAAATAAAAACAATATTTTACAGACAAATTTATTCAGTATTATCCTGTATTTGTGAACTGAGAGAATTACAGATGTACTCAGTCTGAGGCATTATTGCCATTGGTATAATTAGCAAATTGTAGCAATAAATATAATAATGAATATTGATGATGTTTATAAGAAAGTATGTTATGTGAATTAAACTTCATTAGTTTTGTTAGTATAGCACCACCTTTTTATAATTAATAGTAAATCAATATTGTCATGGTAATAAACATTTAAGCACTCAAAACAATCACAGCTAAATAACTGAGTAGCCTTTATTGAAAAGTATAGTGCCTCGGGTGTTGAGTAGGATTAAAACAGCAAATTATGAAGCATTTAACAATCCATCATATCACAGTCTCTGTGAAATAAAGCAAGATGAATCAGAGGCATACTGTGACCACAATGGACTGGTTCTGATGTAATGCTTAACTGTTATGGTTTAGTCTGTGGCTTTAATGCAGGAATGACCCCACCATTAAACTGAAGCTGAGATCTCATATGATCACTGACAGAGCATAAATCACAGAGCTGTTCTGCTGAGTTTCTGCCCTTACATGCTACCCCAGTTTCTGCCATAGGGATAGACTCAGACTCAAGTTGCACTCAAGTCACTTCAGTGACTCTACTCGGATTCTACTCAGCAATAAATGAGGCACTGACTTGACTTGAGACTTGTATATTTTTAGTGACTGACTTGCTGTCCTTGGTTCAGTAACATAACATATCAATCTAGAAACCTTACAACTTTGAACGATGCCTCCATCTCTTTTTGCCTACTGATCACGTGGCAATCTATCCCATGTCCAAAGTGTGCATTTCTCAGAGAAGAAGAGCAAATAGGCTAGGCAACGGGCTTGAGGCAAGGTTGAGGTCAGCTCAACAGCCTGTCCCTGCTGCATATCAGAGGAGCCTTCTAAAATGTTTCCTAAGAGCAGAATACAAGCCTTGCTCCCAGAGCTCAGGGTTCGTTTCTCAGAGGGGAACAGCAAATATGTTAGGCAACAGGCTTGAGGAGGAAGTATCCTTTCTTCTAAAGCTTTTCAATCTTCAGTACTGGGGAGTAAGAAGGATCCTATTCCCCATTCCCCATATCTGAAGTTGCAGATGGCAAAATTGCAAACGTGGAGGGCCAACTCTGCTTAAATTGTTAAAACTGACTTCATTTGATTCTGTCCAAAAATTCTGGAATTTTGGTTGAGGTATAAAGTTGGCTTCCAGACTTGAAACTTGACTTCAAAGTATCTTGTAAGGACTTCAGACTTGATTTGAGACTTGAAGGTAGAGACTTGGAGTAAAAGGCTTAAATACATCACTGCCGATTAATGTCCAGTGGGGTCGGAGGACCCAGAAAAAGAAAGAACAAGTGTACTTTCTGGGGGTCTGATAGCATAATGGCTCTCCCTTTTTTCCTACTGCAAAACTGCAGCCAGATCGTGGCCAAAATCTCTCCCATAAGCCTGGCTGCAGGGGCCTGCCGGATGCCATATATGGGGTTGCATGTGGGGAGGTAATTACAGAACAGGATATTAGATACCACTGTTTTGCTACAAGTGGTATACAACATACCCTGATGTAGCAAGAGGTCACATCACTATATTTTACCATAAGAAAGCAGCCAGAGTGCTTCAGGAAGTTGATTTGTGGTGGTATGACTATGAAGTGATAGAAGATTCTTACTTATTTATGACCACTGTGTTTACTTTCAGAATAGGGGAGAAATGCTTGTAAGTTTCTTTGTTCAGTTGCTGCCTCAGGTACTAAAAGTAGCCAGACTGTGCTTAGATACTTGTTCAGTCTAGGAAATGTAGTTTTAACCAGGGTTTATCTGAACTTGTAAATACTGTTTTTCCTACTGTACCCTGTACCATGAGGGAAAGTGGGAAGTGTCCAGCTTAAAGTTCCCTCAATCTTTTTTGAAATCTCAGTTTAATAAGAGGTAAGAGGGAATCTTTTTCTGGCTACTTTTAGCCTACCATGGATTTTCTGTTTGTTTGTTCGTTTGCTGAGGATGCTTGTGCTGAGGCACACTCCAGGTATCTGGAGAGTTTCTCTTCTCCTTCTCTTCTTAAGAAGTTAAAAGCCTCACAGATTTTCTCATCCTAGGCAAGAATTTTGAGTATCTTGAGACACCAAAACACCTCTAATTGAAAATATGGTCAATGACCATGAGACTTGTCTGATTTCAGGACTTTTTCTAAAAATTTCATTAGGGCAGAAGCATTGTTTTGTACAAAAAAAAAGTTTTTGCATGAAAAAGAACGTATGGTGCAAAACATACTGGGTTTTGTGCAGACCATTTGTGTGTGTGTATGTGTGAAAATATTTTTTTCACAAACAAAAATTTCACAAAGAAGTTCCAGACTGATTATAAAAAGCCATTGAAAAATGCAGAAAACCTCTCATAAACTCTCCTAGTAAGGAGAAAAGTTGTAATTTTTTTTTCATTCGTTTCATGAGAATGAAGTAAGTGAAGATATATTCCTACTGAGAAGTAGTAATTTACATGACTTAACCAAAGGACTGGTGAGTAGATTTTTTAAAAAAAAGATAACTAAAGCTTGTGAATATGCATATTAAAAGTTATCATGCATTCTTGAAAGTGATTGCAAATTATAATATCTCAGGGCCATTTCAGTTTTTGTGTGTTTTCAAGTAATTTCTGACTTAAGGCAACCCTAAGTTGAAACTATCACAAGTTTTTCTCAGCAACGTATGTTCAGTAGGGGATTGCCTTTGCCTTCCTCTGAGGCTGTGAGAGTGTGACTTGCCTAGGGTCACCCAGTGGGTTTCCGTGGCTAAGTGGGGATTTGAATACTCGTCTCCAGAGTCCAATATTCAAATCACTACACTATGCTGGCTATTTTCCGTCTTGGGTAATTAATTCATGGTTGAGCAACTGTAGGAAAGGTCAGCTTCCACCCATACTGCAATATCTTTTGCAAAAATCAGTCAAAAAGCACAACAAGAAGTCACTTCCATTTGTAAATTTTTTTAGGGGCTCAGAGGGGTTTTATGGGAGAGGGTTGACCTTTTGAGGGAGCTGCATGAAAAAATGGGAGTCAAGAGGCTTGGGAACTCAAAAAAGGGGGGCGAGCCCGCAAAAGCCTTTCAACAAGTACAACTAACAATCTGATACACTATCTGAAGAGATGTCCCTCAGTGCCTTTGATTAGCTAACTCCTTTTTGACAATGATCCTATCTTTACTGTTTTCCATTTAAGGGTATAACAAAATATCCTAACATCACAGTATAAGGTAATTTAAGATTGTACTGCAAGATAATTGCGAGGTATCACTTTGTTATCTTGCATTACCAGAGAACCTAAATGATTTTTTAAAATTTACTTGTTTACAAAATCATAGCTTGAACTAATCAGAGTTTTGTCACAGTTCAGATGGAGCACAAAACTGTACTTAGCTGAAAATATAAATGGATGTTTTTAATCACCTTGTGGTCACGTCAGGAGAGAAAACAGGAGGGAAAAGCAATTGAGCCCATGTTCATTCACAAAGCACTAAACTGTGATTCGGTGTAGAAGTGTGATTGATTTCGGACCAAGTCTCCATTTGAAACTGAATTGGCCTCATTTGGACAGATTCAGTATATGTCTGAAATGAAGCAATATTCCTCTGACTTGGACCAGATCAGAATCTGAACACTATTAGTAGTTTTGATGTAGAGATATGTTTAAATTGAAATATTTCTACCACAATCTCTCTATAAGGAAAACACCTATGTCAATGGACAGTGTGTGAGAAAGAGGTACAGTTTTATAATTGGCAGCTTTATATTCTAACTACAGTTAATGCTCCCTAATCCCAATGGGCTGAGGGAAGGATACCAAAGTAATATTACCACAAGACTGATCCAGTATGCAGTGAATTTTGCTCTTCCTTTCTCTCAACAGCAGTACCATTAAAAGTTTGTTTTAGGGAGTCTGAGGAACCTGAGGGAATGTCACATTGGATGCATGCTTAGAAAAAGGCAAACATGGGAAGACATTATAGATGTTTATGAAATTATGCATGGGTAAAGAAAGTAGAAAATAAATCCTCCTAAAACTGGAAATTGCTGCTGTCAGCTGAAGCAAAATGGTAGCAAACTCATAAAAGGAAATACCTTTTTTCACATTGTACATAGTGAAAGTCTGGAAATCTATTGTCAACTTGGATGACTTTATGAGGGTTTAGAAACACTAATGGAGCTGAGGGCCACCAATGGCTACTAGTGAGGATGGTGATGTATATCACTTTCAATATCAGAGGCAGTATGTCCCTCTTTATTAGCAAACACAAGATGAAGGGTGAAATTGCATTCATGCCCTGATGGTTGGCTTTCCAAAGGTGTGTATGATTGTCCATTGTGTAAACAGAATGCTAGACTAGATAAGCCTTTGGACTGATCCATAGATCACCATAGGTTCTTATGTGCTTGCTTGGAAAATCTTGAATGTCCAGAGTTCACCTGCTGCACATTCATCATCCACCCAAGTGAACTGCTCTTTATCTTACACTGTTGTCAGTTGTGCAGAATTCAAAATAAATGTTGAGTGTTTTGTTTTATTTATCATAATTCACTGGCCTGTGCACATATCATTCTGAAATTCTGCAGGTTTCCTAACTGGGAAGACTTCTGTGACATATGCTATTTTTCATATAAATTCCCCACTACAAAAGTGATAGGGTTCTATTGACTGATTAATAATTTTTCTTATTTCAGGATGGATTGCTCATACATTTTCTTGTAAGTGGATTGTCCCTTTTGTTCGATACATAATATGTGTATACTTATGACATTCCTAGATATGAGGCATGATATAAAACTTGTGCCTATATAATTTGATTGGTCATGGCCTTTTGCATGCATTTGTTATTTTCGTTATTGCACAGTCAACATGCCCATGTGAATCACTCCAAAGTTATAAATAAAAAGCACAGAAAAGCTTTTACTTGTCTCTGTGTGTGAGAGAGCTCTGTACAAAATGGTTGGTGATCTGGATTATACTAATAAGAGTCTCATCCTTGCAAATCAAAAAAGACTCAAGATAACATAGTCATGTAAGCTAGAGGTTGTAAAGTGGAATTTCAATAAATGGCTGTCACTGGTTTGCGGCATGTAGAAAGCATTACAATAAGTGATAAAGTCTATGCATTCAGAGTACAAGGCAGCTAGAGGTTCATAAAGACATATTTATGACAGAGGAAAGTGGTACACTGGGTTAGAAATTGCTCTTTTAATACATCTCTATTTCTGCTTCCACAATAATCTTTCCTGCAGTTCCTTTCCTGGGCCCTAGGCAGTATTTGATGCTTAGATGTCTCCCCCTGACTGCTCTGGCTTGTTTGGACCATTCTATATACTGTGCAGCGGGCACCAAAGTGAATTAAACTATACTGCACGCTGAGCTGTTGCAAGACGATTTCTACATGCACCTGGTTCTGACATTCTTTGAGAACTTAGCCTCAGGTTGAGACAGAAACTTCTGCCTGATTTGGAGGCCAGAACTGAGAAAAAGAAGAATGACTGTGTTATCTTCTTTGAAGGGAAAAACTAGAAGAACGTTGTAATCAAAGAGTTTTCAAACATTATACCTTTTTTTTTTTTTAAGGCAAACAATTTTCCAAAAAACAGAAGAGGGAACTAATCTGGTCCCTGAACAAGGTTTCTCCACAGTTAACTGCTTCAGAGCATTTCTTTTAGATAAGGACTTCTTCCTACTACTAACTAGATTATCTTGGTCCATCAAGAGTCAGATAGCTGACGCAATGGTGTCGTAATACCTCATCCCCAATGAAACCTGATATTTCTGAGGGCTAATGGTGGCCTCACATGTCCTCACTCTCAATGGAAAATGGGATAGAAGCAGTCACATAGGTACGTGAGGGGGTGGGGGTGATTCACCCTGGGTGACAATGTTTCTGGGGCATCCCAGCCCTTAGCCATGCCCTTGTGCACCCTGGCCATGCCCCCGCATGCCCAGGCCATGCCCCCGCATGCCCAGGCCATGCCCCCGCACACAGTGGTCATGTCCCTCACACCGTAGCCCCCCGTTTTGCCCCCACACACATTCCAAGCTCTGCCATTGGATAGAAGGAATATGATTGCCCACTGCTAGAGTTGTAGAGAATGCTCATTAATATTTGTGTTCTCAAGGAAGAAAGAAGAATATGTCTTAGTTGTTGAGATACCCTGCTGAGAAAAAGTAGATCAGCCAGAAGGTTCTTTTCACTTCGGGGCTTAATTGGAGAAAACTGATTTGTACAAAAAATAGACATGATTTACCAGTACAAAAATGTGCATTTGGGGCCAAAAAAGTGTGTTTTTTTTTTTTACAAAATTAGCTGATTCCTGATCCAAAAGAAAAAATGATTTTCCCCCTCTTCCCTTTCATGGAAAGCAAGTTACATGTTGTATTTTTGTATGAGGTTGGATTTTGCTTAGGTTGTACAAACAATCAAAGTAAAATCAGTTCCATAGTTCATTTTCTGCTGAGATTATATAAATTTTACAGAGTTTGTACAAATACATGGATTCCTCCACATAAAAACCCAATGTGGCTTTCCTGTGTGTATTTTCTGCATATGTTTATATTGTGAATCACCTTAGGTCTCATACTGGGAGACAGGCAGGATATACATTAAATAGGTAAAGAAGTAAATTTTTACACAAGAAGCACTATTTTGTAGAAAATACACATTTTCTGCCACCAAATACATGAATCAGTTTTCCCCACTAAAGACCCAGAGGATAAATCATGCTGGAAAAAAATTGCACAGAAATTCTAATATTTATGTGGGGCTGGGGAGCAAATGGTTGAAATAATTTGTTCTTGGATGAATGGATGAAACAAGGAAAGATTATATCACTAGGTCCATTTCCAAGGCAACTGGGCTCACACTATGTGTCACACTGTCATTCCATCTCAGCAGTTATTTTTCCCTTGTCTTAGAATAGTAGCCATATATTCATGGCCAAGCATAATCTTTGGGACCCAGTTAAAACTTGCAACAGGGGCCTTTTTCCCACAGCAACACCACTATCCCTCATCCTATATATTGTTTTCATTGTGAAATTATTGCCATCCTGACATTTCCCCTCATTTTTATTTATTTTTTACATAAATTTCCTGTTGTTGTTTTTCCTCTCTGTACAGTTACCCCTCCACATTCCTGAAGGTTCAGGGTACAGAACTGTCATGAAAGTGGAAAAACCGTGAATAACTCCCCCTCCACATTTCCCCTCCCATTCCCCTCCAGCACTTCCCCCTCCCATTCCTTTGCCTCTGGCCCAGCGTTGAGGTGGGGAGAAAAAGGACAACCTAAAAGGCTTACCAGTACTTTCTCCTCAGACAAAGTAAAGAGAAGTTCTGGAGTTCTAATTGCTTCCAGCAGCTATCTTGAGAAAGGAGCACCCCACCAATTAGCAGCCAATACACAGCAGAGTGTACAACCACATGGGAGAGAGGCCACGCCTCAAGCAGTGGGAGGGGGCTTTGCTCCCCCAAAAGGGGAAAAAATCCATGTTAAAAACAAGTCTCACAAGCCTGGGGTGAGGAATGCAAGCAATGGGAGGGGAAAATGGGGGAGGCAAGTACATGCCTCACAAATAAAGAAATTTGTGAAGGTCAAACCCATGATTATGGAGGGGCTATTGTACTAAAACTTACAAAATTCTAAAAGCCATGCAGATTAAAATGTAAACAAAAACATCGTTAAAATATTTTAAAATGCAATTAAACAATCTATATAATTAAAAATATCAGTTAAAAACAGAAGATAAAAATCAGCATGACTATTATAAGCTCACTGTTCCTCTTGTCATTGGATGGGTGGGCAGGAGGGAAACATCCTAGCCTCCCTAGAAAGGGAATTTCAAAGTCTAGAAGCAGCCACTGGGAAGACTCTCTCCTTTGTTCCCAACAAATGTGCCTAGGAAAGTTTTGGGCTGAGAGAAGAGACTCCTTTGAAGACCTTATAGCTCAGGTTCATATAGGGATATATAGCCTCTCTCATTGCCTGGGTCCAAGCTCGTATAGGCATGGGGACGGCAGTCTGGGCCATAGACTAGACCTCTGGGCCCAGTGAAGTACCCTTCACCTTCCCCATTTGGGGCTCAAGTGCAAGCTCTCTGAAGGACTGTGTCTTGCCATATGAGCCTAGCCAAGCTCTAAGACCTCAGATCTCTCTTGCTCCCACTACCTTCACATGTCTGTTTGATGGGAATGTGTAGGAGGGCCTTTTCCATGGCTGCTCCTACACTTTGGAATTCCCTTCCTTGGTGCATTTGGATGGCTCCTTTGCTGTCTTTTTAACAAGAAAAACCTTTTTATTTCACCAAGGGTTTGTGAACTGATCTCTTCACAAAAGAAGGCTTTTGTGGTGCTGTACTACTTTCATTCTTTGTTTTAAAGTAATATTTCATGTGGTTTTAATTCTGCTGTTAGCTTAATACTTTTTACACCTTGACTTTTATATGACTTTAACTACACGTATCTTTATCGTAATTGTATCCCTTATGCAGCCTGCCCCATCTCTCAGTCTCGGAGGAAAGCAGGATATAAATAAAGGACACAGAGGAAATACATGTGTGCTTCAATTTACAAAAGTTTATTGCGCACATGCTCTCTGATGTGTTCATGGAACTCCTTAGCTGGTTGTTTCTCCATTTATTTTTATGGATGGAGCTTGTCTATGTGAAACTTTCCCTACACATGCAGATTAGCTCCCTCTACAGAGATGAAATGACTGTGCAAGAGATCCCTGTGCATACCTGAAAACATGCAGTCTTGGGGTGAACACCTCCGAGGCTATTCTATTGAACTTGGTTCTGTGCCTTTGAGGTGAGCAGATGAATGGTGAGACAGATATTGTTCTGGGAGTTTGAATAGTTTGCATTTCAAAGTGAAAGCACAGCATCTGCACTTCCAAAATTACTCTGTGAAGCAAAAGGCAGTTATTTTTCAGATTTCAAACTTCTTGATTCAAAAAGAAGTGTAGCAAAATTCTTACTAAAAATTACCAAAAACTGATGACCTTTCATTCTCCCAAGGGTATCTTGGGGGTGTTCAGACACCCTCTCTTTTTGCTAATGAGAAAAATTTCAAATATTCTTTACATCTCTAATGAATTCCAGTAATGGCAATTTTGAATGTTGTGTATTTATTCAATTACCATCTTGCTCTCTTAAGAGAACCTCTACGCAGAAAGTAATATGGATTTTTCTTCACTATTGGATTCCTAGATCTAGCCAAATCAATACAAGTCTAATGTTCTCGTGCTCAAAGTGTCTGAAGCTCTGCAAAACTCTTGTTCTCTCCTGTTCTCTGTTCTGCTCTGCTTCTTTCACTCCTGCTATGGTGTCATGAAATGAATCTTTTATTTTTTGCCTGCCCTGTCTATAAAACTCCAAATGGATGGCAGCATTGCTTCACCTGCCTTCACCTAAGCAGGCCCACCCTGTTGTATATATAATATAGGAAACATTTATTAGTCACCAAAAGTACTAAAATAGATTTACATAGATAAATAAAATGTATCAGTGTGAAATACTCTCCAGCATTTCACAAATGAAAACAGGGAGACATGTGGCCAAGATGGTAATAATTTTTATGCTAACATAATTTATGTCTCTATTACATCCACTATGATGCCCTGACAACTGAATACCACATCCTCTAGTTCCATTCTTTTGGCAAGGCATTATAGCTACTAACTGATACCAGATCAGAAGTTAAAGAATTACAGTCACAGAAAATACCTTACTTATTGGTGAAGTATAACTGAGAAAATAAACTCTAGGAACACAACATCCTTGGTTCAAGCTTCATCTCAGACAGGAAGTGATTCAGCGGTCATAGCAAAACCACTACCTTTCAGTGCAATTCCTCTCCCCACACACATATACATCTGCAATATGGAGGTAAAAATACTGGACTCTGCAACCAAAATGCTTTGGGTCACCGTATTGGTCCTCAGATGTTGGACACATGATGTTAATTGTGGCTCATGATCACAGATGATATGAGTTGTAGTCCAACAACAGTTGGGGGACAAATGTTGGGAACAACTGCAGTGAAGGTCTTTTTTGCAAATGGATATGAAACCTCATGGAGAACTTAGCAAAAACACTATGCATTGTTATTGGCTGTCACATGTTGTTGGCCTATTGCATGCTTACCCAGGTTGATCTTTTGATCAGTGCACAGGAATTGTTGCTCAGACTTTCTTTTGTCTTTTGCCATAATTTCTCTTGCAGAAAAACTCCCCACTGGTTTCTACTGCTCCTTTGAAGATGGAGATTGTGGCTGGACTCAAAGTTTGCCAAACTCTCAAGAATCCCACCTGTGGCATACTGGAAACCCACAAAATAAGCATTTTTGTTTACTGAAAGGTATGTCAGATTTTTATTTTTGTCTTCCATGTCAGATAGGCTTTTGCTGATTATCCAGACTAAATGTTCCAAAAAGCTACTGAGCAGAAGTAGTAGTGGGAGGTGACACTCAGAGGGTTTCTCTGAGACGTCAGTGGCACCAAAGCTAACACTTGTTAGTACACACAGAAGGAGGCATGGTAACCTTTTTTTGAATGTTTTTTACCAAGAAAACCCTCTGATGAGACAATCCAAAATGAAACAAGAGATAGTGCCAGAAGGTAACACTCCCATGTTGAAAGCTACTGAGATAGAACAGAGGGCAGCTACAAGTAGTTCTGCAGTTAATAATGCAATTAGACTCAAGACAAAAGGACATTTAGCTGTTGACTTGCTCAGAGGCAAAAGGAAAATTCAAAAGGAAAATTCAAACCTGTACAACACATATTATGGGAAAGTAGAATGTGAGAAGTATTAATCGGGGAAGCTAGACATAGTAAAACAAGAAATGGAACATATAAAAATTGCAGTATTTGGGGTGAGTGAGCTAAAGTGGGCAGGAATGGGATATTTTGAGTCAGAAAATTACTCAGTTTTTTACTTAGGAAATGAAAATCTAAGAAGAAGTGGGATAGCATTAATAGAAAGGAGAGGTATAGCGAAAGCAGTCAAAAGATATAGTGTAAAGTCTGACTGAATATCAATAATATCAATAAGATTTCAAGGAAAACCTATCAATAGAACCTTAATCCATGTTTATGCTCCAACTAGAGGCAGGAGAAGAAGAAATTGAAAGATTCTATGCTGGAGTCCAGGAGGAAATTGATCATACAGCAAAACAGGACTACTTGTTAATCATAGGCTAAAAAGTAGAAAACAGAGTAGAATCAAAGATTGTAGGAAAATTTGGTCTAGGGTCAAGAAATGAAGTTGGAGATCAACTGGCTGAATTTTGTGAGGCCAACAGTTGGTTCATTGCAGACACATTCTACAAGCATCCCAAGAGGCAACTGCATACATGGATATCACCTGGTGGTCATTAAAGCAATCAAATAGACTTCAGAGTTGGAAGCAGAAGATGGAGAAGTTCCATTCTCCCTGCAAAAACAAGACAGGATGCAGATTATGGCACAGGCAATGAACTGCTAATATCAGAAATTAAAGTAAAACTAAAGAAGAGCAACTTCATGCCAAAATACAACCTGAAGAACAGCCCCAATAAATTTAAATATAATATAAAGATAGATTTGTTCCATTAACCAGATTAACCAGGAGCCAGAAGAACTCTGGACAGAAGCCAGGGACATTGTCAGGAAGGAATGCAAAAAGATACTATCCAGTGGCAGAGCTTGGAGCATGTGGAGCAGGGGCAGGGGGGCAGGAAGGGGTGGGCCTACAGCATGTGGGGCATGGCCACTGTTCAGGTTGCCTGGCTGTGGTGTGTGGGGGCATGGTCAGGGCACATGGGGGCGTGGCTATGGCCCAGGATGCCCTAATAACACTGCCGCCCGGGACAAACCGTCCCTCACCCCTGTCCCTACATGACTGACACTATCTGCAACCAAAAAGAAAGAGAAATCTCAAAGAGATGAAATTCTTCAAGCAGTGAAGGCCAGATGAGTAGCAAAAGTAAAAGGTAACAGAAATAGGGTCAGAAACCTGAATGCAACTCTTCAGTGACTTGTGTGCAGGGACAAGGAGAACTACAATAATAATCACTGTAGAGAAATAGAAGAAGAGCAAGAGATCTATTCCACAAGATCTAGAAATAAAAGGGAAATTTAATCAAAAGAGGGGATGCTATGGGACAAGTAGGGGAACACATTACATGATCAAGTAGAGATAAAAATCCAATGGAAACTATGCAAAAGAGATGAAAGGATGACAGATTCATTGAGGGAAGAACATATTACCATGAATCTCCAGTTGTAGAAAGTGAAGCAGAAGTTGCAATCAAAGCACTTAGAAGAAATAAATCACCAGGGACAGATGGCATACCAATAGAGCTGCTTCAAGCTGCAGAGACAGACTCTAATTAAAATCTGTCAGCAAATAAGGAAAACAAAGCAATAGTCCACAGATTGGAAATGCTCAATATACATTCCTGTCCTCAAGAAAGGAGAGACAGGGATTGCAGTAACCACAGGACCATTGCATTATTCTCCCATGCAAGCAAAATGATGCTCAACATTTTAGAACAAAAATTTTAACATATATGAAGCAGGAAATGCAAAATGTCCAAGCTGGGTTCAGAAAAGTAAAAGGCAATAAGGATCATATTGGAAACATGCTTTGGATAACGGATTCTGATGATGGTGAATGGTTTGTGTGTTTCAGGCTGTGTATACTTCCAAGGCCTTCCTCAGAGGCTATTTAGTATACAACTTCAGACATTTTCAACTATCCAGTTTGAGAACTCCTAGTCCAAAAATTTCTGAGCTTTAATTCCAAATAGCTTTTGAGAATAGCCTTAGAAGTATGCATAGGCTGAAATGTTTCAGAATGTTTTATTAATAAAATAACCGTATTTTCAGCATGTTAAGATGTGTTTCCAGTTTCTTCTGTGGAATCCATCAAGTGTTTCCCAGTTAAAAGTAAATCTCTATGCTGAAGAGGGAGGGCATGGAAGGCCAGATTTCAGGACAGTACTAGCTGCAGATGATACCTCCAGATGCAGCAGAGGACTGCAACAATTTTAAAAAAGAAAACACAGTAGTGGTTAGAAATGATCATGCTGACCACCCCCACAATTTGCAGAGATAATCTGGAGATTCTCACTGAAGTTATTAGCTTTGTGTTCCTTCAGTATCTCTGGCTGCAAGAGATGAAATAAGAACCTGCTTCATTTCCAAGCTCAGTAATTCAGAGCAGCAAGATTTCCATTTCTTTCTATACCTTCCTACACCCTTTACAATGATAGGAGTGACCTTCAGCCTGCAGCCTCAGTGAAATATTACTTTTGCATCTTTCATAACAGCAAAGGTTCACTCAAAATCAATTTTTTTTAAAAAAAAAAAGGGAAGAAGAAATTGGATGCCTTTTGATATGGATCAAATAAAGAAAACAAATCCCAAGCCAGGGATAAACATTGTTTGTGAAGAAAGCAGACAGAGAGTGCTTGCATACAATTCCCAAGTAGAGACCCTAGAGTATATGAAACTGCAACACTACATTGAAAGAATATTGAAAAATGCCTTTAGCTATATGTTATGCCACTATAATAACAGACCATCTAACAGTTGCATAAGCATTCTTAAACATATGTGCTAGCACATATATGCAAGCACACACACATCAGAGCCAAATAGGCTGGGTTACTCCACAAAAGTTCTATTAAGGTTTTAATCAACCTTGCTCTAGTAATGCATCTATCTTCCCTCCTTTTCTCCCCTCCAGAATGTGCACTTTTGCTTAACACTAGTGAGATGCCAGTTGAAGAAACAGTTGTGATGACCAGTGCAGAGTTTCCAGCTCCCATGAAAAACTCTCCCTGTGAGGCAAGTATTTTTGCTTAGTTCTACATACATCAGCAAAAGCTTTAGATTCTCATCCCCTAAGGCTATGCCTACCATTCATTATTAAGGCACTTCAGGCCAGCCTTTGATGTGAATGGCTTGAGGTATAACTGGGAAAAAGCTTGAGTGGGAAGGTTCACTCCTCCAAACTTTGGGGGTGGGTACAATCATTCCAAGGGTTGTTACTTCCACTGACTTAGGGCAGCTTTGCACTTCACAGAGTAAAGACATTAATTACCACCAGTGTTTCTCTGCTGGGTGTACGTCATAGTACGCAAAATCCCAAGAGATATGCTCATAGGTATTGTGTGTGTGCAAGGATTAAAGTCTTCTTCAGTTTAAGAATTTGTAGTAAGCAACTTTCAGTGTAAAATTCACAAGATGGAATGGTCATTGCCCTTACCCTCCACTGTCTTCTTGACCTTAGATATTGATATTTGGAACCAGTTTGAACTTAGAGAAAATCCCAATGCCCATTCTAGCTATGATGATTGTTTCTTGCTTGGATTTGGGGAAAGCAAGCTCTGTGAAAAGTAATATTGTATTAGAACCACATGGGGTCATCCACTGAAGCTGATTGGTAGGGGATTTGTGACAGATAAAAGGAAATCCTCCTTCATACAGTGAATTCACTATTGTGGCCATTTCCGCAGTAGACTGTTATAGTGCTATTATTCCACTTTCAACATCCAATGGAATCCTGAGGTTTGCAGTTTAGGCCCTTCCCTAAACTGCAAACCCCAGGATTCCATAGGATGTTGAAAGTGCAATAATAGCACTACAACAGTCTAGTGTGGAAATGGCCCAAGAGGTAACAGTGATGCTTAAAAGAGAAGTGGAAAATTTCAAAGAGCATGAGCTTATCAATGGCTACTAGTTATGACACGAAGGTATTACCTCCAGTATCAGAGGTAGCATACTTTTCAGTACCAGCATCTGGGCAACATGAAAGTGGTGTAGCGCTCATCTCCTGCTTGTGTGAGCTTCCCACTGGCAATAGGTTGGCCACTGTGTGAATAAAGGGCTGAACTAGACAGGCCTCTGGTTTGATTGACTATTTTTGTGATCATGTGTCATTCCAAGTGGATTTGAAGTGAATGAGAACTGATAGAAAGCATTTATTCAGAAAGAAGGCTCCCTTAAGTTTGTTTTTAGTTTGTTCAGGGTCAGGTGCATTGTAGGCTAGGGAGAAAAGCTCCGGCAGTGAGGACTGTCCCTTCTTTTGAACCACCAGCTTACTCCTGTGAATGACGGATTCACTCAAGTAAGATGGAATGAGAACAGTAGTGTTTGGCCTTTAGAAGTAATTAAACATTGCTGATGTAAATCACTGGTGCTCTTTAGCAGTGGCAGGGAAATGACATACCCAAGAGGCGTATAAAATTAAAATTGGAAACCGCTTTGCCACCAGTGCTTTAGAGTATATATAATAATTACAACCAAGCTGAGTAAATAGCATGTGGTAGGGCATACAAAAATATCGTCACTTGGAGAGTTCCGTAATTACAGAAAGTAACATGTATTTCCCCCCCACCCAATCCCTGGAGTCCACATTTGTGGAATCCACATAGACAGAGTTTGATTTGTTCTACCTTTTGATTATTACAGCTAAAATTATTCATATCCTTTTTAAGAAGCAACTGGTGATTAAGGAGTTCCTTGAGATATCCATTTGGGAAAATAGCTGAGAGAGTCAAAAAAAGCAAAGTAAGACAAGCACTGCCTCCATCTATGGCCAGACAACAGCTTTATTAGAACCACACAGTCTGAAAGTGTAGTGTGGAAAGTGGTGGCAGTTTTGGAAGTATTAAATTTCAGTCAACCAGTATAAAGTGTAGATGCTTCCTGAGGACAAACAGAGCTTGTTGGAAATGCAATACCTGCAAAACAATGATGGTTGGAAACAGGCAGGCAGAGACACTCGTTTTGTTTAATTAATATCCTGCCTTTCTCTCAGCATGGAATCCAAGGCATCATATGTTTTAAACCACAGTACAATTAAAAACTTCTTAATAGAAATATTAAAACACAACCAAACTAAATTACTGCTTTAAAAATGCCAAGTTAAAATTAAGTTAAAAACAGCATTAGAAAATGTTTTTAAAAATAGTACAATAAAAACACCACATCCCTTGTTAAAAGTCTTATCTGCCACAACACACTGAAAACCAAAAGCTTAGTTAAATAAAAAGATCTTTACCTGCCATGGAAAAACAGGAAGGAGGGGGCCAACGAGACCCCCCCCCGGGGAGGAGAGTTCCATAACTTGGGAGCAGCCACTGAGAAGACTTTCTCTCATGTCCTCAGCAGACACACCTGGGATATTGGTGAGACTGAGAGAAAGCCTTCCCTTGCAGATCTTAGAACACAGTCAGACTCATATAAGGAGATACAGCTTTCAAAAAGTCTGGATCTATGGCATGTAGAGCTTTAAAGGTCTCAGCCAGAGCTTTGAATTCTGCCCAAAATCAGTGGTGGAGCTTGGAGTGTGTAGAGGTGGGGTGGGAGGGGGCAGGGATACGGTGTGAGAGACGTGGCCACTGTGCATGGGGCATGGCCAAGTCATACAGGGGTGTGGCCAGGGCACACAGGGGCATGGCTATGGGTTGGGACATCCCAGAAACATTGCTGCCCAGGGCAAATTATCCCCCCTGCCCCCACATCCCTACACAACTGCCAAAACAGATTGGCAGCCAGTGGGGTTATTTCAGCAAGAGGGTTATATGATCCCTGTAACCTGCCCTAGTCGACAGCCTGGCTGCAGCATTTTGGAGATGCCACAGTTTCCAAAGGCAGCCCCATTTTGTAGTATCTCATGTCCTTTCTCCTTGTTTTTGTATCTTCTTCTTTAGATTTATAAACCCTGATGAGTCTGTTTAGTTCTTTTTTTGCCAATCTGGTTCACAACATTCCTTGTTCTTTTCCTGCTTTTGGTGCATAGTTGCAAAGCCACACACCTAAGCAGCATGATGTCCATACACATGAGAAAACTATCAGGATCAAGTGACTGTGCAATGTTTGTCAGAAAGAGGAGTAAAGCAAGGTCAGGGAGATAAAGAAGCTCCCACCCCTTCCTCTCACTATATCTAAACATATGTTTAACTGGTTGAATAGAATAACTTTGTAGTTGCATACTGTCAGATCCCAGCTGCTTCACTTGGTATAGCCCCTCCATACAGCTGTCACTAGAAGGCTCCTGAGGACTTTTCTTTCACTAAGACAAGCCTTTGAATCCTGCTACCCACAAGCCACATGTGGTCTCAATTTATTTCCTCCCACTGTGCACTCAGTATTTCAGGAGAGAGTATGAGAGAATCACGCTTCCAGAAGCCTCCAGTTCTCCTCTACAGTATAGCAACCCCTATTTCATGTTTTAGCAAAAATCAACCACCACCCCAAATCACACACACATGTACGTGACTTTCTAGTTACCTCCAATTTTGCCAGAATGATCTAATAGAACCTGCATCAAGTCCTGGGAGTAGGAAAAGGTTC
The DNA here is from genome assembly GCA_948474755.1 of Ctenosaura bakeri. Classification (NCBI taxonomy): domain Eukaryota; kingdom Metazoa; phylum Chordata; class Lepidosauria; order Squamata; family Iguanidae; genus Ctenosaura; species Ctenosaura bakeri. The sequence continues at coordinate 543,636 of CAOLHI010000322.1, read as the reverse complement.
TCTCCTATCTAGCTGAAAGATAGAGAAGAAGTAATGTCCTGTGGTCCTTTCACACTACAGTTATAGCACTATGATTATACTTTAATTACCATGGTCCCATGCTATGGATTCCTGGGATTTACAGCTTAGCAGAGAGTATTTTGTATTCTCAGCTAAAGAGCTCTAGGGACTCACCAGATTGCAAGCTCCAGGATTCCATAGGATACAGACCTAGCCTTTAAGGTGTCATGTGAAAGGGTCCAGGGGACCTGCCTAACATCCCATTCTCGTTTGTTCTATCTGAGGTAGTCCCTTCATTCCTCAGCTTCTCCCAACCCTCTTGTCATAAGGGGAAGAAAGAGAATCCACAGAGGACTAAACAGAAGTGAATAGCTTTAAAACAACAGACCAGTCTCCTACAGAGTGGGAAAGAAATAGCCACTGAGTGCAATCATCTAAGACAGCAGTGGGTAACATTTTGTCCTGGGGAGCACTCACACTACATAGTACATACATAGATTCTGTGGTTCCTCTTTAACTGCCACGCCAGCATCCTCTGCTGGCCAATTTAGTTTTGCCACTAATGATCTGGGAGACTGGACCACCAAGAGTGTTCAGGAATTATCAATCAAAAGTGCACTAAATGATCAAACAGTAAGAAATATTAAGACGGAGCCTGTCTAAGAATTTTTTAAAAATCTGCTTGCACTCCAGCCTATGCACACTTACTTGGGAATAAAGTATATTGAACATATGGAGGACACTTCTACATACATGTTGTGCTTGTGAGAGTCTTCATATTTAAGGATGTTTCAGTGTTAATGGTTTGGGAAAGTAATTACTTTCCCCTTCAAGTGTCTGCAAGTAGGTAATATTACAAACAGTATTACCCTCCACTCCCCCCCCCAAAAAAAAAGCAATCCAGGAGTCCCTACACATCTTTCTTTTCCAGTACCTTATTGTTACCCCTCACCATCTGCTGCCTAAGATGGCTGCCTCACTCTCCCTAAGATTAAGGCTGGCCTTGCCAACAAGGGTTTTTCTTTAAGAAATGTCTTGTGTCTACTTTGGTCTTGAGCTTCCTCTTTCTCCCACCTCAGTGATAGTATTTGTTCTTCACAAGCTTAGGAGACTATTTGCTTGATTGTCCAATTGCATATACTCCTGATAGACTTTTTTTGTTAAAACACTGAGATGCTTGCTATCTCAATTCTAATTGACACATTGACTCAGGGGCTCAGTTTCCTCTCCCACTGTTTCTTGTAATTCTTTTTATTTCTTCTCCAAGAGTCTTCCCTATTTCCTTCCCTCAAGCCTACAGCATGTGCAAGATCTAAATGTTTAAAAACTCCATTTTGTCACAGGCCAGCAATTGTGAATATTTCTCATAATCTGCCTGCTGTCAGAAACTGGATGAATCATTTCCCAAGATGTATTAATTTTCTTTCCTTGTCCATAAACAGGATGAATAATTAAACTTGCATTTGGAAGCAGATTGGGGAAGGGAAAAGAGAAAGTCACCATCTATTACTGCTCCACCTCTGTCACTCCCTGTGACACTTAAATGTCAGACACACAGATCCAGTACTGCAGCTGTTGGCAATAAAGGCTCGGCAGAATTTGGCAATGTTTTTTTTCCTCTCCTCTCTTTTTGCCTTTCATATTGCAAAAACCTCAATTCTGAATGAGCCTCTGCTTGTGGCTTCAAATACTGTTCCTCTGGTACAATTTGTCTTTGTGACCAGAATAATTCAACAGTGCTTCCCACTTGCAAGGAGAGAATCATGTCCTTGCTCCCTAATTATCCTGGAGGATTGGAGCAAGTGATCATCCTCATAATGGGGTTATAGCTGGAAAATGTGATTGTGAAATTAAAGTTCTGCTATTCCATATTTATTTCATTTCTTTATTTCCTGGCTTAGCCTCACATGCTAAAAATTCTCTCCTCTGCTCTACTCACCTCTTCACTGACAACTCAAATGAGCATTTCACAATCGGGCCATGTTCTCTGGCAATTGGAATTTCACAGTAGATTTTATAGGGATGGTGCTAAACTGAAATGGTGTCTCGGTAAAATTTTCACTTTTTCTCACTGAGACTTCCAAGAGAAACTCCTTTAATTTATCTGTGAGGAAATAAAAAGGGAACTCAAATTCTAGTGCTAGGTATGTAGAAGCACCTAATTCCCTCCCAAACTTCTAGAAAATGTTAATTCTTGTGTGTTTCCAAATGTACAAGGTGAAAGTGTCTCTCCAGTGTTCTTTCAAAATAACTAGGCTAGATGTAGGAGTAGAGGGTAAACACACTTTTCTGAAATCTCCAAGGATGGGATTTGCTTCATGTTTTACTTACTGATCTACTGATCAATATATCTGAGATCAGAAAAGGAGATCTCTGCTGGGTCCCAATGGCCTCAGTGTATGGAAAGTTATCTTTTAAAAAGTAGTTTGTTATAGAAATCCCCCACATACACACCTGATTAATTTGTTGCCATTAACATTGTAACATTTAGTAACTCATCATGTAGTTAATTGCATTGCTTATTGCTTTTTTTTTCCCTTTGGGAAAAAAACTTACTGATAGGAGAATGGTATGATTTATTAAAGAATCTACTGAAAATGCATCTAAAAATGTTCTTTAAAATAACTATTAAATATTACTTGTTGAACAAAAAATCTTATTATGTTCTGAAATATTATTTCACTGTGTGTTCATTGCTCTCAGTAGCTCATTGTGAGCAATGATATTTGTAACTTGTTACTTGAAAGCTCTGACATAAGGATGCAAATCTTCATTATTTCTTTCTTGCAAGAAAGAATAAAGAATTTCAAATATTTTCTTCTTACTGGTTTGAGATTGAGTACTTTTGCACATTTTTCAATGATTTTTCACAATTCGGGGTTTCTTTGTGAAAAAATTTGAACAAAAAATTTGGTTTTGCACAATAGTTCCTTATTTTTGCACAAAAACAATATATTTATAGAAAGTTGTATTTTGTGAAAATGCATGGTTTTCTATGAAACAAATGTGTATATGCCAACTATTTTTTCACAAAGAAATGTGGAATATCTCAAAATTGTTGACCATTTTCTTAGTTTTAATGTGTCAAGAGATCCCTTCTCATTCTCTGTTCTTGTTCTCTCTGTTCTGACAACATCTAGGCCCTTTCCACATGTGGGGGAGGGGGAGAAATGCCCGAAAACAGAGCTTACCGGCTTTGTTTTCCGGCCGGCCGAGTCCATCGCCATGAGGAGCAGCGCGAGTTCGCTGCTCCGCAGTCCTCCAGCATCCCAAATGGCAGCTTCCTGTCAGTGGAGGCTCTCCACCAACCAGAGAAGCTCGCCAGCCGAAAGCCCACCCCCGGAAGATCTGCAGGCACGCACTTGCGCGTGCCTGAAAATCTGCTCTGGAACCAGGCAACAGAGGTACACGGCTTCGCTTGCTCCCTGCTTTTTAAAAACCTCAAAAAAGAGGTTTTTAAAAACCACGCTGCATGACCAGTTCCAGACTGAGGTGTGGATCTACAGAAAGTAGTCCACCCCAGTCCACTCTACGGTGCAGAAGACCTCCGTTTGAGGTCACTCTGCATCATTTTAAATTCCCATTGTGGAAATGGCCCTAGAGACAGTATGGGATGCAGTTTAGATAAGTGGTGCCTCCACTTATAGCCATTAGGAGCATAGTTTGAACTCATATTAGGCAATTTCCTATGTGTCCAACTGTCCCAGGACTGGCTGCTCTGATTGTCAGTGGCTCTCCAGGGTCTCAAGTATGGTCACCTCTCCCATGAGGTGAAGTATATTCCTGTGCCTCATGTAAAGAATAGGAAGGCTGGCAAATTGTGCTCCCCAGCACCCCCTCAGTGAGTGACCAAGCATTGTTGGTGCTCTGGAAGGGGCTCCATTGAACACAGGCAATTTCTATGGCTACCTCTCTCAGAATGCCTCACTCTGAGGAAGGACCCTACAGAGTGAGGTATTTGGGCCTCTCCATCTGGGAACATGGACAGTGTGAGAACACAGGCACAGAAGAGTGACTTAGTCTATTTTTTTCAGCCAGCAAACTCTTTGAAAAGCATGCCCATACAGTTTGAGCAGGCAGAGTGGTATGAGTAGTTTGGCATTGTTTATCTTTCTGCGTCAACCAAAGTATGTCATGGCACCAGTCATTTCAGTCTGGTGGTCACCTGGTGCATGATCTTTCTAGCTAGAGAGGTCAGATTTTTTAACCTGGAAAGCTCTGTGTATAAAATATGGGTGGATGTCAGGACTCTGTTAGTTCCCAGAGTGTCACCTGGAATGCACATGCCTCCCTCTTCACCTTCCTAATGCTGAGAAAGCAAATGAAGAGTGAAGGTGGTTTCTTGGTCAAAGAGTGCTCAGCCTTGGTCCCATTTCCCTCATGCTTCCTCACCCTTGCAAGTCCACACTTGCTTAGGTGGTAGAGAAAAGACTTCGGTTAAAGGAAAGTATGGCTAGGGAGCCTCCATGAGCTGGATAGGCATCCTAGATTTGGTCCACAGGCTGAGTTTCTCTCTGCAAGTATAGAGGCCATAAGTTTCATCCATAAGGCTGCATGGTCTGATGCTTTGGACTTGTGACACTTTTTCAAAAGCAAAGTACCTTAGATAATTTCACAATATTTCCATTGGGAAGACTAGAGCTGATTACAAATCCATTATTCACTTTACTTCTATATATAAGCAATGACCAGAAGTCGAGTGTTAAAATACTGTTCTCATAGCATTGCTGGTCCTTTCTAGAAGGGAAATGTTCAGAGACTTCCCTAACTCAAAGGAGTCCCAACCCAATTTGTGCAGAGGTGTGAATATTTCAGATAAGCACTTTCCTACATGTCAAATCTTCATATTTTATATACACTTCTTTTTTTAAGAGATGCCATCTACTACAGCCGGCAAAAATTGTTTCCATTGCAAGTGATAGTAAACTACATGCCCCTAATGATGTAACTGTCTCTCCACCCATAAAATATGCTCTGACCTTGTAGGGATGCCACAAGTCACAAGAGGATTAGACCCATCTAAATCTGTGTTAGATCGGTGTTGAAATATATTCTGTTGCAGGTGCTATCTCTCGCTCCTTCCGTGAACCTACTGTATGATTAAGTTTCCTTTGAGTTTTCTGAATATGGAACTTCTATTTACCAAATCAGGGCATTCATGTTAGAGGACAAACTTTCTGGCTTCTTTGCCCACAAATCTCTTCCTTAATCTTCCTGCCTGAGCCCTACAATAGATAATGTAGAAGGCAGAAGCCTCCAGCCTGATAAAACTTTAATTACCAAGCAGCTGTCATAGTTGACCTTCCTACTTAGGTTGCCACCTCTACTAGAGGAAGAAGCATAAAACCATTGCTCCTTTGTGTATGTTAATCAAAACAGAGGGGAGACTTCAGATAATGCCTAGACTAATAGTAAGGTTCAACTGGGAAGCATTTTAGGCCAGATAGCAGGATGCTGCCCAGGTGGTATATAGTTCCTTCCTCTGATCAAGGATTAACTGCGCCTATGTCATCTGGTGGATTGAAATATGATGTAAGCTACAGTACATGAAACACATGGTATGGATTTAGGGTTAACTTCTGTTTTTACATTCTAATAAGAGTATGGCCATTTCCGCACTAGACTGTTATAGTGCTATTATTCCACTTTCAACACCCTATGCAATTCTGGGGTTTGCAATTTAGGGAGGGACCTTGGGATTGCATAGGATGTTGAAAGTGGAATAATAGCACTAAAACAGTCTAATGTAGAAATGCTCAAGATATGGTGAGTTTAAATTAAACAGATGTTTACATTTCCCCACCAAGCAATCTTTTGTTAACTCCCACTATGGGAACTCAAAGCAAGGAAATTCCATTGACAGCAGTGGAAGCTTTCTTTCCTTTTTTGAAACCTATGCACTGGGCAATTTTTTTTTTTTTTTGAAATGAAAACCAGCTGAGCAAAGAAAGATTAGTACCCTTCCCCACAGACATGTGCATGATAGTTTATAATGCTGTACACATTTACCTGGCTATATATATAAAAAAAAGCATTTAATGTAGCTAGGAGTATAACTCTTACTTACTCATTGAGTACCTTGTTCTTAGGCACTCCAGTGTTCCAACCATGGAGTATTAGGGCTTCCTGTGGTCCAGAAACACAGAAAACATTTTCACAGGATCCAACTGTTAGAAGGGACTGCAGAATAGCAGACTCAAAAATAGTCTAAATTTATGTCTCAAGGATGTTGCATATCCAAATATAATATGTATCTTTTCTTTTTATAGCATTACAGAGACCTGGTTAGATGAGATGGAGGTGGTTAAACTCCCTCAGCTCTGCCCACCCGATTTTTCTGTGTAGCAGCAGGCAAAACCTGAAGGGTGGGGAAGCAGAGTTGTAGTGGTCTGTCATGATTCTATTCCCCTAACCAGGTCCCCATCCCACAGTCTGCATGTTTTGAATGTTTATAAAGGTGAATAGCCAGGACAAAATAGGGATTCTGGTGGTATGCAGCCCACACTACCACTCAGCAGTCTCCCTTCCTGTCATGTCTATAGCAGAGCAGGCTGTAGTTCACAAGCAGCACAGCTCCTACTTATGAGGTGAGAGTCAAAGAATGCCCAAACAGGAAGGCAGCCTAGAGCAAACAAATCCAAAGGGGGAAATCCAAACTGTAGTCCAAACAGACAGAGATCCAAGAGCACAGCACAGGGTTTCAGGGCCAAAAAGACCAGCTGCTGACCCTGGGAGGAAAGGCCAGCTGGAGCCCTCCTTTCTATATGGCTGCTGTCACCACAGTTGTTCCCTCATTAAGGCTCGCTTACTACTTAAACGAGCCAAGCAACACAAGCCCTCCCTTCCATGGCATCTCTGCTGCAAGGTAGGTGTGTCACCTATGTCTTCCTCTATTTGTTCCCTTGGCTCAGACCTTTGTTGTTGTTGTGTATTATCTCTTTCTGGACCAGCTTCTGGGGACACTTCAGCCTCTGCAGAAGCCTCTGCCTCAGAGTCAGAATCCTCCTCCTCGCTGCCCCAGTCTCCAAGGCAGGGCATTACACTTCCTGAGCTAGCTTGGGGTGATTGTTGTTGTTGGAATCTTTGTAGCTAATGGTGCTGGGGACTTCAACATCCATGCTGAGACTGTCAGATGTGACTCAGGACTTCATGGCCTCCATGACAAGCATGGGTCTGTCTGAAGTAGTATCTGACTCTACTCATGCTTTTGGGCACACTCTGGAGCTTGTCTTCTGTGCTGAGTGAGCTGATAGTGATATTGTGTGGAGAAACATTCTGCAATTCCATTCTCATGGATAGACCACTACCTGGTCAAGTTTGGACTCACTGATACTTGGAATGTCTGCAAGAATGGAGGACCAGTTGGATGGTCCACACCAGGTGGTTAATGGATCCAGATGGATTTCTCATGGCATTTGAGGATTTTCCTACAGCATCAGCAAGCAACTCTGTTGAAGCTTTGTCTGACCTCCGCAATGGGGAAATGGCCAGGGCAGTGGACATAATCTTTCGTGAACATTTCTGAACATCCCCTTTTATGAAGTGGAACCAAAACAACCTCATTGTTTTCCAGGGAGTTGGTTGTGATGAAGCAAGTGAGCCAGATGTGTTAAGATGGGGTTACACTCCCCCTGAAGACACAGATTCACAGTTTGGGTCTATTCCTGGACTCAGCTTTGAACCTGGAGGCTGAGGTTTCTATGATGGACAAGAGTGCTTTTGCAAATTTGAAACTTGTACACCAACTGCACCCATTCCTTGAGATGCTGGATCTGACAATGATGATACATGCCTTGTTTACATCCTGTTTGGACTACTATAATGCTATGTACTTGGGGATGCCTTTCAAGAGTGTTTGGAAACTTCAGTTGGTCCAAAGAGCTGCAACCAGACTTTTACCTGGGGCAGGTTATAGAGACCGTGTTTCATTCCTGTTGAAACTGCTCCACAGGCTGCCAGTTTGTTTCTAGGCAAAATTCAAAGGTGTGGTTATGACCTATAAAGTCCTATATGGCTCAGGTCCAGGCTATTTGTCAGGCCATATTTCCTTGTATGAGCTGGCCCAGGGCTCTGAGAACATCAGGAGAGGACTTTCTGTCAGTCCCCACTGCAAGCACAATTGGTGGGGAAACATGAGAGGGCCTTCTCAGTGGCTCCCCGTGAATTCTAGAACTCCCTTCTTAGGGAGTCGAGAATGCCCCCCTCCCTGTTGTCCTTCCGTCAACAGGCTTAAACCATTTTGTTCAAACAGTTTTTTAAAACAAAGCTTTTAAAGAATAGGCTGGGAGTGCTGTATTGTTTTAACTGAACTGTTTTTAAGAGCTTTTTATTTTTCTAAATTGCTTTTTATTTTTTACTGCAAATGGAATAATTCTATTTTGATGTTCACTTTTGACATGTTTTTAATTGCATTGTTCGTTTAAATTGTGAGCTGCTTTGAATCTAAATTTTGGAGGAAAAAGTGAGATATTAAATATTACTACTAGTACTATTCCTACTACTACTCTATTACTAACAAGCCAAAAATTTGCATCAGTCTCTTGACTATTCGTTCTGGCATGCTCTGACAAGGAACTTTTTGGTCCATCCTGTACATTTTCTATGAAACTGGCAGAATCAAGATTTGGTCTGGCAGTATAGCCCAAATCTTGGCTCTGGTAGGAGTATGGTGTGTCTAACAGACTGCAAATGTTCTACAGACACCAGTGTGTTATAATTTATCCGTAGACCCATTCAGTGGATAGTTCTCATAATACATTATATAACTTGCTATTCAGTGAATCAGTTAGGTTTTCAGAGCTTTGAGAAGACCAGTCCAGGGTAGTTGGTTATATTCTTTGTAATGTTTCTGGCCTTTGGCTTACTTACTCAGTGAAAATTCCTGTCAAGAGAAAGGTTTGGTTTTGGGGAGAAACAGAAAGAAAAACACCAAGAGTCAGATCTTTTAAAACATACCACGAGTCTGTTTAAGGTTCCATCATACAGTGATGATCTCATCTGGACAGCAAACACCAGTCTCATTGGAGCCTCATTGCTTGGGGCATCTAGCTCATTTCCTGCTCTTGTTCTCTTCAGCAGGTGTGAAAGGTTGTGGACTATCCTGCTGAAGAGCTTAGGAACTTAGAAATGAAAGCCAAAGACATTCACTCAGGCAGCATGCCACCTAATTCAATCTGAGCCAGTTCATTACAGCCTGTGCATTGCTCTTTGTGGGTATGCTGAACTCCCATGTATAATGACAATAGCTCCTTGCATCCAAGCATCTGGCATGTGTGCAAGCTCAAGCATTCATTCCAATTTACCAAATGTTTTCAGCTTTTGGACAAATATTTTTGGTTGCAAGCTTACAGAGATAGGCTTATGGTGCCTGCCTTGCAGTTTTAAGGGAGGCCTGATGTCAGACTTGACTCACAGAATGTGGCTGATGGCATGGTTTGAGGAAATCCTCCTGAGAAAAAGGCTACCCTGTACAGCTGATGTACAGGGTAGCCAGGTTGGTTAGACCACTGAGATTGGAGACAGAGGTGGCAGAAACTGACACAGGTCACAGTGCCAGTACTAGGACTGACCTCAGTCTATTGAATCAGAGTTTCTTGAGTAAAAGACCTTCCAGATTCTGTACCCCTCAGGATCTTTACACACACAAACACTGTGAGGAACCTGCTATCTCCATGTCACACTAGGGCCTACATTTCCTTGTCAGTACTTACAACAAGCCTGGGTAGAACTAGATGAGAGGAGCACAAGCCTCTAAGCCAGAGGCCTGACCCTGTAGAGAATTCCATCTATTTATCAAGAAAAAAGTGCTCTGTGCCACTTCTTAGGAAAGGGACAGAGATTAGAGTGTGTGGTCTGGCCCTAGAGGCATAACAAGCTGAAGCTCATTTCTAGACTAGACCCACTGAATGATAAGTCAAGACTTACATAAACTCCACTGACGTATGTCTTTTTATATTGTATATATTTTATATTGGCTAAAATGTGGTGGTGTGTATTTTTCAATTCTAAACATCTGTAGCTATGCACATTTCTAAAATACACATATGGTTTTCTAGAATGCATTACAAGTTTTGAAAAAACTCATTACAGCAACAAGATGAGCTCCATTCCATTGTCATTCTCAGGAGTTGAAAAATACATATTTTTATATGGAAATGCAAATCCAACTAATTCCTTTGCCATCCCTAACTGGGAGCTTTCCATGGTGCTGCTTGTGCCACTTTGCCCTCCAGAGACAGGGAACAGGCAAAGATGTTGCATAGTTGGTCAGACTACAAGGCAAGTCTGACAAGGAAGCTTTTGTGGAGATGAAGGCATATCACCTGATCTATTTTGGCCTGTCAGTAGGAGGTAACTCTGGTGGGGCTGCTGCTCTCCCAGCAGGTCCCTCCTTTGATCAAAGCCTGGTGATGCTGGCAGCATGTGAGCAAAACTAAAGGGAAAAACAAAGAAGGGAAAAATGGCTCCATTTGGTTGTGTAGATTCGCCTGGCTTAGCAGTACATTCTGTTAACTTCCTTTTGCCACTGAAAAGAAAAGAAAAACTGAAAAGCACAGTCAAATGCTCATTTGGTAGTAGAAAAGCAAAAAAGCATTGAACAAAAGGAAATTGGCATCATTTGCTTTCAGTAATATCTGCCAGCATAATTTGAGAGGCATGCAGCCACCTATGTTTGTACTGAATTGGCAGGAATAATTGTGCCTCTTGGCACAATTAGAAGAAGCAAAACCAGGCAAATAGAAGTTCCAGCCTTCCTTCACAACTCCTTGGAACTACTAAGTCCTCCCCACATTTTCAGAAAGCATGGTTTCAGAGTGATTGATGTGAATAATCAGGACTAGTTTTTAAAAATTATTGTTATCAGTAATATTATGATTGATTGCTGCATTTCTACAATCAAGAAAGGTATTCAAGGGGGACTGAGTGGCATGTTCTTACTACAGAAATGTAAGTTGAATTATGGTCTTAATACACATTTGATTGTACAGGAGGACAACATGCTTAAACCTTTCATTTCTGAACTCCAAAGGTTGGCCAGCTGCCTTGAGTCACCATTTTAGTGAAAGGCAGCATACAAATAAATACGATGATAATGGTGTGATGTATGGACTATGTAATATAGTCCAAACCATACCCCCCAAATGACTTTGTTCTGAAAGGGAGGAGCTTGTGTAGTGTATGCTTTTGGGCTGTGTATTGTTCTTGGGATCAAATCACTACAACATCTATATTACAAATTCCATTCATTATCATGCCACTGATTCCAGTAGCACGTATTGTGTAATTTGTTACCTATTTGGACAGTAAGAAACAGTGTCAAGGATCAAGCTTTTCTTCCCAGTCTAGTTTGTTGGATCATACCATGTCAAAATGGTCTGAAAGGAACGATCCTATGAGGCAATTTTAAAAAGCTGCTGATGTAAGTCTAGGGACTTCATGGAGAATGAAGGGGCCCTCTCAGCCTCTGTTATATTATTACAAATTCCATCCACATTCATGTCTCATGCTTTGTACATATCAGGTCGCAAGGCTTTCATTTTGTTTTCATGCATGAAAAATCTTACACAATTTTCACATGCATTTTTCATAATGTACAGAATGAAATGTACCTGTTAATTGAACTAGGAGAAGATGTAGCTTAGAGGTAGAGCACTTGCTTTGAATTCCCAGTGTCAGTGCCCAGCATCCCCAGGTGAACCTTTACCCCCCCCAAAAAAAAACCCTGCCTGAATATGTGGAGGGCTGTTGCCAGTTGTCACTTGTTGCTAACTTTTTGTATCTATTTCTCCTACCTCCTAAAACAAGGATGGGTAACTATGGAGGCAAAATTTTTACTCCTACTGGCCCCTTTACCCCTAAATCAGCCAAAATTGCAACCTTGAAGAGACTGGAAGTTATTTCTGATTTAGATATCCAGGATTTAGTCACTAAAGCATGTTTGTGTGTGTTTTTCAACTGTATCCTTTTTTTAAAAAAATTTTGCCTGATAATGTGTTCATGAAACATATAACACATTTTGTCTCACAATGAATTTTGGGAGGTCTGAAATTGATCATTTTGAGAAAAATAGTGAAATCACCTAAATTCGTATTCATCCTGATGTAAAGCCCTTTCACTGTTGTAGAGGGACTAAATAAATGTATCAGGGAGCTAGAGTGAAATTGCAACTGCTCATTGCTCAATGTGTGCAGTTTACCTGTTCATTAGAAAAGCTCTGAGGAGGGACAGGGACTCAGAGGCAGAGCACATGCTTTGCATGCAGAAGGTTTCAGATTCAATATCTAGATCCTCAAGGTAGTGCTGGAAAAAATCCTGCCTGTTAGAGAGCTGTCACTGTTGTCAGCAGTAGCAGGTTAGATGGACCAGGGGTCTGACTTGATACCAGGGGGCTTCTGATCTTCATATCCCCCCACAAGAAAGCTGCTACAAGGGGGAGTTTCTAAACATATTCTAATGAGCTCAGGTGGGGAACCTGTGGCTGTAGTAGTACTTCCACTCACCTACATATTCATTGCCCCTGCTATTATTCCAGAAAAGAATAGGAGATCTTTACTGCCATCTTCTGAGGCAATGTGGCGGTCATGAGATTACAGAACTGATCCTCTCCTGGGAAGTGATTGCTTATAAAATATTGAAAAGCAAGAACTTGTATTTTTTTTAAAAAAAAACTATTTTTAGGTAAGTCCCAGGTCCTTGGTTTATCCATTTGATGCCAGATAAGACATTATTAAATCCAGCTGTTACAAGTTGGGGCTTAAATATCTTAAGGGCACCAGAACCTGTCTGATTTTGGAAGCTGAGCAGAGTCAGCTGTGGTTAGTACTTGGATGGGAGATTACTAATAAATACCTGGTGCTGAAAGCTATATTTCAGAGGAAGAAACTAACAAAAACACCTCTTAGTATTCCTTGCCTAAGAAAATCCTGTGAGTTGACAGACAACTTGAAGGCATGTATGCATATGCACAAATTGCAAGTTAGTCTCCTGGATATTATCTTGTACCCAAAAATGCATGAGACTGCATGAATCTTTGTCTTTAAAAAATTAAAGAGACAGGGAGAGATTCTTGTTAGCAGGTACTTTTGCCTTTAAAAAAAAAACTAATCATGCTAGACCTAATATTCACAATGTATTGACTCTGAGTCTGGCACAAACTGCAAAGGATTCATTTCATTCCTGACAATTAGAGCAAGCAAGTTCTAAATGGTAAAAATGCCAGAAAATGATTTTGTCTAAGGCATAAAGGGTCACAGAGAGATTTGGTTATATTAAACCTAAGTGAGATCCTTGGGACCACTTTTGGGTACAATAATTTAATTTTAAAAATACCAGTACCACTGGAGTATAATTGGAAAATCTATAATAACTTGCAGAGAAGGGAGTAAATTTTTTGAAAGTAATATCAAAGGGGATGATGGTGTAATCGCTGGAAACACCCTTCCTGCTTGCCTCTGCTGCTAGCTGAATATAAAAGAGTTCATTACTGAAAAAGCTGTCAGTGTTAACTTATATCTATTATACAGTGTCTAAAGGGAAAGAGGAATTCTTGCTATTTTGGATCACACAAAGTATTAATGTGCATTTCTTTTATAGGACGACGTGCACTTAAAGCAGAACTGAGCTGACAGCTCTGCTAAAGTAGTCATTGGTCTGTGTTAGATCAGAAGCTAGAGATTTCACACCTGGCCTTTCAGTGAACCATGTGGTCCTGGAAAGAAAAAAAAAGTTGGATAGCTAAAATGAAAGCCAGAAATGGGACTAGGAGAAGAGAAATAGCAGCATATGAGAGTGGCATAGTATGACTGCAGCAAGAAAAATATGTATAATTGCAGTGCTGCAAATGACAGCATAGCACAAATTAATGGCTGTCCCAGAATGAGACCTTGAAGGAGCAAAGCCAAATGACAAAGTGGTTGCTCTTTAAGCCCTCAGAACTGTAAATTACAAAACATTATCCATGTTATACAGAAGCAGACCTGGGCTTGTGATCATGGCACCTGTGAAGTTCAGTGTTATCTCCCATGCTGTTTAATATCTATATGAAATTGCTTGAAGAGGTTGACATGAGAGATGAAGGTTGGTTTTGCCAATATACCAATGCTGAGAGAGTATACCATGCCTATTCCCAGAAGCAGATGAAAAGCCCACTCTCCATTCCAACTGTCACTGCCCTGGCTTTGGAGGAAGAGAAGAAGAGGCAGTATCTGCTGGACTTAATCCCTTACACAGCCATACCCATTTCCTTTTGTGTAATATATAATTAGATAGTAAGCCTGGGAACCAGGGACTGTTCTGTTGTTCCTTTACTTGTAAAGCACCATGTACAGTGATGGCGCTGTGTAAATAAATAAACTGATGATGATGACGATGACAACGACAAAGACAACAGTCTTTGAAAACTCATACTGTGTAGATACTTGTTGATAGGCAGAGTCATCCTCAGGTATAAGAACCAGGCCTGTAGCCTGAGAGTGCTGTTCAGCCTAACACCACTGCTGGATTCAAAAATGGTGGAAGGTGTGGTTGGATGACAAAAATGCTTTCAATCACCTTTTGAAAGATATGCCAGATATACTCCTCTACTTAAGGATGAAAACCTGAACATTTTATCATTCATGCCTTGGTGACTTCTGAATAATGATAACGTACTGGAACAGTCCTTGAAGACCCTTTAGAAAGTTCAGCTAATGCAGCATTCAGTGGTCTACACATGTCCATATTTTTCCTGTTTCAAAGCACCTGCCACTTTGTTTCCAAGATCAAGTCTATTGGCTAAATCCAATTACTTGTGCCAGCTAGAGTAAACCCACAGAATTATTTGCTAAGTAGTAAGTCAACATTTTTTAAAGTCCTGTTGATTCAGTACATCTACTCTAGTTGGACTTAGGCAGTTGTGTTAATTTTAAATGTCCTAATTGTTTGCTTAGATGAAGTTTTCTCCCACTCATCCACTTCCCCAGCACACAACATTTTCTAAAGAGCCTATATTCTAGATGCAATCTCAAGAGGAAAGGAAAGTAGCCTTCCCCCAGATAACGACATAGTAGAATTCCCTTTTAGGTGAAATTCAAATAGGTCTTTCCTCCTACTCTGTCACAGACAAATGAAAAAGTTTTGTTTCCATTGGCCTTATGGTTTTGATTATTGGTTCACTTTGATTTGTTTTTACCTTTGTGGCTGCTCTCAGTTATTGCTAGTTATTGGTTTTGGTTTTTGTTTTTTTTACATTTCTATCTATTGTATTGTTTCATTGTTGTAAATCACTATGAAAATGGAGTAAACAGTGGTCTGTAACACATGTTTTAAAATTAATTTAGTGTGGGAAATGGTCCTAAGACAAAGTGGAGCAATAAGACAAGAGATCACTTACAATGCATTCAAGGAATTTTCAGTAGCATAGCCATATGAGTGTGTTTCTGTGGAAAATAAAGGAGGATTTTTTGTGTCACCATTAAGACTAATCAGTTTATTTCAGCACAAGCTTTCATGAACTGTATTACCCATTTGAAAAAGCAGGCTATAGCCCATAACAATCCAGGCAGCTGTATGCAGCTGGTAGGTGGAAGGTTGGTTTCAGATTTCTTGTTTAGGGAAAGAATAACCAAAAGATTTGTCTGTGATGGAGGCATCTTGGCAGGCCATGTGAAACCTCTGTTCCATGTGTTTCCTAACCACCACCTTCGGTGCCTCCCTTAAGATTATAAACTGGGAATCTTTGGCCTTCCAGATGTCCAGTTTCAACATCCAGAAATCCCAACCATCACTGTCATTGATAACAGACTGTGAAAGGTATAGTCCAAAACATCTAGAAGATTAAAGGCTCCACCTTTGAGAATGATACCAAAAGGGATTGGGCATATCTGAGTAAGTTTGTTGATTGTGTTGTTTTTCTGATGCTCTATGTTAATTTGCTTTGTGGAAATCCTTTCCTTATAGCTTCGGATGGCATGGCTTCTCCGCGGCATCTTGCTTGGAGATGTTTCCCTGTTCCTTATCGAGAACAAGACTGGGAAGGAACAGAGCAGGAAGCTTTGGCATTTTGATAACAGAAAAGGATTGGGAGTCTGGCAGAAGATGGTCAGGCCTCTCATTGATGTATCAGACAGGTAGGAGTCAATACACTTTTTTTCATTATTTGCATCCGTCCACTCCCAGGTATCTGGAATTCTTGAGAGAACATCTCAAGAACTAAAAATTGCCCATGGCAGGCAGATACTAGCAGCCAAATTAAAATTGATACAGAATACATCTTTTCATTTAACAGCATAACAAGGTTGTTGGTTGCTTTTGACAAAATGTAGATTACATCAGCTGTGGAGGTAGGCTGATGTTAAGCTGAGAAAGGGAAGTATATACCTTGAAGGCACCAGATCCCATCTGTCTTGGAAGCTAAACAAGGTCAGCCCTGGTTAGTACTTGGAGGGGAGACCACCAAAGAATACCAGGTTGCTATGGGCTATATTTAAAAGGAAGGCAGTGGCAAACCACCTCTGAGTATTCCTTGCCTACAATATGAATGGGATGGTCATAAATCAACAGGCAACTTGAATGCACACATGCATACCTGTAAGCTGAAAAATGAAATTTAACCTTTTCCTCGCTTGCAATGATCCTGAGGACAATCCATCTTATGAAGCAAGCATTTGCATTGGAAAGAAATCTCCTACAGCTATTTTGATCTTGTTAGACCTACTGCGCAGCTGATGCAGATGCAATTTGCTTTCATAGGGCAATTTCAGCCTAGTTGAAAAATGCATTTAACATCACCCATAAATAGATCCTAAGAATGATTCTGTGCTTGCAATGTCTGATGAATGTATGATAAAGTCAAAGAACCTTTCTTTGGGCTAATGATAAGAGATCGCGTTGAGTCTGTCCTTTGGAATATGCTGACCTTATGGTGTTGTTCAAAGCTAGTTGTTCAGAGCCAATTCCTTGAAATAAATCTAGATTACAAGCAGCCAGTTTTAACATGGCTGATGGGCCTAGTATGCTTCATGGAATCTGCTTTCCCACCCTAAGATTGTCCCTTCTGTCTTTAGGAAAAGTTAAGTAAGGTAAGTGCCATTGGCATCCCCTGCCCCTGCAGATTGTGGCAACTTTCTCTACTGATTCCTCCCCTCCAATATTGAGGGGCATTTGATATAGACCTCAACTCACTGAAAAGGAAATTGGCCAAAACTCCAGCTCAACCTTCAGCATTGCTTGCTGCTTACGTCCCTGAATGGCAAGAAATTCTGGGCCAGTGCTATAGTTTGCTTCCCTTTTGATAGAAGAACTGCAGATTCTTGACAGTTCTGTACTGTTTACTGTATTTGCAAATATAAAGGAATGCAGAGCATAACTGGAAGTAAAGGGGTATCCTCTGAGACTGCAAAGCAGTTATTCTGCATATTCCTCAGAATCACTGCTCCTCTTGTCTTCAATCCTTGTATTGTTTCTTTGACTTTCTCTTATTCCTTTTTACCCCTTTTCTCTCCAAATCTACCTCTCTCTCCCCTTTTCTTTCTCTCCCTCTCCTTCCCCCCCTCTCACATGCACCACAGCCTTTCCCCTCACCTAAAAAGATGTTGTTGCTGTTGTTGTGTGCCCTGAAGTCCATTCTGACTTATGGCTGGCCCAAAGACGAACCTATCACTGGGTTTTCTGGGGCTTAAAGTTGTGTAATGTGCCCAAGGATAACCCAGTAGGGCGAAATGGAGAATCAAACCCTGGTCTTCAGGGTCATAGTCCAATGCTCATACCACTACACCATGCTCGTTTTCAAAGAGATGATACCCACTCCAAACTCTCCCCATCTGTTAGGGAACCATCTTCTTACAGCTCCCACTGACAACATCAATCAGCCATGCTGGGATATTAACCAGCAGTCTTCCTAATGAAGGAATGTTGGTGAAAGCAGTTGCAGCAGTATCTATTTATCTCAGAGTTGTTTCACACTCTCCTATTTGGGCTCTCCAACACTGATCTAGAAATATGGGAGGGCTTAATGCAAATGAAACATTTGATGTTTGTTAGGATTGTGAAGATCTGAGCCATAGCTCTTCATTCAAGTCCTTGACCCAGGAATAATAGATTTCTTTGCAAGGGTTACTGTGTCTCCTGAGATATTACACAGAAAGGGTATTTTATCTTGCTGACTCCAGAAAGAGCAGAAAGCCTGCTAATACAAAAGGGACACCTACGCTGGATGCATAATTAATATGTCAGATAAAAATATCAACATTTGTCTCAGTTTGTTGTTCTACTCTGTTGCATTTGCCCTCTGTAGGAGGATGTAGTTGCTTTATTCCATTTAGCTGTGTTTCATTTATCTACACTCTCCTTTGAAGACAGCTTTGGTGTTTGGCTAACATCATTTAGGAGTAATAATTTATTTATGTGTTGCCAAGGTAACATTTTCCCCCTTGAACTACATCCATATTTATATACTTTTGGAATTCTTCTTCTTGCAAACCCTTGTCCTAATGTGAATATACTACACGCTGTCCCTTCTAACTGTTTGCACGACCAAGTGCACAATTAAGTGAGTGATAATCTCACAAAGATCACCCCCCGCATTCAGCCTCTGCCTAGAATGTGTACTGTGTGTGATCTTGGAAGGACCTAAGGAAAAATGAAATAATTTGCACTGCTCAAAGTAGGTCTTTGAAAGCCATCATGGGATTGTGGATGCAATCAGTACAGCCACTTCATCAGGCATGGCATAAAAGGGTTTGTTCAGATACGAAGACATTTGGATGCTGCAAAACTCTATGCTTTTCATATAGGTATTTTCCAAGGAAATTGAACTGTAAAAGGTTCAGAACCAAAATTGATGCTGGGTGACAGCTTTCATATCAGTGGGAATCTACTCTGGCTTTTAGTCTGAATTTTAAAGAAGCTATCCAAGGCACTGGGCCTATTTCAGTGCAGTCAGCTTCAGAACCTTGGATATATCCTACAAAGTTAGATTAAAACTCCATTTGGATTTACTGCTATATGAATATGAAAACCATCTTCTGCCAATGACCAGTGAATAATTGTGTGCATGGGGGAAGTGTGATCAGGTAAAGCAAAATCTAATATTCCTTCTGTAAGAAATGTGTTGTACATGTATTTTAAGAGCATTTAACAGAAGAAAAATACGCTAAAAATCATCCCTGACCCAAGTCACTTTATTTAAACTGGGAGAGAAACTGCATAATTCCCTGGAGCTTGGAGCATCAGCCTTGGAAGCTTTTGCATGGCTCTGGCTAGCCTTTTATTGGTGGTTTGATGGCCCACCACCTCCCCATGCACTTCCACACCCACTCACTTCCTCCCCGCACCCTCCTGCCTACATCCTCTTCAGTCTGATAAATGTTGTGTATTGGCTTTGGGGAGGGGTAGCACTTATATCAGCATCTAGTGGCCAGATGTAGCTGGACACATTTTGCTATTGCCTAGCCCTGCAACTATAGTCAAGAAATCAAAAGAAGACTGGATTTGGAAGGGCAGTTATGAAGGGACTAGACAATATCCTCAAGTGTAAAGATATATCTGGAATACCAGACTCAGAATTGTCCATGCAATTGTATTTCTGGTTTCTATGTATGGTTGAGAAAACAGGACAGTGAAGGCAGCTGATAGGAAGAATCATATAATTATGAAGTTGGAAGAGACCACAACGGCCATCAAGTCCAACCCCCTGCCGTGCAGGACCACACACTCCCCAGCAAATGGCCATCCAGCCTCTGTTTAAAAATCTCCAAAGAAGGTGACTTCAGCACACTCTGAGGCAGCATATTCCACTGTCAGACTGCTCTTACTGTAAGGAAGTTCTTCCTGATGTTTAGGTGAACTCTCTTTTCCTGTAGTTTGAATCCATTGCTCTGCATCCTAGTCTCTGGAGCAGCAGAAAACAAGCTCATTCCATCTTCAACATGGCATCTCTTCAAATATTTAAACATGACTATCATGTTACCTCTTAGTCTTCTTTTTATCAGGCTAAACATACCTAGCTCCTTAAGCTGATCTTCATAGGGCATGGTTTCTAGACCTTTCACCATTTTGGTCACTCTCCTCTGGACATTCCACTCTTGAACTGCGGTGATGGAAGAGATGCCTTGGGTTGCCAAAATGACAAATGAATGAGTCTCAGAGCAAATCAAGCCTAAAATCTCCCTAATAGCCAAGATGACTAAATTAAGATAATTGTACTTTGGACATATCATGAGACAACATGACTCATCAGAAAAGTTGATAAAGCTTGATAAAATGAAAGGCAGTAGGAAAGAGGAAAACTACATTAAAGGTGGATAAATCCAATTGAGGAAACCACACCTCTAAATCTGCAAGACCTGAGACTGCGCTGTCTCTTATTCATAGGGTCACCATAAGTTAAAGCTCACTTGAAGGCAGTTAACAGCCACCGCCACCACCTCTGCAATAGGTTCTGTTTTACATTTGTAAAGAAAACAAATATTCCAGTCAACCCATCATTTTCCTTCTCTCAAGCAATATTGTCACTGCACGTGGCTACTTGAATGTGTGGAGACTTGAGTATGTGGAATCAAAACAGAAAAAATAAAAGACAAAAAGACCATAAGTGCACCAAGATTCTATAGGACTCTGTTACTGGATAATTCTTAAGGACATTAAACAAGGAGAGGTCATGACTTGAGTTGTGGGGGGAGGAAGCAGTGGTTCATCCTGCCGTGTGGTTGGAGATGCACCTCCTGCTCACATCATGGACTGACTGCTCCTGCACTGTGCTCCTGCATTTAATCACTTTCCTATTTGAGATTACAAGGATGTTTACACATTTTTCAATCTCTCAATTTTATGCTTTATTTTCATTTTTGCTTTGGAATTTTTTGGTGAAAGATTTGTGAAATTTTGTGCAAAAATGTTTTGTATTAAATAATTAGATTTTCCCCCAAAAAAGCACACTCTTCCAAAACAACAATTATTTTGCACAAAAAAAGGCTCTTTTTGCAGCAGCAAGAAATCTTTTTTTCAGTGGAATGTCAAGACACCCTTCTCACATTGAGAGTAAGAAAACTTCCTAATATTATTAGATTCCAAAATAGAGTATTCTGTAAAAGTATGATTTTGGAGTGGAAGACCTCCTCTGAAAATAGTGTGGTGAGACTACAGTGAAAATGAAAGAACTAAACAGAGGTGCCCGTAATTCATTCCTCACCATAGTTCTGATTTTCATATGAATTTCAGGCTGAAAGTAATGACCATATCTTCCCTAGTTTCTGAAATATATCTGCACCCACCTATTGAGTGTTCTTCTTTAATGAGAAGTCAAGGACAAATGTTTAGATTCCTTTTTTATGCCTTTGAATGAGAATTCAGATTCCTTTGGATGAGAGAGAACACTGGAGACTTAAGATCCTTTTTTTCTTATTTTGTTTGCTTCTACATATTCAAGCAGAGCCTATTGGAATAGTGCAGGTTTCCTATTTCTAAACAGAAGCAAGTGGCTTTCTGTGTGTAAAAAGCAAAACTGGTGAAACAGTTCAGGACTTAGTTTCAGTGCAGATTCCCGTGGAACAAAGGCAGCTTGAATATATAGCAGAAACAGCAACATCTTTTTAAAATTATTATTATTGAAGGTAAAAACAGTATTTGTGCAAGATGGATGGGCTTCCTTTGTTTTAATAGGCTTATTTGCCACATCAGTGCCAACAGTCTAGTTAGAATTAATGCCATTGCAAGCAGGCCCATCACTAACGTTCAGTTACTTCTGTTCCTGGTGAGCATGAGTGGAACAGCAGCTTTTCATCTAGCCCCACATTTTGCTCAGAAGTGAGGAGAAATAAAAGTCATTGTTTAATGCTTCCCATTAATAGCCCAGCGTAGCATGAAACTAGCAGGAGCTGGGGCATATCGCCACTCATTACCCTTAAGGCAAATGGAATTCAAATGGAATCATTTCCTGAGAGAGCTGAAGACACTCTATAAAAGTGAAACGTGGTTCTGAACCACAAAATTCCCATATGGCCAGTCTGTTGCGAGCTCCTGTGTTATTTTTACTGCAAGTGTTTCTAGGATAATTGCAGTGTTGTGGCTATGAGGTTTAATATGTGTGATTTCAGGTTGTTTGGACTTTGTTGTATCAGAGCAATAATGTGACTTCGATTGGGAGGAGCTAAACAGGAAGAAGAAACCCTAAACTCCAAATTCCCATATGGTGAAAATGTTATTGGTGCTTGGATCTGGGAATTTGATTGGAGTAACTGCTCTGAGGAGACTGTCTGAAGCTTAGCCAAGCTGAAGTGAGGCAAGCTGAAAATGTGAAGAAAGTTCTGAAGGAGTGATGAGGAAGAGCATGGACCTTTCTGAGGACATCAAGAGAGAACAGACATTTCCAGAAAGAAATCAGAAACAAAGAATGTACATAGTTACACACAGAGACACACTCTTCCTTGATACAAGTGTAAACACTACAGTGGGTGAAAGTCATCTTACTTTAAACTTAAAAGTGGGGATCAACATGGGAGAACTGGAAAAACATCAGGTTTTGTAGTGCGGGGACCCCAACAGCCATGTGTCTGTGGCACATTTTTGTGTGTGTGTCTATGTGTGCGCGCACATCTGCACGTGCATTTTTCAGCTGAATTTCTGACTGATTTTTTAAATGTTGGGGTCTCTTGGAAGACTTTGGAAGTCACAAAATAGGATCCCAAGGGTTGCATGTGGCCCATGTGCCAGTTTTCTCTGCCACTGCTATACCCTTTCAGGGTCTAGATATTGCACCATTAATTACCCAGAAATTTTAACTGGCCTAGTGTCATTGATCTGGCCTTTAGTCATCTTTGCCAGTTAGAGTTGCTCAATAAAGATGTTAAAGAATGGAAGAGAGGTCAGAGGATGTAGTTATCTATTCTGTTTTATGGAGTGAAAACTGAAAATTTAAAATGAGTATGTAGTTTCAAATGTCACTGTTATTGTTTGCAAATTAAGTATATTATTTAAGGGTTATTGATTTGGCACAAGTTAACTAGTAAATATAATTTTTTTAATCATAAATATTCAGAATATGAACATTTTCATGAAGGTCTCCTTCCTTACCCTTCTTTTTCCACACTATCCCACCGATCCCTTCACTCCTACTCCTTCCCAGTTTAGCAGCTTGAACACCATTTTGAAAACAAAGTAGACTTCTCCTTGAGGACATCTTGAGTCTTTTAAAGATCATATAGTTTGAGGTGGGCAAATGCAGAAAGGATGAAAACCAATTTTTGCCCTATGCCTCCTCCCCACAGGCCAAATCATCATGTTTCAACCACACTGGAAGTGATGTTACATCTCTTCCAGCTGCCATTTTGGCCTACAGTCTCCAAAGCCAACCATGTTATAAGCCAAAAAATCTCACAGTCTTCCCTACCTCAGCAGTAGAAATTCAAGGAGAACAAGCTAAACAACTAACAGTTTTGTGCCCTTTGATAACAACCAGCATTTTTGGTCTGAGACAGATATCTCTCTGTGTCCAGTGATAGGACACGCCCTGCTTTCTGCCATCATTTTGTTTTGTAGTCTTCTCCCCAATATTGGATTGGAGTTATATTTGGGGTAGCATGATTTTTGGTTAGTTGATTTTAGAATTGCACTTCTTGGCCATTTTGGCTCTGATCTAAGTGTTAGCTCTTAGGCTCCAATGGCCCCACTGTGTTTTTTTCCAAAGAAATGCCTTGTATCTATAACAAAACTTGACATCAACATCTGTGTACACTCTTCTAAGTCCAGTCGGATGTGGGTACCACATCTCATTTGTGTGTGCAGTTTGCGCTTTATCAGCACATCAAAAACTTCAAACTAACTGTACCCTGAACTCATGAAGTTTGTTATTCAAGCAGAGCCATTTTGGTCTGGAGTTAGGACAAGAATAATCATGAAAGATAGCAAGAGTCCTTGTCATTCAGGGAAATGCTATTTAAAAGTTGGGAGATGGCACGTGCCTGCATTTTCTGTTTATCTCTGTAGGTCTCTGACTTATTCTTGATTATCTTACTCTGTGAGTATGTGAGTGACTCTTGTGGCTCCTTTTCTGATAGCCATCCTTGACTTTAATGGATTTTTGATTGTAATGATTATGGAGCCACTCTTGGATTGTAGCTGGAAGAGAGTTGCATGATCCCAACTGATGTACCTGCAAGCCAACATTAAATTGCTCAGAAGATATCCTAAGCCTTGCAGTCTAAACTGTTATTAAAAGGAAGAGGCTGAAAGGGAATAAATACCAGGGGGAAGAAAGGAAGAAAAAACTACAAAGCAAGCCTTCCATTCTGGAGGAAAAATTCCCTGCCTGCCCACAGCTAGAAGCAAATAAACTACCAGGTACACCAGCTGCAAATAACAGGTTTAAAACAAAAAGAAATCATTGATGTGCTTTATTTTACACCAGTCAAACCCAGCAGCTTCTTGTGAGCCTTGAGACATATACATGGACACAGTAGATCTGTTTAATTGTTTGTGTTTTAATGTATTTTTAATCCACTTTTCATCACAGAATATGAAAATGGAATATAAGGCACATATAAGAAAATGAATTATGCCTCAATATGATTCAATAAAACCATAATATGACAGTTAAAAAAAAGCAAAACACCAGATCAAAACTTAAAATGGCACCTATTATAGCCTATGAACTATACAACAGATTCTATTAACTTAGTGGTGCCTTAGATATTCTTTTCCCTAAGCACCAGAGCTCCTTTGGGTATGGAACATTGAACAGAAGGACAGAAGTGGGGGCAGTGACATAATCTAAGGGGGAGGTGAGAAATTATATATTATAAGCTAGCCCTCTTTTTTGCCCCCATCAAAATAGAATCATAGATTTGGAAGAGACCACAAGGGCCATCAAATCCAACCCCCTGCCAGGTAGGAATATACCATCAAAGCATTCCCAGTAGATGGCCATCCAGCCTCTGTTTAAAAATTTCCAAAGAAGAAGACTCCAACACACTCCAAGGCAGTGTATTCCACTGTCAAACTGCTTTTCCATCAGGAAATTCTTCCTAATGTTTAGATGGAAGTTTGAAACTTCTCTTTTCCTGAAGTTTGCTCCATGTCCTAGTCTCTAGAACAGCTCCATCCTCCATATGCCATCTCCTAAAATATTTAAATATAGCTATCATGTTCCCTCTTTATCTTTTTTTCTTCAAGCTAAACATGCCCAGCTCCCTAAGCCACTCCTCATAGGGCATGTTTTTCAGCCCTTCTACCATTTTGGTCACCCTCCTCTGAACACAGTCCAGGTTGTCAATGTCCTTCCTGAACTGTGGTGCCCAGAACTGGACACAGTATTCCAGGTATGGTCTGACCAAAGCAGAATAAAGGGGTACTATCACTTCCCTTGCCCTAGACACTATACTTCTATTGATGCAAGCCAGGATTGCATTGGCTTATTTAGCTGCTACATCACACTGCTGACTCATGTTCAGCTTGTGGTCTACTGAAACTCCCAGATCCCTTTCATACATGCTATGGACAAGCCAGGTGTCACCCATCCTATATCTGTGCATTTCAATTTTTCTGCTGAAGTATAATACTTTACATTTCTCTCTGTTGAAATTCATTTTGTTAGCTCTGGTCCAACTCTCTAAAGGTCATTTTGAATTCTGTCCTTTGGGGTGTTAACAACCCCTCCTAATTTGGTATCACCCATAAATTTGATAAGAATGCCCGGTATTCCCTTATCCAAATCATTGGTAAAGATGTTGAATAGCACTGGGCCCAAGACAGAACCCTGTGGTACGCCACTAATCACTTCTGTCCAGAATGAAGAGAAGCCATTGATGAACACCCTTTGGGTTTAGTTGTAGAATGAGTATCTCCAGGAGAATGGGCATCTTCAGGAGCCACTTGTCCCTATAGCTGCCCACTTTATGTTGGGAAGGGGCAAAAATGGGTATAGGGCAAGCATAGCCCTCCAGAAATTTCCAGGGCTACTCATGACCCTTGGGAACCCATGCTTCTGTCCTTGGATTTTACCTGCCCCTTGAAGGTTTTCCTAGCATCAGTTTCTGGAAAGCTTGTTTCTAATCTGTGCATCAAAGTTTATGAGAGGACAAGTAAAGTCCACTTAGAGCCAGTCCAAGACACTGTGCTGACTGAACCACAGCAGCTGATGATGCTCCATGGCTGTTCAGTTTAAGATGCATAGTATCCAGAGCCAATCAGATTACTTTGGTATTTAGAGCAGAAAATTCTACATGTGCCTCTCCCCATTCTTGGCCATACAAATTGAAAAACTAGGGTTTGGGCCCTTTCATGAAACCCCCAATATGACTGCCTGAGGCAGCTGCTTCACCCTTCCAGATGGTAGGGACAGTCTTGGGTTAATTCCCACTGTAGATTATGCTCAGGACAACCAGGGCTCATTTCTATCTTTAAGCAAAATGAAAGTAGCATCTTTACATCAACCCATGTAATTTTCTGTTACTGAAACTTACCTGCTAACATCCTGAAAGGTGCTTTCACCACCAGTTATTTTGGACAGTAAATCCGGATCATTTGATCAGTGCTGGTGCCCATATGACTGAAAGCATTGTGAGCTTCAGTGCTGAAATTCATATATTATGGGTGAAAGCCTAATGGAAGAGTATGTGCTGATTCACGGTTTGGCCATTTTGTATTTTAACATGCCTTATTAGAAAAGACAGAAATGCTTGGTAAGGTAAAAGGCAGTCACAAAAGAGCAAGACTGCAAATGGATAGACTCAATCAAGGAAGTTGCAGCCCTGCATTTGCTGTTGATAACAGGATGACTTGCAGGGGAGAGGGGGGGTCTTTCATTCATAGGGTCACCATAAATCAAAGTGAAGTTGATGGCAATTAATAACAACAATTTTATTTCTGTTATTTTAGTTTAGCTGCTGTATAGTAAGTTTATATGACATCCCCCCCCCACCGCTGCTCTCTTTTCACTGACAAGCAAACACCTTCTTACTTAAATAGGTCTCCAGCTTTTGATTTGTTGGGGTAGTGCAATGCATGTGTTGGTTCTTAATGTGTCGGAAGTTCTCATGTATTTCTAACTGTTCTAAAGTAATGTTTTTAAGTGGATTATTGTTTGATGCTTTTTTTATATTACAGATTGTTCTAGCTATATTGTTTTAATGTGTTGTTTTAAAGTTTTATTGTATAAGGCATATGGGAGAAAAGTAGGCTATAACTTGAATAAATAAATCACTAGGCTTTCATTAGCTTACAGCACTATCCTATACATTTCTGCTCAGAAGTAAATGCATTCATTTGCATGGCAATTTTTCCTAGGCCATTTCTGCACTACACTGTTACAGTGCTATTATTCCACTTTCAACATCCTACAGAACCCTGGGCTTTGCATTTTAGGGAGGGGCATTTAGAATTCTCAGCCAGAGAGCTCTTTGGCCTCAGTAAACTACAAACCCCAGAATTCCACAGGATGTTGAAAAGTAGAATAATAGCACTATAACAGTGTATTGTGGAAATGGCCCTAATCAAATGGATACAAGATTCCAATCTTAAATACACATTTTGAAATGTAGTTTTATACAAAATAATTTTCATATTTCAACTCCATGCAAACTTTCGTTTCGGGATGTTATACAGAAGAAGGAGCAAGCTTGTTTTCTGCTGCTCCAGAGACTAGAATACAAACCAAGGGATTCAAAATACAAAAACTGAGTAGTATACTGAGATGTCTTCTAAGAAAGAAGAAAAGTGCCCCCAAACATTATCTATCACCTAAACATTAGGAAAAACTTTTTCTAATGTAAATGCTGTTTGGATCGTCTCCAAGGATAGTGGGCACACTGTCTTTCAAGGTCTTTAAACAGAGGTTGGATAGGCATTTTTTAGAAGTGCTTCTTTGTTGTGTATTGCTGCATAGCAGGTGATTTAATTATGTGGGCCTTGTGGTTCCTTCCAACTTTGTGATCCAATAAAAGAACCAGAGATACAGAGGAACATTTTTTTAAAAAAAAAATCCATGCACAAAACTCATTGATAGAAAAACCCTTTTAAAAACAACAAAGGCAACAAGGAGTGACCTTTGATAATAATCTCAGACAGCTTGGAGAAAGTTGGGATTTGATGCTGAACAAGCAACAGAAAACAACAAAAAAAGAAACCCAGTTAACTTGTGCTCTTTATCCTTTGCTCTCTGGTATTTTGAACTGTTGCTAGATCTCACCCCAAGGCTAATTCCAAGCTTAAATATTAAGCTTCCACAGTTCAGCAGCTATTCTAAAAGTAGTTCAAAGGGAGAGAACTGGATGAGTTCTGCTTTTTCTGCATGGTAAGACATTTCCTGTCTGCCTAGAACGAAAGCAAATCCCTGCAGGAAGCCTGTCATTACACTACCTATCACAGGATGCTAATTCTGGCTCTTTGGGGCACTCCTCTCTGTTCTTAGGAGAAATTTCAATAAATAAACTAAAATCAAAGTCAGAGCAAGGACATTGCGGCATGGTCGACAGCAAGAAAATAAGTGTCTCTTGCCTCCAGGTAAAGATGCTTGACAGATTCAATTTTTGCAAATTCCAATACAAACAGAACAAGATCTATACCTCCCAGAGTAGCATAAGGATCAGAAATAGCTCTTCATTGGATTTCACACTTCTCTGAAAGTTGTGGTGTCATATCAAAAGGCATTTCAAGAATGCGTATTCTGAGATACAGTTTGTTTACCAATGCATACCTTGGAAATATACATGTTGAAATTCATCACATTTTGAAAGATGTAACTTGAGACAAAATGCAATTGGACATGCATCTTTTAAAAGAAAAATATTTCCAGAGACATGAATTTCAGAGTACAATGTTCTGTTCTTAGGCAGATTTTTTTTAAGTAAAGATTATGCAGAACAGGACTTTGGACAAAAAAAACTGGCATAGACCAGAAATAGAACAATCCAACCATCACCATCTTTAGGCTTACATTTTCCAAAGTTATAACTCTTACTTCCATTCATTTTGGCCCATCAATCCTGAACTGAATGTTTCATGTCTAAATTCCTGCATAAGCTCCATACCCATATGTTCTTTGTAGCTCTGCTTTATTTCTTCTGCCCCATCTCCCTACCCCTCAGGCATCTAGAAGATACAAGATACAAGACTCATGGTTCTCCCTGGACACCTAGTAGACATTTGGTGGCAATGGGATCTCTGCAGCTTCAGTCTAAAGATCCTCTGAGCCTCATTCTCCAAACCTAATGTATGCCAGATTTACCCTCTGTCCTGTACCTTTAAGAAGTGCACACCAGTAATTCACATTTTCTAAGCACTGCATTTGTGTGCTGGGAACAGCTTCAGCTATAGAATGCTTTTCATTCATCTTATAAATGGGGGGGGGGTATCTTTTAGACAACAACTCCCAGAATCCTCCTGACAACACGACCACTACCATGCTGGTTAGGGCATCCTAGAAACTGTGGTCCAAGAAAGTAACTTCTCCCATCTATGCTCGTGAAAGAACACAAGCATCGGTGGACAGAAACCTGACAAACCTATCCATGAAAAACAGAGTTTCGCTGCTATAATTTCTGTCCTCTTTTGCCAAGAGGTCACATTATTTTCTGGGGACTACTTGATTATTAGGGATGATGATATTATCTACCAGCTCCTATCCTACCTCCTCAAATTTCCCAGTTGTCTTTGAGTTTAATTTAACTAGTAATTGGATGGAAAATGCATTATCCCAGCAATAATACAGTTTTTGTCGATGATCCCTTTTGCAATGCAAAATATTTCAGTGTGGTTTGGTCTTGAACATTCAGAATCCATTAGGTTTACAAAGGACCTATTTTTTAGCAGAGATTTAAAGTGCTAGAACTAGAAAATGGATTGTTCATATGAATCAGCAAAGATACTTTAAAAAAAATCCTTGTGGACATAGTTATGGAAGTAATCATGATGAGTGCTTGACTTCAGCATTTGCCATTACTTCTCTGGGATGAAGCTTCTCTTTTCCAACCAGCATATCCAATCAGCTTTGGCTTCTCTTTAGGGACTATTGGCATTTGGAATAAAACATGCACATTTAAGATAAAGATTGCATTTCATTTAGTCCTATTACAGGATAAACACAGTATCGCTTTTGGAAGTACTGGAGCAGATTCAGGGTTCCTTCTTGAAGGTTAGTATTGTTTTGGAGTCCTCCAGTCCAAAGCAAGAAGAAAAAGAGAATCCTCTGTTTCTATCTTGAGAAAAGGGAGCCAGGAGTACCCTGCTTCCTAATTGACCACCTAAGATATCTGCTAAATACAAGATGAACAAATTGTGCAATCTGCTAAGTCTCAGCTGGAATTAATGAGGCTAGCCCATCAGTTTGATGGTTGCTGTAGAGATATAACAGAGGGCAGGTATTAACCCATCACATTTACCAGGCAATTTGTATGGCCAGCTTTTCTCAGGCTAGCATCGATTTATCATTTAGCTGGATGGTTATGCTTCTGTTCCTCCCCTCCTCAACCCAACTGTACTTCTGACTTCTCATAAGGGGATCAATCGTGCGATGACAGAGAAGATGGATGGGTTAAAGCAGTGCAGAAGAGAATGAGCATAAATGGTACATGGCTTAGAATAAGTGGCAGGAAAGAGCCCCAGAGTCTTAAGCAATGTGTGGGTTCTTGAACCTCTCAAGTGTGCCAGATTGACTTGAAAGCAGAAAATGTCTGTCCAATATATCCAGTAATACGCATTTCTGTTCTGAGTTGGCTCTCCTTTACTAAGGTAATATTCTAATAGGCATTAAATGAGG
This sequence comes from Ctenosaura bakeri, assembly GCA_948474755.1. Taxonomy (NCBI): domain Eukaryota; kingdom Metazoa; phylum Chordata; class Lepidosauria; order Squamata; family Iguanidae; genus Ctenosaura; species Ctenosaura bakeri. The sequence goes on along the minus strand of CAOLHI010000322.1, from coordinate 512,912 downwards.
GGCTAGACTTGCAGCATGCTATGAAAACTTACCTTTGAATATCATTCAAACTTCAGTTCTCACACTTATTACTGGTATAAAGGAGAGCTCATATTCTACAGATAAAAGACAATGTCATGATCTTTCTGTAGGTTGTCATTCACCCACATTGAATGTGTTGCCGCTGTTTTTCTGCACTTATGCAAACATTGTCTGCCCTGTTCTTCCCCTTCAACTCAAAGGTTGCACATTCTTTTAATGAGTGCTCATAACATGCATTTAGCAGCTGGAAAATTTTCCATTCCAATAGAGTTTGTCCTGGAGATAGTGTATGTAGGTTGTACCTTCAGCTATTAAAGTTTTGTAGATTCATATACATTCCTTTTGCCCAGAACAGTATTTCTATGGCCACCTTCTACCCTTTGTGATTCATGTTTAATCTCAGGGCTAGTTGGTTTGGAAATTATTCCATGCTTTTTTAAAGGATTGTTAAGCATTGATAAAATTATGTTAACATTTTTCTTGAAATTAGATCCCATCCTTTGAAATCACTGACAGTTTAATTGATCCAAAAATATCAGTTTCTCTGTCCCTCCCATTGAATGAGATTTAAGCTCTCTGTAGATGTGCATAGTCCAGAATTTGGAGAAGTTCCTTTTTGGACTGCAGTTTCTAGAATCCCCCAGTTGTCATGATCCACGCTTGCTGGATGAGTCTTGGAGTAGAAGTCTGAAAGCAGTTTCTCCATATTCTGAGGCAGAACCTCTATATACTAGGGCTATTTCCATACTAGATTGTTATAGTGCTATTATTCTATTTTCAACATCCTTTGGAATTCTGGGGTTTGTAGTTTACTGAAACCAAAGAGCTCTCTGGCTGAGAATTCTAAATGCCCCTCCCTAAACTGCAAACTGGAATAATAGCACTATAACAATCTAGTGTGGAAATGGCCTAGGTAAGGAGATCAGAGAAGGACATGTGCACAGAGAGTCTTCACTGCTAGAGGAGGTTTCTTGTAACAACCAGTCAACCTCTACTTATGAAGGGTGGTGATAAGGGAAGTGGTCATGGGACAGACCTAGCATGCTTGCATCTTTCCCTAACCTGGCTCTGTGTGGTTTGTGCACATGTACTACCAATCAACTCAGCAGTAAAATATATCAGTATGAAATATTCCTAAAAGTCCAAGCAGGCAGCATGATCAACATGTTTTTGGAATAGGTTCTCCCTAAAGTGATGAGAGCTGTCATAGCATGTGATTTTCCATACATACACATCTTGCATTTAGCTTGCTTTGTTTTGTGACTTGGCAGGTAAACCTCAATTGCTGCATCACATTATCTTTGAGGAAACCCCATTATAGAAGGTAAAAGAAGTTAATCTCAGGGGATATGCATTCCTCTTAATGTTTATTTTGATTCCAAGCAAGCACATGCCTAAAGATTAGGGGAACAGTACTCAGATTGTGTGGTTTGAGCTGCATGTCATCTTTCACCTCACATGTGACTCCAAGGTCTATTAAGAGAAAAAGTTGGGGGAAGGTTTTTGAAAGGTTTGTGTGAATATCTGTCACATCCAGCATGGACATCAAAAGCATGTGAGAAATGTGTGATTTTGAGCAGTTCTGCTAACATGGCAAATGATAATGCACCTTGGAAAATTAATATACTTTCAAAATCCCCTTTTAGATTTCCTCTCCTCCTACAAATAACCACTGGAGCTGTCTTGGAGGTTCAAAAGGCAGCACAGTCCATTCAGTTCCAGGTGATCCACAATGAATATATGCAAGGAGGGTGAGAGGATCTGCGGATAATGGGGCAGAATGGGGATTCTCTGCTGGAACCTGCAAGTAAGGTGACAGAAATAGTGGTCATTATTACTGCGGGGGAAAATAGATGTGTGCCTTGAAGGCTCCTTGCAGGGAATTATTATATAGTCCTCATCAGCCTTTTAAATTTCACACAAAGTGTGTGTGTGTGTGTGTGTGCCTTCAGGTTGTTTGCCAACTTATAGAGACCCCATGAATTTCATAGGATTTTCTTAGGCAAAGAATACTCAGAGGTGTTTTTACCTACAGCACCGGGAATTCATTGGCAGTCTCCCATCCAAAATCTAATCGGGACTGACCCTGCTTAGCTTGCAAGATCAAACAGGATCTGATGCCTTATAAACTACATTATTTATATTAAGGTGGTGATACTTCCTTAATTACACAGAGAGTGTCACATGAAATTTATTTACTTCTTAAAAAAAAATCCTTTTCTTTAGTCACACAACACTACTCCTTATTCTAGTGCAACTAGGGATGGGCCAACTGAAGCCTCGAATCCTGGGTAAAGATTCAAGATTCCCGAATCTGAATCCCTGTGCCAAAATAGGCAAACCGAATCTTTCGAATCTGCCAACGAAATAGATTATTGGAGACCGGGACTCGTGAAAACCAGGGAGACCAGGATGCCTGAAAACTAGGGAGACTGGGATGTCTGAAAACCAGGGAGATTGGGACTCCTGAAAATTTGGGAAGCCAGACATACAAGGGAAGATAATAAGTAGGTGAGTTTTTCCCTTGGAGAAATAATGGCCTTTGCTGACAATTTCAGAAATTACCTCTGGGGTTGTATTCTAAGATATTTAAATTGAACATTTAAGATTTAAGTTCAACACTTGACTGGAAGGTAGTGTTCTTGAGATTTCAAGGACAGCTGAAAGATTCCTTTGCATAGGTCCCTTGCAAAGCTCTTTCAGACACAATTCTGGAATTTGGAGCTTTACAAAGTGTCACAGCCGTCTCTGCCGAAATCTGCTGGTGCATCATGAAAGTACAAACTCCAGGATACCAGAAGGAGCTGTGCAAAGGAAATCCAGTTTTGACCTGGATGATCTCTCTACTGTAGTACGTGTGCATGTTTACACAGGTAGGAAAATGTGGGATTAATCCACATTTTCCTGCATGTGTAAAAAGGGTCTTCATGTCATTTTCAATCTGGGGAGATCCTGGGGCAAAACTGGGACGATTGTCTTGGCCAGATTTCTTCAGAGGGAGGTTTCCTTTTGCCTAAGCTTTTGCTAAGGCTGAGAGAGTGTGTCTTGCCCAAGATTATCCTTCTTTTCCTTGCTTTTTAAACTCTTTTTTAAAAAAAGGATTCAAAAGATTCAAGATTCATGAGATTCATGGATTCCCAGAACCTTCCAGGGATTCAAATCCGGATTTTGGAAAATTCTGGATTCATCCCATCCCTAACAGTTGATCTTTCCTGATCGGTCCTTCTAAGACTGTTCCTTGGATAAACATCTATGCCCCTTTCTTCTCTTGGAATGGCTGCTGTTTGGTTCATGGATGGCTTTTATCTCTTTGGATTCAATACTCCTACTTTTGCTGAGGCTGGGCCAAGTATAGAGAAAGCAAACATTATCTACTTTGCTAACTTGTCTTGTTCTTTATAGGTTTTGGCTTCAGATTATTACATCCTGGAAAGTTGGATCAGAAGCCATCATTGCTTTTGATAATGTGTCACTCAGCCTGGACTGTTACCTAACAAGTGAGTGAGCCTATGACTAGACTTTCATTTCTGGTCTCTGCTGCAGTACATTGGGATGCCCCACTGGTTTGGGTGACTGGTATAGTCTGAACATTCACCTCCTTATTAGAGAAGTTTGAATGCTGGTTGAATTCCTGTTTTGGCACTTCCTCATCATGTGCAAAGTTACCCTGAGAAGAGATTACCAGTTTGAGAGTGTTACCTTATACTGTTAAGGCAGAGCTGGAAAAATTACTCTTTAGGACTACAGCTCCCAGAATCCCAGTGGGAGATTTGGGAAGCTGTACTCCTAAAAAGGAACTTATACAACCTTTGCTTCAGGCTCAGTTTGACCTGATTAGGAAGACAATATACATGATCTTGAGTTGACTAAAGGCCTTTCTGTCCTACACTGTTATAGTGCTGCTATTCCACTTTCAACATCCTGTGGAATTCTGGAGTTTGTAGTTTACTGAAGCCAAAGAGCTCTCTGGTTGAGAATTCTAAATGACCTTCCCTAAACTGCAAACCTCAGGATTCCATAGAATGTTGAAAATGGAATAATAGCGCTAAAACAGTGTAGTGTGGAAAGGCTTGAACCTGGGTTGGGGTTCAAGCAGCACGTGGGATATTCTACAAAGATGAAATATAACAGACTGGGATAGTCAGCTTAGCACTCCTGAACTAAGCAGTCTTATGATCTTCCATGTTGATGATAGTACTAAAAAGCTATAACAGAGATGTAGCTTAGCTGAGATCATATGCAGAAAAGTGTCAAAGAATACAACAACAATATAAACACTGCATTCCAATCCAGGTCTTCATGAGGGAGCTGGAAATCACACCTCCCATTTGCTTGAACAGAAAAGCTTCTGTTGGTGCCAGAGGAAACTTTTCTTCCAGTGCAAGTGTGGGGCATAAATTCAGATCAGGACCACATTATAAAGGGAGAAGAGATACATACCCTCCAACATTTCAAAGGTGACAACTGGAACACTTGTGGCCAAGTAAGCTGACAAAAGTTATTGATGAGGAAGAATGCACAAGCTAAGTGGCTGCGGCAGTTTGATTTAGCCAGATTTTACAAGAAAGGGGAAAAAAATCTGCATCCTCCTCTCCTCTCCCCTCATTGAGTTAATTGAGTGCAAACTAGTTTTGCACTTCAAACTTGGTCTGCAGCAGTTGAAGTATACAGAGGACAAAGAGTGAGAGTAGAAGGAGGAGAGAGGCACTGGGATATTTAAAAAGCTGCTGAAAATGTGGGAAGACAGAAAATTAATCAGGACTGTCCTTTCCAAATCAGGACAATTAAAGGGTATGGACATTAAGTTCTCCCTCTCATCTTTGGCCAGAACCCCAGTCTGGAACCTGCCACCAATTCTGGTTTTGTAAGGAAAATGCTACCTAGATGGAATCAATAATTAGGACACAGCAGTCTGACATTTATGGTACAGTGGGTTGTCTATGGGAGACAAGATTTGATTCCTTATGCACAGCCGTGGGAATCTCTTGTTTAACTTAGGGCAAGTTGCATTCTCTGAGTCGTAGGCAAAGGAATGGCAAACCTCTTCTGAACACCTTCAGACTGGCTTGCCATAAGTTGGAGTTGCCTTGAAAGCACTTAAAAACAACCCCACAAAATTATGTATAGTTTCACCCTCTGCCTCCAGAATTGAGAAGTTTTTGTTCCTGCTGGTCTTTGGTATGGTATCTGTCATATATATATTGTACTATGCTGAGCATATTTGTCAAGGTGAAATATTTCATTACCTATTGGCCGGAGGTTTGAAAAATTCCTTTTTGGACTAAAGTTCCAAGAATCCCCCGACTAGCATGGCTACTATGCACCTTGAAAATAAAAAAAAAACGTGGTGTTCAAAGTCCAAAAAGTTAATTTTTTCCCAAGTTCTGCACTTAGCCTTATTGTATTACAAATAAGTGTTTAACTTTTGATGGGCAGCAGTATGTGAACACTGTGCTGTTTCTTTTCCTTTTCTTGCTACTGATTCTCCAACTACTGAGATTATCAATAATGCTCTGTGTTGAATATCCCTTTAACCAATTCCTCCTCTGATGTAAACTCACAGCATCTCCTCTATAGTTATTTTATAACCCTTCTCTATAGTGTCTGCCATCTGCGAATCCATCCTTCATTTCTAATGAGTTACATTTGCTTGCACTTTTTGTGCCCTAATGCCAAATGCCAGTACAGTTGCATTTTTTAGCTTCTGCAGTTGTAAGGGGGTAGATTTTTAATTATTTATGGCTATGAAGAATTACACTCTCGCATATTAAATACTAAAAAATATACATGCCAGAACTGGACAATTAAACAGAATCCACAGTAATATTTTTTTATTCTGATAGAAACAATGTCCCTCAACCTTGTTAGCATCTTCAGTATTCTTTCCTCTCTCCTTCCCTCCTATTTTTCCCCTCCATTTGTTTCAGATCCCACAACAGCAATGGAGGCCAGCCTGTCTTTCCTTTTAACACCATCATGCGTTCTGGTTGCAAAACTTTGGCCCCATTCAATCCACCACCAGCTGTTGTTCTCCTCATTTTGCCAGGCCAACCCACCATCTCCACACAGTCATAAACCAGACTGCCTTTTTGTCTTCCAGTCAATGAAGAGAAGACATCTCGAGGCCACAGTCCAGACGCAGGCAATCTGCTCACGGAAAGAGGCAGAGGGGAAGGGCATTTTACGGAAGGGCCAACACAGGATCCTGCACCATTTAGCTATGGAGGTAAGGAATTGATTTCTTCTTGGAAACAGTGCCAGATAGTTTGGAGTCTCTGGAGGAGCACAGGCTGCTGTCAAATGCAGGAAAGAAAAATACACAGAGGAACAGATGTTTTGACAAAGTAGACACGGTTGGGCTGTAAGAGCCCTCTTTTTTTACTGAGAAAGCAAGGAAAGGGGATAGACTCTTCTCAAAGCAAAGGGCTGTTGCCATTTTGAAAAGGACAGAGCATTTTAAAACAATTACTTGAGCAGTATAAGCAGGCTAAGTGGTTTTGGAAACAATAGCTCCTAGAACTGTAGAATGTAGTAATCCTTCATTCTGGCTGGAGGATGTTGGAGGTTTCCATCCAAAAGAGTCACTTCTCAAACTGTGTTGTAAACCATACATCGTTGAAAGGAGCCTGTTCTCCCCACTCGCCCATCCCACTTGGTAGTAGTAATTTTGACATGGCATGGTTTTGAAAATCCAACAACATTTCTGTTTGCTTGAGATTTGTGAAGAAGAAAAATAAGGAGTGATCCTGCATAATTTCCTTTTGTTAAATTCTGTCCAATATAAGGTGCCTCAGTCTGTCGGATACAATATGGTAATTTTATTATCTACTGCTACTCAGAGAAGGAGGATTGCAGTTCCTCCTTTAGAGCAGGCTGTCCTCTGTATGAAGAGAAGAGGTTTCTCTGAATGTCCTATAGTTGAATGGTTGCTAATTTAAAGATATAAGGAGAGGGAAAGGGGCCTTGAAAGATGTCCATCAACAATTAGTTCCAGAACACCAGATGGAGCAGGCACACAGGGCATATAGTCACAGTCTTTCCCAGTATGGTAAGATGTAATGTGCATCTGTTTAAGTTATACCTATTCTTTCTAATTGTATTTGTACATATGTATTAATGCTTGAAAATTTTGTGCAAACTCATATCCTCTTCTGCTTTTGGGAGGGAGTAAAGGAGAGTGATGCATAAATGGCCATCCAAATCAAGTTCCCCAAAGAGGATTCAAAGGGAACCAAAGAACTCAAGGCCTATTTTATCCAGTACTCTGCTTTGGACCATGACTAGTCAAATACACAAGATGAACTCACAAACAAGGACTGAGCTTGGAAAGTTAGTTTTTATAAAAGTATTCCTGTTACTTATTGCAGCATTGAAAAAAAATATTTGTTGTTACTTGTCATAATATTAGCCACAAAAATTATTTTGTTATTTTAGTCAGTCTGTTGCTCATTACCTTTTTGGGAAAAAAATGGGGGGATTGGTAAGAGAATGGTGTAACCCCTTAAAAATATCCATCAGAATTTCTCCAAAATGCCTTAAATTCTTTTTAAAGGTAACTCAAAAGTAACTAGAGATCAATACTTATTCCCAGAAAAAAAGTGTTCTGGAGCTTTATCACAAAAGGTATAATTACAGCAGGATAATACCATGTTTGACTGGGATTTATCACATGAAGTTGTTCTTTTTCTGTTGTTCTCTTGGTGGCAGATCATTTGAAAAGGAGGCCATTAACAGGTGTGTGGGTGTGGGTGTGTATTTGTAAAAGAAATGCATTCCAAACAGTCTCTCACTGGGAGAAAAACAGAGGAGGAATGACTTCAGCCAAAGATGCTATAATCCTGCTGTAATTGTGATTTACCAGCCTTGTGTGCTAAGCTCCTTAATGCATTCCTTTTGAAATGGAAGTTTATGCTTCAGAGGGTGTCATGTAGCCCTCCAGATGTTGTTGGACGGCAGCTCCCAGAAACCCCAGCCATATCCGGTGGTGATGAATGCTGGGGGTTGCAATTCAACAGATCTAGAAGGCTGCATGATTCCAGCCCCAGATTTATCCTTCTGTCATTCTCTCACTGCCACCTCTGCCATTAGAGATAGTTGCATTATTTGTCATTGTTTACTCCCAAGCTCTGACCAAAGCTATAACCATCTCTTGTGATTTTTCCCCACTTTCTGATAATACAATCACAATTGTTCTAGGAATCAGAATCAGAATTGTTCTGAGTTATCATTGCCAGAGGTCCCCCCCCATTTAGTGCCTTTTCACATTATACAATTATAGTACTATGACTCCACTTTAACTGCTATGGTAACATCCTACAAATCCTGGACCCAGCAGTTTAGGGAGGGACATTTAAAATCTCAGCCAGAGAGCTCTAGTGCCTCCCAAACTATAAACCCCAGAATTCCATAGGATTTTGCCATGTCAATTAAAGTGGAATCATAATGTTGTAATTGTGTAGTGTGAAAGGGCCTCTTGACTAGATGAGATGCCAACAAATCTGGATGGGACTTGCAGTTTTCAAGCTACAGAATATAGTCAGCAGAAGTAAGCAGCAGGTTGAATTACCAGTATAACTGATATCATAGGCTATTTCTGCACAATGATGTCCGCACACATTGTCCCACGGCAGTCCCTGCAGGGAAGGGAGCACGACAGGAACACCCTCTTCTGCACCTCACTGGCTCCCTGCAGAAGGGAGTGCAATGGCCCCACCTCTTCATTCAACAGTGCAGCTAGGCACATTGCCATTGTGCTTCCCTGCCCTTCTGCATGATGGTAAGTACAGGAGCGCCACAGGACTGCAGGCGCAAAATGGATTTTTTCCATTTTGTGAACACAATGCAAGTGTGACACTTGCAGATGGGATGGCAGGAGGCCAGCAATGACATTGTGCAGAATCACAACCAGCCAGCTGCTGCCATCCTGTCCCCAAAGGGGAATAGCCCCGTCATGCGGAAATGGCCATAATTTATACTTTGAATAGTTTTCTCCAAGGAACTACATTTGTAATTGAACTGCATTGGGAAACTAGGAAAACGATACTTGGTTTAGGGTGTTTGTCTCTAGTATCTGTAGCACTGCTGTAGCCCACTGCCAGTTTGTATCTATCACAGAAAGCCCTGGCTTAAGTTACGTCACTTCTAAAGATGACAATCTGTATCTTTTCTAGAGGGAAGCTACAATCTTATTATTAATGATAACGACTTTGGAGGGGATAATGCTGCTGAAAATTGCTTCTGAAAGCAATTCATGCAAGTGTAGGATACTAGTGTTTAATAAGTTTCCATTTTGGTCTACAGTTCCCAGAGTACCCCAGCCAGCAGATTTGTAGCCATGCTAGCTGAGGAATCCTGGGATTTGTAGTCCAGAACGGTTATTTTCCCAAGTTGTGCTGAAGATGCAGGTGAGTGATGGTAGCCAAATGTTACAGGACTCTACAACTAATGAGCAATCCTGCTCTCCTCAGGTTGCACTCTGTCTTTCTTCAAAAACTGACATGTTTTATCTGGGGGAATATATTAATGCCATGATGAATGGTGTAAACATAGATGTTACAACACCCGTCTCTGCTGATTTCATTAGTTAGAGTGTTTGTACGGCACTTTCCAGATAAAAAGCACTTCTGGAAATGTTGTTCCATGAATCAGTTGCAATGGATCTGACAAGAAGGGAGATTCCTGGTACGATGCTTGACTTTCTGACATTAACTCACAATTACTATACATCTTGCAAAGAGGGGACTCTATAATGTATCTTGTATAAAACATGCATAAAGCAGCAAGAAGGCTTCTGCTTGAGTTGCCATTCTGCAAAAAGTAAGCAGTAAAACAGGTCAGAGTGATATTGTTCCTAAAGGGTTTGTATCTCTTCACGGTTATTGTGCCAAGCATCAGGGAAACAAAAGGGTGGGGAAATGCAAGCTACCTGGAGATTTGATAATGGCACTTTTGAGGGCTGTGTTGTCCATGGAAGTGCCATTGGTAGGCACCCCTTACAGCCCAAAATTGTGGCTTTCATACAAGAATTGGTGTTACCCTAAAAGGTGGGGGACTTCAGGGTCCACTTGGAATGCCAGCATCTCCTTAGAATTATAGCGCAAAGGAGGCCTGCGAGAGGAGGGTAATGGCAGGATCTTTTCACCTATGTATACTAGTACTTGCTGCAGAGATCACTTCAGTTAAATTTAAAAAGAGTATTTTATTGGGAATTAGCAAACACACAAGAAATCAGACACTCTCAAGAATCATACAGGGCTATCAGAAAATTAGGCAGGAAAGGTTGGATAGAGAGAAATTGGGTGGAAAGGATGATACAGTCATCCCTCCGCATTTACAGGTTTGACCTTCATGAATTTGATTATTCACCACACAGGTGCTTGCCTTTCCCCCACCCCACCCCACCCATTTTCTTCCTTCCATTGCTTGCATTCCTCACCCTAGGCTTGCAAGGCTTGTGTTTAAAATGGAATTTTTTTATTTTTTTTTGCCTTTTGGGTGATGAAACCCTTTCCCACTGCTGAAAGTGTGGTTTCTCTGCCATATGTTTGTTCTGCCATGTATTGGCTGTTGATTGGCCAGGTGCTCTTTTCTCAAGATGGCTGCCAGAAGTAATTAGAACTCCCCAATTCCTCTCTTCTCTGTTTGAGGGGAAAGTGCTGGTAAGCCATTTAGGTTGTTTTTTTCTCCCCCACCCCCATGCTGGGGCCAGAGACAAAGGAATGGAAGGAGGGAAGCTCCAGAGGAGAATGGGAGGTGAATCATGGGGGCAGGGGGCGTTATTTGCAGTTTTTCCACTTTTGCCAGGGTTCTATGACCCAAACCCTCGCAAATGTGGAGGAGCTATTGTACTTACCAACCCTGAAGCAGAAGTTTGAAGTGGAGTGGCTCAGATAGCAATTCTGAGTGTAGCACAGAGGAACAGAGATCTGGCACCACATACAACATCCAAAGTACTATAAATTGTAGGAGTTGGAGATGGGTTTATATACCCTATGGACAAAGCGATAATGGCTTTCCCACAATGCTGACAAAGGAGTCTGGGAAGGGCTGATTTTCTTAACTTTAGGTGACAAAACATTGGTGGGAGTTACGATATTCTCCTAATGTGTGGATGGGCAGGAGGTGTGAGAAGGATTTCCTATAGGGCAGGATCACAGCAAGTCTCTGATGGCTTCACCTGGGTGATTTTGTCTTCCACTGTCTTTCTTGCCTATGCTTTTGAAAGGATTATCACAGGCCAATTAGCACCAGGCATTCCCAGCTAATCCTCTTTGAACTTATGAGCTGGCTGTGCTGAGGTCATCCTGACCTGGCAACATGCTTACAGTCAGTGCATTCTCTAAACATGCTTTCAGCCATAAATATATCTAATTTATGAAAAACAGCATTCCCCTCAAAGCAGGGGTGTTGGGTATAATAATATTCACCTTGAATGGATAAGGAAATCTAGTAATTTTATTTACACTGAAGCTCCAGAAATGCAAAATGCCCAGAGTCTTTTGAACCAGGAGCTCTGACAGTTGTGTCCAGGCACCCTCCCACTCAGGGTTCCAGTTATATCCAGGCACCGTTCAGGCTGCTGAGTTCTTCCTAAAGTCTAAAAAACTTAAGTGCAGGATACCTTTAGGATATCTGACCTGCCCAGCTGTTGCGTCTGGCCTCCAAGGCCCTGCCCCAAACCCCTTGCAGTCTGAGATGAGGTAGATGATGATTGGACATAGAGCTTTCCCAGTCATGACACCTCATAGGTGACACATCCCCTATTCAGGTTCGCCCCAGGTGAGCAATTCAAATCCTTGGGTCCTGTCACTCATCTTTCCCTTTTACCCATGAGATGCATCCCTGGATCTGCTACTTGGGCCTCAAGATGATCACTATACTGGGCAAGTAGTTGTATTGATCATTGGGTTCAGCATGGGAATGCATGACCAATTCTTCCTTATCAATTCTTAAAGGAAAACATTCAGACATAGTTGTAGAAAATAGATGTATAACAAATATAACAAACATCTAGGTTTATATACACACAGTACGCTGTAATTCCTCAGTATCAAAGTTAACACTTGTGCCTGAATTCTTGTCTCCCCAAACCCCTATCTAAATTTCCTCTACTCCCTTCTACATCACTGGTCTAGTTCCTATCTCTAACTGGCCCTACCTAGTGCTTGTTAATATTTAATCCATTCCTATCTGCCATCATCCCTCTGTCTCTTTCTACCTGCCCCTATCTGACTGTTTTACAGACAAGTTTCTGATTTCTACATTTGTTTCCCCATAGACCTACCACCATCATTCCATGAACTGTGAATGGCTGGCTATACTCAGTCTTGCCCTATTTCTTGCTTCACACAATATTTATTTTTTTTAAAAAATCTCACTCCGTTTTCTAGGGACAAGGTGATTCTCTGGTCAGATGTGATGCCTTGTCTTATCTTTGTTTTGTGTTTCATGCCAAGTATTTTTTTTTTGTATGTTCCCAACAGTTTTTAGAGATTTAACTGTGTTTTTGTGTTTGTTTGTTTTATGTTAGGATTCTATCTGCTCTGCTTGTGACTTGTTTTGTTGTTTGATTTTTATTTTATTTGTTCTTGCACACCACTCTGGCAGCTTTGGTGAAAAAGCAGCAAGTAAATAACTTCTAAAGAAATAAATACCTTTTCTGTAACTCTTACATCATCTTGCTGCTTGCTGTTCTTTCTCGCTGATGCCCTGTACTCTGTTGTGGAGAAATAATTAAGCTGAGCCAGTGAAGTAAACACCTGATTATGCTGGGCTGGAGAACTGATCTGCCCCCTGTTGTCTCTCTTAGCTTTATTTTGAAACTGGAGGCAGGCAGGGTCCCTGCAGAGCTGGAGCAGAATCGGGTTCCATGTTTTTTTTTTCCTCCAGCAGGAATGCGAGACTGTCACCTGTGATGAGGGATGTACAACCAACAGGGAATAGTACACAACAGCACAAATAAGTGAAAGGATCCCACTGTGCATTTATCTGGTAACCAGTTAGATTGCAGACCAGAGCTCTGATTCCTCTTTCTGGATATCTGAACAGCTTTATACATCAATAACAGCCTTTGAATGTGAAAACTTTCCACTCTGAGCATTCCAGCAAGTGATTTATTTCCCTCTTATTTTCTTCCCCCTTGCCTTCCGTTCTGTTCCTAAGCCCCCTTCTTCCCAATAACATTAATTTTGAAGTTCTAGTGCATAATTTTTCATCAGATGTCCCAACCTTTTGCTATGGGGGTTGCTGTTGTATAAATTTAAAGCATGTAGCTCATGTGCTAAATGAAAAGGAGTGGGAAATAGCTGTCTAAGCCATTCCCCTTTTGTGTATACATTGAACATCTAGTTTCTATCTGGCCTGGGGGCCGTTATTGCAGGTCTTGAGCTCTCCTCTCCCCACAAAAAAAGTCATAGCTGCTGAGGATTCAAAAATGCATTAAACCCTTGATAAAATGCATACACAGAGCCAACATGGTATAGTGATTTGAGCATTGGAATACAACCCTGGAGACAAGGATTCAATTCCCTGGTCAGCTATGGAAACACACTGAGTGACCTAGGATGTGTCACACATTCTTTGCCCCAGAAAACCCCTTGATCAGTTTGTCTTAGGGTTGCGATAAGTCAGAAATGACTTGAAGGCACACAACAATAAAAACTTTGATTATTTCACTAGTATTAAGGATCTACACTGAAAATACAACCATAGCTTTAGAGGATTTTGATCTGTATTCTTATAAAAGTCTGCAGTTTTCCCTGTAAAAACCTTACATGGAGCCTCTGAGTTTCTGTATTATACAGATGATACAATTTGTTTGTTCATTTTGCATCATCAACTTGAAATATTTTGTATCATCAACTTGAAATGAAATGCATTTTTTTTAGTTTCAAAGTTACCGAGGCAGATAATTTGAAATTGACCAGATGCATTTTCATTTTAATACATTTTCCAAAGGTGGTCATTGTGGCATATCAGGGTTCATTCCTCAACCATTCATCCTCACAGCTTACCTGGGAAGTAAGTTAATCTAAGAGGTAGCAAGATGACCATGAGCTTCATGGCTGAGCAGAAACTTGAAGTTTAGTTTGCCTGCATTTGATCTGGTATTCTAACTACTATACTGCAAATATTAAAATTTAATTTAGAATTATGATTTTTAAAGCAAAGAAAGAAAGAAAGAAAGAAAGAAAGAAAGAAAGAAAGATGAGGCTTTGTTTTTGTATTTTGAGGCCCTTGCTTCAGAGTACCAAAACTAGCATTTTTAATCTAAACATTTTGTAAATACACATTTTCCTTCTACACTTTTTGCTGTTAAGTTGTATAACTGCAAAACAAACAGAAACAAATCCCAGTTCAGTGTTTCCAAGAAATTCTGAATGTGTACGTTCAAAATGTCTGGATCCACCACTATCAAATCCACCTGCTATCATTTTTAACTTACTTGCTTTCTTCAGCTTTCTAGGACACAAGTCTATCATCATCATAATCACTATCATAATTGTCAATTTTTTTATACTCTGCTTTTTCTCCAAAATCGGGACTCAAGGTGGCTTACTAGTTAAAATAATTACCATATATAGCTTTCAGAACCAGCAGCATTTCTGCAATACAGTGAGTGGAGTATTAAACTAGGTCTGGAGACGTTTGGCTTCAGATCTCCACATACTCATGAAGCTGTTGATCTTAGGCCTAGCCAAAATTTCTTGTAAGAATAAAATGAAAGGAGTTGGAAAGAACCATGTGAACTACCTAGACCTTTTGGAGGAAGAACACTACAAAATCATCCATAAATAAATAGGGGTAGTCTGTCTGTCCCTGATCATGAAATGATTTTTGACTTCCTGCTCTCCTTTCTGCATTCCAGAAACAAGCTGCAGAAGCAAAGTCTCTCTTTTCTAGCTCTCCCCTTCTCTCCATCTCCTCCTCGTTACCACTGCAAGCTCTCTTCTGGTGAACTGGCAATTTCAGCACCACAGTGGAATCCCTCAGAGGGCACTGATCAATAGGAGCCAGCCAAAAGTAATTACAACTAATGTGATCTTTGGCTTCTTTGATGGATCACAGGCTATAATATTTCCCTTTTCACAAATCAGATTAAAACAAGGAGACACATTTCTATTGTACTAAGGCAGCAGGGTGATTAAAAAAAAATCAGAGTCCTAAAAACCTTGTTGTTGTTATGTGCCTTCAAGTTGTTTCCAACTTACCACAATCCCAAGGAAAAATCCCTGAACATGTACACAACCAAAAAACCTGACTAAGACCACCACAGTAGATGATGTTGGCATGCATTTGGGAGAAATCCATTGTCTTAATTGTGGCTCCTGGAATTTACATTGCACCTATGACTGGCTTGGGACTGGCAATCTCTTTTTAATATCCTTAATGGTGGGGTCAGCTAATTCCAGCAAAAATGTTGAATATTCATGATTATTGCACATTTCTCTTTTAGACCAGTACAGAGCAAACCCCGTTTAAAGTATTGATGCTATTAATTATTCTGAGAATCCCTCTTTTATATTTGACTCTGGAGATAATTAGAATTTGAATCTGCATTTGCCACTATGGCTTAGTGCCATCATGGCTTTGCTCCCCAAATGTTTTGAAACTACTGCAATAATGGTGCCACATTTGTTTGTTTGTTTGTTTTATTCCCTTCCCTTTCTTTCTTCCCTTTTATGCTAAATTTTTTGGACTCCAGTTCCAGGATGCCCCAATGAATATGACAAATGGTAAGGAAATGTGAGAATTATAATGAAAAATCTGAAAGGCCAAAATTACCCATAAATGGTTCAATGCATTCAGACTTCCCCTCCATTTATTAGTTCACAGACAAAACCCTAATCTTGACCAATGGGATTTCTTTTCTACTTCAAGTGACAAATACCATATTTTCTGTTACATGTTCTATTATTTAGTCATGATTAATAGTTGGGAGGACATTCAGAATATGCACAGAGCACAGTGCTTGGGGTTAACAGGCATGAACCTCAGAGCATCCTGGTTGACTTCTTGCCAGGTGCAACTCATAATAATGTTTGCCAGAAAACTCACCCTTAACACCTTGGCTTAATAAATGATAACACAGTCTTCTGAGCCCTGTGATAACATTACATAATGACATCTAGTCAAAGGCCAAATCAGGGAACTGAAATTGAACCATAGGCTTTGTTTAGACTGAGATGCACTCACCCTTTTACATAAGCCCTAGGTATGTCTGCAGTCAGACATGGAAGAAGACAAAGGCCTTTTCCACATGGGGTTTTAGAAAAGGTGCAGTCTGTCCTCCAAGGGGGAGGTCTGCACCTCATACCGGACTGGGTCGGACCTATTTAACATAGATCTGCACCTCAGTCTGGTCTGGAACTACCCCAAGTGGTCCTCCAGCATGCTTTTGAAAGACCTGATTTTTCTGGTCTTTCACACGCACGGAGCACACCTGCTCCCTTATGCAGATTCGCAGGCTTGCACCAATGCGAGCCTGTGATCTGCCCGGAGGCAGGCTTTAGGCTGGCGAGCTTCAGCGGTTCAGACCCTCGACCAACCAGAAGCTTCCATTTGGGACGCCAGAGCAGTGTGTATTGACGAGCACGCACTGCTCCGGAGCACCGTGGACCAGACCAGGGAGCCGAAAGGTCCGGTGAGTAGTGGCGCAGGGCGATTCCCTTGCCCAGTGTGGAAAAGGCCAAAGATCACTGTGACAGACCTTGCCCTCAACTTCCTAGGCTCCTAGGTGAACCTCCTAGGTGAACCTAGGCTCTATGTGATCAAGGGCACTGCATTTCACAACATCTAAGGCTGGGCTGCCATGGCTACAGGCTTTCAAAGAGATCCTGAGAAATCACTTGTTTACCTTGATCTGTAATGGGGATATTTGTGGGGAGGACAAAGTGGGCACTTCAATAGGGATCATGCTCCAACTTTTGTTTAGTGCACTGTGATACCTTTCCCCAGCAAACCTTATATTTCCATACTGTTCAGTGCTTCACAGATGAAAACTGGGATATGTGTGGCTGAGCAGATTGAAGTATGATGAAGACAGCAAAAGTCATTTGTGAGGAAGAACACCCAAGCTAGGACTGGATGTAGCAGTTTGCTTTTGCCTGAACCTACTGGGAAGGGCAAGATTCTGTCCCCTCCTCTCCCCTTCGCCCCACTGAATTAATTGAGCACAAACTACTTTTGCATTTTGAACTCAGCATGCAGCAACTGAAGTGAGCTGAGGACATGGAACAAGATAGTGGGAGGAGGAGAGAGAAAATGGGACATTTTAAAAGAAGCTGGAAAAGTGGGATGACAGAGAATTAATCAGGACTGTCCCTGCCAGGCTGGATCAGTTGGAAGGTATGCAGTTCATGAATCTGAATGTTGAGTTTAAATATTTTTAGGTATGTTTTGTTAACCAAAAAAAAAAAAAATTATCAAAATGGTTAACAAAAAAGTATGTTTTCTTCTTCTCCCCATTCCCCTCTGCAAAAAATGTATAAGTTGTTCTAAAGAGAAGACTCTGACTTCTTCTGTGCTTGACTATACCTAATACCTGCTAGACTGTAGAAGCTGAGGAAAGGAAAGAACCCAGGCAGCTGGCACTCCTAAGAAGGGGAGAAATGGAGCATTTTTACACTACACAGTTATAGCACTATGATTCCCTTTAATTGCCATGGCAACATCCTATGGAATCCTGACATTTATAATTTAGGAAGATGCCTTTAAAATTCTCAGACAGAGAGTTCTAGTGCCTCAAAACACTATAAGCCCCAGGATTCCATGGGATGTTGCTATGGCAGTTGAGTGGAATCATAGTGCTATAATTGTGTAGTGTAAAGGGCTTCCAATGAGATGGTGCAGATAGTATTGCCATTATATAGGCAGTAACTTTCTCGGTTGTGTTTGTGCACTTGGCAAACCAGACTGTTCCCTGAAAAAAATGTTTCTGACACAATCACAAAGACACAATTAGAAGGGCTCTTTTTATTCTTAAAATCTAATCCAGTCCCATATATTGAATACCTATCATTTCAGAAAGATTGCGCACCACCAACTGTCCCTGAATACATAGAATCATAGAGTTGGAAGAGACCACAGGGGCCATCCAGTCTAACCCCCTGCCATGCAGGAACACCCATCAAAGTACTCCCAACAGACAAGGAGCAATGGATTCAAGCTACAGGAAAGGAGATTCCACCTGAAACTCAGGAAGAACTTCCTGACAGTCAGGGCTGTCCGGCAGTGGAATCTGCTGCCTCGGAGTGTAGTGGAGTCTCCTTCCTTGGAGGTTTTTAAGCAGAGGCTTGATGGCCATCTGTCGGGAGTGCTTTGAGGGTGTTCCTGCATGGCAGGGGGTTGGACTGGATGGCCCCTGTGGTCTCTTCCAACTCTACATTTCTATGATTCTATGATTCTGTGGCCATCCAGCCTTTGTTTGAAAACGTCCACCACAGACTCCACAGCAGCATATTCCATTGCCAAACAGCTCTGACCATCAGGAAGTTCTTCCTGAGGTTCAGGTGGAATCTCTTTTCCTATAGTTTGAATCCGTAGCTCCTTGTTCTAGAGCAATGGAAAACAAGCCTGTTCCCTCTTCGATATGACAGCCTTTTAAATATTTAAACATAGCTATTATGTCCCCTCTTAACCTTCTCTTCTGCAGACCAAGTATACCCAGCTCCCTAAGCCACTCCTCATAAGGCATGGCTTCCAACCAAGAGGGTTGTATAGATTCCTAGATCACCTGGGCACTTTAATAAATATAACAGTCTCATCAATTCTCAGCCTCTATGTTCTTCATGTACACCTTGCTCATACCAAACTTTGCATATAAAAGTTTTGCCTCACTAAGCAATTAAAAGTGGCTTCTTGATTCCTCCCCCTCAAATCTGTTGTCAGCTTGTCAATGTCTGTGTCTTCCATGAATCACCATGAGCCATTATCTCCTGTGGCCAGCATCAATCTTGACAAGTTGCTTTGTGGTTTGGATTATCATCTCTGGCTTTTCTTTTTTCCTCCCCTCCATCCCTTGCACTGTTACTTCCATTTACTGCCCCCCCCGCCCCACGATATCACAACTGATTTCCACAGGCTTTTCAGAGCCTGAGAGAAAGTTCTGCTTCAAGTGCCACGTGGCTGATTCTCGGAAGGACTCTGAGTCACATTAGTTAATCAGATGAAGGAGCTGAAAGAACAGCAGAGCAAGTATTAAGTACAAGAAAATTACATTTGTTGGCTCTTCACATGCAATTATACTAACTGAACTGTTGGCATAATGCAATAAAGATGTCTGCAGAATAGTATTTCTATATTAAGTGTGTGGCAGTTAACTCAGTGAATGAACAGCTCCAACCCCAAAAAGATTGGTTTCCCAGGCATTCATGGTGGATGCATTGGGCTTTGCAATGGGATTTGATTGTCTTCATGTTGACTATCTCTTTTGTTCCCTTCAGCTGTCAAAGTGAGGAGGAGGGTGGAAAAGCAATTCATGATTATTTATTACCACGGAAGTGCCTGTCATTATGATGGACAAGGTGTGTGTGCCTGGAAAGACAGATCTTGAGTTGCAAACACCCCAGGGGGTATAAAACATCTCTGCACATTCTACACAGATGCTCACTGCAGACTCTGTTATTAGGGATGATGAGTGTCAATTTTGTTTCAGATGATTCTTGATTAAAAATTCCCCCAAATCCATAAATGTCTTCATCTATAGATATAGAAAGGAAACAATGTGAGATATTTCAAAAACTCAAATGCTGCTGGAAACAAAACTGTCAGATTTCGGTACTTTGCTATTAAAAGTCTGGCTTTGAACCCCTATCCATGCAACCAGGCTTGTGAGGGTTACCACCTTCCATATCCATATTTTTAATATTAATATGGTGCTTAGGTACAAAGACTCTTCTCTGTTCTGTGTATAATGAATGTGGCTGTTGAAAGTGGGGGAGGGGCAGTTAGATTCATTTTGTTTTTTCAGAATTTACCCAAATCTGGTGAATTTTGTCTTGTTCAAGACTGGAGGGATTTGAGATTCAAAGTATTCAGATGAGGGAGAATGTGAAACTGGCAGATTTTTCCATTCTGGCCTAATATTTATTATTCATTAAAATATTTGTATTTTCCCCTTTATCAGCAGATTTCAAGGCAGGGTGCAATCAATAAAATTGCGTTAAAACAATCTAAACAATGTAACCAAATACATTTAAACAACCTAACAGTTCAAAAGACAACAAGGCCAGCAAGGTCACATCTGCATCAGACCTCCCAAATGTTTAACTGAACAGGCAGGTTTTAACTTGCTGCCAAAATAAGGCAATGTCAGTGCTAGTCAAGTATTCAAGGAGAGAGCATTCCATATAGGGCACTACAGCTAAAAAGGCCTTGATGAAGACTGGAGTAAACAGTGTCAGGAACTGAAGGAAGGTATTGCCCTGACTGCAAATGTCTGCTCAATAATACAATTTACGTACTCCATAGGAGTGAATGAGCCCCATTCAGTTCTATGGAAGGTAAAGAACAATCCATCAATAAATGGAGTGTAGTGGAGTGTCCTCCTTTGGGGGTTTTTAAGCAGAGGCTGGATGGCCATCTGTCGGGAGTGCTTTGAGGGTGTTCCTGCATGGCAGAGGGTTGGACTGGATGGTCCCTGTGGTCTCTTCCAACTCTACATTTCTATGATTCTATGGTTATCCCTGGTGATCCAGCCACTGAGAGTCCTCTTTATGTGACTCTTTCCTGGATTCTACTTTTGAGTCATGCTAGAGCCTGACCAAATGTTGGCAAATGGATGATAATGCTATGGACACATGGAATAAGTGTTTCTACTGCACACCGGGATGTACAGAGCACAAAGTGCTAGTGATTACTTCCCCTACAGGGCAAGAAGAAATAGCTATAATCTAAAGTAAGATATGCCAAACGTCCAAAGCACAGTCTAAAGTACAAATATGGTCTTGTAGAAGAAACCACTGTCTAAGGAGATAGAGAAATGTCTACCCTTCATGGCTTTCAAGAAAAAGTTGGACACATACCTTCTATGCAGGTTTTGGATAGAGGATGCTACTGTTTCAGGACAGGCAGCTAGATGTATTTGTCTTGGAAGACTTGAAGGCACGTACACACACTCAGAAGGGCAAGAGTCCTCTCCATCCTCTCCTGCTGAGTTGAGTACAAACTACTTTTGCACTTTGAACTCAGCTTGCGTCAATCAAAGCAAGCCAAAGGGGGAAAGCGGGGCCAGAGAGCGGAACTGGGATGTTTTTAAAGCAGCTGAAAAAAAATCAGACACCAGAGGATTAATCAGGACTGCTCCTGCCAAGTTGAGATAGTTGAAAAGTATGCATGTCTGTGTACTTTGCCACCACAACCTCAAAATTTTCGTTCTTTGTCACCTCCACCTACCAGAGTTCTCCGTATGTCATTCCTACCCATGTCCCAAACCAGTAGCTCAAATGTAGGTGTTTCTGATATCATGAGCAGTGGTAGGTGACATGCCTGAGCTTCTTTGTGATTTTCCAGTCTTCTTTCAATACGTCTTTTGCTTTCCTAGGCCAGTTAATTCCCCACAGGAGTAAGGGCCATTATTCTCTTCATTATTCTGCATCCTTTCAGTTTCTCTACTTAGCTACATATATCAAGAGAGAGAGAGGCCAGATTTTGTAAGGATCCACCAATAGCTTGAAGGCCATCTCTCACATTTCCGCCCACCATTAACCTTTGTCTCTCTCTTTGCTGAGAAAGGTAATGGCTAGAGGTCCCACTCCATTGAACACAGGGACACTATTAAGCAGAAACAACAGAAATGAAAAGTTTCTTTCTTTACTGTGTTAGACCAATTTCATAGAAATTATTTTTTCTGGCTGCTTTCCCTGAACATTGGAGATAGCGTGTATGAATCATGCTTCCTTCCAGTAAAATGAATGGCAAATGTATACTACCTTGTACTGCGGCATCTCCAGTGACCAAATAAGGATTAAAGGCCCGAAAAGAACTTACCAAAAGGAAAGAACAACAAATACCAAAAGATTAGAGCCAAAATAGATGTATCTTAATTTCATGAGTCAACATTTTTTGTAAAGGAAGTAGAAGCCTCAGGATGGCAGGAAGTGAGCAAGGAATGTTTGTCTTCCTCATATTCTTGGCAAATCCTTGGCATGGTGCCTGGGGGATTGTGGTAGTTGTAATCCAAAAACACTTTTCCAAGCTCTGAAAAAAGCTATTTTTATAAGTCAAAGGAAGCTCTCATCCCATTATCCCAAGCTACTCCGAGTTATGTATGGTTGCTATTTACATCATTTAAAAAGTTCAGATAAATGCTGCTCATGCAGTTAAGCTAACCTGACTCATTTGGTTTTAACTTATCCTTCCTGTCTCCTGATTTAACTTCAGTTTCATTTATTTGGATAAGCGGTGATTGTGTGGGGTTTCTAACTTGACAAATAACTTTTCTTGTTTTTTCCGTCATGAGTTCTGTGGAATCTACAAATGAGACAGTAATGAAAGCCCAGTATTCCTCTAGCCAGACATGTTTCTATGACAGTGTTTTTAATTTGCAGAGCGTGCTGTGCTTTGCTTTGCTCTTCCTTTCCTTTGCTTTCCATTTCTTTCCTCTTTCATTCCAGTACACGCCTTTCCCTGGCAAGGTCCATTTCCAGTGGGGAGAGAAAAACTGGTGCCCAAGAGCAGTATGCAGCTCTCAGAACCATTTTTGTGGACTGCACAGAGTCTCCTTTCTCAAATTTTTCTGGCCATCTTCCCTGCCCCTGAAAAACCCTGCAGAGGTATGCCTCCAGAGGGCATAATTCTCATGTAAAACAAGCTGCACCCTTGTCCACAGTTTTTGTAGCAGAAAGTGTGCATGCATGTGTGTGTTTCAGCACTGGAGACCCCACACTGGAAATGAAACTTCCAATTTCATGTTGAAGGGCGGATGCAGCCCCTGGAGGGTTCTGCCTATCCCTGCATCATGAGAACATTATGACAGAAAACAGTTAGTTGAAAGTAATACCAAAGGAAGAACACTGAACTGTACTGTTCATCTTAGTATATAAATTATGATCCATCTCTAGGAATTCTCCTCTTTTCATTATTTTTAATAGGTAACTTCAATATTCCATGGCTCAATTGTCCATATTCCATACAGCTCCTGGCAGGTCAATGAATAGACATATTTGTGGGGCCATTTTCTATTTGGTGGTTGTGATAATACTTGTAAGCCTCAGAAGTACAGGATCTGCTGCCTTATGAACTATACTGTTAATATTAAGGTAGCAGGGCTTCTTAAAGTTGACAAAGAGTGTCACATGAAGTTTCTTTACCAATATCTTTCTGTCTATCTACAATCCCCCAAGTGTGCAGGGACCGACTAGTACTTTATGTTTTAGACAGTCTTTTCCAATCATTTCTAGACTGATAGGCACAGATTACCAAAACTGAGGGGAAGGGGAGGGGAAGGCAATGAAAAGGAAGGGAAGAATAGTTAGCTAAGGAATACAAGTATTGTTATTCTAGTCCATGCAAAATAATGCCACATTATATCTGCCTGTAGAATACTACAGGATTCTTCCATAGTTTTGCTGCAAGCAGCTAATGCAGTTACCTCTCTTTCAAAAGTGCCTAAGTTACATTATGCATTGCAGTGGTGTAATTGGGATGCTTTACTGAAAAATGTATTACAGCCGATAGTGTTAAGTTTATGGAACATGTAAGGGTGTGATGCTTTTTATCTTCTGCAATCTTAATAAAAGCTTTTCTTGAGTAAATCTGCTTAATTAACCATTGGCTCAGAACTACTTATGTTAATGCACTTAGACCTGTGAGGCACAGCTGAGATGCTCATTGCAATTCTCCTTATACTGGCAGTTCATACTACTTTCCACTGACTGAATTCTCTAAAAATGGTGTTAAGATGCTCACAGTTGCATAGGCTTTCCTGTGCTTTGACTGTGACGGTCTCATGAAATACATTTTTGTTGGAAGGAAAGTACAACCATGCTTGCGCAAGCACCTGTGTCCTGCAGGGGGCAGTGGACACAGTAAGTCAGGATCCTCCAGAGTGCTCTTTGTCTGTTTCGCCTTTGTTTTGTCTTCTTTTCCAGATGGGGTTTTTCTGCTAATTTATTTTTCTTTGTGCTGGGATTTCTGAATATTTGTGGGGATCAGCATTCTGTGAAGTAGGCCCCCAGCCCCATTATGAATTGATACATCCAGGCAGTGGCAGCTGGGCCATGTCAGTGAGCTGGTGAATCCAGTCCAGGCTTTTGACTAAAATTGAAAAGAGCTAATGAAAATGCTAAAGAACCTGACCCTCAAAATAAGTCCAGCCACTTGGATAACCACTTTCAAGTTCAGATTAAAACCAGGAGTTGATTCGCTGACATGGGAAACACTAGCCAGTAGATCCAGAGACATAGGTTTAGCATTTCAGGAAGAACTATACAAGAACGTAGCACAGAGTGATGAGAATAATCATTAATACTGCCCAAGGTCACAGTCCACCAAGCATTCTTGCTATTCCACTCTACCCCATGTTTTAGAGATCCTTCCATGAGAAGCATAGTCCTAGGCAATTTCTGCACTAGACTGTTATAGTGCTATTATTCCACTTGCAACATCCTATGGAATCCTGGGGTTTGCAGTTTTGGGAGGGGCCAGCCTGCAAACCCCAGGATTCCATAGGATGTTGCAAGTGGAATAATAGCGCTATAACAGTCTAGTGCAGAAATGATCCTAGTCTTGTTCTGATTTATTTGACTGCAGTCTTTGTTCTGATTAATGACTGAGCCAGGGTATAGAAAATCTTGAACCATTTAAATATCTTTATTGTCTACTTTAAAATTATGTAAATTATCTGTGGTCATTCTTTTTGTTTTCTTAAATTTCAACCTTAAACCTGTCTTTGCATTTTCTTTCTTTACTTTCTTTAACAGTTATTCCAAGTCTTTGCTGCTTTCTGCTAGTCCTATAGCGTTATCTGCATATTTTAAGTTACTGCTTTTTCTTCCTCCAATTTTCCTGCCTACTTCCTCAATATCTAATCCATCTTTTTGTATGTTACAATTAGTGTACAAGTTAAACAGAAAGGATGATAAACTATAGCTTTCCCTGATCCCACAAAATGCAACTCTCCTTGATCCCACTGCCAATTGGAAACCATTTTCTTTCTCCATTCTATCCTGGCCTCTTGTCCTGAGTACAGATTATACACAGTAGAAGTGGAACAACGCTTTACACTGAAGAGTCAAGAACACCTCAGAGAGGGCAATAGTATTAGGGTTAGACAATCTGAGTGACCCAAAATGTCCTCCCTTCTGGTCTACCTAACTGGTGCCCTTTGTGATGTAAACTAATACTCTTAGTGATGTTTGTCCATCTCTTCTTTTCCCACCAGTCCTTGTATTGCTGTTCCCTAGAATGAAGCTAGATTAGATTAGCCTCATGGGTAATTTTCCTACCTTAGAATGGAGTTTCTATAATAAAGATTTTACTTTGTTTCTCTAAGCTGTTAGTGTCTTCCCTTCTTAATCAGATCTCTAGCTGCTGCACATACTTCCTATCAATGCATTAGTATAATCAAATGTTGTGGTGCACCCATTTCTTTCAGAGTGATCCATAAAGTTTCATAATCTAAACAGTAAAAGGCTTTGCTGCAGTTTATAAAGAACAGACTAATTTTCTTCTGAAATTCTTTGGTACACTCCATTAAACAATGTATGTTTGCAATATCATCCCTGGTGCCTCTTACTTTTCTGAATCCAGCTTGGACACCTTTCTCATTCCATCTATGGTAAAAGTCCTTTTTAAAAAAATGATCATCACTTTATTTGCATGGGAGATTAGTGCAATGAACTGATGATTGTTGCAATCCCTGAAGTCCCCTTTCTTGGGTATTGGAATGTATAGCAAGTGTTTGCAATGTGTGGACAATTGTTTTGTTTTCCGTTTCTTTTGACAGATTTTAGTTAGAACTAGAGTAGATTCTATCTATGTAGCTTGAAGTAGTTCCTAGTAGTTCCATCTGTTCCTAGTGATTTATTTCTAGTGCACCTTCCACTTCATTTTCTAAAATTGTGGGTTTATCTTCAAATGCTCTTCCTTGAATAAATCTGTCATCCTTTCATCTCTTTTATATAGTTGTTCAGTGTGTTGCTTCCATCATCTTTTTATTTCTTCTTGATTGTGCAGTGTGTTCCCCTGCTGGTCATTGAGCGTCTCCACTACTGTTTTGAATTTCCTTTTGATTTCTTGGATCTTGTGGAAGAGGTTTCCTGTTCTACTTTTTTTTATTTAATCTATTTCTCTCCATTGATTGTTACAGTAGTTTTCTTTGTCCCTGCACACAAGTCACTGAACACTTGAATTCAGAATTCTGGCCCTATTTTTGTCCCCTTTTACATTTGCTTCTTATCTGCCCTTAAATACTGGAGAGTTTCACCTGTCACCCACAGCAATTTTTATTTCTTGTTGGCTGCAGATAATGGTTGGAGGTTTTTTTTTATTTCATTCTTCCCTCAAAATGTGCCTGGTTTCAGTCTAGAGTTCTCCTTACTCCCAGCACTATTAGGCTTAATAGTGCACATCTATTTCTTATCTTATCTTTAAATTCTACAATGATGTTCCTCATGTTGTACTTTGGCATAGTAATTGATTTAGTTCTCCTTTAGCTTTAGTCTAGTTTTTTATATTATCAGTTTATGATCTATGCTATGATGTCTCCCTGATCTTGTTCTTGCAGAAAGAATGGAGCTTCTCCATCATCTGCTTTCAATTGTGTAATCAATTTGATTTCTATATGGACCATCAGGTGACGTCTGCGTATATTGTCACCTCTTTGGTTGCCTGAAGAATGTGTTTGCAGTGAACAAACTGACCCTACACAGCTCAGATCCAGGTTGAAGGACTGTGTTCTCCCCTATGAACCACCTTGGGCTTTGAGATCTGCTGGAGCTGCCCTTCTCTCTGTCCCACAACCTTCACAGGTGCATTTGGTGAGAACATGGCAGAGAGTCTTTTCAGTGGCTGCTCCCAGGCTCTGGAACTGCCTTCCCAGAGAGGTTAGATTAGCAGCCTCCCTGCCTTCTTTCCAGAGACAGTTAAAGACATTTTTATTTCAGCAGGCATTTAATATGTGATCATTACTTGGCTGAAGAAAGATCCTGGTTATTTTTAATTGTGATTTGTTAGTTGTTTTTAATATGTGTTTTAATTTTGCTTGAATTTATTACTGCTTGTTTCATTTGTGTTTTCACTTTTGTATATTAGATTTTTTTAAAGTATGCATTCTTTTTTAAAGTACTGTAAGCCACTTTGAGTCCTTTCAAGGAAAAAAGTGAGATAACAACAACAATAACAACAACAACAACTACAACAAAACTGTTGGCAGTTTTATTCAGTCAGTCATTCTCCTGCTTCATTTTTTGATCCTAGGCCAAATTTTCCTCTAATCTTTAATTCTGTTCTGTTTCCAACTTTTGCATTCCAGTTGCCTATGATTAACAACCACTCCTGCTTGTGTGTGTGATCAGTTTCCTGCTGGGCCCCAGCACAGAATCTTTTGGTTTCTTCCCTTTCTGCCTCTGTAGTTGTCGCGTCTCAGGCAGACCAGGCAACCAATTATCAAACCAGCAGGGCAGAGCTTACTCATGAGGCAAGAGCAGGAGTAGTCCAAACAAGGTTCAGGTCAGGAATGCGAATTCTAAGGCAAACAAATCCACAAAGGCAAATCCAAATCAGTATCAAACAAGCAGAGTTCCAAGAGAGTCAGGATTCAGGAAAACACAGCATAGAGCTTCAACCACCAGGAAGATCAGTTGTCAACCCTGGGAGGAGATGGGTCACCTGTTTGCTTTTTATAACTAATGGTGTTGCCACAGGTATCCCCCCTTTAAATCCCGTTTGCTACTTAAATGAGCTGAACGCCTGAGACCTTCTTTCTGGCATTGTCTTTCCCACAAGGTAAGAGTCTGTGCTGTTTCATCTTCTGATATTTGTTCCCTCTGCTCAGGGCCTTGCTGTCAGTTGTTATTTTCCAGTGAGCAAACTTCTGGGGAAACTTCTGCCTCAGATTCAGAATCTTCCTCCTCACTGTCAGGGACTCCAAGGCAGGGCATGACAGTAGTTGCAGCATAAACTTGGATTATGGTTCTATTGATGGATTTTCCCTGAAATCTTATTGATATTATTCATAAGACTTTGTGTTATATCCCTTGACTGTTTTTGCTACATCTCTCCTCCCTATTAATTCCATCCCATTTTTTTCTTAGATTTTCATTTCCTGAGAAAAACACTGTGTAATTATCTGACTGAAAATGACCCATTGCTGTCCACTTAAGCTTGGTCACCCTGAGTACTGCAGTGTTCATACATTCCATTTCTTGTTTTACAATGTCTATCTTCCCATGATTCATTCTTCTCACATTCCATGTTCCTATAAAAAGTGTTGTGCAAACTTCAGACTTTCCTTTCACCTCTGAGTGCATCGACAGATAAATGTCCTTTTGATTTGTGTCCAATTGCATCATTAACCACAGTGCTACTCATGCTTATTCTCTGCTCTTCTCCAGTAGCTTGTTGAGTGTCTTCCAACCTGGGAGTTTCATGTTCTGACACTGTCTGTTGTTTCATTTTGGATTGTCTCATCATAAGGTTTATAAGGTGAATGTCATCCTGCACTACTGCTGCTGCCCACTAGCTGTTTGGCAACATTTCATCTGGATCATCAGTAAAAGCCTGTCTTACATGGGAGACAAAAACAAAAATCTGAAATTGCTTTCAGTAAACAAAAATGCTTATTCTGTGGTTCCCAGTATGCCACAGGTGGGATTCTTGAGAAGTTGGCAAACTCTGAGTCCAGCCACAGTCTCCATCTTCAAAGGAGAAATGGAAGCCAGGGGGATGGTTTTCTGCAACTGCTGCAGCCCAGTAGCTGTTTGGCACATTTAGCAAAAGCCTATCTGACATGGGAGACCCTACCAGCAGCTCTGCTATCATCATCGTAGCCTCTTCCGTCACCGGAGCATGCAATCCCATCACCACAGAAATGTAATGCCATGGTGGGAATGGTAACCCATTCATACTACAGAATGCTACTGCTATTATTCCACTTTAACTGCCATGGTTTCATTCTATGGGATCATGGGACTGGCAGCTTAGGCAGTGGCATTTAGAATTTGCAGCCAGAATTCTCCAGTGCCTCACCAAACTACAGATCCCAGAATCCCATTGGATGGAAGTTTGGTGGTTAAAATGGAATAACAGTGCTGTAATTATGTAGTGTGAGTGTTGTAGGATAGCTACTAAACAGTTATAAAAGAAAGTGCAACAGCTCATCATCACTTTTCAAGCTGCCAGCCATGACATGCATAACCAATAGAATACAGAAGAGTATTTGTCTGTGTGAATTTACACATTTATGTATGAGAGAAACAGCGAGAGGAAAATATAGAGAGAGGGAGAGAGAATGAGAATGGGAATGAGACTGATTCCACATTACAGTTACAGCAGTTTGATAACACTTTACCTGTCATGGCTCCATCCTGTGGAATCCTGGGATTTTTAATTATGGAGGTTCTTAGAATTCTCTCACAAGGAGGTCTTGTCCAATTGGTTGAAGTACATAAGAAAATTGCTCATACTTTGCAAAACTACAGATCCTATAAGTCCTTGAAGTGACATTAAACTGCTGTAACTTTGTAGTATAGATAACACTGTATGTGTCTCTGTTTATATATTCATGGCAAAATGTACTGTTTCATCACCCATTCAACAAATGATGAATATAGTGAGTGACTGTGCTTAGAACAATGGTTGGAAATTTGGCATCTTACATGACAACAGTAAATTATACATGCAAAATAAGCATCAAAGTGATCAAAGGGGCAGCCACGTACAAAAAGTAAATACGAAAACAAAGGTTGCCATGTTAATCTAGGAGAATAAAACAGAACAAAATTCAACTTTATAGGCCCAATTAACATTCCATGTCAGTATTGGAGCTTTCAGGTTCTCCAGTGAAGATCTTCTTCATTAAGTCAGATAATAATAAAGAGAACGGGAGGAGAGATGTAATGAGATGGGACATAAAGAACCAAGGAGACCCAAAAACATATCTCTGGCTAAATTTTGAGACTTATGCCATTTCCACAGTGGTGTATAGTGCTATTTATTCCACTTTCAACAGAATCCTGGGGTTTGCAGTTTAGGGAGAGACATTCAGAATTCTCAGCCACAGAGCTCTTTGGCCTCAGTAAACTACAAACCCCAGAATTCCATAGGATGTTGAAAGTGAAATAATAGCACTATAACAGTGTAGGGTGAAAATGGCCTCAGTTTTTCCTGCATATCCCCTCCCTAATTTTTGTACCACCTAACAAGATGAAAAATTCTGAGAAACCTGAAAACTTGCATACTTTTCTGGAATATTTGCTAGTCCCTAATTAATTGCTTCCCTGTGAAGAATAATAGTAATAAAAAGTATGATATTCAGAAGTGGACTCTGTGAAGGGAAACCTTGAAGACATTTGGAGTGTCTTTTAATATAGGACTGAGCTACATCTTTGTTCTGATTTTTGAGAGTCAAGTACTCGGATATTGAAACCTTTTAAAATAAACTTAAGAAGAGCCAAGGCAACAGGTTGTTGCTTTTGAAAATCAGACCACTGGGTTTATGTTCAGCAACTTTGTTAAAATCTAGTCTAGGTTTTGCTGCTTGGAGGCGTGCTCTGGGTAATAAGATTATCCAGCCAGTCGCGTCTCTGTGTTCTGCACTGCAGAACAAAGGAAGAACCATGCATTTGCCAATACAATGCACAACAGCATTACCGTTGTTTGCAGATGGAAAATGCTACACTGCAATCTCTGGAGCTAGTTAAAGGGGTTCCATTTCAACGCTGCTACTTTCATCTGTGGAGATCAAAAGCTATGCTCCAAATTGAATTACTCAAAACTGCCATAACATGTGGCAACCTGTAGGAACCAATCTGTATGATGTTTTAATGGCTTGTGTGTGACACACTGCAGATTTCTTTTTCCCAATCCTTGGAGGAAAGGGTGGGGGAGAAATCAATAACATACAAAAGAGAAACATTCATTTTTACTGGAAATGACCTCCTTTGAGGCAACACAGGCAGTGTTTAAAAGAGCTTTCAATACTTGTTTTGATATTCTTAGTGCTTCAGGCAAACATTGCATTTAATAAAGATTTTAGATCAATGTGTGTTTCATGAAATTTACTTGGGGCATGTAGGGGAATTAGATCAGGCTGTGGCTTAAGCCTTTTTTTTCCTTTTTCTTTTTCTTTTTTGGTATTTATTTTCAGACTGAAACTTTAGAAATGGCATCTTCACATATATCTTGTGGAGCAAGAAAGGGGAAGAACAAGTTTCAGTCCAGAACATGAATAGAGAATTGCATTCTATCTCTAGAAGACCACTTGACTCAAACTTTTTTTCTTAGTTCCTGTCACTCCTGATTAAAGATGCTTCTTAACTGCTCCTTATCCAGAGAGTTGCAAATCAACTGAGTTTGTTTCCAGAATCTGAAAAAAAAAAATTATTATTATTATTATTTGGACTATAATTCCCTGAATCCTGAAACCAGCTTGGCCACTGACTGAAGCAGTCTGGAAGTTAATGTCCAAAAAAAAGACCTTTTTTTCAAGTTCTGCTTGTTTACAAAGTAGGAGCAATGCATTGAGAAGCTTCTGTCAATCCATTTTTTAAGAAATCTGGATTTTGTACCGAGCATGGAACATAAACAGTTTGCCCTATCTAACACTTCCTCGTTTGTGCCTCTTCTTCCTCCATTAACAAAATGGCACTGTAAATTGTAATGTTTGTAATTATATTTATGTGATTGTGCGTACAATTACACTGAAATTCTTTTTTTCCCTCTAAAGTTTTACCAATGTGCAACCTTTTGTGCAGAATTCCTAGCAATATAAGCCTCAAATGTCCACATAGCTATGAACTGTTGAAAGGTCATCTGTATAATTACAGTATGGCTGCTTTTTTTATTTAATGTAGTGGATTGTGAATATGCTGAGGAAAATGGAAGTAACTGCAAAGCATACATGCGGGCCAGCTCTACCCTTAGGTGATAAGAGACAGTGGCTTCAGATAGCAAGTAGTGGGCAATAGAATGGAAGAATCCAACCCATCCACTGGCCTTCCCCTGGAATTCTCTCCAAGCATGATCAGATTTCTAGACTAACCACGTTGGCTGGGAGATTATAGTGGTTAAATCCCTGTGATAGTGAGGCCTTCTCGTTGCTGGCGTGCACTGGCTATCTCAACCATATGCAAAATATCACAAATATTAACACTGAGAAGGGCCCCAGTCTGAGTAAACAAGCAAAAGGCAATCTTTCCAGTCTCACTGGCGTCATAGAGACACATGTGTTGCATTTCTGTTCTGGAAGTATGTATAGAAATCATCCTATCTCAGGCCAGAATTCAGGAGCAGAGCAACTTCATACATGTTGCTGCTATATGCTCTCATGTTGACTTTGACTGATGGCAAACATATAAATGATGGACCTCCAATCCATCTGTAATGTAGTCTTCCTCTTTTCCTGCTGCCTTCAACTTTACCAGGCATCATCATCAAATCATGAGTCATGTTTTGTAATGATCTGTCCAAATTATGATAGCCTCATTTGCCATCTAAGGACATGTCAGGCTTAATTTGCTCTAGGATTCATTTATTTGCCTTTCAGGCAGCCCATGATGTCTGTAACACTCTCCTCTAGCACCACATTTCAAATGAACAGGGGAAATTTACTTATTAGCTTTTTAAGCATATGGTGGACTCTCTCTGCCTCCAGTTGTGTCCAACACTGTGAATCAATTTAAGCTCAAGTAGGGTCACTGGCCCAAGACCTCCCAGTCATCTTCATGGCTGTGTAGAGGTTTGAACCAAGATCTTCCTGGTTGTAGTCTGACACTCTAACCACAAGTTCCACAATAGGGCATTCCACATTTATAAATCCAGGCTTGTGGTTCACATCCAAGGCATTGGAAGTAGTATTTAAAATGTAAAATGTCAGAATCTGTGTCCCAGTTTTCATTATCAGTTCTGACATTTACAAATCCCCATCTATACCTTCCATAACAGTAATCATAGGGTAACATCATTAGGGTAATTGTCCACCATAAGGGTAATTTCCCTTCACTTGGGAAAAACAGCAAGTTCCTTTCCACGTTCACCCTGAGAATACAGCTCAATTTCACTGCATTGTGAATGAAGGTGGTTCAGTTTCACTGCATTGTGGATTTGTCTGCACTAATCTTTTTTCTTGGCAGTTGTTACTAGGATTAGACTGCACTGCTTGCACTATGCATGTCATTTCCCGGTTAGCCATTTTTTCCTGCCAGATTCTTTTCTTTGCAATCTGTACTACTGTTGCTAATCTTGCCATGTGAGTTTCCCATGCAGTCCTGACTTCTAATGGGAAGATTAACAAACACTTTATCCCTATGGTGCCTCCTAATTAATTAATTATTAACTTGTTTATTTATATCGTGCCATCACTATACATGGCACTTTACAAGTAAAAGAACAACAAACTGTTCCCTGCCTTCAGGCTTGCAAGCTAATGAAGACATGACACAAAAGAAAAAGGAGAGGGCATGCGGGGGGGGGGTAACTGCCTCTTCATCTTCCCTCCCCACTCCCCGCTTTCTTCTTGTCATCTCTTCAACCTTTTTTAGGCACAGCCAGCTGGCGGCTTCCATGTCATTGGGGTGTTGAGTCTGCTCTGGATTTTAATCTGAACTTTAAATAAGCTATCCAAGGAGCTGAATCTCTTTTGGAATAGATTTCAACCCACTGGGGACCTTTCCACCCTACACTGTTTTGAAGGGATGTCATGTCAAGGAGTGAGCAGACTTGTTTTCCACTGTTCCACAGACTAGGACAAAGAGCAATGGATTCAAGCTAAAGGAAAGGAGATTCCACCTGAACCTCAAGAAGAACTTCCTGATGGTCAGAGCTGTCCGGCAGTGGAATATGCTGCCTCAGAGTGTGGTGGAGTCTCCTTCTTTGGAGGTTTTTAAGCAGAGGCTGGATGGCCATCTGTCGGGAGTGCTTTGATGTGGGTTCTTGCATAGCAGGGGGTTGGACTAGATGGCCCCTGTGGTCTCTTCCAATTCTATGATTCTATGTGTTACCCTGATTTCTGGGGTTCCTTGGGGGACACCTCAATGTGCTCCTAAATAATGGGGAAAGGGAATTAGCCAAGCTGTAGCACTACAAGAAGCAGGGTAACCTAGCGAGATCTTAAACCCAATGTTTACAGGGTCAGGCCGAGTCAAAAGCCAAGCCGAATTAAATTATAATTGTTTTCTTTATTTAAAAGACAGTTACTGCACACTTACGTACTCACTCACACAGACCTAAGAAAATAAAGGGAGGAAATTTGATAGGGGATTTTAAGAAGGATTTTCAGGGGAAATACTACACCTGATCCTGTAGCCCGGGTAGCCAGAAGAAAATCAGTAAGTCTGGAACAGAGATTCTCAACGCATGGAAGCTGAGGGAAAGTCTCAGCAAACAAAGCGGCTGCAAGGAGGGATGACAACCATGAACGATCCGAGGAAGTGCTCAAAATCAGGGGTTCTTATAGGGAGAAATGTGCCTGTAGCGTAGTCTGTTCCCAGGGAGAACAATGGGTTTCGGGTTGGAGACAAAGCCTCCGAAAGGTCAGCACTTAAGATGATTGGATTTTGATGGAGTTGTTTATAGCGCAGACAGCATGCAAATGAGGAGTGCTTTACAGTGTCATGCACCGAGATTTATTTTGGTACTTTTGATCCAGGGATAAATCTAGTCACCCCAGACTATAGGATTTTCAATAGAGACACATGAGAAACCAGATCTGGATTTAAACACTATGCATGTAACATTTATTAAGACACAAAATACAAAATCACAAATATCAAGAGAGCTCTTTCTCACACACAAGCATTCACACCATACTCACACACACGGTCCCTTCCGCTGAATCGTTGATCAGGCGTTCCCGGAAAGGTGGATGACCCCCATTTGCCGCGGCAGAAGAGTCATAAAATGAAGCTGGAAATCTCCCCCTCTTTATAACCATGTTCTTCACTTCTTGAGGAAAAGACATGTTCTGATGGCTGTCATGGTTCCAGGACTCTCATTGTGTACAGGCAATCAAGCAATTAAAGAATAGTTCATTTCATTATGTACCTCACTAATAAAAGGTTACTAAAATAGAAGAATAGCTCATGCATCATGTTGTCAGGAAATGCACTATGCAGCAGTCCTATGTATCAAATGCCTCAGTAGTTTTCAGTCATGCAAGGTAGGGTCAGAACATCAGCGCTGTCAGCCTAAAGGTGTGTTACTTTGCAAACATTCTTCTCCGGCCAAATCAGCATTCTGTGAGTCCTCAATTTCACTGTCCAAAGAATCCTCGCTTCACAGTCCAAATTTCATCCTACATTAATGCATTGCGAGACGCCATTTTACTTGCTCTTCTCTGGTTCAGGACCTCATACTTTCAGCAGGATCCCACTCAATTCCTCACAACAGTTGGGTAGTTAGAAGCACTAATCTTGTCAAGCTGACGGTTCGGGGCAGAGAATCTTTTGTATGCCTGGTGCATACTTAATTTAGTTTCAAAGTGTACTTGCCTGGAGGTCTCCTGAAGCTGCGTACCGGAAAATTACTGGCCTGCCTGGGATTTTTCAGCCATTCGGCCGTGTCCGTGTTCGTGCTTATCCGGGGCCTCTCAAGCACATGGAGGGGAAAAGTTTGGAATGGCCAACCTTTTTATATCAAATTATATTTAGTAAGCCCTGGGCTCGGACTATGGACCACAGTAACATATGCTTCTATTATTCCACTTTCAACATCCTATGGAATTCTGGGGTTTGTAATTTACTGAGGCCAAAGAGCTCTCTGGCTGAGAATTCCAAATGCCCCTCCCGAAACTGCAAACCCCAGGATTCCACAGGATGTTGAAAGTGGAATAATAACACTATAACGGTGTAGTGCAGAAAGGCCCTGGATAGCAATTTTTTGCATTCCAGGCTAAAACCTGAGGTATATTCAATGCTCGTCTGACACGGTAGTCACAACTGCCAGCAGGCCTGGCCCTCTTAGCCACTATGTTAGCCTCTACTTTAGCTGTGGTTTCCTGAACTAGATGGGGGATGGAGTAGATGGCTTTGGGTGTTCCTTGCAACTCTATGGTTGCAGTTTTGGGAGGCAGAGGGGGCAGTTACCTCAGGAAACACCCACTGAGTGGTGTGGAGGGGGAAGTAACAGCAGCCTTCTGGCCTTTTGGTTTAATGAAAGAATTGAATCCCCTGCCTTGGATCCCCCAAACTAGCTTCCTGAACCCAGATATGGTGAAGGATGCTGTCCCAGGACCTGTGCTGAAATAAGGCTCAGCTACAAGTCCTGTTGGTTCCTGCAGGCGAAATGGAGTGGGGCCCCTGACCTTATCCTTTGCCTCAGGAAGCAATGTGCCCTGTGACCAGTGTCTTGAATGGAAAGTGTACAGAGAGGATCAACATTTCAGTGGCAGAGCTCAGCTTTCTTTCCAGAACGTTCCAGATTCAGTCTCCAGTATCTCCCGTTCAAAGAATTTCTCACAGAAGATCTGGAAGAAAGACTTCTTCCTCAGACATTACAGAGGGCACCAATAGTGGACTTAATGAACTGACTGTTTGACAGTAACTGACAGCATAAAACAGCTTCATACGTGTGCTGCTGCTGCTGTTGTTGTTGTGCTTTCAAGTCATTTCTGCCTTATGGTGACCCTAAGGTGTATCTATCATGGGGTTTTCCTGGCAGAATTTCTTCAAAGAGAGTTTGCCCTTGCCTTTCGCTGAGACTGAGAGACTTGCCCGAGGTCACCCAGTGAGTTTCCATGGCCAAGGAAGGATTCAAACTCTACCCTCTCAGTGTCCTAGTCCAACACTCAGACTATTACACTGCACTGTCTGTCATGTGTGCTGTACCTTGTTTAATATTTTTAAAAGAAAAAAAAATAGGTCTGTATCAACACAAAACTCAAACCACTTGAATCAGATGTTAGGTATTTTCACCTGGATGTTTTCCTGAAAAGTTGTTGTTGTTCACAAGTATTAATTACTGAGGAATCTGAGAGACAATAGTGTATCTCACAAGTACAGTAATTAATATTTGCAAGTTGATGATGAGCAACAACTAGTCTCACACCACCATGCATACACAGCGCCTAGCAAAGAGATAAAGCAGATTTAATCTTTTTAGTAAAAACATATGAATATTAAAGGTTTTGTAACACTCCATGATGAGGAGACTGAAACATGTGTCCTTCAAGCCTGGAGGAGAGAGAACTACAAACTATAAAATGAACAAACTCAGACTAACTCTAGGCTGTGATTCAGGAAGAGAGAAGATGTAACTAAAACTAAAACAGAGGAAATGACATGAATACATGCAATGTCTATATTCTTAGAGCAGTGGTTCTCAACCTTCCTAATGCTGCGACCCCTTAATACAGTTCCTCATGTTGTGGTACCTCATGTTATTATTTATTTATCTATTTAATTAATTAATTAGTTATTTCGAACATCAAATAGATTGGAAACACTGCCCTAAATCACTGCTCTGGATAGACTTCTAATGCCTAAAAACTGGTAACCTTCACCCCCTTTTTTTAAGCACAGAAAGCATCCATCAATGCCAAAATTAAGGCAGTAGTTCTAGTTCTGAATGTTGGGTTTCCACAGTTCAAAAAGCCAGTCACTCCCAAAGGCAATGCCGAAACAGTCCACGTTTTACACGAGGCGCAGGGAGGAAAGGACAGGGAGAGAGGAAAGATGGTGGCGGCATAAGCAGACGCATTTTGTTTCACTCCCTCCCTCCCTCCCTCCCTCCCTTAAAGGGAGTGCGGACGCTGAACATACAAAAAGCGAGGAATGCAAGACAGTCAGGGCGAAGAACACAACATGTGCATGTGGCAAGCGCCAAGGGTCCACGCACAACAAAAGCGAGAAGAGAAAGTCATCCTGGCTATTTCTGCACTAGACTGTTATAGCGCTATTATTCCACTTTCACCATCCTATGCAATCCTGGGGTTTTCAGTTTGAACTGCAAACCCCAGGATTCCACAGGATGGTGAAAGTGGAATCATAGCACTATAACACTGGAATGTGGAAATGGCCAAAGTCCACAGGATGGATCAGAGCAGCGCTTTGGGGTCAACCCCCCCCAAAAAAAAACCCTACCAAGGAGCCTCAGGGGCTCTAGCTACACAAACCGAAGCCCTTGGCTAACGCCCCCTGCTCCTTTCCCGACCGAGTTCTCGGTCTCGGAGGGACCGATCTCCCCTGTTGGATGGCAGATCCGCCGCAGGAAAGTTTCCCCCTTTTCCTGCCGGACCAAAGGCGACAGCCACACCAACAACTCCCACGGAGTGGCGTGCTCAGAATGAATGGGCAACCGGGCGATCACCGCTGCTGCAGCCCCACCACTTTGGGAAGCAAGTGGAGCCCAGCTGCTCGCTCACCCCGGCAAGCAACTCTGTTCGCCGGCATGAATGAGGTGAGGTGAAGAGGGTGAGGGCATGGGGTTTTACCTCCCAGACGTCCTGCTGCAGCACCATAAACCCTGAATGGGAAGCCCTCTGTGTGTGTGTGTGGGTGTGTGGGTGGTGCGGGTGCAAGCATCCAAGCAGCGCCCGGCTGCTCACTCGCCCCAGCAAGCAACTCTGATTCTGGAAGCCGGCATGAAGGGGAAAGGGAACACTGAAGGGGAAGCCCTCTGTGTGTGTATCTGTGTGTGGTGCAGGCGTGAGTGTCCTAGCAGCGCCGGGCTGCGCCTGGCTGCACGCCTCCTTTCCCCTTCCACCTGCGCAGGGTCTCCTCTCCTCTCCTCTCCTCTCCTCACCTCCGCCTTAACGCTCTGGCTCCATCTCTCTCCTCTCGGTGTCCTCACCTCCGCCTTAACATTCAGGCTCCAGCTCTCTCCTCCCGCTCTGCGCACTAGACTGTTATAGCGCTATTATTCCACTTTCGGCTCCACCTCAGGCTCCTCCAGTGCTTTCCCACCAGGCAAGGAAAGACGGGGAAACACCCAGCATGCCTCCTCTCCCCTCCTCGCAGTGCAGGGGTCTCAAAAGCACTGCTCCCATTGGCTGTGAGGCCACCTTCTTTTAAAAGGGGGGGCAGGATTGAGGAGCGGCGACCCCTGTGAAATGGTCGTTCGACCCCCAAAGGAGTCCTGACCCCCAGGTTGAGAACCACTGTCTTAGAGACACATGCAAGGTAATCAGTGAGTATAGGCATGCTAAAGTGGCAACTTCTAACATTAAGAGAGACAGCCCACTGAATTAGCACCAATTTCTAGGTAGAAATAACAATTGAATTTAGGCTAGTATGTGAAATGGTAGACACTGACCCACCCACCCTCAAATTCTGTCACAGTCTACGGACATAATCCTATTGATGCATTATGCACAGTGGTACAGAATGTGTCATCTGTGAGCAGCCTCTGGCTAGCATCCTGTTAGTGACATGTAGAGGCTTAAGTCCAACTTACACCTGTGTATGTCTCTCCTGCCCTTTGTCATTGTGAAGGTTGGAATTCTCTTCTTCTCTTTCCCAGTGACTAAACTCCCCCTGACAAACCATGCACCTTCCCCACCCTCTGCCACCATTGTAGTAGACAATGAAGAGCAAGTAATGACCACGAGGCATCGAGCTACATGGCTGTAACCAGATGACCACCAATGGAGGCATCTTCCTGGGAAATGATGTCATTGTCATGCATCTGACTACAGTCACATAGCCAGACACCTTGCAGCCATCCCCTGCTCTCCATCAGCCACTACATAGTCATGCAAGGGAGAACAGGGAGTTCTGTGGGAGGGCAGTGGGGGAGACATTTTATAATTCTGTCATGATAGACCTTTACTATACATCACTCAGTGCAGGATCTTGGCCAGTGCCATGGCTTCTTCCCGCCTGCCCTTAGCCATCTACACATTGGTGCAGTGCAGCAGCAGAATTCTAGCCTATGTGTTTTGAGGATCAGTGACTATATATCAACAGCACACTCCTTGTCCTTGTAGTATAATAAGTGTGAATAGTTAGTGCTATGAAAAAATAAAACT
This sequence comes from Ctenosaura bakeri, assembly GCA_948474755.1. NCBI lineage: Eukaryota > Metazoa > Chordata > Lepidosauria > Squamata > Iguanidae > Ctenosaura > Ctenosaura bakeri. Next base: position 472,771 of record CAOLHI010000322.1, on the reverse strand, counting down.
AAAAAGCATCACAAACATGGAAGTGATGGCATCAACATCACCTGAAAGTTGTGATATTTGGACCTGGACTTGGAAGCAAGTCTCAGAATATTTAGGAGCTATTTACATTTCAAGGGAGTACTCCCTTGGAGCCAATGGCAGTTTCCCTTGAAATGCAAATAATAGCTTGAGAGACATGGGAAGAGGGCATAAGGACCTTCCAGAGGAAAAGAATTAAACTCTTCCCCTCCACTCCCCATGGTCCTGAGCTCACTGACTGCTCTATACATTATTTAAAAATACATGCAATTAGACTTACATCTAAATCACATCCTAAGTCAGGATAAACTGATGGAGGCCTAACTGTGTATATCTGCATGCAGTTTTTAATTGGTTTTAATCACAGAATTGTAGAAAGATGGAGTTGGGAGGAATCCCAAGGGCCATCTAATTCAGCCCCTGCTAAGGCAGAAATCAAAAGCGACAGCATACCTGGGAAGTGGCCATCCCAACTTCTGCTTTAAAACATCCAACAAAGGACAATCCAATAGCTTCCATTTCTAGTCTATTTCACTGTTGAACATTTCTCACCATCAGGAAAGTCTGTTTACTTGAAGTCTTCTTTTTGTAATATGAATCTATTGGTTCAGGTCTTTCCCTCTGGAGCAGCAGAAACCACACTTGTGCCATCTTCCTCATAGTAGCCCTTCAATAATTTAAAGATGACTGTCATATCATCTCAATCTGCTCTTCTCTAGACAAAATTCCCCCAGCTGTTCCTCACAGGGCTTCATTTCTAAAGCTTTTAACATCTTGGTTGACCTCTTCTGGACACATTCTAGTTTGATAATGTTGTGCTGTTTAAACTTTTTAAAACACCATTGTTGTTTTATAACTCAACTTGTGCGGGATATACCATAAAAGGGAGCAGGAATAGAAATGTACTGAAATAAATAAGTAAATAAATAAATATTACAATCTGAGGTGCTGCTAAAGTTTCTGGGCAAAAATGGAAGTGAATTCTCTGTTATGAGCTTCTTAGGGTTGTGGATTTTGCTGCATTTTTCTAAAGGTGCAATTACCTGAAACATTCTTTGCTTCCTATCTTTTCCTCTTGTCAAGTGCTGCAATCTCTTTTAAGTACATGTGCGATCTTGCCATCATTTTTTCTCGTCTCTATCTATAACTGCATTTCATTTCATTTCATTTTTTAAAGCTAATGGAAATGTCAGTCTCATGCACTGTAAGAGTCATTTTTAACTTGTTAAATGTGGAGTAGCCTTTGCCTTGTTTAAGGGCCAGAGGGAGTAAGAGTCCAGAATGGGTTTGTTTTCTCAGATTTTATCTCTTGAGGGGCTTCTCCAGAAAGCCAAACAAAACAGACTGCCTGACAGTGGCAAGCAAAAAGAGATAAAATAATTGCCTGCTCTTGTGAACCCTCTGTGCTGCTGCAACAGCTAATTGGATCTGGAGGTGGGCTCATAACTATGGCCCAAAATGGTTATGCATCCCCATGCTCTGACCCCAGGGCTAAGCACCTAGATAAGTTTGGCACAGCAACATCCAAATCTTACTAAGTCAGGTCAGGTTGGCCGAGGCACAGGGTTGCTGCCAACAATTTCAGGCTCACAATCAAATATATCATTTAGTGGTTCCAGAATTTAGTGTTTGAAAACAAAATTATTTTTGAGTACGACCTGCAGAATCCCCAAGCCAGCAGTTTTTGGGGGTTGTGTTTTTGTTTTTGTAAGTTGTAGTCTAGAACAGCACTTCTCAGGTTGTTACAGGAGACCTACTGGCATGTATATTTTTTTTTCCAGTGGGCCAGGAACCAACATTATATTTGTGCCTGCTGAATACAATTCTTTCTTTCTGTTCTGGAAACTCAGTGCCTCACATACATTGGCACTTGCTCAAGGATGACCACTTTGAGCAATGTTGTTATTATTGACTACCTTCAATCCATTTCCAACTTATGGTGACCCTAAGTTGAACCTATCATGGGATTTTCTGGGGCTGAGAGTGTGTGGCATGCCCTGGTCTTTAAAAGGATAACCCTTTTGACCTCTGCTCCAGATTTTTCATCTAGACCCAGTCCAAGGTGTGTTCATGCCTGAAATAGCAGCCTCTCTCCAATCCATGTTTTGAAGCAGCCAAATCTTACTTCAAAATTCAGCTATGTATTTAAGTCTTTTACTCCAAGTCTGAAGTCAAGTCGCAAGTCTCTACCTTCAAGTCTCAAGTCAAGTCTCAAGTCCCTGCAAGATACTTTCAGGTCAAGTCTTGGATCAAGTCTCAAGTCTGGGAGCCAACTTTGTACCCCAACCTATATTCCAGAATTTCTGGACAGAGTCAAAAGTCAGTTTTAACAATTTAAGTAGAGTTGGTCTTCTACTTTTGTGATTTTGCCATCTGCAGCTTCAGAAGTGGGTAATAGGATCCTTCTTACTTCCTGTTTGCAAAGCTGGAGGCTTTTCCAGAAGTGGAGAATGGGATCTTTCTTATTCCCCATTATTGAAGGTTCAAGAGCTTTAGAAGGAAAGATCCTTCCTCCTCAAGCGCATTGCCTAACACATTTTCTGTTCAACTCTGAAATACGCACCCTGTACTCTGGGCATGAGTCTTGCCTTCTGCTTTTAGAAAAAGTTTTAGAAAGCTCCTCCTATATGTAGCAGGAACTGGCTGCTGAGCAAACCTCAACCCCACCTCAAGCCTATTGCCTAACTCATTTGCTGTTCCCCCGAGAAATGTGTCCACACTTTGGGCTTGACACAGATTGTCATGTGACCAGTCAGTGGTAAGGTTTCTGGATGAATGTGATATATTACTGAATCAAGGACAGCAAGTCAGTCACTGAAAATATACAAGTCTCAAGTCGAGTTGAGTCAGCGTCTAATTTTTGCTGAGCCAAGTCAAGTCACTGAAGTGACTTGAATCTGACTTGAGTCCGAGTCTGTTGGCTTGAGTCTACATCACTGTCGAAATTAATGATGAAATAGCATCCTTCAATTGCACCTAGTGGCAGCAAGCTAGTTTAGAGGCCCAGGGACAAGTTGGGTGCCACACACAGCTATATGTTCCAGTATAGTGAAACAGCGAGAGGGTTAAGGGGAAGCTGCTACTACTCCTTCCCTCTCATCTGCCACCTGAGGCAGTTGATTCACTCTTCCTAATGGTAGGGGTGGTCTCCACAGATAGATAAAAGGTCATACACTTATTGATCATAACAGGTTCATGAATGTGAAGGGTACCATATATCTCATTTTTGTGCATCCAAATGAACTCTATGCTTTCTTTCTTTTAAGGCCTTTTTGTTTGTTTATTTCCAACAATATCAGAAACAGAATCAACATGAGGGATGGGGTCTTGATATAGGAAACAGTTTGGAATGCTTGGTATATGAAACAGCTACTAAATTGCTGTTATTCTTCAACCAGATGTGAGGATTTTTCTTCACACTTCCATTTTTCCTGTTTTTAATCTTCACTCTAGCTATGTGATTTTCTTTCCCCCCCTCTCTCTCTCTTTCTTTTTTACTTCTTTCAAGGTCACCTGCTCCCACCTGCAGAGGCACATTTAATTTTTCACCAGAGATATCAGAACTGTTTCTTATTATGCCTAGTATAAGGTTTTCGCCTGCTCATTTTATTCAACATATGTTCTGTTGCAGCTGGCTCAAACCTTCTGGGGAAGCAAAGTGTTAAGACACTAAGATTGCTGGCAGGACGGCCTTCCATTTTCTTATTAGCAATTAAGCTGATGAACATCAATTTCTGTGGGAAACCATAATCTCCAAAACTATCAAAATGGCCAAGGAAAGGTTTATGCGGGAAGGGTAACAAGCATACTATTTCAAAATCTTTACTCCATTAATTTGAAATTCCCCCAAGTGATTTCTTTTCCCTCTAGGCATTGTGAAAACAGAGACTTCACAAGTGCCTTTGACATCCTATTAAAGCTAATACCAAATTCCCACACATATTTCAGATCAGGATTACATTCTTTATAGCTTAGTGCTGTGAGCTCCCTTGCCATAGCATAAGACCCTAACAGCAGGGTGAAGGGATAAGCCATCACCAACTCCTTGAGAAATTAATCATGATGGTAAGTTCACTTGCTATATGGTATTGCCAATAGCTTCTAAGGCTTACAAGTTTGGTTTTCTGGGACAGAGGATTAAATCCAAGGGGAGACATGCTATGGAATCTGTGATTCTGCCACTGGCAAAACACACACCAAATCTGTTACAGCATCTGTTGTAGTCTCAGAGGCTTCAGTGACACATTAGGCTGGGGAGAAGATAATGCAATGATTCTGGGGGGAGGGGGGCAATTTTCTGCTTTGGGACCCTCCAAGCTTATTGGACAGCCAAAAAGTTTTTAAAAAAACACTGTCAGAAAGTCCATTTCTGATTTTGCAAAACAGCAGAGAGTTTTTTAGAAAACATTGTTCAGTGCAGAGGGCTACAACCTGTTTAAAAGATGACGGGCTGTTCCTGGGGAGCTTCCGGAAGACGCCATTCATCTTTTGTGGGGCCAGAAAGGGGGTAGTCTAAGGAATACAGAAAGGTTGAGAGCTACAAAAACAGACTTAGGGGAGGGCTTCATTTAATCCAAGGGCTGCACTTTGCCCAATTTTTTTTATTTTTTTTATTTATTTATTTATTTATTTGTTTGTTTGTTTGTTTGTTTGTTTGTTTGTATCCCGCCTCTCCATATGGATCGAGGCGGCGAACAACTTAGAAATAGCATGTATTTCGATACATTTTTCTATACATGCCCCCAACAAGCTGGGTACTCATTTTACCGACCTACGGAAGGATGGAAGGCTGAGTCAACCTTGCAGCCCGGCAGGATCGAACTCATAACCTTGTGGCTTGCAGTACTGGCATTTAACCACTGTGCCACCAGGGCACCTCTGCATTAGGCTTTGGTGTGATGTGATTTTTCCACTGATATAATGATGTTATGCTGTCAAGCCATTATGGAAGGTCATTCTGCTGTTCCATGGTTAGACCTCCTCTATTGTTTCAGAACTGTGTATAGTCCTTGGGATCCCTTGGTGCTGAACACTGACACACATTATTGCTATAGTATAAGCTTTATTGGTGGTAGATGATGAAGCAGGTGGTACACAGCAAAGAAGCATTCCAGCCCTTTTACTGTTGGGATAGAGCATCCCCTCACAGCCAGTGGTAAAACTGATCCCCCAACTAATTCTACCCAGGCTATCTCCAGCCAACAATCAAATTCCCCATCACTGGCTCTGTGGGGCACCAGGGTAGGGGCACTGCTATCCCAAGCAGAGGCCAATGGGTTATATAGTGTAGAAGCACAAACATAGCTCATCTGTTAGTAGCCATACATCTCCATGCTTTGATATGATCTAATTGGCAAAATATATTAATTGGCAGTTATGTTTAATTGGAATAAAATATAAACTATATACTCTAATGACTGGAAGCCATGTGGAAGAAGAGACCCTGGATGAAAAACAGGCCAAAAGGTGGCCCCCAGCATGGCCAGGTTGTAAAGATAATCCTTTCAATGAGAACAATAGCCAAGCTCGGAGCAGAGCAAACACCCCTGCTGTGTGCCTTTCCTACCGAAGCCTTGCCCAGTAATATCACCCAACCAAGACATTGAAACAATCAGTCTATTCAAGACCCCTTTTGCTTATCCTTCCAGAAAGCACTCCAGAAAGCACACTCCTTCAGGGAGGGAAATAGAGTGTAAAAATCCCCATTTTTGAGGAACTAGCTTTGCGGTTCACCAGTTGCTGAATGTTTCTTTGCCAGTTTGCTTCCCAGCTGTGTCCTGTTCTTAGACACAGAGCCACATTGCCGCTTCTGCACTACTCTTCTGGATTGGTAATTATAACCTCAAACCCTCAGCCTCTCTATCCATAATTTTTCCTCCTCTTATCCTTTGGTTAGCCCTGGTGTGAATGTGTGATTGTTTGTATCTTGTGTGCATGCATGAGTGAATTTCCCTCAATATAACACATATTTTGTTTACATTTGAATCTCTGGCAGGTTGTCTCCTGCAAGACCCTGTAAACATTGGTGGAAAGATCTTGTTACCCCCTCTTGCAGGCCTCCTAATTTTGAGCTAATTATTCCCCTCTGTCACATGGAGGTACTGGCATCGTGGGTGGACCCCTGAGTCACCCACATTTTGAGGTAACACATCTCCCTCAAATAGCTATAAGTACTGTGTAGGAAGATTAGCAACAGTGAAGAATTCATTCCCCTGCTTGTTTCTCAGCCGGCATATCATTTCTCAGACTCAGACTGCAGTGTGAATGCAAAAAAGTACCTAACAAGGTCATTAATACAAGTTAACTCTTTCACACTATTGGACTGCTGTTAATATTTGGCCATAATACTAACAAGGACTCTAAGTCTCACCTATCTGGTGACAGAGGCCCAATTATTACATCTCCTCCCTGATTCCAAGAGCGACTTCATTCACAACTATTTTATGTAAATGCCATTAGTTTCCAGTATGTTTTATGGTGCTGCTAGGGATTCCAAAGTTAACTGGAATACCCAGAAGGGAGGCATCAGTGTTTGGAGACTTTAAGTTATAACTTTGGATCTACCAAAAGTACATCTGTTAGGAATGTAAATTTTCACTTATTTCATACTTGCAGCTGAGAAAATACAGCCATTTTCAAGTGTTCTCCCTGCTAGGCAAGGTGCCTTTTGCAAAAATATAGATGCTTTTTTGTCTCTCAGTTCAGGACTTCCTAAATGCACGTATCCATGAAAAATACAATGTTTTTGTGCAACAGACTTTGTATTTTGTAGAACTATGGTGCGATTTTGTAGAAAACATTGCATTTTGGACAAAACAAAATATTTTTGCAAAAACGTAATTTCTACCACAACAAGAAAGAAAGAAAGAAAGAAAGAAAGAAAGAAAGAAAGAAAAGACAAGACCAGACCCAAAATGTGAAAGTTATCAAAAATACCCAAGAACTCTTGTAATGTGACACATCAAGACACTCTCTCTCATCCAGGACAAGAAAATTTGCGAATATTAGTTTGCATGTTGATGCCTATATATGCATAATTTCCTCTACAAAAGAGAATGGAGATTTTTTTGTCCGATGTGGAACAGCTGTACTAAATCCAAGGTTCCTGAATTGACATTCCTCATGTGCTGCCATTACACATTGTTGGAAAATCAAACATTGTCTCTCACCCTTCTTTCACTGAGGAAATTAGAGAAGCATCTGGCTAAGTCACCAACTTCCTCAAAGATCTGACTTTGTCCTCTGGAGATCTCAGTGGATGATAACCTTAGTCTTCATCTGGCTATGAGAGCAATCTTCTTTGCTCTCAACCAGCAGTAAAATGGCAAGCTGGGGGGTATAACAGTGCAATGGTGAATCCTGAGGCAGGGGAGGCTGGACATTGTGGAAGGTAGAAAAGAATATGACTTTCTGCAATGACCAAAAAAATAAAGAAGAAGAAGAAGAAGAAGAAGAAGAAGAAGAAGAAGAAGGAGGAGGAGGAGGAGGAGGAGGAGGAGGAGCAGCAGCAGCAGCAGCAGCAGCAGCAGCATTCTCAAATGTAAAGTAGACTTAGCCTTACTTATTTGTCTAATAGGATGCTGTCCATTAATAATTATCTGCAAAAGTCTGGTCCATCTTTCTTAACTGTAAAAATGGTCACCAGAATCACCAGCTGAATTACATATGTGAAACTAAGTAACATCTGCCCGACCCCCTCCACCTCAGTCCACCTTAAGAGCCAACAGCTGAATTGGGTGAAAGAGGTCTGTTCCACTTTCATTCAGGATGTGAAGAGGGTGATGTTTTCACTCCCCTCCCACCAGGAAACGGGGACTTATGAAATAGGGACTTACGAAAAGGATACTGATTCTGATTGTTGCAGCCTCACCATTCATGGGAAGGGATGAAAATCTCATTTTTCTTGCACTCCCATTCAAATGTTGAATGAATTTCTTTCAACCAGTCTGGTTGCTGACTTTTGAAGCTGGCTAGAGTGGCATTTACATAGTTTTATAGTAAGACTACATAGTCTTATTGAATGCAAAGCTGTTATGGAGGCATAACTCTAGGTTACAAATCCATAACTGCAATACTGTGTGCCAGCCATTATTTATTATGTTTATGTCCTGCCTTTTCTGCAAGGAGCTCAAGATGGCATCTGTGTGGTCCTCAGGCAATCTTCTGTAGAGGCACTGGCCACATGTAGATTCAGTTTCAGGAAAAACTGCAGCATCATGTAATTTCGTACCATTTCCTGCAACACAGCCAGCATTTATTAAGAGTCTAAGCTTCTGTTGAGTGATGCTAATAATTTCATGACTTATGGACCTTGGTGATTTACATTACTGTATGTTGACCTTTTTCATTATTAGAAGACAACATCTTTCAAAAATACCTGCCAAAGGCATATGAAATGTTTCTATAAATATTAAAAATCTTCATATATTCCATCAAGGAAAAGATCCTAATAAAAATAATGAAGCAGAGTATTTATCATTTCAGTTTGCTCACCTTTGTTTCTACAGTGCCTGCATATTCAAGATAATGAGCTCCATCTGACAATTACTCAGCTTTTGTTTTAGGTAGCATTATTGCAGCCCACCCTATGGCTGCAAACCTTTGCCCATTTACAAAAGAACAAACCCCACCAAATTCATTGAAACTTGTTTCTGAGCAGGTATATATTGGATTGCTCTGTAAGTCTATAGGAGAAGATGTTTTGCACTTACATGCTATATGACTTTAAAGCTGCAAATCTCTACTCACCTAGCAAGAAGTATTGTCTGCCCCATTGATTCTAATACCGCTTAATTTTTTACCCCAAAACAAGGTGACTCAGGGGTCCACCCACAATGCCAGTGCCTCTGTGAAACATTGGGGTATGTTAGCTCAAGAGGAGGCCTGCAAGAGGGGAGTAACCTTATAAGACTTTTTACACCTGTGTATAAGCAGTACTAATGGAGTGAAGAACCAGGCAGAGATCTAAAAATAATTTTTATTGTTTTATTGGGGGAATTGCAATCACACACACAAGATTCAACCAGTCACACAATCACACAAGACTAACTGAAGGAAAAGGGGGATAAATTTTGGATAGTAAGGTTTCAGGACAAAGTGAATGGTATTTACCAATTCAGAAGAGCAGTGAAGAAGCAGCAATGTGGTTTAGATGCAAGTCTAAGGACAATACACACCTGGAAATTGGAGCAGCAGAGAGTCAGTCAGCAACCAGTGTACTGTGAGTTAACTGGCCAAAAAACTGGGGTTTAAATACCCTTTTTCTGCCTGAAAGGCTAAGGTGCTAATGGCTCTCTGGCAGAGTTAACAATGGAGCCTGGAGAGTGGATGATGGGGTCCAGAATGAGATAATGGCCTTAGCATTGGGTGACTAAGAGCAAATGGTAGAGCAAATGTAGCTCTTTAATTGTCAGACAAGTGTGGGGACAAAAGGAAAGTTTGCTTGGTTGAGAGAGAAGAGTTAAGACAATCAGCTGTCCTGTGGGAACGTCACAAATACTATTGTCTTTTAAAGGTTGAGTCATTGGGAGCTAACTGTAAGGAAATTCATGGGAATTTCCTGGTGATTTCCTGACTATGACTTGACTATGCCTTGAGTCCTCTTCTGACCTTGTTTTGCAAAACATGTGTGCAGCCAGCTTTTTCCTCTTAGCCAGCACAGCCATGTAGCCATAGCAGGGTATAATTTGTATTTGTGCCGATTAATATTTGTCAATTAAACCATATCAAAATGTGGGGATGTATGGCCTACTAACAGCTTCTGAGGGCACAGACATATAATTGCACTGTTAGAGACTCCTTTAATTTTAGCATTTATTTCCCTTGTACTATAAATACCTTCTATAAGTAAGTATTAAAATACCAGGAGAAGGAGGAAAAGATGTGAATGTGGGGAAAAGCAGCAACAGTAGCAGTAGCAGAGGGAGTCATTGTAGCAGTAGTTTTTAAGGCTGCAGATCTATACCTGTTTCCCGGGAGGTTCCATTGACTGCCATGGGATTTGTGTCCAAATAATAAATATACATAGGATTGTGAAGAATACTGGAAGGGCTCTACTGAAACAGAAATGCAAAGATAGCTAAAAGCAACTGATATTGATATGCAGTTACTTATGTGTAAATACAATATACCCTTCAACTATCCCAACTTGGCAAGGGCAGTCCTGATTCACCCTTTGTCATTGCAGGGTTTCAGCTGCTTTTTAAAATATGCATATTTCTCTCTCCTCCTCCTCCTCCCACTTTTCCTTTTGCTCTTCTCTTACTTCAATTGGTGAAAACTAGGTTCAGAGTTCACAAGTAGTTTGGGCTCCATTAATTCATCTGGAAGAAGAGGAGAGGAGGAATGGAATCCTCCTTGTAGACTCAGGCAAAAGCAAATTCCTGCAGCCTCTCCTAGCTTGTTTTTTCTTCTCATTAATAACTTGTCCCATCTTGCACACAGTCTGATATTGCTTGCCCGCATATGTCCCAGTTTTCATCTGTGAAATTTTTGAGGGTGTGAGACAGTTGCTTTACTCAGCCAAAGTAAACCCACTGAATCAATGGGATTTACATGAGATTTGACTTGCTATTTAGTGGTTCTACTCTAGTTGGAATTAGCAATGCATTTAATTGTGTCACCGTTGTCCATCTCTGCAAATAGTAACTAGCAATTTATTGTTTTCTATAGATCACATCCTGAGATGAGCTTTATGGAGTTAGTAAATGGGACCTGCAATAAAAGTTTGCAGTATGGGGTACTTTCGTTCAGGGTTCTGGAGTCTCCATTCCCTTTCCCCTCACCTTCATTTTCCATGTGCCTGCTCTCAACAGTCAGTCAATATTCCAGGGGTACTAAGCAAACTTCAGCTATTTTTGGAAGGTGGAGTATATGTTTATTTAGCGTTTCTTTATTAAAAGTTTTTACAGTTCTGCAGGCCTCAGGGTTTTCCCAGATCTGCTGATGCCTTTCTCTTGTGCATGGATGCTGTTGTTTTGGCTACATAAGTGATGACACTTGGAGAATTGAAATGGAATTAGAATATATGGCTGTGATAACAATGTGCTTTTCCCTCACTGATGGATTATGCAGACACTACACTTTGTTGTCATTAATGTAAAGCAGCCAGGCGAGAATTTATTTGCAAGTCAGATGAGAATTTATTTGCAAATCAGTATATGTTTACATCTATCTCTTTCAGATAATTGGCTGTTCACCACTTGTGGTGCCAGTGGACCTCACGGTCCCACTCAGACCCAATGCAATGATGCCTATAGGAACGCCAACCTCAGTGTACTGGTAGGGGCAGAAGAAAATTTCCCAGGTGTACAGATCTGGAGAGTACCTGAAACCAATACCTACAGGTAAGAGATCTTCTGGTACTGTCATTAGCCTCTGAAAAATGCCTTCCTCTTTCCTCTGATAACTATATTTGTGCTAAGCACAAATATGAACATAAACATAAGCAAGTATATGAGGAAATAATAATGGAGAGACTGTGTCTTTGCATGTGTAAAGATCTTCCACATTACCAGCATGAACCAGGATCGGAACATGACTTTCCCATGTATTGATGAAGCAAAGCAAAACAAAATCTTGCTAATATAGTATCTGGAAAATTTAATCTATGAACTTCAAATTTCATCAATGACTATTTCTGTCTCATAAAATTAACCTTAAAGCTCCACAAGTTAAGCTGTGGCTTAATTTTGTGTCTCAACAGTAGCTTCCACATCACAGTTTTAGCAAGTATGTAAGAAGCAGCGTAGCTTCCAGTGATGTAGACTCAAGTTGATTGACCTGGACTCAAGTCAGATTTAAGTCACATCAGTGACTGAACTTGGATTTGACTTGGCAGTAAATGACACACTGACTTGACTCGGTTTATGACTGTATATTTTTAGTGACCAAATTGGTTCAGTAACATAACACGTTCTTCCGGAAACCTTGCAACTTTGAACAATGCTTCCATCCCTTTTTGCCTACTGGTCACATGACAATCTGTCTCAAGCCCAAAGTGTGGGCACATTTCTCAGAGGGGAACAGCAAACAGGTTAGGCAATGAGTTTGAGGCAAGGTTGAGGTCTACTCAGCAGCCTGTCCCTAAAGCATATTGGAGGAGCCTTCCAAAACTTTCCCTAAAAGCAGAAGGCCATATTTGCCTTAGAGCGCAAGGCATGTTCCTCTGAAGGGAACAGCAAATGTGTTAGGCAATGGGCTTGAGGAAGAAGGATCTTTCTTTCTAAAGGTTTTGGAGTTTCAGTAATGGGAAGTAAGAAGGATGCTATTCCCCACTTCCAAAAAACCCCCCTCCACCTTTGCAAATAGGTAGTAAGAGAGGTCCTATTCCCCACTTCTGAAGATGCAGATGGCAAAATTGCAAATGTAGAGGACTGACTCTACTTAAATTGTTAAAACTGACTTTATTCGACTCTTTCCAGAAATTCTGGGATATAGTTTTGAAGTATAAAGTTGGTTCTCAGACTTGAGACTTGACTTGAAAGTATCTTGCAAGGACTTGAGAGTTGAAACTTGGAGAAAAAGGCCTAAATGCATCACTGGTAGCTGCCACATTGGTGGGGTGGAGAATCCACTTCAGGTGTGAATCTATACTTTTAACCGTCTATCCAAAGTACTGTACCTGTTTTGGGGATAGGGTGCAACAGCTAAGAGCACTTCTTTAAAGTTCAGACCAAAATACGAAGTGGATTCCTCACCTCACTAACATGGAAGCCACCAGCCATGCTTTGTACAAAATACTTGCAACTGGATCTAAGGACTTAAGCCACCAGATTTCCTGCATTTTAATGAAAATTACGTGAGCCTGTGCTATTGATTTTCACTGAAAGCCCCTTCCTATTGCAAACACCATGGTGAGGAGTTTCAACATCTGAGTGTTGAGAGCATGTGTTGCTTTTGTATTTACTTTTTTCTGTTTTGATTGGGAGTAGAAAGAAAATGACATTGTGTTACAAAGGCTAGATTCTGAGCCTCCCTCAGTGACTCAGTTTTTGCAGCCGCACAAAATAACAAAGAGCAAAAGCCTAGTGAGATTGACTAGGAGAGGCACCAAATCTGCTTTCCTGCCCCATTTTCAAGGCGATTGATGATAATGAAAAAACTAATGATGTTTCACTCAGCCATCCAGAAAAGAATGACTTGCCTGTGGGGGAACGGGTGAGAAGAATTTTTCAAGGCTGGCATATAGTATGTACGCTTATAAAATATAACCTCAAAGTAAAAGAGACGCGTAGTAAATTATATGCACAGAAGTCTCATTTCTTTAATGTTAATGCCTGAGGAGGAAACAAAATTCACCCTGTATCCCTGGGTTGATTTCGTTCTGTGATATGTTAGCACGTAGATCAAAAGTTACAGGTCATCAATATGCACTACTTTATTTTGAAAGGACATTGTTTCACATTTTGTGGTTAGTACTTAAATAATTAGTAGGAGTGGTTTTGGAATTGTGATGGGTCTTGTGCTGGCTGTGCTGGCAAAACATCAAAAACAGCTACCAGCTTACATGCCAGTGCTACCAGCTTACATAAGATACCACACAAGCGAAATATTTGCCACTGTAACAGTGGCCCTGGTGGCTCCAGTCTCAGGCCATTTCTGCACTACGGTACACTGTTAAAGTGCTATTATTCCACTTTCAACATCCTGTGTAATTCTGGGGTTTGTAGTTTACTAGGGCCACAGAGCTCCCTGGCTGAGAGTTCTAAATGCCCCTCCCTAAACTGCAAATTCCAGGATTCCATTGGATGTTGGAAGTGGAATAATAGCACTATAACAATGTAGTGGGAAATGGCCAAAGTGAGGTGGTAAAATCTGTTCCAGGTTTTAGTCCAAACTTTAAAGGAGCTACTTAAGATGCTGAACCCAGTTTGAGGATAAAGTTCAGCACCATGGATATCTTCATGGACTACAACCCACAGTAGATTTACCACTTCATTGGCACAAGAACCTCCAGCTATCACCAGATACTGATGTAAACTAGGGGCAGCCACCATTAACACTTTCTTTGGGGTTTTGAAAGAAGATTTCCTAGGCCAATTTGAACAGCAGCTGCTACTGTTGCTACCTTTGCAGTAGCATTTGACTTGTATCTTATGTTTGCATTGGCTGAAGCAGTTTTGTCTTTGGGACGCTCTGTAATACACTATATGCATCAAGGGACAGCAGAGTGACGACCAAGTTGTGACAAGAGAAGGTTTAGATATTGATTAATGTGGCACAAACTAGTGGGGGAGGTGATTTGGAAAGAGGCATACTGTTTAAAGGTTTAAAGTACCCCTTTTAATTGGAAAAGTAACAAATCAATTAATAGAAAAGAAAAACATATAGGAAAGAAAACTGATTCTGCACGGCCAGATTCCTATTGCTTAGCTTTGACTAGAATAGACCTATTGAATCCATTGCTCATTGGCAAGTCAAAGTTGAGTTGAGTCTCTAGTTAGAGAGTCCAGGATTTAGGTCTGTGTGGCAAATGATGACGGTACGTTTTGGTTTTGGTTTTTCAGAGAAAAAGGGCCTAACATATTTGCTTATGGCATCTTCCTTGCGCAGATTACATAGGGAGAATGTTTTTGTCCAGACTTCCCCAACATGGAACCACCCAGATGCTTATGGTTCATTGTAGCTATGATGGCTGGGGATGATGGATATAATAGTACATCACATCAGGAGTGCCAGATTGAGAAAGCTCACCTTTCCTGTAGGTGGGGAACTAGACTGCCTGTGTGCACGGCCAAAAGTGAAGGATGAATGAAGGGCTGCATGTTTTACAGAATGCTGTTTTGGTAATGTCCATGCACTTCTGCAAGATATACCTCCAGAACTTCCTAGAAATCCTTACAGTATTCATTTTGCCAGCACCAGAATTAACTCTGTGAGTGTAGTCATAAAAGTTGAAGTGCAGGTGTTCATCTTGACAGTCTCCTCAGTCAGGAAACCAAATTGAGGAAGTATCCAGAAATGCATAGAGCAGTGTTATTCAATATCAGGACATACATACACAATACATAGCATAATACCTTATTTATTAGTGCCCACTAGCAGCCATAGACAGTGAGCTTCCACACCTACTGCAGAATTTCATCGCCAAGAGGACCTTGACTGTGAGAGACTTCAGTGGTGAGAACATTTATGGTGGCCAATAAATTTTCAGCAGTAGTAGTGATACATCCCGTGGTTGGCTAGGAAGGATTGATGGAGGTAGGCCAACAGACCATTAATGCTGCTGTCTTATGCCCCTTTACCTGGGAGTAAATCCCATTATGTGAGGGGTATAAATTTTTGCTTATTTCACTCCTGCATACAAGAATGAAAAATATTGAACGTTTATCCCTGCTGACTGAAGATAATGAGCATTTTTTCTGCATCATTTCAATTATTCTTCACATTTGGGACCTTTTCCTGAAATGTTCACATAGGACGGTTGACTTGATTGGTGGGGTTTTACCACAATAGAGACATGCAAATTGGCAGAGCAGAGCATCTCTTTTCTTTCTGAAATGGAAGGGAAGGCCAAAAAGTTTTTATTTCCCTTGACAACAAATTCTGCAATGTGGATATGGTGGCAACAGCAAATGGGGTGGCATGTGCTGGAGAAATGTTCTCTAACTGAGAGTACAGGGACGTTACAAGGGATATTTTACTTAATTAAATTTATATCTGCCTTGTTTTTTTCCTAACTTGAATTCAAGATGGCTGACAAGGTTGAAAAGCAGCTACAAGCCTGAATAAAAAGGGTGTTTCATGCCAATAGAAGGACAACAGGAAAGAGTTATCCTAGGTTCCCATAGAAGCAACTCCACAGATTGGGAGGAACCACCAGGAATACCCTCTCTCACATGCTTACCAAAAGTGTCCTTGAAGGTGATGGGAGTGAGAGAAAGCCCCCACCCCATCTTAAAACTCAGTTCAGCTCTTGTGGGAAGATACAGTCCTCAGATAGCTTACCCTCCACCATTTGAGAGGAGAAAACTGGGATATTTGTGGCTAAGCAATCTCAGAGTGTAGTGAAGATGACACAAGTTATTAATGAGGAAGAATGTACAACCTAGGAAAGGCTGCAACAGTTTGCTTTTGCCTGAGCCTTCTGGAAAGAGCAAGATTTGAATCTATCATCTAGCTAGCTAGCTATTTTACATCCCACTTTTCTGCTGAATGGGACTTAAAGCAGATAATGTAAATAAACCAGAATGTCTAAAATCATATGAAGTACAACAGTTTTAAAAGCATTAAATGGTATTGTTCAATTAAAACACTGGTTTTAAAACATTAAAAAGTAAAATAATTAAAATATTTAAAATACATATTGCAAATTACAAAAAAAACCATCCAGTTGCATATCACTCCACCCTGGTCTGCCTAGGCTAAAGGCTTGTTTAAACAAGGACTTTGCCTGCTGGCAAAAAGACAATAGAGAGGGGGCAGATTGAACCTACCACAGGAGGGAGTTCCAAAATCTCTGAACAGCCACCAAGAAGGCTGTCTCTTAGTTTTAACTGGCCCCTTCATCCCTTTTCCCTGCACTGAGTTAGAGGGCAAACTACTTTTACACTTTGAGCTCAGGTTGCAGCGATTGAAGTAAGCGGCGGAGAAAGGGGAGCAATAAAAGAGAGAAACTGGGAGATTTTAAAAGTAGCTGAAAAGTGGGACAACAGAGGATTCGTCACTGCCAAATTGGGACAGCTGGAAGGATGAGATAGCCTGGACCCAAGTCATATCAAATTTCTCTGTTTTAAGGGTTGTTTCTAAACCATTTACTTCTGGCTCCATCACCAGACTATAAAAATGTACCTTGTAAATTACGAAATGAAATGCACATGTACTTTTTCTTCCGGAATAACCAGAAAACAATCTATTCTTCTCCATCTATTCCCCACTCATACATTTTGGAGGAAAATGTGCATGCATATCATAACTGTATGTTATTTTGTATTCAGGTACCCTGAAGATGGGCTAACATCAAGTAAGAAACTGTCCTTACCTATTTGTTTCAGATCCTACTGGCTTAAAGTAAAAGAAGTTCTCTCTTAGAATTTGTGAAAATTCTAAAAAGGCTTCAGAAAACTGTCTTGTCGTCTATGTTTCTTCCTTCTGCTCTCTGTTCTTCCCAGCTTAAACTCACTAAATGACATCAAATTTAAATGCTTATCCCCTCTGTAACATGGCAGAGAGAATGCAGAAGTGTATTTCTGGATTGCAGAACTAGATCTTGATTTTCAGACATTGCAAACATTACTTGTTTGGACTGCAACTCCCAAAATCCATGGCTGGGGAATTCTGAAACCTGCAGTAAAAAAAAAAAAAAAACTTTTTACATGCTACCTATTTCTGGATATAGTATTCTCCCAAAACAGAACTGGTTTATGTATTCCTAGCACTTCAGCAACTTCTACCTAGACTGTCAAGATGGTCACCAGCACTCACAGGAACTGTTCAAATTTGCAGCCTGTTATCAATAGTGGAACAAATAACCTCTCTGTAGCCATTGGCTTTGACAAACGCAGAATAGCCGTGACCCAAGCTTTGCTGCTCTTCTTCTTTCACAGCTGGTGAATGAGGCACTGACAGTGCCTCTCTGGATTCCTGGCTTTATTGCTTATATGCAAAATCTACTCATACATAGAAAAATATGGCCCCTAATTGCCACCAATTAGCCCTGCCAGCTTGCCTTGCTCAATAGTGCACCTCATTAGCCGTTATAGCTTCCTGCTGAAAATCAGTTCAATGGCTCCAGTTCCTCGTAGCATCTGTTCAGGGGACCCTATCCTGTGGCTGTCAGCTCCCCTCTTGCGTCTGTTGCTGCCTTATTGAGAAATGATTGCTTGAGTTACAGAAAGTGACACATGAACATTGTTGGGTCAGGTTCCAAGAATCCCTTCTGGTTTGTGAGCTGCTTGGAGCTTTGCAGCTGGCCTGAAAGCCAAGCCTTTGCCTGGATCTGCCTTGGATGGGCATTGTGTCTGGATATGATTAAACTCATCCGGGTGGCAAAGCCAGGATGAACATCCTAGTTTTTTAAAAGTGAGCAGGGTAGGATGGTTGAGATTTTTTTAAAAAAAAAGTCTGAAAAATTCTGCTTTTGTTCCAGGTGGGAAGCCAAGGTTAATCTGTGTTCAGAATAAATTATTCTAGCTGTCTTTCATGTGCTAGATTTGTTCCACTGATACCCTTTGGCTTATTCTTTCTTTTATTTTCCTTGCAGCATCTCCACCTATGGGGCAGCCGGAGGCAAAGGGAAAACACTATAATGAGGTCAAATGGTGTATATGTGGCAGGGATATTTAAACTCCAGAAGAATGAATCCTTGTATATTTTGGTGGGACAACAAGGAGAAGATGCCTGTCCTAGTGTGAGTGATCATCCCACTTGATTGCATCATGATGATGATGATGATGATGATGATGATGATGATGACGACGACAACTTTTATTGCTGCTACTGAAATCTTGCCATGTTGTGCTTCTTGTGTTTGTGTTGCTGCTTGTTTTCCTATTTTACCTATCTTCTATAATGGATACCAATGGCCCAGCAGGCAAGCACAAAGCCAGTGCCTATCCAAGCTATAAAAACACTTCCTTTCCCAATCAGACTACTGCCTCCACTGTTCTCTCCAAGTACCTTTTGCTTACCCCCAGTCACCTGCATCCTTACCTCAATGCCGCTTGATGAGAATTTCTTATGGTCCTAGTGGGCATTGCTTTTGGGGAGAATGTAAAATGACAGCCACCTTCTGCCACATCTGGTGCTCTGGAGCTCAGCTGGAGCTTGAATAAAAGATGTTGACACTGACACTTAGCATTGCCAGGATCAGATGAGCTGTGCTCCTCAGGAAGAAGAGCAGGTGTGAGTGACTGATGGAGGTGGTAGTGAACAAGGATCCTTGAACTCAATCCTTAGCTGGTGCTGTCACTGCGACTATAGCTACCTTCCCCAACCATAGATATTCACTCCTTGTCCAGTATCACAGCTTATATGTTTCTTTGCTAGTAGCATCTTATATCTTTAAGATGCTGCTACCAACAAAGAAACATATAATCAGGAACTGTCAGGAACAGATTCACCCTCAAACGTAGCAATAAACTTTAGTAGAAGATTTATTGAAACATAGTGAATGATACTGTCTATCAGACGTTAAAGCTCGAGAATGGAATGCTTTCCCCCCGCCTTACACTTAAACAGCAAGTTTCTCCTGAGATAGTTGTAAAAGGACGAACGTCATCATGCCAAATGGTTCCTTTGAAATTCCAGCCGGAAGGAATGGTTGGCACCTGGGAAAGTTAACAGCCTACTATCACTATTTCCCCAGGCTACTGCTATCCTAAAACAACAAACATGGAGGACTCCTGACATCCTGCCCCACTTTTTTTTTTTAAAAAAAAAAATTCATATACATATAGATACGCAAAACAAGTAAAATATTACAGAACAACAGAAATACAAGAAACCCATGCAGTAATAACAAAGTCAATCGGGGCGTTGAGGAACATCAGTCGGCGAAGAATCCAGCGAAGGGGCTCTCTTCAGCAAACTGGAATGAAAGACAGGATGAATTGCCTTGAGGGAAGAAGGGAGATCCAGTTCAAAAGAAACATCGTTAATAGCTCTTTTCACAGGAAAAGGACCGAGAAATCGAGGGGAAAGTTTTTTAGAAGGAGAAGTAGACGAAATGTGCTTAGAGGAAAGAAAGACCAGATCCCCGGGTTTGTAAGAGGGGTTAGGCTGCCGTTTGCGGTCGGCAAAGCGTTTGTGAGAAGCTTTTGCAGACGCTATAGCATCCGAAACGGATTGCCAAATGCCCGAAAATTTAGAGACCCAAGCAGAAACAGAAGGAGGAGCAGAGGAAGGGAGGGTGAGGGGGGGGAAAGGAGAAGGAAGAAAGCCGTAAACTATTTCAAACGGGGGTTTCCCAGTAGAAGCATGAACAGCATGGTTTACAGCAAACTCAGCAAACGGGAGAAGCGAAACCCAATCGTTCTGGTTTTCAGAAACAAAGCACCTAAGAAATTGTTCAAGAGATTTGTTAGCACGCTCAGATTGGCCATCTGTTTGGGGGTGATAAGCACTGCTGAGTTTCTGAGTGATTCCCAGGGTTTTCAAGAGGCAGGTCCAAAACTTGGAAGTGAAAATTGGATCCCTGTCCGAAATGATCACCGAAGGTAGTCCGTGAAGTTTCCATACATGATGAACGAATAGGTCAGCAAGTCGTTCAGCATTGGGTACTTTCTTTAGAGGAACAAAATGACATTGCTTGGAAAAGTGATCAGTAACAACCCAAATAACATGAAAGCCATGTGAAGAGGGGAGAGAGACGATAAAATCCCATGCGATAACCGACCAAGGGGCTACAAGGAGCAGGCAGAGGTTGTAGGAGCCCTTGAGGCTTAGATGTGGGCGATTTAGAAACGTTGCAAGTAGCACACTGTTTAATGTAAGTTTGCACGGAGGAGTTTAGTCCAGGCCACCAAAAAAGGCGGCGAATCGCATGCAATGTCTTCAAAAACCCAAAATGTCCAGCAGGTTTGGAATCGTGATGACGATGAAGTACATGCTCACGGGCAGCAGGGGGGACGTAGACCTTGGTGCCATAGAAAGGGAGATTGTCAACCCACTCAATTTTGTCCTTATTTGCCGGGAGCCATGAGTCGGCATGCGCTGCATGAACGATAGCATCGCGGAGAGCGGAGTCACAGAGGGAGGAGGCAGAAAGCCTTGTTTTTGCTAATGTGCGAGTAGTTACTTGAGAAGCCAGGGAGGAGGCAGGAAATAAGGCTTTGGAGGGGGGGACGTAGCAGAAGGTCCCTCAAAACAGGGAAGGCGAGATAGAGGGTCCGCCAATTGGTTGGAACGGCCAGGTTTGAAAACAATTTTAAACCGGAACCTCTGGAAAAATTCAGCCCATCTCGCCTGCTTAGGGGAGAGTTTCTTAACCGACTGCAAGGCTTGCAAATTTCTATGATCAGTCCAGACTTCAAAGGGGAGTCGGGCCCCTTCAAGTAAATGTCGCCAAGTGGTCAGCGCAAAATGAATAGCCTTGGCTTCTTTCTCCCAAATAGGCCAATTAGCTTGTTGATGAGAAAATTTCTTTGAAATGAAAGCACAAGGCTTGAGTGCTCCCTCAGAGTCATGTTGCAAAAGAACAGCGGCCATGGCAAAGTCAGAAGCATCTGTTTGCACAATGAATTGCTTAGCACTGTCGGGGAAAAGTAGCAATGGCTCTGTAGTGAATTTAGATTTCAAATGTTCAAACGCCGACTGACATTCAGGGGACCAACGAAGTTTGTGCGACTTACATGTAGATTCGCCTTTAGGTTTCCGTAACAGGTTAGTAAGCGGAAGCGCTATGGCTGCAAAATCCTCGATAAAGTTCCGGTAAAAGTTTGCAAAGCCAAGAAATTGCTGCAGTTGCTTCAAAGTTTTGGGGACGGGCCATTGCAAAATAGAGTTAATTTTCGAAGGGTCCATTTTAAGTGAACAATCTTGAATCCTATAACCCAAGTAATCAAAGGTTTGGGTGTCAAATTGGCACTTAGACAGATTAACTACGAGGTTATTATCTATCAGCCGTCGAAGCACTTCCCGAACCAATGATACATGAGATTCCATGGAGTCTGCATAAATTAAAATGTCATCCAAATAAATCAGAACCCCCTGATACAATAAGTCGTGGAAAATGGTGTTCAAAAACATCTGAAACACAGATGGTCCAGATTGTAATCCAAAGGGGAGAACCGTCCATTTAAAATTCCCCAGTGGGGTTGCAAAGGTGGTGAGCCATTCAGAGTCTGGGTCATCGAATCCTATGAAATGCTTCTTTAAGATCAAGCTTAGTGAAATATTTTCCTTGAACAAGATGGTCTAAAACGGTCCGTATCAGGGGAATGGGATAACAATTGGAAGAGATAACCTGGTTAATAGCAGAGTAGTTAACTATCAGCCTCGGATCCGCTCCGGGATCTTTTCTCTTTCGGAAGAAGACAGGACTCGCCGTAGGGGCTGTAGAAGGCTTGATAAAGCCACGAGCCAAATTTTTATTAAGGAACTTTTTGAGGGCAAGGAGTTCTTGCTGGCTCATGGGGTAGATTTTTGGTTTAGGCAGCGAGGCTCCGTCAATCAATTCCAATTTACAGTCAAATTCAGTGTGGGGGGGCAATTTGTCAGCCTCCCTCTCATGAAAGGCCTTCTGTAAATCACGGTAGTGCGAAGGAATTTGTTGCAATTCTTCATGGCCAATAGAGAAGCTTGCCTCGGAAGAGGATAGAGTGCCAGCGGTCCAGTCTATTTGGGGATTATATTTACGAGCCAGTCGATTCCCAAGACCAATTCGAACTGCACCGCCTTGGGAACTAGGAACCGCATGCTATAATTATTTTGGTCCATTTGAAATGAGATGGGCATGGTGATTTCGCTTATTGCTCCTCCAGTCATTGAGGTCCCATCCATTTGAGTTAACTTGATGGGGCGTTCCAAAGGCTCATATAGAGTTTTAAGGGTCTTGGCCAATTTGGGGTGTAACAAACTTCTGGAGCAGCCAGAGTCAATTAGTGCCCTATGTACATGCAAGGTCCCATCTCCGCCAGTAATCGTAACCGTGGTATAGAAATGGGGAATTTTAGGAGTACTTACAGCTGTTCCCGCTGCTTTCAAACCGCCACCGTCGGGTTCAGAATCCCCATCTGTGTCCGAGGAATACGAAGAAGAGGTTTCACCGTCGGGAGCGGAGTCTCCTGTCGCTGCTGCAGGGTCCTTATGAGTGCGTCTGAGCGGTTGTTTGATGGCCGTTGTCTGACGTGTAGATTCTATTCCTGGGGTCTGCTCGTGCTCCTTTAGTCCCCACCGTGGCTTGGTTACTGGTGCAGTTGTTGGCAAGGTGACCCGGTTTCCCACAGGTGAAACACATGCCCAAACGGAGGCGTTTGTTTCGTTCCTCAACATTGAGGAAGGTGGGACGGCGAGGTTGTCGTTTTGTTAAGTCTTGTCGTTGTCGGTTCAACTGAACAGTGTGGGTTATACCCTCCACTTCAGTAGCTAGTCTGATCCAACCTAGCAGGGTTTGTGGGTTGGCCTGCATTAGGCACCCGTGTAAGATATCAGGATCTAGTCCATCTTTGTATAACTCGATAAGAATCTCATCATTCCACTGCACTTTGGTGGCCAGGTTTCTAAATTCACGCGAATATGTTCCCACGTCGTTCCTGCCTTGTTTCATTTGTTTTAGTTGATATTTAGTTTTTTCTAGTAGATGGGGGTCTTCAAACCGTTCACGCAAATGGTTCATGAAGAGCTGCAGATTTTCGGTTTGGGGGGCGCGGGTGTCATATAGGTTCGCTACCCAGTCAGCTGCCAGTCCTTTCATTCTCTGGCTGAGGTATCTAATTCGGGCTGCATCATCCCGAAAGAGGTGGCCATGATCGACCATGAAATTATTTGCCATAGTCATAAAGAAAGAGAGTTTCTCACCCTTCCCGTTGAAGGACGCTTTCAGGTCTCCCACGTTTCTGAGTAGCGGTGGCGCTGGAGCTTGCCCTGCTGGTTGCTGGGGCGGACCAGGGGTGCCTGCCGCTGGCACAGCCGCTCGTGGTTCGCGTGCTGGTGTTCTCAATGTCTGCGAGGGACGGATGCTCATCTCACGTAACATGGTCTTGAGTTCGAGTATCTCCTCATCTTTTCTCTCCAGTTCTGTTTCCATTCGTGCCATTTCCGCCAGAAAGGAAAGGTCTTTGGCTGATGTGTCCCATCTAGCAGCCCTTCTGCGTTGTCTTACCGACATGAGCGGCTTCTCTCCCCAGACCCAGGTTTGGCCGCTTGTGGGGGTTTTCATAGCCTCGCTAGCGGTAAATTTGCCTTGGTATCCATGGACGCTTCGGTCTCTGCAGTTCCATCAGATTCTGCAGATCCTCGTTCTTCTTCAGTAATTAACTGATCCACTACTTGATGCATTTTAGGAAAAAAAAAGATTCTCGAGCTTTCTGTCAGGAACAGATTCACCCTCAAACGTAGCAATAAACTTTAGTAGAAGATTTATTGAAACATAGTGAATGATACTGTCTATCAGACGTTAAAGCTCGAGAATGGAATGCTTTCCCCCCGCCTTACACTTAAACAGCAAGTTTCTCCTGAGATAGTTGTAAAAGGACGAACGTCATCATGCCAAATGGTTCCTTTGAAATTCCAGCCGGAAGGAATGGTTGGCACCTGGGAAAGTTAACAGCCTACTATCACTATTTCCCCAGGCTACTGCTATCCTAAAACAACAAACATGGAGGACTCCTGACAGGAACAGAGCTCCTGCTTGCTTACCAGAAAATAGAATCGACAGGAGGCGGACACCATTTCAAATAACACCACCAAGTCAAGTTCTTCCATAACCTATGACATTCCAAGAAACTCATTTCTGCTAGTTCCCATGATTGGGTTTGCTGGGCCTTCTTGGGATCTACAGATTGCTTTTGATGAGCATTCTCTGCTTTCATTATTATCCCCTGATATATGCTTTCCTTAGGAGCTGCATCATTCTGGTCAGACTGTTTGTCCATGTTGTCTTCTGTTTCCTCTGGCTCCTAACAGCTCTCTGTGGTCTCAGCCCTGCCACCTGAAACTATTTTAAGTGAGCGTGGCAGGGATTGAACATGGGACCTTATCTGTTCAAAATGTGTCAACTTCCACTGAGCATGGGCTCCTCTCTTCCTGAGTAACTAGTCCAAGAGTTTGATTATAGAACTATAGGGCTATTTTTGGATATCCTCTCAGTGTCTTCAGTGAAAGGATATGAGAAGCAAGTATCTTCTCTCTCTGAGGCCATTTCCGCACTAACCTGTTCTAGTTCTATTATTCCACTTTCCTTTGAGGCCCCTCCCTAAACCGCAAACCCCAAGATTCCATAGGATGTTAAAAGTGGAATAGAACAAGCTAGTGCGGAAATTGAGACAGTGAAGGAATGGTTTCAGATTCGTTCCTCAACAGAACTAACACTACCAGGGTGTACAAATATTGTTATAGCTCTGTTAAGATGGATCCTTATGAATCTGAACAGATCTCCAAAGGAATCTGCAGGGTGGTGATCATGGCTGTTCCTTTAAAAAAAAAAGGATCTAGCTGTACAGATGAGTCCTGCTCCAGATTAGGACCCACATCCTTACTTGGAAGTAAAAAGGAAAGAGAGCAGCTCACTACATATTTCATGTGTTATGTAATTTAACCTTTCAGGAAAAATAAAGTTAAATCAAAATATCCTTCACAGTGATGACAGAGTGAGACATTGCATGAAAGATAAAATGCCACCCAAAAGACATCCCTGTACAGAATTAGAGGTAAACTGAGCCATAACTGTTTCGATGAGCATTCTCTGCTATCATTATTATCCTCTGAAAGATCCGTGAGTCACCTCTATCTATATCAGGTATGCAGGTATGGGGAGCATGTGGCTCTCCAAGTGCTGGACTTCAGCTCATATAATTCCTTACGAGTCTGGTTAGCAATGGTAGGAAATTGGAACTGCAGTCCAACAGCATCTGGAAAACAGCACATTCCTCACTCCTACCAGGGAGAGAGTTGCTCCTTGAGATCTAACACAGGATATGTCAAAGATTGAAATCTGGAACTTCTGCATGCAATCCATTTGCTCTCCTGGGATTAAACCAGATGATGATACAGCATGATTTTGAACAAGATGCTTCCACAGGTGTCAAAAATGTCTGTTTTTCATAACATGATTTTGTGTATTTACCATGCTTTGTTTTGTGATTGGTTATTGGCAGGTAAACATCATCTTAATTTGCTAGTCTGATTGCTGAGGCATGTATCTTTGAGGAAATCCCAATTTAAAAAAAAAGAAAAGAAGACAGATTAATTGGAGGAAATACCTGGTTTCCCTTAATATCTAGCTTGAACCTGAGCTACTGCTCTTTTTTCACCTTCTCCCTATCTCATCCATGTCAAGAGATTCCTTATGGCATAACCATTAGCTGCCACTAGAAAGAAAAAACAACACACACACATGTTATGACATTACATCACACAGGATGATTGTTTCTAGTTAATTTGTGGGAACTTGATGTGGAGCTGACATTTTTGGTAACACCTCTATATTGCGAAGAAAGTGGGAGCAGGCTGAAGGGATCCTAGAAATACTTTCTGAAGTTTCCACTTCCCATAAAATGACTTTATTCATGCCTGGGATCACATGGAAGTCAAGTATTAGAAGAAGGGCACTGAATTAAACTATCATGTGATTGAGTTTTGAACAAGATAAGTACTGCATTCCTTTTTAATACAGCTATAGATAACATAGGTTTTTAAAAGTCTTTTTGTGTCTGTTATATGAAAATTCCAAGATGAAGGAAATGTGAACTCTTTTTTCTCCTTTCCTTTCTCTCTCTCTCTCTCTTGGTAATTGCACAGTGCTGAGCATTAGTATTCTGCAGGTTTCTTGGTTAGAGTATCTTTTGGATGGCTAAGGTCCAGAGAGTGGAAGATTATGCTATTATCACAGCCTGAACAAAGGAAATGGGGGTCTCCAGTGCAAAAGTTCACCAAGCAATATCAGAAAAGGCCTCAAACAAGAATGCTATATGTCCTTTCACATCCAGACTCACTGCTCACATAAATGCAAGAGGTTAATTTTTCTGGAATGAAAGCTATCCAAACTCGGTCTCCCATCCTGTGTCCATAATCTGAGCATTGCAGCATACTATAATATATGGAGTCATTAAATTACAGGCCACTGTAATCTTAGCAAGGATTTATTGAGTGCTAATGTAATTCTTTCATTGAGGCAAAGAGATTGCATTGACTTGTGCAAGTGGCTTTAACTTGATTGGATTGTAATCAGTTATGTCTTTGCCATGAAGTCTTCCTGTAGGGGAAAAAAAATCCAGTTGTGATCTATTGGTTTCTTTGGGTCATTACACTAAGTCATTTGATTAACCATCCCTTCTCCAATTGTGAATTAGAGTTAGCAGGTGTTTGCTTTTTTATGGCACCAACGGTCTTCTGTGGAGGAGCTCTGAGAGCCTCGTATTGATCAGCAAGTTTAACATTGAAGATATAAATTTAAGATTCAGTTGTTGTAGATCAAATTCTGTTCCCTTTGGAAAATAAAACAAGGTTGGTCTGAAAGAGCCAACACAGATATAAAGCCATGGATAGAAGGTCCATATCTCCTCACATCACCTCAAGCACAATGATTTTGAATGGAGTTAATATACAGAACCCTTGGTCCTCCAGACATTTGAACCTAAAATTCCTATTAACCTTACCTAGTCTGGCTAATGGCAAGATCTTGTGGGCACTGTAGTTAAATGTATGAGGAAAAGCAAATGTTCTTCACTCCTGGTTTGTACCCATTTCAACCATCAACCATAAAGGCAATCGAGTGAGATATGTGTGTTTCTGAGCTACATCAAGAGGAGCAAGTTGTCCAGATCAAGGGAAGTAGTAGTGCTCTGCTTTGGTCAGACCTCACCCAGAAAATAGAGTCCCATTCTGGGCACCACAGTTCAAGAAGAGTTCAACAGTGAAAATAGATTACTTCAGGTGGTGATGGTGGTGGACTCTCCTTTGCATGGCAGAGGGTTGGACTAGATGGCCCTTGTGGCCCCTTCCAACTCTAAGTTTCTGTGATTTTAGGTGTTCAGACAACTGGCCTGATTTAAAAAGCATTGAAATTATAGTGAGATTTGCAAATTGTTTTATCCGTAATGACTCACCACTTGTTTAACAGCAGAGGTTGGCTGGCTAGGTGGAACTTAGGAGAAGGAAGACACGGATTCAAATACCTGTTCAGTTCACTACATGTGTGTGTACCTGTGTGCCTTCTGGTCACCTGTCAACTTATGATGACCACATGCATTTCATAGGGCCTTTCCACACTACACTGTTATAGTGTTACTATTCCACTTTCGACATCCTTTGGAATTCTGGGGTTTATAGTTTACTGAGGCCAAAGAGTTCTCTGGCTGAAAATTCTAAATGCTGCCTCCAAACTGTAAACTCCAGGATTCCATAGGATGTTGAAAATGGAATAATAGCACTACAACAATGTGTTTTCTTTGGCAAGATATACTCAGAAGTGGTTTGCCAGTTCCTTCCTCTGACATATAGCCTGCAGCACCTGGTACTAACCAAATACAAACCAGGTACTAACCAGTGCTGACCCTGCTAAGTCTCCAAGATCAGATAGGATCTGGTACCTTAAGGGTTTTTTTGGCCTTCACTGCATGTTCAATACTGAATATTGTGGTGAGGGGATCAATTCTGTACAGCAATCAAAGCTCCTGCCCTGCAAATGAATGGACAAGAATAAATAAGCATTGTAGCCATTACAGTTCATAAATTCTGAAACAGCCTAGCTTGAGGGTGTCAACCCAGTAAGCTGTGATATGGGGATATCCTTCCTTGACTGCTTCATTCTTGTATGCAAGAACAACTAATTTCCATAGTTTTCTCCCTGCTGTAGGAAAAAAAAATTGTATAGTATTCTGCCTATATTTACATGTCTTGAGATGTTCAGAGGAATCATTCCATGCAATAATGCACATGGTTCTTCTGCACCAAATAAGTATTTTGTGCAGAAAATATTTTTGTGCAGTAAAATCACACATATTCCTGTGAAGAATAATCTGAAACCCTTGGGGATATGCAAATATCAAAACTGGGCTAAAATCTTGCTACTGTTATTTGATTCCCCTTTTTGGAGAGGAAACACATAAGGGTGAATTTTCTTTCCATTCCTGCTCTGAAGCAGGTGAGCATCAGGTAGTCCCACATCCCTGCCTGATGTTGTTATGAATGGAATACATCTCACAGCCTTTCTGCTTCTGCTACAGTTTGCATCAGTTTTGGCAGCAAATGTTGCAGGGAGAGCCTAAAGGAAACATTTGCTTAATCCCACCATATTTCTTATTCCACATTTTAAGTGGGTACACAGTTAACCCACTTCCAGTAATGAATACGAAGGAGCATATGGGGTGGCTGCCAGGCTTGCAGCTCAGCCGAGTTCACAACACAGAGGAGCAATTTGTGCTACAAGCACGTCTGAAGCACTCCATGGCAAGGTCTTGTAAGACTAAACCAGGGAGCAGACCTTGGTATTCCTCACTCAAGAACTGACCTTTACTTCAAGCTAAGTGCCTTTGTTTTCTCCCACCTCTCAGGCGGTTCTAATAATTAACCTTTTTTCTCCCTTAAGAATCCCTTGGAGTAGACATGAAGGCCAAATGTCCTAATTATTGGCAGGAAGAAAGGGTTCTTTTCCGATAATCTCTTTGCAGATAAAAATATGCCATCACTTTATTGAGGCTGCCTAATACTTTTATGATTACATTAAGCAGCATATTAGCCCAGACAGTAAGCTGAGCTAGAGCATAGATTCGTCTTCACTGAGCATTTAACTTATGAGCTCTTCCTTTCCAGTTGGCTTGGGCCTAGTGTATCTATGCCACAGAGTAAGGTGATAGCATCCTGAGGTGGTAGAGTGAACTATACCATTTTAAACCAGAGGTTGGAGGTGTTATGTTTTATTGTATTCCCAGTTGCCATCATTCCTACAAACAAACACAAAAGCAACAATCACATTAAGAACAAAGGGGCTTCATCCAGTCTAATTCCTGTGCTAATTGCAAAATGTTTTATTACGGAGAACTTTCAAAAGTTGAGACTCCTCACTCACCCACAGCCTGAAATGGATCAGCACACATCTGAAAACTCCTCTTTGTTTATTTTTTGAGAAATGTATGGAGATTTTACATCATAAGACCTGAAGGAGAGGGGGGAAAACCTATTTTAAAACAGTAAGAGCAATTTAAAACGATATAAAACAATCTAGGCTGCATATATTTGTATATTTATAAAATTTTAAATCATTTAAACAGGTTAAGAAACTATATATTTAAGTACACTTAGAGCAAGATCCCTATGTCACAAAGGCTTTGCTAAAGAGTAGGGTTGCCAGAGTGAAAACTGGGGAAGGCTCCAGTACCTTGAATGGTTGAGTGGACGAAGGAATTTCAGCAAGTGTTGCGTGTCACCTGGCAGTGTGACAAGCCACACCTGCTGAAATTCCTCTTCTATACAACCATTAAGGGTACAGGAGCCCTTTCCAGTTTTCAGTCTGACTATTCCAAGTGCCACATTTTAGCTTGGTGCCAAAATGAAATTACTCTGTGCCAATTAGACCTTCAGGAGAAGAGCATTCGACAACTGGAGCACCACAGCAAATAAAGGCTTCTTCCACATAAGTACATTGCTTGAGGAAACCTGAAGTTGCCCAGCCATTAAACACTTGAGCAGCTTATCCCATAAGGGAATGTGAGCAATGGGATGGTAATTCTCATATATCTCTGTGTCCAGGGAGAATGCGCTACAGGTTCTCTCAGAACATCAGACATCTTCTTCTGACATAATGGATGCCTTTAGCAC
Source organism: Ctenosaura bakeri (assembly GCA_948474755.1). NCBI lineage: Eukaryota > Metazoa > Chordata > Lepidosauria > Squamata > Iguanidae > Ctenosaura > Ctenosaura bakeri. Next base: position 442,339 of record CAOLHI010000322.1, on the reverse strand, counting down.
CCACTGAATCTACCTTTACTATATTTTAACGGCCAAGAAGGGCACGAGTTGGCACTTAGTGCTGATTGTATCAGTAAACATTTCCTAGTGCACTCACCATTCTGTAATGATACTAAAGCCTTGAAGAAATCACCAGCTTATCAACCAGAAAAGCACCAGAACATTGAGTGAATTCTATTAAGTCCCTACAGATGGACCATCTTAACTGGTCCCCTAACCCTGCAGAAAGCATCTGTTACCATCAAACAAAATGTTACAAGAAAATGATCTGACTATGACAACAGAGAAGCTGAACACAGGCAGACACACACACACACCCAAAACACATAATCTTCTGTCCACACAACAGCGAAAAAACAGACAAAAATGCTGGTTTTTTTGTGAGGGGAAATGTTGGCATTTTGGAACAGAAAAACAACCTGAAAAAAGGGAGGGCTGGGGGATTGCATGAGTATCCCTGGGACATGAAAGTGGTTTGGGGCTTCTTACAGCCCATGGACCACCTTTTCTCCACCCTCAATATCAAAATAGAGTTTATGATTGATGCAGCCTTATCCTATAGGCCCCTTCACATTACACAATTATAGTACTATGGTTTCATTTTAACTGCCATGACAACATCCTACAGAATTTGGGATTTGCAATTTAGGGAGGAGTATTTCGCATTCCCAGTCAGAGAGCCTGGGTCCTTCATCAGATTACAAATCCCAGGATGCCAATAGATGTAGCCACAGCAATTAAAGTAGAATCATAGTTCTGTCACTGTGGAGTGAACAAACCCTAGGTCAGGAGTAGGCAAAAGTGCAGCCTACAGAACACATGTAGGCCCTAGTGCACACCCTCTGGAGCCCTACCACTCCCCTCCCCAAATTGTTCTCCTCCAAATAGCAAGTCTCAGTCCCAGCAACCTCTGGTAGTTCAAGCTGTCATATAAATGTTATTTCAAACATTTATTATCACTGTTATATAGTGGTTCTGGTCTTTCTTGGAGGGGGTGAACTCAGAAAGTAGCATTGATGGGCTCCTGTTTGATGTCCTGGCCATTGGCTGTGTGATCCTTCAGCTTCTGTTTTGTCCCCCTTGCTGTTTAACATCTACATGAACCCAGCAAGAGAGATCATCCAGAGTTTGGAGCTTTGGTGTCATCAGTATGCTGATGACACCCAAGTCTACCTCTTCTTCCATCTGATTCCAAGGAAGCTATCTTGGTACTGAACCAATGTCTGTTGTTAATAGTGAACTATATGAGGGCAAGCAAGTTGAAACTTAAGCCGAGGTGCTCCTGATCAAGCAAAAGACAGATCAGGGAATAAGGACTCTACCTGAGGAGTTATACTGCCCCTCAAATCTCAGGCTCACAGCTTGGGTTTTCTCCTGGACTTACATCTGAGTCCGGATGCACAGATTTCAGCAGTGACCAGGAGAGCATGTACACAGCTAAAATTAATGTGCCAGCTGTGCTAATTTTTTGAGATGCCAGATCTGGCTACAGTGACACATGCCTTGATTGCATCCTGTTTAGATGACTGTAATGCACTCTATGTGGGGCTGCCTTTGGAGACTGTTCAGAAACGTTAGCAGATTAAAAGTTCTGCAGCCATAATGCTAACCAGGGCCACTTATAAGAAGTGTATAACTCCCTTGCTAAAACAGCTTCACTGCTACCAATTAATTTCTGGGCAATAATCACAGTGGTGGTTATGATTTATAGAGCCCTGTATGGCTTAGGTCCAGACTATCTGGAAGATCATATCTCTCCATATGAACCTGCCAGCATTCTAGAATCTCCAGGGGAAACCTTTCTCTTGGTGCCGCCACCATCACAGTCTTCTCACTTGGTGAAGACATGAGACAGAGAGCCTTCTCAGTGGCTGTTCCCATCTTCTGGAATTCTCTTCTAGGCTGCCCCCCCCCCATGATTTCCTTTCACCAACAGGCTTTTTTGCTTAAGCTGGCTTTTAATGTATGAGCAAGCATTAGCATGTTTTATTTTTATTCATCTTTTAACTTTTGTGTGTTTTTAAAATGATATTATACTGTTTTATGTGATGATTTTAAGTTTTATAGCAAAGTTGTTCTTGTTTTTTTTAATTGACTGTCTCTGACAGTTGCTTTGGCTTCCACTCTGGAAGAAAGGCAGCATACAAATAAAAGAAACTAACAGCTTGGGCCTACTTTGTGCTGCAAAAAGTGATTTTATTAAATTTTTAGAAATCAGAAGTTACCCTCTAAACACTTTGTTTTTCTAAAAAGTGCTTTTTCTGGTCTAAGCCAAGCCACAGGAAACCAAATAAAATTACTGTTAGTCCTCCACATTTGCAGGTTTGACTTTTACAGATTTGAATATTTGTGAGTTTCTTCAACCCCTGTGCCCACCCACCCACCCACCCCGCCACAACCTCAGGCTCTTCTTTTCTGGAGAAACATTCCCTCTAGGCTACTTCAGTCAGGTCATGCAGCCTTTTAAACCCAGCTGCATAAGGACATGAGGGCAGAGGGGGCGATTTGCCCCAGACAGCAATGTTTTTGGGATGTCCCAGCTCATAGCTATGCCCCTGCGAGCCCTGCGAGCCTGCATGCCCTGGCCATACCCCCGTGCACCCTGGCCATGCCCCCACACACTGTTGTCATGCCTCTCATGCCGTAGCCCCGCCCACCTCCCACCTGCCCCCCACATGCCAAGCTCCACCACTGTTTAAATACCACCCTCTTCCTCCTCCTCCTCCTCCTGCTCCAGCCACTGCCTAGCCAGCTAAGGACGGCTCACAGCCCAATTTCTCAGTACCACAAACCTTCTTCCAGTGCACTCCACACCCAAGGACGAAGTTGGGCAAGAGAGAGGAAGTACAGAATAGGGCAACCATGCTGTCTTACCTGCCTTTCGCTTTTTCCTGACCTGGGCCCTTTTCGCATGTTACCCGTTTGCGTGGGGGGGGGCATCTTGCGCAAAAAGCCTCAGCAGGAATGCTGCCGCTTCTCTGCTGCTTGAGTTCTGCAGCGCTTCCTGGTTGCGTGAGCACCCCACCCCTTCCTACCACAGCACAACCTGGGAATTGTAGGCTAGCGCTGTGGCAGGAAACGTGACCGGCCCGGCTCCCAAAGCACCGTACAGCAGGTAAGTGCGCGCAGGCCCCGGGAGCATTGCACGACTGCGCACCATTTTCAGCTTAAAGCCGAAAATAAAAAGGTGCGTGTCCGCTCTGCATCTGGCTCTTGAACGTCACGTAAATGGGAGTGCATCGTACGGACCGCCGCTCCCATTTACGCGACGCTCAAGGGGCCCTCTCGCAAAAGAAACTGTGTGCGAAAAGGGCCCTGGTTTGGACTCTGGGTGCCTGTTCCCCCCACCATGCCTCAGCCCACTGCCTACGGACATATACAATTTGATATTTGTGATTTTTCCACTTTTGCCAGGGTGCTGTGCCCCTAACCCTCATAAATGTGGAGCGGTGGCTGTAAAATGAAAAAATGCACACAAATAACCTAAAGCTTCCAAGGGCACAATTTACCCAGGAGGATGGGAGGGGGGGTCCAATGGGGTAGGATTCAGCATGCCACACACAGTATAGATGAAAACAAGAATAAATCCAGGCAATAAATGCATGTATGGGAAGAATAGGATTCTCTATCTGAAATTAGATTTCATATTTTACCTGCAGGCCAACCATATCATTCAGAAAGTCTGCCTTGGAGAAAATAATGTGGTTGAAGATGAAATTAAAGTAAACAAGAGCATCCATGAATGGGCAGGTGGAGGTGGTGGAGGTGGAGGAGCAACCTACATATTTAAGGTATGCACATGTTAAAACTATACCCTTCCAGCTTAAGGGGCATGGCGTACTACTACTTTCTTCATTCTGGTCCTTTTACCACTGACAGAGTGTGTGAATTTGGTCCATCAGACTCAGCATTGTAACCTAAAGTTTGTGGAGTGTATGCTGTCCCAGAATCTTAACACCCACTTCAATACACTATTGCATGCTTTCCATTGAGAACAGCGTTGTGCTAGAAGGTTGACAAGTCATAACCAGGGATTCCCATCATGGTAGAGCTCTTTAGAAGAGACACCATGTTCTTCCACATAAAAAGTAGTAGATTGCAGAGTCTTCCAACTTCTCTGCATACATACCTCTACCAAATACTGTTGCTGTTACTGTTTGGTAACAGCAAGGTAAGAGTCACCATTAATCTCTGGGATATAGGCATATAAATAATGCAATAGTAATTTAGGCTGTTCAGCTGTCCTGAGGGCTTGCTTAGTACAACTAGCGTGTAGGGGATGAACTTGTTATTTACATGTCTGATGTAGCCAAAAGCCTTTTTCATTTCTCAATTCTACCTGTTTAGATGGAGAATGGAAAACCTGTCCCTTTGATTATTGCAGCAGGAGGAGGTGGTAGGGCCTACAGGGCCAAAGCATATACATTCAACTATGAAAGACTGGAGAATGACACCTCTGTACCAGGGCTCAATGGGAAACCAGGAGCCGCAGGTAAAGAATGTTCATGAAATTCATGGCAAGTTCCACAGCTTTGAAGTGTTATAGTTTGGTACTACACATCCCAGAATCCCCCAGCAAATACATCTAAATTCCTCCAGGACTATCCCTCATGCTACCTGAGCGATTCTTCAGTTACATTTGAGAAAAGCAATTCTTTCACTCTCTAGATGAAAGACATTGTGATATAAAGAAGTGATACCCAGGCATCCAGAGCTTTGTTTGGTGTGTTGTGGCATCAAGTCATCCCACCAGAAAAACAAGGAAGTGTAGAGCTGAAAAATAGCAGCTTATCTCTTCAGCCTGTAACCTGGTGCATCAACCATTCATGAGATAGCTCCCACTGCCCGTATGCCTCTCCCTGTCTATTCGCACACTTTTTTTTGGATCACAGCCATTATCATTAGCAAAGAAGAATCACTCAGGAGTTATGAGTGTGAACTTGGAGTCCACAGCTGTCACTTTATTCCCTGCTGAACCACAGAATTACCTGTGTTACCTTGACCAGATCACAGATGTTCATGAGGTTTATTAAAAGTGAGTTATTTACCACTCAATATATATTTTTTGTTAAAATGATGCTTAAAAAGTAGAAAAGGCATGACCTTTTGACCAGTTCATCAGATTTTTCCTTTTACTCTACTAAAGATTTTTTTAAAAAATGAATGGACAGGGAATTCTACTGTATAATTGCTTCTTATGAGAATGTGTGAATACAAATTAATCTCAAATAAGACATAAATGTAAGACCTCTTTACTCAGATTAGCAGCTCTTTGCAGAATATAACCATTCTTTTTGCTTTCAATTAGTGGATTTCAAAATTCTTTTAACAGAAATTAATCATGATTACCACCTCTGAGTATTCCTTGGCTAAGTAACCCTAAAATTCATGGGGTTACCATAAGTCAACAGGTGACTTGAAAGCACACACACGAACATATTTACTACGGATTCAGAGTATGGTAGTTATTCCAGATTGCTACGGACCCAAACCAGAAGTATATGATTCTATGTGAACAGATTAATACAGGATTGTAAACTAGGGAACACTCTCCTTTTCTCATTCTCTAACAGTCATGATTGTACATACCAAAGGCTAGTCCAAGCAAATTGTTAATGAATTCATCATCTACATTAAATAATTTTTGAAATCAAAATTATAATCTCTCGTTTTCACTGCAAGGATAGAACCAAAACGCAAGAAGTTTTTGTTGTTTAATGTAAGCTGAAGGAGAATGTTTTATGACCATTCCAAGCAGTGGGTGGTGAATCAGTTCTAGGGCTTAATCCACTTTAGTGGGGTTATCCAAAGTGCGCTACCCTGGATAACTCCTCTAAAGTCTGAACTAAACTTGACAAATGATTCATGGTCCCACTGACATAGAAGCCCTTAACTGCCATTGGTTGCCACATGTCCCCACTAGCGTTTCGTATTATGGTTATTCCAAGTGCCCACTACAGTTCATAAAGATTTTTGTAAAATTCTCCAACAGATGTGGCGACATATGTCTAAATGGGCAAATTCCAATTGTTTTTGCAGCAGATTTCAGCTGTGTGTTGTTTAAGACGCAAAAAGTCTGAACTGTCTGTAAATATCACAGTTCATCTCAGTTCAGACAAAGAAAAGAGTGTGACAAAGAAACTTAAAGTTCTAGTATATAGTTCATTGAAGAAATCCCTGCCCATTCATCCATTGATGGTCACAGGAACAGAAAGTACCAAGTGTTTTATATAAAGATGATTTACATTTTCCAGACTGCTTTTGCATTTCAAGCAAACAGTTTTGCTCTTTTGTTCTCTGTAGCTTCACCTCCAATTCATTTCCCCAAAACGCTTCTGTGCCCCACCCCTTTGGGATCAAAAGATATTCTCGGGAAACAATGTGGCTGCCAGTTACATTTATAAACAGATGCTTCATTTTGCATCATTTCTGCCATCTCGTAAGTTAACAGTGGAGGCACCAAGATGGTATGGGTGAGAGGGGCACCAGGATGATAGAAAGGGATTTGAATAGAACTTTGCCTTGGAACTGCTCAAAGCTGGTGCTAGCTCTTTTACAAGTGCACAGATTAGGGAAATAGGATCTCATGTTTAAGTTTAGATTATTTGTCTATCCAGTGCAATCTTTTCTACTTTGACTGGCAGGAGCTCTTCAGAGTCTGAGGGACCATTCAAATCACTGTATACCTGATCTTTTTAACTGGACATGGCCAGGATCAAACCTGGGCTTTTAAAAAATATGTGCTTTGCTATTGAACAACTATGCTTCTTCTCCCAATTTCTATGCACGAATCTGCCCAGCTTTTGGATTAACTTATTTTTGATAGAGAAGCAGTATTATAGTCTTTCCCACATTGACCTTTATGATATAAGAAATGGCTCCTGTTAGCTGACACCTTTTGCTGTTCCAAAACATACTGATGCCTGAAGCAGAGCAAAAATGATGCCCCACTTCATATCAACACTTTAAAAGTCTTGCTGCAATGTTCAGACATCAGTTTCTGCCCACAACTGTCATCCATCTTCCCACACACCCACACAATGGAAATAATGTTTGAAAATATTCAGAAAATGATAGGAAAACTATTTTTGGGGTATCAAGGAAGCTTTATGAGAAGAATCCTGGACTGACAAGAATCTTCCAGTTTGGGATATATTCTACACAAAATTTGCATGTGGTTGTTCTGCACAGAGAACAGATTTTTCTACATGTAAAACTGTTTTTTCTGTGCAGGAAATATTATATAAATATAAATATTATGGTGCTAGCCCCACTGACATCATAAGGTCAGGTGGACTTCCTACCATTAGAGGCCCAGAGCATATCTAGGCTACAACCAATATTGCACACATATACAAACTGTGAGGGTTCCATTGCATCCTGAAAACTCATTTCTAAGAGGAGCATAAAGAAAACACAGAAAATGTGCCCACAACACTCCCAAGTTTATTTTATAGCATCTCTGTCACAGAAGTCTTTTGTTGTTGATGATAATGGTGATGTTCTGCATTTATACAGTGTATGACATTTACTTTCTGTATGCTTGTACTCCCCATTCTTTCATGAGCCCATGATATCAGGCTCTGCATTTTCTCAATGCAACCAGATCTTATGCAAGTTGCTTTTCCTTCTGTTAAACTGCAGGTGGTGGAGGTGGCTGGAATGATAACACTTCCTTCCTCTGGTCGGGAAAATCCTTGCTGGAAGGCGCTACCGGAGGAAAATCCTGCCCCCAGGCCATGAAGAAGTGGGGGTGGGAGACAAGAGGGGGTTTCGGAGGGGGTGGAGGGGGGTGCTCCTCAGGTGGAGGAGGCGGAGGATATATAGGTAAAGTGGCTTCGTGTTCAAGGTGTCCCTTCCCCTCCCTTAGTGTTAATGCTCAGCAAAATGCTGAAACAAAATTTTCCTATAGCTGAAATATCTATCTCCATCTTTATATTTGAATGTTACGTAATGCAATGTGTTTTGCAGATGGTCTAAGAATCTACATAGCCTGCCCATGATTACGCCAGTCTGCCTGTCCATTGCCAGAATGGGTTAGATTATTGGTTAATTTGTTTTTTCAAAATCTTGTCCTTCTGAAATGTTAACTGTTCAGAATTTTTAAAAGTGGCTATTCCTCATGGATATAGACAAGAGTTTTAAAAGAGTGGATAACTCTAGCCAAAGAATCCAAAACCAGAGTGGAAATGATAATGTAATGAATTTCCCATATTCAGAAGGAGCATCAACATTTTTCAGAGCTGATTATACATTTAATTGCCTTGTACGATACCACTCATTGTCCTTCCTATTCTTTGTGGCTTTGAATTTAAAAAAAGATTAGTTTATAACACTAACTCAAATTTTATAGTACTGGAAATCCACAGTGAACTACATCCAAGATATGCATATCTTCTGTTGCAGATATTGGTTGGAAGGGCAGTTTCTGTAGAATTCCTAACCCTCTGTGTATATGTTGTCATTTAGCATAAGTCAACATTATATGGAGATTTTAACATAGATTTTCTGTAGATTTGAAAATGAAATGATATGGACTTAAATTAAAAAGTAAAGGCACCAACAATCTTGCCTTATGTATTCTGGAAACTGAAGGCACATTTCCCCATAGTATGGTTTTGTTGTCATTGCACAGGTTTCCTTTGGCACTAAAATGTGACATTAAATCTTTCAATTATACCACAACCTTGCCAAAGTGTTTATGATACTTATTTGTCTAGGTGCCAGTCAATGTAGGTTGCACAGTTCATGTGAAATAATTTTAGGCAAAGTCAGCCCCAAATCAGCAGATCTTCATAATAAGAAATTATTGTGGGAAGACATGCCATAAAAAGTCAAGCTTCTGCTGCAAATTTAGAATCAGTAGTATATTTTCTTGCAGTTTCTCTTTCTTAACATAGGGGTGGGGAGAAATAGCTGGAATCATTTTGTGTGCCTTACAGCCTCAGGGTGCTTTTGGCGTGAAGATTGTTGTGCCATGAATATGCCTCAGCCATAAAGGCAATGACCTCCAGAAGTAAAGCATGTAATTCAATCTTCACAAACAATATTTGGTTCTTTTGCAATGGTTATCAGTTGCCAAAGAAGCTAATGAAAACAGCAGTACTGGAGGCCACTTACAATAGCACTCAGAGCTAGTTCTCATACACTGAAAACGGGTCATGTTCAAACCATGAGTCACCTTTAAGAGGTGGAAATATATTCTTCACTACCTCTTTTAATCTCTTTGACCATCCTACATCTTATCTTATCTGAGTGCTCCCCTATATCTTATGTTATTAGCTTTCTCTTTGAATACAATGTGGAACAGTTGTGGTAGCTGTTGGGGTGAAGTCCTCATGAGGTAAATTTTTTGAAGTTTGTTGACTGATTGTTTGAAAGCTATGATGTATCTCAGATACTTCCGAACCTTATTCAAGCATTAGGAATTAATGTTTGTCAACAGCAAGGAGGCGAGTGTGCTAGCCCCATTCTCTTCATTGTAATGTTTGTGGCCTCCTACACATGGAGGGTGACTTTCTGATTTGATGAGACTCCTGTACCCATGGAGGCTCTCCCCCTGTGTTTTTTAATATTAGGAAATCTCTTCAAACCTGTGTGGAGAGCCTCTATATATCCAAGGATCTCTCCTCTTCAGAAAGTCAATCCTCCAAGTGTACAGGGTGATTAAAAAATTAAGGAAGGACTGGGTTAACATGCTGCCCCTCCTTGTGTGTTTGTAATGCACTGATTTCTATTGTCTCAATGAGGCTATGGAATATGTCATATCCTGGAGAATGTGAAATGTTCAGGATATGGCAAGTCCTATTTTCAACATATGGTTGATAGTACAGAAGAACCTCATACAAAAATAAATTAGTTTGAGATGACTTCATCGCATCAGTTACCACTTGAAAATAGTAATTTGAAACTGCCCTCAAATTTATGAACCCAGAGAAAACAAATGACAGATAATTGCAAAACTCCATTTAACTGCATGTATATTATGTACATTGTTTCTGAGAAACCAAATGCTTGTTATGTGATTAAATTTTGCAGATGTGCCTTTTCTTATCATCTATAAAATTGAAATAGCATTTTGGGAATTGGATAGATTGATTGATTGAGGGGCTGATTGATTGATCAATTGATTGATGGGGACAGAAAAAAGAATCAGTGATAAGAAAATGATATGTACTCTGCTATACTGACCAGGTTGATAGCCTAGAAGCTGTGTGACATCACCTACTCAGAACAGTTATATAAACCCACATTCCTTTCCAGATGGGTTGACAATGACTAAAAAAGATAAAAGAAAAAAGCTTTCTGATGATTGCTGTTTCTGTGTGTCAGCTTAACTGTTACGTACACTGTCATTTCTGGTATTTCAATGAAACAGCTATTTGAAGATTTATTTTATACCCTTTCTCAAGAGTTGTAATCATTGTGCTCAGTGCATCTGCCTTGGACTGGGCTGAAACATTTATTGCTTCATTAACACAACAAAAGTCTTATAAAACTGAAATCCTGAAAGTTAAAAGCCTGGAGGTGCATTAAAGTGTGACCCACTATGGCATTTACTGGATATTTTGCCAGATGAGTGCCCTTTTCTCTGTCAGATGCTGTTTATTTTGTAGTGTTGATTATGGGTATTATTCTTTTACCTACCATAGTAACAAATGTCAGAAGGGTAGCCGTGTTGGGATCTTGCAAAAAATTAAAAAAACACACAAAAGAGTTTTGTGACACCTCAAAGACAAACACATGTATTGTGGCATAAACTTTTGGAGGTCAGACTCCTTTTCCTCATCTTTAGATCATTGTCATCAGCAGCAGCAGCAATTAGCAGAGTGATCATGATAATGATTGCCGGGTTTCTAGATCAGCTACTTAGTTAGGGAGATGTAGCTAGGAGTTACATATTGGATAACGCACCCCTAAGAAACTCATTCTGAAGTTAAAAGCAGTTTATTCCATGAGTTAGCATGAATAACATAGTACACTTCTACAGAAGTTGCCAAAACTGAAGGGTACATACAGCATCCATCTTTTGTAGGTTATCTTTTGTAGGTTATCAATACAAATTGGTCAAATTTGGTTAAATTGGTCAATACAAATTGGTCAAAGTCATAAATTCCTCCAAATTTCAACCCGTATACTATCCTAGGCTGGTTCCTACCACTGACCCAACAACATCCTTGATCAAAGTGACCCATCTTCATACTTCTCTATCCTTATCTCCACACTGTTTTCATAACATCCCGGCACCATCAGTCTTAACTTTCACTTTCCAGCCTGTTTCCGCTCTTCTCCTTCATCAAATACAATGTCACAGCAAGTGGCCTTTGGGTACAATGCAATAGCAATTAGCAGTGCTTAGCCTGGATACATAGCAGCCTTTTAACAATAGTTATGAACATTAGAGCAGTTTGCAACAATCCACATTCAGCATATTAGTATTTTCCATGGCAGGGACACCTAGCAACCTGATACTAGGTAACATCTCCTGGACAGAATCTCCCACCAACAAGTCCATCTTAAGAGCCAGCTGCTGGATCAGTTAAAGCAGGTCCATTCAGCTGGTGATTGAGAGACAAGGGGGATGATGTTTCTATCCACCTCCTGCCCAAAAGTGAGGCTGTGACAATCAGAATCAGGACCCCATCATGACTTCTTACAGCCTCACTCCCCTGATGAGAGGTGGTGGAAATTATAGTCTGCAAGATTTGGGGGGTATTCAAAGAATACATACCTAACTATCCATTTGATGAAGTGGATTCTGGCCTGCAAAATGATTATGTTAGTACATTAATTAGCCTTCAAGGTGTTACAAGACTCCTTTGGGGTTTTTTGTGAGTAATTTTTGAATGTAGCAGCTTAACAATATTCTAAGCAATTTTCCCATTGTCTATAGGTGGCAATGCAGCAGAAAACAATGACCCTGAGATGGATGGAGAAGATGGTGTGTCTTTTATAAATAACCAGTACGGTACATTGTTTACCCCTGCATTAAAAGGTACTATCGTCAATCCGGGACAATTAATTTTAATCGTGTTTGTAGAAGAAGAGCTTCAAAAGAAAGCATCAGAAGTTGAAAACTTATTTTTGTCTCAAGCAGTTCCTCAAGCAATTTGTTACAAATGTCCTCAAATAATGTGCTGTTGTTAATATTGCTTCTCATTTAAAAAAAAAGAAGAAGCTTATTTTGTTAGTTGCTATGTTGCTCATTGTTTTTCTATTGCTTTTTAGTTACCTTTAAAAAAAAGTTAAGGTTAACAAGAAAGTGGCCAGAAACATATAAAATATCACTGTAAATTATTATAAATTACATTGGAAATAGCTAAATGTATTAGTAATTAGACCAGAAAACAAAAACCAAATTGTAAACCATTGTTCCCACTCATTGGTCAATATCTACTTGGTGGAAGCAGCTGGACATTTTTGATCCCTACAGCATGCCTGCATTTGGTCTAAGATTGCAGAAGTGGCATTATGGATCCTGTGCCATTGGGCATGCAGATGTTTTTACATTCATATATCTATTCATTTATACAACATTCCCATTCAAAACATGTGTTGTGGACAATAATTAACGCATGGAGAGATTTAGGTTGTACAGTCCTGTTGTAGGTTCTTGGCCATTATATTTTTTTTTTTAAAAAAATGTATATATAATTTTCCGACACTCGCCTTACCCCCAGTAAGTAATATGTTACAAATAGCTACATTATTTTTACCTCCTAAGCTCCAAGGTCTGGAAGATACTGAATTGAATATAAGCAGCATGGCTTCTGGAAGAACCTGAGAATCCTCAGATTGCTAAATTAGACATGATGAAGGACTCTAAGGAATGTAGCAAACAAAGGCAGATCTTGTCCAAGGCCTGCCATGGCTTTTCTGGAAGCAATGGGTACAAAAAAATAATGTGTGTGTAACTTATCCCCCTTCCAGACATCACCTGCCTATCTAATCCATGCATTGAAGCCTTCTAGATAGGGGAAGTGCTTAAAAGACCAATAACCCTAATGTTAATGAAAACAATAATGTTAATGGAAACCACTGTCTTCAGCCCCTGGAAATTATCTTTTTATAACTATGTGAATGGGGTGGGGGGTAAATACATCAAGCCAGACAAATGTGTTTTGAATGAAAAGAGAGAACTTTTGTGTGAGGAGAGTACATTCTCTGAAGGATGAATTCATTAACCGGGGATGGGTGGAATCTGGGACAACTTCAGAGAAGCCTTTTTGCAGTTGAGGTGGTGACAAGGAAAAGTGTTGTATTTCCTGTTCTACATACATGCTTATAATATTCCAGGGATAGCATGGATCCAATAGGTTTCCTGCAGAAATAACATTGATTTTGCCTCTTCCCTAGTGACTGAGGGGCATGGTGAAGTCAACATCAAGCTATATGTGAACTGTAGCCACTGTGCTCATGACTTGTGCTACAGGGATGTGAAAACACAGGAGGTTGTTTGCACTTGTCTCTATGGATATGTATTGGCTGACAATGGCATCTCTTGCTCAGGTAAGAAGTCAGTGGCCTTTTCCAAGTTAATCACATGGCTAGTGGGAACTGGGCAGGAGCAGAAATAGAAAGCTGGAAAGCACATGTCTGATCAGCAAAGGAGAAGGAGAATAAACTCCCCATGCTTGTTGATGGAATAGAATTTATTCTTCGAAAAGCCCAACGCGTTTCGGCCTCTTTTTATATTTCTGATCTTCTTCAGGGGCTGTATTAAAAACAAATGCATCATTGTAAATATTCCATAAAAGAACAACACACATATAAAATCCAAATACATTCATATATCAAACCATTATATATATAGTAAATCTCATACATACTATAAATCCAACAGAAATTTCTGGAGTTGCTACTGTGCTCTCCTTGTAATGGTTTGTATTGAATGTTTTTGGATTTTATATGTGTGTTGTTCTTTTATGGAATATTTGCAATGATGCATTTGTTTTTAATACAGCCACTGAAGAAGGCCAGAAATATAAAAACAGGCCAAAGCGTGTTGGGCTGTTCGAAGAATAAATTCTATTCCATTAACAGGCATGTGGAGTTTATTCTCCTTTGCTAATGGGAACTGGGGCCACACTGCTGCTAAGGCATAGTCCCCTAGGTTCTGTTCCTGACCTCTCTATGTTGAATGAAGTGGTAGCCAACTGTACCGTAGAGTATGTGTGGTCAAGAGGCTTATTCTACCCATCCAGATTCTCTTATGAGTTGCACCCCATCCCATGTGTACCAGAATACCTCAGTTTTTCTTCAGAGTCTCCCTTAACATGATGACCAAAAGTGACTTTGCACCACTTTGGTGGCCATTTTGAGAAGGACTCCAAATGAAAAAAGGGTTATTTGGGGATAAGAGTTCTGGAGTTTTTGGAGATGGGGTGTTTATGGTTTGTTTTTTGTTTTTGTTTGTTTGTTTTTGGGGGGAGTACAGCTTTCTCTGTAGATTTGAGCAAAAATTGCCTAAAAATTGCACCAATATTTTTTTTTAAAAAAAAGTAGGGGACTTGAGTGACAGGCAAAGTGTTTAAGAAGCCACAAAAGTTGGGTCCAGGGGCCACATACAGTCTATGGGCTTCACTTTCTCCGCCAGCTCTGTTGTAGAGGTTCCTCCATCTGATTTGTTGTTGGTGTTGTTGGTTTTGCATAGAGGCCTCCTGTTGCTCACCCCACCAGGGACAGAATGTAGCAGGAGAGGCACGTGTGATGTGCTTTTCCTTTGCTCACACAATTAACCTGTGCAGTTCTCCACTGTCATGTGTATCCTTGTTATACAAGCTCCTTAATCTGTGGCTGGACTGCAAATCAGCAAGTCTCCACCAAGTGTGAATTAACCACGGTACTAAATTGAATATAACACTGATCCTCAAGCAAACAGGACTCCACCATGCCATGTGGAAATTCTCTGTATGAAAGTGCACAAAAGTTTACTAGGTCTTTTCAAAGTTTCCCATAGGTCAAAATATGAGGTTCCCTCCAAAACTTCCAGGCACACTCTTGCTACTGTCTCAGTTCATTTCTTTTACCTGATAGAATCAGCTCCTTATGTACACTTTGTTCTCCTGTTGTGTCATTCTGTCTTTGATCTCTTCCCCTCCTGTTCATTTAATCAGTTATCATTATGTTGTGTGGAAAGGAGGACAAACTTCTGTTGCAGTCAGCTCTCCTGGTCTTGTGACCTCCAATGCCCCACTGTTCCACTTTCCTCAATTAAGATCAAGCCATTGAAACAGATGGTTTTCTATCAGGAAATTAACACCAGTACTCACTGGAAATGAAAGGAAAGTCATAAAAACTGGGAAAGGAAAAATGTTAAATTGGCAGGGCTAAAAAACGAAGCAGCTGTCCATTTCAGAGTAAATGTAAGTGTTAGAGCAATGGAAGGACTGTGAGATATTTTAGAAAGAAAGAAAGAAAGAAAGAAAGAAAGAAAGAAAGAAAGAAAGAAAGAAAATCACTTTATATCAGAAACAATTAATTTGTACATAGAAAGGCTAAAATTCACAGGGGAGCTGTGTTAAAGAAGGATTAATTAATCTTTTTTTAAAGTATCTGAAGCATTTCACCCCAACTGAATGCCCACTGTGCATGATTACTGACTATTCTGGAGATTGTAGTCCAAAAAGTAACTTTTCCAAACTCTGTGAAAAGACTTGCGGGTAACTTTTTGTGAAAAGGAGATGGCCTTTTTTTAGTTTTACAAGCCAAGCTCCTTCAAAACTCACCACTGTGTCCTCTTTTCCCAAAGCAAGGAAGCAAGAACCATGGCTTCAGTGGAACATAAGCTACTTAGGAACATATATCTTGCCCTTCAGACAAATAAATAGTAAACCTCACTTTCTCCATGACAATGCATGATAAAACACCAGAATAATAGAAGCATGGACTGAACAGAATTAAAATTAGCTCAAGAAATATTTGACTAGGGAGTAAGAAAGTACTTCTCTGCTGCCAGTGAGATGTAGGAGGGAGTACTAGGATACCTTCCATGGAGACAACATTCCAAAGACAAGAGGCTACAACTGAGAAAGCTGTGTCTTCTAGCACTATCTGCCTGTTCTGAGAGGGCAAGGGCACTTGGAGGAGTACTTCCAAAGATAACCCCATTATTCAGACAAGTTCATCTGATGAGAATAAGGTGTTGTGGTTTTTTTGTTTTGTTTTTGAGAAGCATGCATGCTATCTCCCTCACAGTTATCCAATCTCTGTCCTTTAAATGTTGCTGTATAGAAGATGTGAAATATTTTCCAGTCTCAGGATAAAAGTGTTTATCTGAGAGCAAATGAAAGAAATGAAAGAAAAGCATAAAAGCACTCCTTCCTTATGTTGTGATGATGAGAAAGCTGAAGATGACCACACATATAAAATTCTCTAAGTGGACGTTATGTACATTGTTCTGATCTTGCTTAACGCACATTTCTTATTCACTATATTCCACTAGGAATATAATTGTGTGCTAATTTTGTTCTCAAAGGGAGCAATGTGTAATTTAGCAGTTCTTCCTGTCGTGAAAAGACTTCAAAGACTGTCCAGTTTTCCAAAGACTGTTTGCAGTTCAGAACTTATTCCACACAAGTTCTATGTGGGTTCTGGGAAGAAAGCAGCTGTTTTTGTTTGGAAAATGTTATTTCCTGTGCAGAAAATGCCTGATTTGAGTTGGGGACTTCCGTGTGTATGTGCCTTCAAGTCGCCTGTTGAGTCATAGACCATTTCCACACTAGACTGTTTTAATGCTATGATTCCACTTTCAATATCCTATGGAATCCTGGGGTTTGCAGTTTGGGGAGGGGCTGGCTGTCCCCTGCCGAAACTGCAAACCCCAGGATTCCATAGGATTTTGAAAGTGGAATCATAGCGCTATAACAGTCTAGTACGGAAATGGCCATAGTGTTTTCTTAGGCAAGGAATATTCAGAGGTGGTTTTGCCAGTTCCTTCCTCTAAAATATAGCCTTCAGCACATGCTGTGCACAAATTTACAAATGATTTTCTTTTTCTTTCTTTTTTTTTCTCTTTCTCTTTTTCTTTTCTTTTGGTTTGCACAGAAAACAGCATGCTGTTTCCTGCACAGAAAATACTGTTTTCTATGGGGAAAAAAAAACCAAAAACAATCTACACAAATTACAAAGATTCTAATCAGTCCAGGATTCTTCCCACTTGAGAAGCACATTTTTCAAACATTTTGGGGCATTGTTTCCATCCTTATGTTTAATTCAGTCTAAATACTTCAGCCCCAGCTGTCAACAAGTACATATTTATAAATGTGTGTTTTCTAACACCAGTCTTTCATAATTACATTTTACTCTGTGTGTGTGTGTGTGTGTCCACTTCAAAAAAAAAAGGTCTTCTGCAACATTCCAGAAATGTAATGTGTGAAGAAAGCCTAATAGCTGCTACTCTTGTCTTTTGCTTTACATATCTGTTCCAGCTGAAATGGTGCTGCCCACAAAGAATCCTCCTCTCTCCTTGGTCTTATCTGTAGTGACCTCTGCCCTTGTTGCTTCTCTCATTCTGGCCTTCTCGGGGATCATGATAGGTGAGTTCCCTATTCATCTAGAACATGAAGAAATCATTCATAGTGACAGTATGTGATGCATCCTCCTACTTTAACCATCTAAGTAATAGGACATTTGAAGACCTTTAAATGTTTTGTTGTTAAACATTAATTGCAGGATTGGAATCAAGTGCATAAGTAAATTTTTATTTGGGTTGGAAGATGCAAAATTCAGTGTTAGTTCCCATAGGGTAGAGCAATTGAAAACAGTGGGGTTCTTGTTAATTGTAACTAACAAGTAAATAAATTTCAACAGGTCTATTCTAGCCAGGACTAACACTGAATTTGCTTTGCATATTTTACTGTCACAGATAGCCAACAGAAAAAACAGTGGACTTAATTAAATGAATATTTTAAAATAGTGGCTCTTTTGTTTTGCAGTCTGCAGGATTATTTATGTTCTTATTAGCACATGTGTTGTGTCCTTTCAACTGGTTCCTTATCAATTGTGTAGTAGAGCAGGTAGGCTTTTTGGCTTGTTTCTGCAGGACGTATCTTCAAATTCCTTTTCAGTTAGAAAGTGATTTCAATGGTATTTAGTAAATTACAGCCTGTAAACCAAAATGGGGACTCTTTGGTCCTCTCCTCTAGATATTTGGCCTACCATGCCCATCAGCCCCAACCAACATGGCCAGTGTAAAGAGATTGTGGAAACTATAGTCCAAACTATTGAAGAGCTAAATGTTCCCTCACCTGAGATCTAAACACCTGAGATCTGTGTTTATTCCTGCATGAACTTGATTTCCATTACTGTCTTTGTGTCAGAAAGCTACATCTCATTGCATTTTTAAAAATTAAAGAGAAAGTGCATGTGTGTGGGTCGGCTTTTTCTCCTTGGATATTCATGTCTCACAATTCCATCTCAAGATCCTGAACATACCTGTTATTTGTTATTAAAAACAGGAGTCCCGTGTTAGAAGGAGTAAGAGGGCATTAGGACAGAATCTCGAATCTGTCCTTTTGTTGCTAGAAGGGGTTTATTCTATCAGCTTTTTCCATCCCACCTCCACCCTTTGCACACAGCTGAATAACTTATCTATCAGAACAGACATGTTCCCTTTTACTGCCGGATCTATGTACAGTATTGTGATAATCTGCCCAGAGTCAAGAATATGCTTGGGGAACTTTTATGCCCAGCTCCAATTACTTTTTCAAAGTAACGTTTTGCATGTCCAATTAATTCTGATTTGTGCTTTTCCCTCAGGCATGTAAGGGCTCCCGCAGGAACTTTGAAAGGTTAGAACAAGGATTAGATGAATGTCTTTCAAATTTGACAAAAAGTTAGTTGCCCTCCCTTTCCTTCAAAGGGCAAAAGATTTCAAGGGCAAAAGCCTGGATTAAAGAAAACTAAGATTTTTTTTTTAATAAGACCTTCTTTTCAATCATTTTGTTATGTTCAGTTCCAGTGGCTCTGGATCTATAGAGGGGTATATGCTTCCCTATTGGAGAAGCGAACTGCAGCCCTTACAGCCACAATGAGCAGTGGTATCATTTTAGGTTTGTGGGATAGAGACATTTAATTCAATGTAAGGCAATCATGGAGTTACAGAACTGTAGAGCTGGAGGGAATCCCAATGATCATCTGGTCCAACCACCAGCCAATGTGAGAATTGTCAGAGTTCGGAATGTTATTTGGAAAAACTAGCACCTTTCCGTTTCTTTTTTGACCCATGATTCATCCTTATTATTCACCAGGCAGAAAGTAAGTGTTACTAACATGTTACTTCTAATTTGCTTTTTAAAATCTTTAAAAATACCAAAAGGTCAAAAATGCCCTCCAGATTACCCCAAAGGATAGAAGAAAGTAACAGCTAAGCATTATTTGTTATGTTAAAAATATTTAACATATTAGTGTTAATATTAAAAGACACAAAATTGACTGTCACTCCTCTCTTCTTATCCCCTAAATTGACAAGTGACAAGTAGTGTCATCACTTGTTGCATGTTATGTCCAAGTTTAGAGGTTGGGATATATTTAAGGTTACATAGCATAAAAAGGAGTACGTTTGGATATCATTTTTAAAATTTACCTCTTGTTAACCTGATCACTGAGCATGTGTATATATACAAGGACAGATCCAGGTTTGAATACCCTTAAGATGTTCTCACTTACCACCATTTGAAATTTTTCATGAGTGGCTACATCACATTCTCCAGAACACTAGGGAAGGTTTCAAATCATGGACAGCTCCCAGACCTAGTGGTCCATTGTTATGAATCAGAACTGGAGTTAGTATTAGGCCTGATTGAGGAGTTTGGCCCCTGACATTGTTTGAAGCTGTGAGGTGCTGACCTGTGCATCCTGAGAATAATCCCAAGAAGCAATCATATGTGATGTGGTGTTGTAAATGGTAATTTGTCACTAATAGCTTCTGCAGTGGTGGTCAAAGGGTAAGGCAGCCCAAGTCTTATCGTGTCACAACAGCAACCAACTGGTACATTAGTAGACACTATCACTGAGCTGAGATGCTCTAAAAGCTCTTTCCAAAGTCAATGAGTGCATCAGCAGCATTAGGCAAAGTTACTTTCTAAAAATACAGTGGCCTCTCCACTTTTGTGAGGATTTGGGGTGCAAAACTCTCACAAAAGTGGAACAAATGTGAACAACTCCCCCTCCCACAGTCCATTTCCCATTCCATTCTGGGGCTCCCCCCTCCCATTCCCTTGCCTTTTGCCCAGGCACATGTGCTCTCCTTCTTTGTGTCTTTGTGTGTGGAAATGTGTCTCCCCACATTTCCATGCCTTTTGCCCCGGTGCACATTCTCTGCTTCCATGCAAAAGGCAAGGGAATGGGGGGAGGTATGTGTGCTTCCCCCATTCCCTTGCTTTTTGCCCAGGCATGCATGCCTTCCTTCTCTGCCCCTGGGCAAAAGGCAAGGCAATGAGTGGGAAAGGGAGATGTGTGGTCTCTGTGCGTGGTGCTTCCTCCTCCTGTTCCCTTCCTTTTTGCCCAGATGGAGGAGGAAGTCACACATCAGGGCAAAATGCAAGGGAATGGTAAAAGGAGAAGAGGAGAAGGCACATACACACTTTTCATATAATCAAATCCGTGAAGATCAAACCTGCAAATGTGGAGGCAGAACAGTATAACTTCCAGAATTCCCAAGACAGCAGAGCCATTGGCTTTACTGGCTAAGGAATTCTGTGTACTGTGGCCAAATACAGTAATTCTTCTCTGCTCTATGCGCAATCCTTCTTTCACACAATCTTGCCATTTGCTTTCAGTCTGGTAGTCACTCTGAGCTGTACAAACCCCTATGGACCTTAGCCTATATTGTATTTCTTAGACCCTTTTGAACTGAGATACTCACAGCCCTATCCTGATTTCTAACTGAAAACAGTCAGAAAGAAGTAGAGCCCTCACAGAAAATGTTGTTAAATACAGTAGTCAACGCATGATCAGCAGGAAGCCCACATCCCTAACTTCCTGTGCTCTGTTTCTAGTGTACCGCCGGAAACACCAGGAACTGCAAGCCATGCAGATGGAGTTACAGAGCCCTGAGTATAAGCTGAGCAAGTTGCGCACCTCCACCATTATGACCGACTACAACCCCAATTATTGCTTTGCGGGGAAGACCACTTCCATTAGTGACCTCAAAGAGGTGCCCCGGAAAAATATCTCTCTGATAAGGTAAATCACCCTATTTGAACTCTCTTTGCTCAGCTGCACTCTGCAAAGGCAAAAGAGCAAAGTCAGTGGCAGCTCGTGGTTCCCATATTGAAGGAGTGCTGAATCCATACTGGGTTTAAGTCTGAACTTTTAAGAGACTAACCAAGGTGCTGAACTGATTTGGGGGATAGGGCTCAAGACTTTGGATAGTTCTGTTAAAGTGTGGTCTAAAATCCAGAGTGGACTGCCACTCCACTAATATAGAAACTGCCAAACACCAGTGCATGTGAATTTTCCATTTGTGGTCAGCTCATCTTCATTCCCAAGCATAAGTAACCACTGCCGCTATGACAATTTCTCGTTGTTTAAATCAACCCTAATTTATGACAACTCTATCCTGGGTTTTCTTAGCAAGATTTATTCAATGAAGGTTTCCTCTTAGGCTGAGAGAATGTGATTTGCCCGGTGGGTTTTCATGATGGGGTGAGAATTTGACCCCTGGTCTTACAGAGTTCTAGTCCAGCACTCAGACCACTATGTCACTCTTGCTCTGGCTGTGACATTAGTCTTCTGTATTTACTATTTAACCATAGTGCAGAATGGATGACAGCTGGATCTCCTCTCCCCATCCCCAGTTCTTCAGCCCGACAAGCTGGGAAAAATGTTCAGCATCTGTTTCCTATATATGATCCAGAAAACCCTCACTGGTAAAACTCAAGTAATTCCTCAGGCACTGGCCATAATTCGCCAAGGCTCTTGTACTCCGCTGACATCTGGTACAGTGACCTTTAGGAGATCCATTCAGTGCCTGAGACTGTGGAGCCCTGGCAATTAAGACTGATACCATCAGCAGAGTGCATCTGTTTTGCCAGACACCAGGATGACAAACGGAAGACCCAGAGACAGCAAAGTCACTCTGTGGTCTCTGGTCATATTAAGGAACTGGGTTTCAGAGGCAAATGCTGCAGCAGGTGAACAAATTATGGTTTGAGAAACTTAATTTCAACCCTTCTTTATATTTCAAAGCAGCAGCGAAGGGCGTATATTTCTCCTTTTCTTTGTGTGTCACCTCATATTCATAAAGTATGGTTTTTCCCCTACTGTAAAGGTGCCAACTGCACCATTTTGTTTCATACATACCAACTCATGTGTAAGGTGTTTGTTTTAAAACAAAACATATGCAAACTGACAATTGCATTAAAAGGCTGCTCCCCAGTGGGAGGGGGAAGAAATTAAACTCAGTTCATCAAAGCTTTGTCTGTGTGCGTGTGTGTGTGTATCCTCAATTCACCTGCCAGTTTCTGACAACTCCATGAATTTCATAGGGGTTTCTTAAGCAAGGAATACTCAGAGGTGGTTTTGCCAGCTCCTTCCTCTGAAATATAGCACCTGGTATTCATTGGCAGTCTCCCATCCAAGTACTAACCAGGGCTGACCCTGCATAGCTTCCAAGATCAGACAGGATCTGGTGCCCTCAGACAGGTAATCAAAGCTGGGGCGGGGGAGATCTAAAAGAACTCTTTCCAGATCCAAATTTACACTTTAAAAAAAACACCTGAATAAACTTGGGATCTTTCAGACTTCAGTAACTTCAATTTTCAATAAAGGTTATCATTAGTTTATTATAATATAGCAGTGAACTGTTAAACTGTCACTAATTCATTTAGATTTACAGTCAAGGAAACAAGAACAGACCATTGGTGATGGTGTACCAGACCAGGAAGAAAATGTAGTGTAAAATGTTTGTGTATCTGTTTGCTTGTTTGTCTTTGCCTATTAATTGACGTCACTGGCTTCTAACAAGCACCAATGTTATGTTAGTCCTCTATCCCACACCACCCCAAGTGGAAATACTAAAATGAAAAATTTTGTTGAGATACATTGAGCTGCCTTGTTCTGGCTACAGAAATAGTCCACTCAGCCCTTAGGTAGCAAGCAGTTCTTAGACATTGACTTTCAGCAGCACTAAGCCTGAGATTCTTTGATTTGAAGATGTCCAGATTTAATCATGTATGTGTTTCACCCAGTTCATCTTCAAGAGTACATGGGTTACAACTATAAACTTTAAGGTCACAGTCTGCATACTACACATTTGTTTTGCAATACATTCAATTCTGTGGTATATTGTATGTTATCTGTGCCTTTACCCCAGTATTGACTGTGGGACACCAAATTTTAACCTAGAACAGCTTTCCCTGATGATGTTTTAGATTCCAACTCCCATGATCCTTCACCATTGGCCATGGTAGGTCTGGGGCTGATGGAAGGTGTAGTCCAAAACACATTGAGGATGGCTGAGCTAGGGTATGACCGAACTTGGAGAAAAGACAAAAGGAAACAATGCAGACTTTTATAACTTGTGTTGCACAAAGAACTTGGTAATGTTTTCGTTTGGACTACAGCTTCCAGAATCTCTTAATCAATGGCCAGTGATATTCTGGGAACTGGATTGCAGTACAGAAGTGTAAGTTTTCCATACACAGTTTTGCATCCAATTTCTTCCTTTCTTCTTTGTCAAAGGGTGGCTCTGAGCTGATAGCAATACTTTTCTGAGCTGACACTTTATCACAAATAATTGATAGTGGTGATCATAACAAGGGCATTTTGACCTGCAAAGCTGTGCATTGGCGTTGCTTGATCACTAGAAAGTATGTTGTGCTGTGTGATCCTGCTAGACTAAGAAAGGCAAGGAAGCAGCTTGGGGCTTCAAATTCTTAATCAAAGTTATGGTAGAAAGGCTTTTCCAGTAGTTATCTATGAAATTAAAACACTGGAAGAAACAGAAAAAAGGAAACTTCATGGCATTTGTCATCCCTCTGTTTGGAAGAAGCTGTTACCCTGGTTTCTTGAGTTCTGTGCTTAGATTGCCTGTATTTCATGTGGTCTACTTTATCAGTATAGTTTCTTACAGAGCATTTATAGATCCTACTGTTCTCTTTTTTGCCTTTCCACCTAGCTGCACTAGCATCAAGTAGAGTGAAGCAGTTGCCTCGAGGAGCAGATTTTGAGCAAAAGGACAGCAGTTGTTCTCTCAGAGATTATTAGAAGTGTTTCTTGGACTTCCTGCCTCTGGTGCCAAAATAACTTGGCTTTGGGATGATGCGCCTTGATTTGGGTGGATCATGCATATGGAAGGGGGATGCCATTTGCTACCCTCCCCTAGGAAGCATCCTGTCTTCAATGAGATCTGACTTTTTAACACTGTCCTTCTGCCATGCCTCCTCTCTAACCAATCCCCCTTCAAATACCACTTCACTGCTACTGCTGGTTTTATTTCTGAGCCCCATACATACTGTGACAGGCAGGATGGCTTTTTTCTTGCAGCACATCTTGGGGCACTACTGAAATAAAGCCATGATTGGGTCAGAATTGTTGTGTTGCTGGGCAGCTTCAAGTTGGCTTCAATCTTTGGACTTATCAGTGGGAGACCTACCCTGTTATTAACAGCCATGCTCAGGTCTTACAAACTCAGGGCCAGAATACTGACTCTCTAAGACAGGGATGAGCAAAGTGTGGCCTTCCAGGTGTTGTTGGACTGCAATTCCCAGCAACACAATAGTATAGTGAATAGGTGCTGGAATTTGCAGTCTCATAATACCTGGAAGACCACTCTTTGGAAAACATCTGGAGAACCTTGCAAAAGTCTGACAATGGCCATTTCCTCACGAGGCAAGGGAATCGCCCTGTGATGCTGCTCACCGGACTTTTGGGCTCCCCATGCTTCTCCAGAGCAGTGCGTGGCTGCCACTCTGCACTGCTCCGGGGACGAAAATGGCGGCTTCCGATTGGTCGACAGTCTCAACCAACTGCTGAAGCTCACCAGCCCACCCCTGGCAGATCGCAGGCTCGCACCAATGCGAGCCTGTGAATCTGCATAAAGGAGCAGGCTCACAGTGACGCGTTCCATGCTTTTGAAAGACCCGTTTTTAGCAGTCTTTCAAAAGCACGCTGGATGACCACTTGGGGTTGTTCCGGAGCGGGCTGGGATGCGGTTCTAGGTTAAGTAGGTCCGACCCAGTCTGCTCCCAGGTGCAGATGATGCTCTGCCCTGTGTTAAAAACCCCATGTGGAAATGGCCAATATCTGAAAAACCACTCTTTGGAGGACATCTGAAAGGTAACCCAAAGAAAATTTGAAGCAACACTTCATACTTTCCATATAGTGATCTACTTTCTATTCAAGTGCCATGGAGCCAACAGTAGAGAATGTAGGAGCAAGACCATAGGATCAAAACAGGACTTAGGACTCAATCTTACACACACACCTAAATGCACACACATGCACACACATACAATCTTGCCAGCATTCTGCCTTCTTGCAAACTTAGAAGTGCATCATGTTTTCCCAATGAAAAATATGTCACAAGCAGATGAGACTTTTAATTATGGCTCATCCTGTCTTATTCATGGAACTTTATGGGAGCCTGACATGATATGATACTCCTTTTCTCCCCACCTCTTTTTTTCCTACTTGTTATTGTGTGCCTTCAAGTCATTTCTAACTTATGTTGGTCCTAAAGCGAACCTATCATGAGGTTTTCTGAGGCTGAAAGTATGTGACACAAGGTTACCTGGTGGCTTTCTGTGACTGGGCAGGAAATCCTGGTCTCCAGGATCATAACACAATGCTCAAACCACTACACCAGATGGTTCTCATTTTTCCACCACCTCTTTTTCTTGTTATTGTTCTCACCTCAAAATTAATTAAGAACAAAACATGGAATTGCTGCTGCACAATGCTTTCCAACTGCTCA
This sequence comes from Ctenosaura bakeri, assembly GCA_948474755.1. Classification (NCBI taxonomy): domain Eukaryota; kingdom Metazoa; phylum Chordata; class Lepidosauria; order Squamata; family Iguanidae; genus Ctenosaura; species Ctenosaura bakeri. Next base: position 416,421 of record CAOLHI010000322.1, on the reverse strand, counting down.
CATGACAAAAGTCTCATCTGAAGCTGCTCACAGTGTGTAACCCAGGAGAATAGTTTGAAATAATCTGACAGCAGAAGTATTATTATTGAAAGAGGACACACACCCCTTTACACAGTGTAACAAACTATGATTTTTTAAAAATACAAAACCTGTGGAAAAACCCTAAGAAGCAAGCTCTTGACAACTTGATGATTCTACCACACAGTGCATTGATTTTTTTTAAAAAAGTTCTAATTATAAAGCTCAGCTGGAAAAGCATGGCAACCCTTCCCTTCCCCCTCCTCCAGTTAAACAATCAATCCATCATGTACTTGCAAAAAAAAAAGGCCCTTTGAGGTACAGAAAATTCTACCTCTTATTTACTTTTTATGTTAATTTCTAAAATAACAGTTGGCCGGGTTTTATTATGAAATTTGTTCTATTGATGTGGTATTTTCCCTCAGTGGCTTTGATTAGGAGGAGGGAAGCTGTCTTTGTTTTTCTCTGGTTTGTGTTTTTTGCTTATTTCCACACTGCTTCTTAAGACCTTGAAAATCCTTTCAGTCTTTTCCTGTCTGCACAAATACACCCAGCCAGTTGGGACTCGCTGCTCATATGAGACCTTCCATGTCCCTCTCCCTTCCTCCATTCATTCCCATATTAAAACACAACCGGAAAAATTCCGAAGCTGTCAGCTCAGCACCCCTTGTATTTGCCATGTTGTTTTTTGGGATCCACAAATGCCTGGTGGGATTTGGTGGTGACTGCACATACAACATTTCTCTATTCTTATTAATCATAGGCTGTTATGAGCAGTGACACAAAACTTGTGTAATGAGCACACAGGAGAAAATCTATCTTAACAGGGCTCATGATTTATTTATTTGGTCGTTTTCTGTATTCTTTTAAATAATTAATCCTGAAACCCACTTTAGAAAAATTGTTCAGCATCTCCAGTAGTAAGTCTAAGGCTGGGCATAAAACTACCATGAATGTGGTGTGTTGATACAAAAATTGGTTATTTCCATTTTTGCAGTTTCAACATGCTAAGGTTACGGGCAAAGAGCAAAATCTGATTGTTAGTTCCAACTAGAGTAGACCCTTTGAATCAATAGGATTTATATAAATATTGAATGATTCGGTTCTCATTGATTCAGTAGGTCCACTCTAATTGGGACTCATGACTGAATTTGGTCCAAAAGGTCTGTAACCAGCAGTTGCAAGGTCATTTGGTACAGAAACTATCTTGGTCATCCCAATGGATGACCTATGACAAGTGAAGGAGAATGAAGATGCCAGGAAAGCAGGGAGAGAATATGGAGAGCTGAAGGGCTGTATCACTACTATACAGATAACACCCAATTCTACTATTGTTTCTACACCTAATTCAGGTGAAGTAACTGAAGTAATGGTTTGCTAATAGCCTGAATGAAACTAACAATATAGAAAAGAAGAGAAAACATGCAACGAGTGGTTTGTCTGCCCAAGCCAGTAGTCTTCAGGAAGTTCTGGGTAGAACTTCACTTCCCTTAAAGATGTCCAATGTCCAACGTAGGAAGGAATTATTTGTGCTCCAATGTTTAAATATTTGAAGGGATGTCATGTCAAGGAGGGAGCGAGCTTGTTTTCTGCTGTTCCAGAGACTAGGACAAAGAGCAATGGATTCAAACTGCAGGAAAAGATATTCCACTTAAACCACAGGAAGAACTTCCTGATGGTCAGAGCTGTCTGGTGGTGGAATATGCTGCCTTGGAGTGTGGTGGGGTCTCCTTCTTTGGAGGTTTTTAAGCAGAGGCTGGATGGCCATTGTTGGGAGTCCTTTGATGTGGATTCCTGCATAGCAGGAGGTTGGACTGGATGGCCCCTGTGGTCTCTTCCAACTCTGTGATTTTCTGGTTCTATGAATTAAGGAGACCTCACTCCATTTTATATGAAATGGCCAATGCAATATAAATACAATGCATTATAACTTTTATTCTTTTTCTTGATTTCTCCAGGGGTTTAGGCCATGGAGCCTTTGGGGAGGTATATGAAGGTCAGGTGGTTGGGATCCCCAGTGACCCCAGTCCCTTGCAAGTGGCTGTAAAGGTAAGTTTTCAAAAAATCAGTGAACATCATAGAAAATGTTTAAAGGATCTACTTTGTCTAGCGTGTCTCTTTTTTTTTCCCTTCAATTTCTCAAATTATTTTTATCAGGAAAAACAGAAGAATCATTATCAATCCAGTTCAGCAATGTGATAAATTTTAATTCACAGAAACATCTTTAAAGGTTTCAGTTAGATGAAGAATCTCCCTAGCAAGGATTTCCTGTAGATGGGCATTTCAATGACCACCTACATCTTTCTCATTCTGCATTGATACCCAGTCTTGAGTTGTTATCGTGATGATGCTATTAGTAGATATCAGCAATTGAATCCTTTTCTCACATGGTGATACACACAGATTTTCCTGATGATATCTACTTGTAACATGTTTGTTAAATACAGAGTCTCTCTCTGTTTACAGCCTTCATATGCTTTGGATCCCCAGATGTTGTTTTATAACAACTTTATCATCCCTAGCCAGCAAGGCCAATCATAGGGGTGATGGGAATCTAGGGATGAAGGTTCAAGAGAGGTTGGTCTGTAAGAAAGATAGAAACTCTCTGATTTCCTTGTGATAGAGGTGGAATTTGTAACTGGTGCATGCAGATCCATGACAATTTGCTCATGTCTTTTCTGTTGCTTCTTTCTTGTCTAGACATTGCCAGAGGTTTGTTCAGAGCAAGATGAGCTGGATTTCCTCATGGAGGCTCTTATTATCAGGTATATTAGTTCAAGCAGCACAATAGCCTTGTCTCTCAAGCAACAAAATTAAAAGCAAGAGGTGGGCCGGGGGAAGGTGAATGCTGTGAAATCATTTTGGCAGTACTTTAGCTGTACTCAGACTGATTCAAGTATGTTTATTGTCCTGTAATCGTCAAAACCATAAGGTTTAAAAAAGTAAGGTTGGGCATATTTTTTTTATGCCAGAGCTGTGTATGATGAGACAGGAGGGGAGCAAGAGATAGAGAAGGCAGAGAGAGACTTATATCAGAATTCTCCCAGTTGGTTGCAAAATCTCTTTAGCTAGTGTGTGATAGCCCTTCTCACATAGCAATAAAGAAGAACATTTCCTGAAAGTGACTGTTGACTTTCAGTAATGGCAATAACTCTGGAGCAGCCACTGAAACATAACAAGCCCATTGTGACCACCTTCTACAATTGCTCAAAAATCCAGGAAAACCTAGAAGGAGGAGGAGAGTGACCTGGGATTCAAACTATGGATACCTTTCTCCACATAGGGTTTGCAGCCATTACTGAAGCCATCAACTATAGGTGCTGTTTTAAGAATTATTTCATATACTTGGCCACTGCAGTTCTGCCATATGAAATGTTCACTTGCCTGCTGTTGTTGCCATTGTTTTAAAAGTCTTGTGGGGGGCGGGATTGGCAACCAGACCATAACACATGGGATAGGCCCTCCAGACAGAGGGTATAGCTATGGGAAGGGGCAAAAGGAGGGCAGTGCCCCCAAATAAAAATTCTGCCTTTTTAAATGAATTTTTCTTTTACTCCCCAAATTTCCAGCATTGTAGGGAGTGAGCCATTGAAAAAAGATCATTCCTATCTAGAATTCTTATATTTGCTATGTCTATATCCCCTTGGTAACTTTGCCTGCCCCCTTTTCTTAGGAGGCCTAAATTGTATTTCTAAATCAAGTTTTAAGTTACTATAAGGCTAGAAACTTGAGATTGAAGGAAAACTTTGTTGGGAGACCAGAGTTCTCATTTGTGAACGTAATGCTCTTATTTTGTCCCACCCTAATTGCCGTAGTTTCATCCTTCCCTCCAGATATTTTTGTACTGAACAGATGTTGTTGACTGTACCTCAGTCATTGACTATGCTGGCTAAGACTGATGGGAGTTGCAGCCTAAGAACATCCAGAGAGCCACACATTCCTCAGCCCTATCCTGACAGTAGTTATCCACTGAATAATACAATGGTTCTCGAACTGTGGGGCAGGACTTTGGGGGGGCGCACAATAAGTGTTCAAGGGGAGCATAAGAAAAGTCAGCCTGCAAGTACAGTCATCCCTCCATATTCACTGGATTAAGGGCACAGGACTCCCGTGAAAGTAAAAAAAAAAAAAAAAAATGAATAACTCTAGGCCCTCCCAAACCATATTTAACACACACAAAAGTATGATCACCATATTCAACCCACCATGAATTCCTTTGAGGCATCAGAGTTCCTTCATAGGCGGAAGTGGGTGGCTGGTGGGGCTTACTGCCATCTCCACTGCTGCCCCACACCATTTTTAAGAGGGACTTACTAGCCTCTTTCACAGTTTCTCAGTCTCACGAGGCTTGCAGCAGCAGAACTGACAGCAAATAATCCAGGAATAATCAAATGTTCAAAAGTGAAACCTGCAAATGTCAAGGGCTGACTGTACAGCAAATGTGAGAAAGAAGGTCAAGTTGTGTGTGTGTGTGTGTGTCCATGTGGATTGACTGGTCTCTGTAAAACAGCAACGCAAAGTGCCTTCCCTTATTATGCCTTCCTCCAACCTCATACATAGCAAAAGTCAGCTCCAAACATTCTGTTGCTGGTGTAGCAGGTACATGCTCCTTAGTGGTCATGAGAACATGGTATTAAAACAGAGGGTGAGTGTGTGGCAAGAGGGACCTATGAGAAAGGGAGAGAGAGGCATAGGAGAGGACATGAGGGGGCACAATGTGGAGTGGCAGGAGACAGTATCCTCATGGAGATGTAAAGGGAGTCACAGGAGTAAAAGGAGTGAGAACCACTGGACTATTGAACTAGCCAGATAACTCTAAGATAACATCTGTTGGGCAAGCCTGTATCTTCTGAATTAACTGCTGTTGCTTAATCTCCCTTTCAGCAAGTTCAACCATCAGAATATTGTGCGCTGCATTGGGGTGAGCTTGCAAGCACTGCCACGCTTTATTCTGTTGGAACTCATGGCTGGAGGAGACTTGAAGTCTTTCCTGAGGGAGACACGGCCTAGACCGGTAAGATGACCAAAAGTTGGCATTGTATAGTTCTGACCCATTTTTCCTTTCTGTGGGGGAATTTTTAGAACTTTCACAGAGAGTTTTTACACTAAGCTATTTCCAAAGTTTGGAAAGTTATTTTTCTAAAGTATTTTTTTTCTTTACTCTTTACAGTGTTTTAAAAAGTAACCCCTTCCTGGTATTCATTATGATGATAGGAAAGAGCTGAGCCTTGTTGATCATTGTTGATCATTACTTTTCCATTATCTTCTCTTAGTTTTTTGAGGAGGGGAAAACCTTAGAATTGAGAAGAGAAAAAAACTGAAATCACCCTGTAAAAATCTCTCTTAAAGTGCCTCCAAAAGTAATTTTGAAAATAACTAGATACTGTTATTTGTTACACCAATAAAGTAATTTTGCCCTCACTTGTTACATTCATTTTAGATTCTTACCAAAGAGTAACTAGTTATGAGTAACAATACTACTTGTGAGTTGTTATTCAAGCTGTGGGTAGGTCAAATGTTGATAGGGCACCAGGGCAACAAGGTGATCAGATTGATGCTTTTCTATGCAACCAGCTTGGATGAAGTTCACATGGCCTGCCCTCAGGACTTTTTTTTTAACAAGACTTTCTGTTTTGCATTCTTATAGAATCACAGAATAAGCCTGCATTAAGAGAGGATCTCAGACAATTACCTCAAACAATATTATATGGCTCCACATGTTATTCTACCAGATACCTTATTGTACTTACATTTGTCTGCAGAGACAGAACATGATCTCTTGAATTGGTCCATTTCTGAGATCTCAAAATCTGAAAGCATTTGAGGTTACATAGGAATCTCAAGCACAAAGGAACAGAGGCATATTTCTGATATCCAACTGGTACCACCACCATTATGCAAAGGAATGTCTTCCTGCCTCCCCCTGAAACCATCTACACTGCCTGAAAACCAGTTGTGGGGGGGGATCCCTGCCCTCTACAGCAGGTTTGGGGGTTGCACAGGTTAGGGTGGGATGTTACTCAAGTTCTCAAATTGTAGGAATCATGCTGCACTCACCTTGGAAAATGAGACTGAAACTGGACTTTGTTTTAAAAAGGAATTACACTAAAGGGACGCCAAGATGTCTCAGTGTTTGCTCTGAGTTGCTGACAGCAGCAGTGTGTACACAGTTCATTCTTTTTAAAATGTGATTTTAAATTACTGTGGTCTCTTCCCATTATACTGATCAATGCCTACTGCAAGAGAAAGTTAACTTTGTATAATTGTAGCTCATCCCACCACATATCTTGCAAAAGACTATTAATAAGTAGTGAATATCTTGTTGATACAGATAGAATAATGAAGTCTGATATGACCACACTTTGGACAAGGTGAAGGAGAGCAGGGAATGTAAATAGGCACAATGAAACATGAGACAGTGCCACCAGAAATAGTGAAACAAACCACATAACGGGGGCGGGGGGAGGTTTGTGATAGAGAACATGTAAGAAGACTTTCCTGGACCATATAAAACAGGATCAGAACTGTAGGACTGGAAGTAGGGGTGTAATTTTTCACAAATATTCTCAAAGGAAGCAATGATAATTTTTAGCAATTTTATTCCTGCCGCAAGAAAGTCTTCAAAAGCTATGCAGTTTTCAAATACTATTTGCAGTTCAGAACTTTTTCTGTGCAATATTTGTGTCTCCTTTTTCTTTTTTAGCTCAGAAAACAGCAGTTTATATGCAGAAAATGATGTTTCTGCTCAGAAAATGTAGTTAAGGACATAGGTGTTTGTGTGTGTGCAGAAAACTGCACTTGGTTTCCAGAACCTTCATAATCTTTGCCATTCTCCTTTCAATGTGTTTCATTCCATCAATAAATTATAACATCAGAGAAGGGCACAGCGCTGTAGATGAAGTCTCACTAGAACAAAATAGAATGGTACTTTTACTTCCCTCGATCTGGAAATTATGTTTCTGTTGATGCAGTGTAGCATCGATTTAGCTTTTTTCTTCTTTCCTTTTTAAACTGCATCATACTCTTGACTCATGAGTAACATGTGGTGAAGCAAGAAACTTAGATGCATGTTGCATGTATTACTGCCAATCCAGGTGTCACCTATCCTGTATTTGTGCATCTGATTATTTTCCCACTGAAATGTAGAACTTTACTTTTATCACTGTTGAAATTCATTTTATTTGCTTTGGGCCGGTTCTCCAATCTGTCAAGGTCATCTTGAATCTTGATTTTGTCTTTAGAGGTATTAATTAGCCCTCCCAATTTGCCTTCCTCTGCAAATTTGATTAGCACCCCCTCCATTCCTGCATCCTAATCATCTTTAAAGATGGTGAACAGCCAGGATAGAACCTTGCACTATCCCATTTATCATTTTTTTCTCCAAGATGACAAGGAACACTGTGAGTACTCTTGATATAGTCCATCAACTTGTTACAAATCAATCTAAGAAAAGCATAATCTAGACCACTTTTTTTTTTCATTTTTTCCACAAGAATGTTTTGGGGTAGCTGGTCAAAAGCTCTGCTGAAATAAAGATATATTACATTGACAGCATTCTCCTGATCTACCAAAACTTGTAATTCTATTAAAAACAGAAATAAGATTTAATCTGTCATTACTTATTTTTGAGAACTCCATGATGTCTCTGAGTAACCACCATATTAAGAGGAAAAGTTCTAGAAAAGATAACTGCTCACAGAGTGAGTGGCTAACTGTTGTAGAACCTTTTCTTGTTTTCACATCAAGCTGAGTGGTCACTAGTTGCCTGAATCTTCTATTTCCTTTGTTGATGTGGACATTTGCCTACCTCCAGTCTCTTGGGACCTTACTTTTCCCTCAAGAATTATCAGAAATTATAAATGAAAGCTGTGAGGTTACATCTGCAAGTTCCTTTAGTAGCCTTGGATTAAATTCATCTGGGTCCAGTGATCTGCATTCATTTAAAGCAGCCTGATGTTCCTTTAACCACTTCTTAATCTATTTTTGGCTAGAACCCCATACCTGTATGATTTATTGTATTTTTACCAGGCTGAGTACTGTTCTCTTTTTTGGAGAAACAAAGACAAAGAAGCTGTTAAGCAATTACAGTTTCTATCATGTGTTAGCATTTCTCCATTCTCTGCACATAGTAGACCTACCACTTTCTTGTTCTTGCTCTGAACATAGCAGAAACATTCATTTTTATTATTTTTACCAGCCTCTCTTGAAGCCTGACTTCATTCTCAACTTTAGCCTTCCTGACTTTCTCCCTGCAAATATTGTATGAACTTTGCCATTATTATTTTCACTCCTTCCATTTCCGGTAAATACAATTTTTAAGTCACCCCAAAGCGACTTATGCAATCCGTTCACTTTCTCTAGATGCACCCCATTTTTCTTTCTCATTAGAATAATTTATGATTCTTCAGTACCTCAGCTTTCAGAAACTCCTATCCACTGTACACTCCCTTATGTTTTAGTATTTCTGGCCATGGGATCTTAGTTAATATTTCAATAAGCTTAATGATATTAACATGAAATCTGTGGTGTCTGACTGTATTCACCATTCCCTTTCCTGAGTGTAACAAATCTCAAGAGGACGTGGTATCTTCCCTCTAAGGCTTCCTTTACTTTTTACAGTTTTTGACAAGTTCTTCTTAGTGAAGAGGAGGTACTAGGTAGTTGTTCAGTTTGTTACTTTTTCTACCATCTGGAATATGAAGGTGTCAACAATTTTTTTTTAACTTACCTTCTTGGAAGAGTTTAGCTGAAATCCTGTTGGTGTGTCCCAGCTAGAGCAGGCTCATTCAATCAATGGTTGGATGGTGAGTGAACACATAGGTTAAATCCAGTTGATTCAATGGCTCTCCCCTAGTCAGCACTAACAAGAGAATTTATGCCAGTGTCTTCCAGCATATATCAGAGCAAAGGAAGTTTCCTATTACTACTGTATTCTCCTTTTGAATGTCTAGTAATCTGATCTAGAAGGGCATCATACAAATCTTGAGTCTTGATTGGAAGTCTGTAGTAGATGTCCACAGTGACAGCTCTTTGATTTTTACTCAGATCCTTTCAACAAGCCTTCCATGCTTCCAAATCATGGATCTCCTCACACATACAAATATCCTCTACTCATAATGCTCTAGCTCCTCCTTTTCTGTTTCATCTCTTCCTTTTAAATCTGCTGCAGCCTTCAGTTACCATGTCCCACTCGTGCATTTCATCCCACAGTATTTCAGTTCTTATTGTTGTTCTCTTAACTGCCATCAGGTCAGCTTTGACTTATGATGACCCTATGAATGAGAGACCTTGAAGAGAAAATGTTATCAACAGCCCTGCTCAAGTCTTGCAGACTCAGCCCTGTGGCTTCCTTGAAAGTCTATCTACCTCTAAATTCCTCTTCCTCTTTTCCTCCTGCCTTCTACCTTTTGCCAAAAATTGTTGTCTTTTCTCATGCGTCATGTCTTCTCATGATATGCCCAAAGTAGGACAGTCTTAGTTTAGTCATCTTGGCCTCTAGAGAGAGTTCAGCTTTAATTTGCTCTAGGACCCATTTATTTATTTTGGCCGTCCAGGGTGTCCACAGAACTCTCCTATATCAGCACATTTCAAATGAGTTGATTCTCTTCCTATCAGCTTTCTTTATTGTCCAGCTTTCACAGTCATATACAGAAATCAGAAATACAGTAGCATGGACAATCCTGATTTTGATATTCAGTGATATATCTTCACACTTGAGGAGTCTTCATAGCTGCCCTTCCAAGTCCTAGACTTCTAATTTCTTAACTGCAGTCTCCATTTTGATTAATGACTGAACCAAGCAACAAGAAATCCTTGACTATTTCAATGTCTCCATCATGTTGCTTTAAAATTTTGCAAATTGTTTATGGTCATTCTTGTTCTCTTCTGAATGTTCAGCTATAAACCCACCTTTGCATTCTTCCTTGACTTCCTTCAATAGTCCAGTGTTTGCTGTTTTCTGCTTGTAGAATGGTATTATCTGCATATCTTAAATTGTTGATGTTCCTTCCTCCAATTTTCTTGTCCTCTTCCTCCAAGTCAAATCCAGCTTTAAATGTGATACATTCAGTGTACAAGTGAGACAGGTTGATAAAATTCAGCCTTGCCTGATCCCCTTGCAATTAGAAATCATTGTCCTGAACACAGATTATATATCAGGACAATCAAAGGTTGTGACAAACTCATTTATTTAAGAGTAATCCATAGTTTTTCATGATTTACACAGTCAAAGGCTTAGTTATACTCTAGAAAGCCAAAAAAAAAAAAAGGCTTTTCTATATTCTGTGAAGCAAAGAAATTCTTTGGTGCACTCCTTTATCCAAATTATGTTTATAGTATGATCTTTAGTGCCTCTTCCTTTTCTCAACCCAGCTTGGACAGTTAGGATTTCTTGCTCAATATATGGTAAAATTGTTTGTTTTTTAAGCGTTGTTTTGCTTGCATGGAAGATTAATGCAATGGTCCAATGATTACTGCAATCCCTGGTGTCACTTTTCTTAAAGACTGGAAAGAATATTAGGTGTTTCCAATCTATTGGCGATTGTTTTGTTTTCCATATTTGGAAGACTTTAGTTGGTATTTAAGTTAGTATTCTGTCGCTATAGCTTGAAATGGTTCTATTCTGTTAGTATGCCGTCTGTTCCTGGTGATTTATTTCTCCTAAGTGCTTTGAGTATAGCTTCAACTTCACTTTCTAAAATTATGAGTCCATCTTCATTTGGCTCTTTCTTGAATGAATCTGTTACTCTTTCATCTCTTTTTATAGTTCTTTAATGTTTTGTTTCCATCATCTTTTTAATTTCTTCTTGATCACGTAATGTGGTCCCTGCTAGCCAGATAGCATCCCGACTCTTGGTTTTAATTTCCCTTTGATGTCATGGATTTTATGGAAGTTGTTCTACCTTTTCTGTTGTCATCTTCTTTTTCTCTGCAGTGCTTCTTGTAGTAGTTGTCTTTGACCCTGAACACAAGTTGCTGAACTGCTGTGCTTAGGATTCTGATTCCAGTTTAAACTTAATTCTAAACCCCAAGTAGTGAACGTTATTTGAGAGTGGCCGAGTAAGAAGGGCTAGAATAGGACTGGGTGCTTTATAAAGAAAAAGAGGAAATGCTAGAGAGAGGAAGGCAGTTAAATCAAATAAAGATAGTCAGTTGTGAGGAAAAAATGGAAGAAAATCGACAGGAGGTTTTGGAAATCCACCTCCATATAATTCTGTTGTAAGCTTATAAGTTGTTTACATTGTTTTACCAGGCTGTCTTCATATTGCTTGTACATCCAAAATGTTTTGATCTTGTTGATTATTTGTAAAATAAACCCTATTCCTGTTTTGGAGGAAAGTCCAGTGGTACAGGGGCTGGGATCCTGCGTTGGGAGACATATTATAAAATTCTGCATAGATGGAGCTGAAACTTATCTCTGCCTCACCCACCCATATTCTCCTTTGTAACATAAACCCTCAGGCATCCTCTGGGGTCCTGTGGAGATCCCAGTAGATTATGTCATTGCTGAGTGTCTAGCTATGGGAACATACCTGGATACTTGTCCATCACCATTCCAGCTCTCCACCTGCCAGAAAGTGGCTATGTTGAGAAGCTGCAGCAGCTAAAAGGTGGGTTGGGGGGAGCAATATTTGGTCACTGCTTGATATGTAGCACATTCCAAGCTCTGCAATCACCAAAGATAAATCATGCAGATATACATTGGTTTTACATTTGCATAACTCACTAACAAGTTGCCAGACAAAACCCATGTTGGTAGCGATTGAACACCATCCTTCTACGATAAATATTTTAATTTTACATGTGATTTTGGACTACTGCTTATACTCCTGTATAAGTCTAGAAATTTTAGTCAAAAAATCAACCGAAAAAAACTGAGTCGACTTATCCACAGGTCAGTGCAAGTATTGTATCTTAACTCTCTTTTTTTTAAAAGAAACCCTCCCCTTCTTTGAGTAGAGTAGTGAAAGGTAACAACTTAGTCCATCCTGGGGGAATCTAAAAGAAACACCATCCCACTCTAGTCTCTCGACTGCAGTGTCACTTCTGACTTTTTTGAATGCCTACATGGGAAAATGGCTGTGGCAGCTCTTTGGCACTTCCCCTCAAAAGTATCCAAGCTGACTACTCAGCTAAAAGACCTTTAGCAGTGACATCTAGTGACAGAATGCAACATTAGTCTTCCTGGGTTAAAAATAATGGCAACGAATGGTGGGAGACAAGATAAGCCCAGTCATGAGATGTGTCAGAAAGAGAAGGGAAGACTCCCAAGGAACCACTTCTTTGGAAAACTTTCCACAGCCAGATGAGTCAAACCATAATGGTTCCTGCTAAATATATCATAGAGAAGTGAACAATCACAGGAAAAGGTAGAAAAGCGCAAGTACGCAATAAGATCTTCAGGAAAATAACAGAGGCCTCCAAAGCATGACATCACAATCACAAGGCACTTCAGGCAACTATATTGAACATTTCAAGGAAGGGAATCAATTTATTATTATTTAATGTTTTATTATTGTGTTTTTAGTGGTAGGAATCGAGAGAGGTGCTTTGGGAGACAGCCTCTCTCAGGCACCAGAACAACTTGCCTACCCTAGCTTGGCTTCGTAAGTCAGCTGTGCCATGTGTTGTTCTGTCTCTAGCCTATGAAAGGATGTTTTTTTCTCCTGCCATACCCATTGGGTTTTCATGCAAAGACAGGTGTATGTGGACTACAGATATGAGAGACAAAGGCTTTCACACATTCCTCACCGTGCCAACTTTGTCCAAGAATCTGAATCAACACCCTCTATTTTATTCTATTTTTCTCAGGCTCAGTAGGATTTCTTCCAACCCTTCTATGTCCCCTCTATGTTATTCAAGAAAATTCTCTGTGGGGAGGTCATTATTTCAGCAATAAGCCCAATAGAGTAGTTAGAGGCAGGGACTCAATGCTCTCCAGATCCTAGGGACTGAAATGTGCACACAAACCCAGAACATAACAGACTCCTAAGGAGTTAAAAGGCTTCTCTGCTCAAGGGGTTTGCACAGAGAAAAGCAATCAGGAGAGGTTTGAGGAAGATAAGCAGTAATTTCCCTCCTTTGTGTCCTGCAGCTTGTTGCTCAAAGCAGTGATTATGCTGAACAATAGAGTCGGTTCGTTTTGCGGTCACCTTTCAGAAGCTTTGACCTAACAAGGGGATGTGTTGCTTTCCTGCTTCCAGCCCATCCCTCTCTCCCAGCTACAACCACACAATTTCCAGATGGCTGCATCATCCCTACATTGGGGGAAGGGGGGAACTGGGACAGAGAGTAGCTGTAAAGTGAATTTCCTTGGCATTTCAAGGCTACTCCAGTGCTCCCCATCGCTGTGTGAAATGGGTCCAAACGCTTCATGTCTCAAACAAATTACCCTGTTAAATTGCCCATGGCTCTGAAAGAGCCTTTGCTTTAGTGATGGAATAAAAGGTAATAGAGTTGTTACCTTTACCTTAAACCAAGCAAAAGATATTTAACATAAGACTTAGAAGTAGCCCAGGCTGCATTACTGGGGAGGGCACACAAATAGACCTCCCACACTAAGATCTACCAAAGATCTAATTTCTTTGTCTAATTTTACTTTCTTAGAGAGGAGGAAGAGGAGGAAAAGCCCATAGAAGAAGGATTGGGTCAAACCTGTCCAAATGTTTGCTTTCCTCATATATACATAAGCCATTTCCGCAGTACACTCTTATAGTGCTATTATTCCATTTTGAATATCCTGTGGAATTCTGGGGTTCATAATTTATAGAGACCAAAGGGCTCTCTGACTTAGAATTCTAAATGCCCCTCTCTAAACTGCAAGTCCCAGGATTCCATAGGATGTTGAAGGTAGAACAACAGTGGAAAGGGCCATAGTTAGCCAAAACTGAGGATTGCTGTAACTGTAGGATTTCCCCTCTCAAATATTCTATGCATTCTTTGCACGGGAAATTCCTGAAACTGGGTGAGGAGCTATAAAGTATACTGAACCTTGCTCCCAAATAGGTTTAGCACCTTGGATAGTTCTTTTAAATTTTAGATTCAGACCTGAAGCAAATGGAGCCCCCAGTGACCACTGAAGAAGGTTGGCATTTGAGACAATAGCTTTTTGCCTTTTTTCAAGCAATGCCCGTGCAAGGTATCTCTGCTGCTGCAGTAACTGAGAATTTGATTCCTGGGATGTCATCTTATCTCATTCATAACTACACTGCGATTGCTCTGGTGTCTCTTTCCTGGAAGCATACAAAAAGGATAAGTGGGTGAGATCCTCTTGAAAATCCACTCTTGCCCATTTCTTTCATTTTCATGCTCACTTCCAGTGTAATGCCAGCCATCACATCTCAGTTGTATTTCCTACCTGTGTTTTTGAGCATGCTTGAAAAAAAACTGGCCACTCTTAGCTGTATCTTTATCCTCTGCTGGAATTCTTCAGAAGTGCTTAAAGAAGAAACGTTAGACTAAGATTGTACATATCAGGTGCAAAGTGTGAGCTCTGTGTCCATAACTCCATGCCAGCCTACTCCTCAAAGCAATAGCCAAGCCTCATGGGGCCACTGCACTGACCAGTAAACTTCTGTGAAATGGAAGAGGGACGAGGCAGCTGCAATAGCCTCTCAAATTCCTGAAGGTTTTTGAGGGAGGCAGACTAATGATGGTGTCATTGTCCCTTTGCTACTCTCTCTCTCCTGTTTCTCTCAAACTTTAGGGGCACAGGAGGTCTTCCCAGTGCCCATTCACCTTCCTCCCTTTCTCTACCATCCCCTCACCAATAGCCACAGTCCTGCAAGGCCTGGGTTCTGCCTGGAGCAAGGGTTGGATGGGAGACGAGAGGCTTTGGTGCAGAATTCTCTGTCATAAGATTTGTGTGTGATACAAAATTCTGTTATCCCCCTTTTACAGATCCAATGTGCCAAAGGTATTAAATCCTATTGTTAATCCCAACTAAAATGAATTCAGTGAGTAAACACAAAGTCAATATTTCAATGCTTCTAAGTTTCATTGATTCAGTGAGTTAAGTGTAGTTGGAACTAACAGTTGGATTTGGGGCATAATCTCATGTGCTTCAGAAGCATCCAGCAGAGCCTTGTACATTACCAGAAACTGATACCTTCAGCTTTACTCCCTAGTGATCCAGGGGGAGCTGCCTTGCCAGATATTCAGCTTTCCCTTTTCAGTCTACCTGGGTGCAGGATAGCAAAACCCAGAACAGCAAGATGTGCACCTGTGTGGATGTACAGAACAGGCTTGTTGTAGTGGTCAGTCCAGCCCCTCTGAAATGTTTATGATCATCTTTTACTAGAGCTCAACTAGAGCTCATTTAAAGTCACAGTTCCTGACCTGCAACATAGTGTACCCAGGCTAGCAACTATAGCACAAGGCCAAAGAGCTTTGCTTCCTTGTAATGGAAGGCTGCATGTGGGTAATCCCTCTTGCTGAAAAGATGGTAGTATAACTAGTTCTTCTGTTCTCCAAAAAGACTGTCACTGCTGTTTCCCTTTGACAAGAAGCCCTGTGTGTGCAGCTTGGCATGTTAAAACATAGGGATGGGATTTCCCGCTGGCATACATTTTTGCAGACAAATACAGGATATTACTCAAAGCTTTGAAAAGTCATGGGCCTGCTAGCTATGGAATTCTGGAGTTGTAGCTCAAAAACATCTTTTTCAAGCTGTAACCTCTATCTATAGAGCAGGGATAAGCAAAGTGGGCCTTCTAAGGCCCTTCGTCTCTGTGGGCTCCCTATTTTCTGGGGGGAAAAGAAAATTACCTCCTTTGGAAGATGCAGGTTTCTGGGGTCTTCACCCATATTGCTTAAGAGCCAGAAACCTGCATAAGATATGCATATGCACAAACAGCCAGTTTAGTACAATGGCTTGAGCATTGGACTGCAACCCTGAAAACCAGGATTCGATTCCCTGCTCAGCTATGGAAACCTACTGGCTGACCTTGGCCACATCACACACTCTCTTCAACCTCATCTCTCTAATTTTTTGGATTTCATCTCTCATCATCCTCTGGCAAAGTGGCCAAAGGTCAGGAATTATGGTCATTATCATCTAAAACATGAAGGACCCAAGTTGGGGGTTCTACGTTGAACTATGTCTTTCTTCCAATCAATAACCTAAGCAACAGGGAAAAGAGGAGTATTTGAAAAATGTTCCTTCCATGTACATTTTCATTCTGTCTCTCAGAGGATCTAGATTTTACCTAGAAAGACAAATCCTGATGTGTAGAAATCATATTAAATTATCAGTATAAATGATCCTAAATAGGATTACTTTAAAAGTTTTTAATTTGCATGCAGTTGAAAATACACCTTGGCAACAGAAGATAAAGGAAAGGTTTAAGCAAGCAGGTAATTGCCATGGAGGGGGAGAGCGTGAAAATGTTCCTTTTGTTGGACTGCAGCTCCCAGAACACCCAAGTCAGTGAGACTGTACTGGCTGAGATATTTTGGAAATTGTCGTCCAAAAGGTAGTTTTTCTAGGCTCTGGAAAAGGGGAGAGGATAGCATAGATAACACTCTGTCTATTGAAAATGACATTCTCATTCCTCTTTGGTTTTCTCTTTACACCTTTGCAGGAGCTGTTGAGACCTGTTCAAATCAGCTAGAGCATAGTCCTTTTAAAACCTATGCCCATGCCAAGATTTGCAAAAGGTCTGAAACCTTTACTTCCAGCAATTTATGACACCAGATGGATTTCTTGACCCTTTGTGAAACCTTTCCTAAAAACATATCCAAAACGTTGGTTACTTATACATCTGAAGATAACTTTTTGTAGTTTCATGCTTTGCATTAGCTTTTGCCTGTTTGGTTGTTTTGTAGACCCATCCCTCATCACTAGGCATGCTGGACCTGCTCCATGTGGCTCGTGATATTGCTTGTGGTTGTCAATATTTGGAAGAAAACCATTTCATTCACAGGTAAGTAGCAGAAGCCATGTGCTGTGAAGGGAGCGCTTCTCAGTGGTTTGTGTGTGACTATTTTGTGAAATGCTTTGAGCCTCTGAGCCATGCGATGGCAAGGATAGTTGTGCACTACTGCCTCCCAGAGGTTTACTGCATCAGTAAATTAAAAATAACACAGCCATTCAGGAAACAGATTGAGCGTCATATTTGCTGTACAACATTCAAAGCTTGGTCATTTACTTACATGTTTTGGAACATTTTCATATAAGATACACCAGTATAGTTTGCAGAATTAATGACCTTTAAAATATATACTCCAATAGAAAATTTTGGTGTTCGTGGGATTGCCAGTCAACCAGGAAAAATTGATTCACTAAGGTGATTTGTGTTCTCTCCCCCCCCCACTTTCTTTATGTTTGTTCTCAATTAAGGAACAGTAAAGCTATTTTTTCCTTCTCCGTTTTTGATTGTGTCTGTGTTTCAGTCTGGTCATTGCTGGTTCACAAATTTTCCAATGGGAACATGTGGACTTTTAATCCTATACTGCTGAGTCCTCCACCTTGCTCTTTTTTTAAAAAAAAAAAAAATAGAGTGTTCAATAGTCAATTAGTTGTGCCCTTCGTTTTCCAATGCGTCAAGCAACTGCTCCCCCAAAGGCCTTACTTCACAAATGTCTTTCCGTTTCTTAAAATTTATTCAAAGAACTATTCCTTTCTCTTTTGCTTTCTTAGAGACATTGCTGCTCGGAATTGCCTCCTTACTTGTAAAGGTCCAGGAAGAATAGCTAAAATTGGAGATTTTGGAATGGCTCGGGACATATACAGGTAAGGCAATACAGCTCATTATTGCCATCACTAGGTGGGAGTTGACCACTTGAACAGGTTATATTGATTTAGCTTCTTAGCAGGCTTTTATATTTGTCGTACTTAAAGGACTTATAATACCACCTTGCAGTAGTAATATCTCTTTCCCTTATGTGCCATCACCCCAACTCCCTCCGATTCCTTTCCTTCCTCATTGTCCCAGTCCATTTCTGCACTAGACTGTTATAGCGCTTGTTACCCTGATTTCTGGGGTCCCTTGGGGGACACCTCAATGTGCTCCACATGATAGGGAATGGAAACTAGCCAGAGCACAAGCAATAGCAATGTGAGAGGCAGGGTAACCTAGTGGGGTCTTTTTACCCAGTTTTTACGGGGTCAGGCCAAGCCAAAAACCAAACAAAAATGTCCAATAAATGATTTTATTGAAGGAAAATCTCATGCACCAACGCACCAACACTCAAGACCTATTAAGAAGCAAAAGAGAGGAAACTGCATAGTGGAATATTGAAGGGGTGTAGCTGGGACGATACTGCACCTTTGTCCTGAAGTTCTTGGTCTGGGAAAAACAGCAGAGAAGTGGGGCTCAGCACGGAGAGGGCTGAGGGGATCACTCAACGGATGGAGCAATGGTCTACTGGGATGACCGGGGGTGATCCAAAGAACCACTCAAAAACTGGGACTATTTGTAGGGGAAAAGGTACCTGGAGGACTAACCCTTTCCAGGGGAGAACAATGGGTGTTGGAGTGATAACGAAGCTCGACCATGGTAATTTCCTTTGTGTGATGAGATTGCAAAGTGTTGCCAAAGTCTCAGGATCTTCAGCTGTGTTAGTTTGTGGTGTGACTTCATGTAAATGGTCCTTGACTGATGGAATATTTGCTCAACTTGGGACAGACACACTAATCGACTTCCTGGGGCTGTGAACCCTTTGTTTATTGTGGGTTTACCCATCTTGAGGTCTCCTGGGCTACGTGACTGGGGATTTTACTAGCCTGACCTGGTTTTCAGTCTTTGACCATTGCTGCCTGCCTACGTGCCCCTTCGGGGGACCTCTCTGGCACACAGAATTATATTTTAATATCAAAATTGTAGACCCTGGGATAGGATTTTTCCAGTGGAGTAACACGCTATGATTCCACTTTCAACATCCTAGGGAATCAGGATGGCCCTCCCAAAACTGCAAACCCCAGAATTCCATAGGACGTTGGAAGTGGAATCATAGCGCTATAACAGTCTAGTGTGAAAATGGCCCCAGTCTATTATTTTGTATTCTGTGATTAAATGCAATCCCAGCTGCCTTCCATTTGCTTCACCTTTTCTACACCAAATGGCACAGCCCTGTTGTGAAGTTTCAGCATCCTCCCTCATGAGGTTGACTCAGTCTCTGTCTCATTAGTAAATCTTTTCAATTTGCATCATAAAAAAGAAGGGGGAAGGATCAGCGGAATGTAATTACCCAACCTGGAATTCATCCAGGATACTGGGATTAACTATTTGGCAGTAGCAGAGAGTGCCACGGAAGAATTTAATGGCATGCATCTCATCCATAATGCAACACTACTATCCTCATAGTGCCTTCTAATGTCAGACTGGAGAATAACTATCACATGAACCAGTATAGTGGAGTATAGTATGGTATAATATAGGATAGTATATGTTGTTGAGAGCTGTCTCTAGGGTAGTAGGTTTTTCAAGTTGTAATACAGGGCAGTTTTTCACTTAAAACTGGCTGGGGACCTGTGAGACAGGTCAATATTAGGCCTCCTCAAGTCTCATGAGAGGAGAACCTCTCAGAAGATCTCCAGATCTTAATGAGATTTCATATCTCATGGAAATGCCAAAACCCAGGAAAATCTCATGGCGGCTGCTGGCCATCATGCAATCAGAAGTTTTATGGCTGGGAGCACACTGTGGTATACTGCCATTTTGTGGCTGCAGCCAGAGAGAAGAAAGAGTGGCCACCAGCCATGCTTTTCAGGAGATGGTTCCCCACAGCATTTGCTATCTTATTTGAGGCCCTTTACTTTCAAACCAAATGCTGAGGGTGGGGGTCTGGAGCACAGCTGGCATCCACTCTCAAGAAATACAGGACTTGAAGCATCCTGTGTGACCTCTATAATGGGAGCAGAATTTAATCTGTCAAATAGGAGATACTGGTATGAAACAGGACATTTGGGAATCCTAGCTATCCCTGTTTTTATGTCAAATATTGTGGGAAGTGACTTGGCCTCGAATGGACATTAAATCCAGTGTACACCTGAAGTTTTTTACTTGTCTTTGCTATGGGGGATACCACAATGAATTCCAGTATGATATGCCATTGCACCATCACTTAAGAGAGAGTTCTGGGAGAGAACTAACTGGATTTTTAGTGACACAAATGGGCAGAGTTTGGAATTGCTTCTTGATGCATTACCCTGTTGATTCTTTTCATTTGTTTGAGAACTTTACCTTCCAAGAAAAACGTTCTTAATAAAAATGTGACATTTACCCAAGGAGAAGGGTTTTCCTCCCAATTACTATCCCTTTTTCTAAGCAGTGAAGGGGATAGTCCCCACAGTAGCCCTGGTCAGTCTATATGGTTATTCTATGGGTTTTTTGACAGATATCTCACCTGTGATTTGTGCCTGAAGCACTCAAACAGGGAATCTCTGTACTCTAGTATTCTCAGGGACACAGTAGCACTAAGACTCACAGTGCAGGAAAACCAAGATCTTTCTGTCTAGTAGGGATGGTGGCAAAATCCCCTCAAATTTCCCTGTTCCCTCAGAAGTTAGCTGCAGTCTTCTCTATAGCTGGAAGAAAAATGGATTTCCCCGGAAACAGTGTGGTGTTGTGAGCTATCGCTGTTACTACAGAAAGCATTTGGAATGAAGTGGGTGGGTCGATTGGTCTCAAATGAGCATTTAATCCAGTAGCATATTTGCATTTGTTGGTTATCATTGAGAAGTTGGTATGCACCTGTACTGCACCACTGGTCTTATTAAAACCATTCCAAGCAGCAAGTGGGTTGATGGTATAACTTAGATTTACCCTCTAACAAGATTGATGAAAGCTGAGACCAATGTTATCAGAGGGTGGGCTTTTCAGCACCAAGTGTGATGCTGAGAGAGCCAAACTCAGACGTTAATAGAAGTCATGGCAGACTGTGATCATTGCATTGGATGATGAGATTTCAGCTGCTCATGATTAAATCCCATTGGACTGCCAAGTTGCCGTTTGGCCTGTGGAAGAAAAAAATTGTTGTTCGCACTATATTCCTTAAAATCATTTCTAACTTATGATGACCCTGAGAGTGACATGCCCAAAGTCACTCAGTGGGTTTCCATCGCTGAGTCGGGAATCAAACTCTAGTTTATAAGGTTGCAGTCCAATGCCCAAACCACTACACCATGCTGCCTTTCTGGGGGAAACATACAGCTACCCATTTGGCACAGCTAATTTTCTTCACCCTTACACTTGACAAAAGACCTAGCCATTTCTGCATGAGGGTGATATATCGTAGCAGCGTCAAATTCTTACCCTCCAGCCTGCACATTGTACCGTTTAGCACTGTAGTTTTCCTTGTGGTTCTGCACGTTTTCAGCCCCTAGAAAGGTTCACTGAGGTTCGCTGCGATGCAAAACCGCTATATGTGAAAACTGGAAAAACTCCAATGTAAATCTCCCAAACCAGTTCTACTTTGGTTTTCGCCTACATGCAGAAGTGTAGCATCGATTCACATCGCAAGTGGCCGGCTATCCCTTCCATCATTCAGTCCCTATCTCTCTCTGCCCGTCAAAGGAAAGACTGCCATCATTATTGTCTTCATGTGTTAAATAGACAGTGGGAAGAGAGTGGATCTGGTAATGGACTGTTAAAACGTGGTTTTTTCCTGCATATCAAGGAACATACATTCCAATGCCACAAATGTAGCAACACAGAAATGTGTTAAAAATGTATGTTTTTTTAAAAAAATAGACCAATCAGCAATAATGGGGCAGGGTAAGGGAGGGGAATGGGAGTACCCAGGGACTTGCTGTTGCAGATGCAGCAACCGTGTTCTCCACAGAAGTACAATGTAAATGGGGGGGGGTGCAGACCACACAGTTTCTGGATTTCTGAATTTAGTTTCCAAATTGGAGTATAAAAACACCGCTCTTGACATGCAGTGAACTGCTTCTCCCCTCCTGTGCAGAAATGGCCTTAGATAGCTGCACCTTGGCGTTGCCCGCTGATCCCACATTACAGTCATGTCACTGCTCCTCATACTCTGCAAGATAATAGGGAGAGCAATTGAAATGTAGCCTTGAGTCGTATTCTGCTAGACCAAAAAAATAGTCAAGGTAAATCAGTAAAGAACACCTAAATGTTGCTGACATGGTACACAACCATGAAAGGAAGATGGTCTCCAAAACTGAGTCCTCCTGCATATCTTGTTTCCGTGTTTTCTGCAAGTTAGAAAATTATATTTTCACCATGACTCTGCCATAGTGCTTTGTAAAGAAAGAAAGCACCACTGTTGCTACCACCACACTTATAGCCACAAGCCTGAACCAATGAATAAAAGAATGCTGAATTGGAAATAAAGCCAAAATTTCCTCTTAATAACTCTCCCTTCCTTCATAAACAGGGCCAGCTACTACAGAAAAGGAGGGTGTGCAATGCTGCCTGTTAAGTGGATGCCACCTGAAGCCTTCATGGAAGGAATATTTACATCAAAAACAGATACCTGGTAGGCCTGCTTTGGTTTTCTATTCATGGTACCAGCAACATACTGCCCAATGGTTTTAAATGTAGTACAGTCCTCCCTCCAGATTTGCAGGTTTGACCTTCACAAATTTGATTATTCATGAGGCGCCTTTGTGCCTCCTCCCTGTTTTGCTGAGCACAGAGAAGGGAAGGCAAGAAGCATGGAGTGGGGGGAGAGAATTGCACGAGCCTTCCTTCTCCTCTCTGGAGCTCCCCCTGCCATTCCTGTGTGTCTGGCCCCAGCACACAAAAGGCAAGGGGATGTGAGGGTGATCTGACTGCGACATCTGTCACCCTATTGCTCACCAGGGTTGATTTGGCTGATCTGGCAAAAGGCAAGGGAGTGCAAGGGGGAAACCCCAGAAAGGAATGGGAAAGAGATCATAAGCAGGGGAGTTTTTCACAGTTTTTCCACTTTTGCAAGGGTTCTGCACTCTGACCCCTCACAAAAGTGGAGGGGCCACTGTAGTCTCTGTTTCTTCTTGCAGCAACAGTATGTTATTTCTGAAGGTCAAACTAGGTGGTGGCCTGCATCCTATTCTTATTCCTGATTAGAGTGAGCCCATTGCATCAATAGGAATAACCCACATATTGGCTCACTTTTTACCAAGTGGTTGAATAAATCTACTGTAGCTGGGACTCACAAACAGACTAGTTTGTGCATAGTTTTTGTAGAGGCATTCCCTCAAGAGGTAGAAGATAATTTTTGTCCTAGCATGTGATTTTCCTCTCCTATGTATCATGCATTTGCCATGCTTTGTTGTCTGATTGATCTTTGGAGGATATACAATGGCTTAATCTGTGTGACTGATTGCTGAGGCACATATTTCTAAGGAAATCCCATTATGGGATGGAAAACAAATGGCACAGATAATTGTGGTGCCACTTGGTAATATCAAAAGCTGGAAATTGTTTAGGAGAAAACAGTGTCATAGGTTCTTCCAGTGTCATCAGCAACATCTTTCCAGCTGACTTCAGCGACACTGGTATAGAAAGGGGTCATGATATAGATGGCTCATTTTATATGACATCAAGCCTGTAGCATAGTGTAGGAAGAAGCCACCCTGCAGTAGTTGCAGTGCTGCAAAATGAGCCCAGCAGCTAGACAATGAGGTAGTGTATAGTTACACAGTTATCAGGCTTCTGCACATAGTGGCCCAGATCCAGATATGTTTGTCTGGGGCTCAGACAACATTGTCATATTTCTTGTTTATATCTTGCTCTTCCATGTCCAGGTCATTTGGAGTGTTGCTGTGGGAAATATTCTCTCTTGGATATATGCCTTATCCCAGCAAAAGCAACCAGGAGGTCCTAGAATTCGTAACAAGTGGAGGAAGGATGGATCCACCCAAAAACTGTCCTGGCCCAGTGTATGAAATCTTTAAGGATGTACATGCTCTATCAGTGCACCTCATTTTATGATGTGAACTTTCTGTGCTTTGAAAGGTTTATGTTCTACTGCTCTTGTATTTCACCAAACTGCTGACACAAATGAGACCTACAAGAAAGTGCTGTAATATCAAATCAGGGTTCCATTCAGCAATACTTTCTCCCAGAACACTCCACTGCATTTGCCTTCCTACACAAGCTTCCATGCCCTTGCCCCATCTGTCTGTACAGTCCTTCTTCCACATTCGTGGGTTTGACCTTCAAGAATTTGGTTATTTGCAAGGTGCTTGCATGCCTTCTTCCCCAATTCTCCTCCTCCCATTCCCTTGCCTTTTGCCTGGGTGCACATGCCATCCTTCTCCATACCTAGGCAAAAGGCAAGGGAATGGGAGAGGGAGTGCAGGGGGGAGTTATTTGTGAGGGTTTTGCACCACAAACCCTTGTGAAAAAGGAGGGGCCACTGTAGTATGTGATCATGTTGCACTGATCATTGCACTGATTTTGGAGTGTGTCTCTCCCTGCTTGAGGTTTTTCTTCATAAATATTTTTTTTAATTTCTGTAAGTCTATGTTTTATACTTTTGAAATCTCTTTGGCTCCTTGGCACACCTCGCTCTTTATATTTATGGCACCATTTTGACTATGTAAGAACCATCCCTTGAAGACTGAATTTACTTTTTGTCTGTATCAGGAGTGGGAACCTAGAATAATGTTGTACTTCAGTTCTCATAAGTCCTAACCCACTTGGGTAATGGTTAAGACTGATAGGAATTGCAGTCCAACAGCCACAAATTCCCCAGCCCTCTCATCCTCTCAAGAAGTGTCACCATTAGCAGCAGCGGTCAACCATTTTGGTGAATGCCAGCCATTAACTGATGTCATATTTAGAGTGCTCATCTGCTTGCAATAATTCAAGGGACTTCTCCTTCTCTTGCAAATAGCCTAAGAGCTTCTCTCTAAATTTAATTCATGTAATGATATATCATAATGATATGTCCTAATGCTTCCAGGAAATAAATCACCAAGGTTTTCACAATTTTCCTTCTCATATGGATGGACATTACTTGGGTCACAAGCTAATATACAACCTGCTCCAGCTTAAGTACCTGGGTTTTAGCCTATTTTAAGCATAATTGACTTGAACCAAGCTCAGCCACGCTTTAGTGTTATTTCCATTGATGTCATCAGATGTGTAACCACCAAATTTATGAACTGAATTCTTCAAATTTTGGGGGGAAACATTGGATTGTCTTCCTGATACACAGAGAAAATACCAGTTTCATACGTCCTGCATTGTTGTGTAGTACTGTAAGCCGCACCCTTACAGTCAAAGCCCAACAGCTTACAATATCAAGTCATGCAGGAAACAATTCTTAGAGAAGTTAGTTCCATTCAGTATTACCAGCAGCTGTATTTGCAGAAGCATACTGGCCTTGTGTGCTTGGAAAGTATGTCCTGATCATTTCCACGGGGCCTAGCTCTGTGCATACGGTTGCTGCCTTTGGGCTATGAAACAAATATTAAAGGAAGGCTTCCCCCATCTTAATATATGTAACAGAGTCAGGAGACATGATGAATCTAAATTTGTGATTAGAAACATTAGAGCTGAAATAAAGACATGCAGTAAAATAGAGATTTATTTAGTCTTAGAATACAAGTTTATTTAGGGATGGATACTGTTGGTAGACCCTACTAGTGTAGTACCATTGAATCAATTGTTGCAGCATAAATCAGCACTTATGTAAATTTCATTCATTCAATGAGTCTGTTGTACTTGGAACTAACAATAGCATGTAGGCCTAATTTATGGATGTCATGAACTGGCAAAAAGACAAGTGATTGGTCTGAGAGAAAAGCAAAGTTGAACTTTCCAAAATGACTAAACTCAGGCCATCTTACTTTGGATATCTCATGAAATGACTCATTGGAAAAATGATGACACTTGCTGAATAGGAAGGCAGTAGGAAAAGAGGAAGATCACATTACAGACAGACTGATTCAATCAAGGAAGCCACAGCCTTGAATTTGCAAAACCTGAGCAGGGCTGTTGAGACCTGAAGCTCTTGGAAGTCTCATGTTCACAGAATCACCGTAAGTCAAAAGTAAATTGACAAAACAGGACAACTAATTTAGCTAGTTCCCTTACCTTCAATAACAAAATATGGCCAAAATCCTACATCAGAGATGTAGTTACAAATGTGTAACTACATATTGTCCCTGACCTGACACTCCAAACTTATCTTAACAGTCCCCAGGCACACCAAGCAATGGAGATCTGTTCTATTGGCAATTGGGGTGAAGCAGGATGGCATTTCCAACCCCCTCCCACCAGCAATCTGCAGTGCAACGAGGAGTTGCAACAGGAGTCCCCCTTCTCACTGTTGCACCAGAGATCTTCGGCAGGAGGGGTCTGGAAGTCTCATCACGCTGCTCCCCAATCACCAACAGAACAGGCCTCTGTCACTTGGTGTGATTGCTGGCTGCTAAGGTAGGTTTGGGGAGGCATTTGTGACCTTTGCAATTCTGCCACAGTCATAAACATGAGTATCAAGCAATTATGAATGTTTAAGTCTAGTTTGTGCATTTGTAATGGTTCAACAGGATGCCAGCCTATGCATCTATCTAAATCAGCCTGCCATTCACCATTTGGTCTCCTGCTGCTGTTGTAGGTATCGGATAATGACCCAATGCTGGCAACACCAGCCTGAAGACAGACCTAATTTTGCCATAATTTTGGAGAGGATTGAATACTGCACCCAGGTATCTGAGTCTACTTGGCTCTGTTATCTTCTGTTGTTCTTTTGCATGACACAATACAGCGATGGTATCTTTGCTGAAGTACCCAGCATGCCAGCATTGGCAAGGACTTCCCTGCAGAAAAGCAGACGGTTGTCAGAGCAATTGCTCCTGTGTAAGCCCTTTCTCTAACAAAGGTGGCTGTAATGAAAACACAGGCCGTGCGTGTTTAAAATGCTTTGTGGCCACTGCAGACATGAAGGGCCTGTCAGGCAGACAAGCTTTTACTTCTTTTCAGAACCTGCCTAGCTTACAAAGCAGTCAGGGAATATGTGGCCTTCCAAATGTCATTGGACAGCAGCTCCCCTCATCCCTCAAAAATGGCTATGCAGGCTAGGACAGACAGGAGCTACAGTCTAACAAGCTCTGGAGGAAACAAAGTGAAGCCTGTAATGGTGGCAACAGGGGCTATGTGCTGGTGCATAACAAGGACAATGCAAATGTGGGATTCCCCAAAACATCATCTGGTCAAGCACCATTGTTTGGGAGGGAGAACTGGTCGGAACTTCAGGGAGCCGCTCCAGGTGGGGAGGCAAGGGAAGAAATCATGGACAGAACTCTACCTGTTCTCTTGCTCTATTTTCTTGTTCTCATTAATAGGAAAGGAATCCCACATGGCAAGAATTAGCCTAACGTGTCACTACTGTCCAAGATGGCAGAACAACCTAGAAAGGGTTGCTGAACTCCTTCATATTATTGTTTTCCCTGTGCTCCTTAGCAACACTTGCTCTAGAAAGTTTGGGAGTGGGAAAACAGGCAAGTTGCTGACCCTGGGCTCTTCGTTGTCCTCTTTGCCACAGTTGCTGCTGTTGCCTTTTCCCCCACCTGGGCCTAATCCACTCAGCTACCCAGAAGAAGAGTGCAAGATAACAACCTTTGCTTGCTTAGAGAGGTGGATGAATAGGCAGCAACAGCAAGAAGACCAAGAAGGTCTGGGAGTCAGCAGTGGGGCTCCTGAATATGTGTCGAGTGATGCTGATCCCTGATTCTGGTTACATCCCTTTATCTACCACCCTTCTATACACAAGCAGTTAGCACAGAATTTGCATGAACTCTGGATATGTTTGAGCCTTCAGTTATTGCAAAATCATTCTCTTGGTCATAGTAATGGCCAGGAAATGCACACTTCATTGCAGTAGCCAGTATATTCCAGATTCATATCTCCCCTCCCCAACATGCTTAATATTTCTAACCCCCAACAACAAGCCATGCAACATGGTCATAAATGAATTGTTATTTTTACAATATCCATATAAGTTAAGTATCCTGATAAGTTTTAAAAAATTGCAAGCAACTGGTTTCTTAAAAGAAAACTGAAAGAACCTGGCTGAATCACACCAAAGCCCTGATTCATCCAACATTTTGTTTCCCACAGTGGCCAACATGAAATGTTTCATAAATCAGGGCTATGGAACGTATGGCCCTCCCAGAGTTGTTCATCTATAGTTCCCATCTCTCTGAGCGCTATTGTCCATGCTGGTTAAGGCTAATGTGAAATACAGTTAGTATCCAGAGGGTCATACATTGCCCACCCAGCCATAAATTAATTCCACATTGTGTGAAACTATAGTTCCTGTTGTCTGTTCCAATTTTTTCTGCCAGTTAGTCTGACTGTATTCTTGTATTATAGAAATGTGGGAGAGGATTATGTCTTTTATGAATTAGTCCAGCAGGCTATCTGAGCCTCAATAATTAAGAGAAAGAAAGAGAGAGAGAATGCGTTTTGAGTTCTTTGTTGTTCTGCCCTGTAGGATCCTGATGTCATCAATACCGTTCTGCCTGTAGAATACGGCCCATGTATTGAAGAGGAAGAAAAGATTCCAGTCCGTCCTGAAGACCCTGAAGCAGTTCCTCCTCTGTTAGTCTTGCCACAGCTAGAGAAAAAGGGTGCTCAGCAGCTCCTGCCATCCCCTCTCTCTTTGACCTTAGCCATCCCTCCAGGAAAGCCTCTCATGAAAGTGGCTGGTGTTGAGCAACCGCCAGTCCGTGGTAACATACAGGCACCCCTGGAAGGAGGACACGTCAACATGGCATACACTCAATCCAACCCTGCAACTGAGCTCCACAAAGGCGGGGGATCCAGAAACAAACCCACCAATCTCTGGAACCCGACGTACGGCTCTTGGTTTTCAGAGAAGCCAGTTGTCAAAAACACTTCACAGGTGGAGAAAGAGGCAACTGAAAGGGAAGGTTCAGGGCATGAAGGGAACAGTACTTTGGGACCCAGCATTGTGACTGGAAGGCTGCCAAGCTCCTCCCTTCTTCTAGAACCATCTTCGCTGACAGCCAGTGTTAAAGAAGTGCCTCTGTTCAGGCTCCGCCATTTCCCCTGTGGCAATGTTAACTATGGATACCAACAGCAGGGCTTGCCTTTGGAAACCTCGGCCCCATCCTTGTGCCAGCAGTTACAAGGGCCCTCTCCTTAGAAATCTGGCCCATCAAGGGCCTTGAAAATCTCCAGTTCTCTTGACTTTCTTCCTACGTGACTTGTGACTCCTGAGCCTAGGAGCACCCTTCAGTGTCATCCACACAGCAAGCACGAGAACAAAGAAGATTCTCTTCTGTTATGTGCCAATAGGTTCTGAAGTGGCACTCTTTCCAACTATGTTTTTCTTCCTCAGCACTCAAGAAGCTTCAGTTTTTCAGATCCCCCTTCCTACACACACACACAGAGGACATCAGTCAGTATTATCAGCCAGGCCCCATTCTCAGTTGCATAAAATCATCTGCATGGTTGTTATGCTATGCTCTTCCCCACGCACCGCTTCCTCTCAGTTGTTTGCAAGCTGTTTCATGACTCACTGTCCTTGTGTTTAATGTTTGGAGATTTCCTCTACTGCCAGATGCATAATATGGAAATCCCTCTTGATGTCAGAGATTTGAGGAGAGGGTGGGGGGAGAAATCATACTCACAGGAAAAAAAACAGATAATGTTGACTCTGGTCAGTGCACCTACAAGATGGCCCTTCTGCAAAACTGTGGTGTCACTGGCAACAAAACCAAGTTGACCACACTCCTTTCATCCCCAAGAGAGACACTGCAGAAAATTAAGCAACATGGTAAAATTCTATAGTGCATCTTGATGAAAATGTGAAACCCTCATACTGTCTGTTATGGGGTGACATGGACTTAAAACTTGCACTCATGTGTGTATTCATTTTGTAAGGGGGGTATGCTAATTTTTAGAGTGATGCTGGGAATCTTTGGCCCTCTTTATGTTTGGGACTACAACTCCTGCATTCCCTTACCATTGCCAATGGTGGCTGGAGCTGAAGACAGCTGAAGTCAGAAACATTTGGAGGGTCAAAAGATTAGCAAGACCAGTCTGTACATGAAGGAAATCACTAGTTTTGTGTGTACATTAATAGTTTCCAGGTAAAATCTGTACAGGCAGTAAGACAGGAATATAACTGCTTTGTTCTGCAACAGGATGAGGATGAGGATGATGATACAAAAAACAGCCACATACATTTTAGAGGCTGAGCTACAAAACGTTTGTAAAACAGAAGTATTCCCAGAAGAGATGTTTTAGATCATCAGTCACTAGTCATCCCTCAAAAATCATGGCTCTGATGGAGTCAACATACACACTGAAAAAGCACCACCTGAGTATAGAGGTCAGAACTATTAGCTACTTCAGTGTGTTGTACAACTTATGCTACATACCATTTCGGAATGCTTCAAAGCTTCATTAATGAAAAGGCTTACTAAAGTAACCTCTCACGAAGCAGGTGTGAAAATCGACTTTACACAAGAAACTTCTTTAATGGATTGTTGTGGTACTTGTCATGCCTGTTACATCCACATGATTGTTATCACAAACTAGGTCACATCACTGTTGCAGGCAGGTAAGCTGGCATGTCTTGAGTACCAGGAGAAATCATTTTCAATCCTGTATCTCCAGACTCATTAAGCACTTGGGATGATCTGCTGTCTTCAGTGGGATGTGTACATGATCGTACCAACCTGGCTCTCACACTGTGATGGAGAATGGAGATTAGATTATGTCTTCTGCCTCTGTGTCAAGGGCTTATAATCCTACTTCCACTAAATAAACGCAACTGTAATTCTCTGCACAGTTACACTGCATAAGACCCATTGATTTGATTGGTATTTTATATGCCTTCTTGAGTGACAGGAAAAAGATATCCACTTTCCACCATGGTAGGAGCAGTAAATCAAGGAGGAAATGAGCTTGAATTCTCAGCAGTGAATTACAGTTGGAAATATCTAATCATGGATTCCAATTGCATAATAATGGATCTTGTTCCCTTCCTGGGACAACAAAGAACCTTGAGATGTAGCTCAAACAGCTCAGGCCTTGCTCTAATTCCTGCCTGCAATCACTAGCAGCCTTGGCCTTTTTCTTATGCTCATGAAGCAGTTCTGTCCTGGCTATGATTTAGAAAGTTTTATTTTTAAGTTCAACATCCCTGTATACTGCAGCAGAAGCAAGCTGTCTAGGTTAGTAATTCCATGGCTCTTGTACTTGACATTTCTACTTGCTCACAGCAGGGGGCATGCTATACCTGCATGAACTGCCCTTGGGGGTGATTACTGAACACACAGTTTGATATTCTGTAAGATGCAAGAGATACATGAACAATTTCTCACCTGCTAAGAGCATAAAGGAGCTTTCGTTTGCATTCCTGCACTGTCCTTGGAAACCATTGCTGCATGGCTTTTCATGTGCATAAACCCAATGGCATATTGCAGGAGCCTCGCCCTGACTGCACAGCCAGGTTGTTTTGTTACAGTCTTGGTAGATTTTAGAGATTAAGGGAAACTTCTACTATCAGCAGGCCTCCCCCAGCCACCCCAATATAGTGGTGTGTAGATTGCACTTGTAGAAATAAAGGCAGAGCTTGGTTTTATACTGATACTTTTTTGTGAAGCTTAGACCCATCAACATAAGCAGGACTTCAGGGTTATTTATAGGGCTAGTTCACTGCGGAAATGGAACAGTCAATCCTCTTAAATATCCAGCACAGGTGGGTGATAAAGGATTTGAGTCACACTGCAGCAGAATAGCATCACACTAGTATAAGTGGAGCAGCATTTCATTGCAAGACAGACACTACATTAGCCTAGACTCAAATGCAGGCAATAATGCTGGTTGCAGTAGCATCAGAAATAAATGGGAACAACAGAATTTCATAGAAAGATAGCTTGCTTCTCACAGGCCACCCATTGCCTTAGGCAGAGGTCATTTCCAAGACGTGATCATGTGAAGCAGCAAGAAATATTGATCAAGTGAAGTAACATTTATTGCCATCTCTGCTTTCTAACTGCCTTTCCTTTGTCTAATCAGAGGATCAGGGTTGATTACA
This sequence comes from Ctenosaura bakeri, assembly GCA_948474755.1. Classification (NCBI taxonomy): domain Eukaryota; kingdom Metazoa; phylum Chordata; class Lepidosauria; order Squamata; family Iguanidae; genus Ctenosaura; species Ctenosaura bakeri. The sequence goes on along the minus strand of CAOLHI010000322.1, from coordinate 384,426 downwards.
AGGTGGCATCACCTTTGAAGGCACATTTAAACAATACACCAGAGAATATTTAAAAAAACATATGATGCCTCACAGGAATTAATGAAACAAGAGATGCTGCTGCTGGAATATACAGAGTTTCAAAGCCCCTCAGTAGTTTCAACACAATTTCCATTCAGTGATTCTTGCCTCTATTACTGATTCACAATACATTTCATTTTGGCAAAAACAGAAAGAAGGATGGCAAGTCACAGCAGTGAAAAGAATTAATTAGCCACTGTGCTGTAAGAGAAATGGAACAAAAGCAAGTTAATTTTTTTGGTGGGAGGGGGAGGTTAGCCTATCATCTAAAATGTTTGTCCTGTTCCTGCATGGCGAAATTGAATGCCATTAGAGGGTAAGACCTCTTCTCACCCCTCTAACATCAATTTTAGATCCCATAGTTTCACTAGATAATTGGTCAAGTACTATTCAGTATGTCATTTCCCCACTCTTCCCCTTATCAATGCAAAATAAGCTCCATTTTCTATAGGACTTGCCCCATAGTTAAGTGCACATAGGATGCCACACCACTTAACACAGCACCACAGACTGCTTTCCTTTCACTCTAATTTAGTGGTTGTTTAATGGATAATAAAGCATTGACATATTCATTTTGCAATGTATGACTCTGGCTATTAAAAATTTCTTTTGGATGGAGCACCTGTTCCTGAAAGCCAGGCCACCAGCTATGCCTAAACCTTGGAAAATACTGCCATTTCAATGTCTTCTCATAGCTATTTCACCCCATACATGGATGTCTAAACCAGAAGTTGTCTTTTTAGGGGGGAAAATAAAACCTCTGTACCCAACCCCAGCCTCTCCTTCTGTATCAAAGCTTTGTCATTAGGAATGTGTGTCACATTTGTACAGATGCTTATGCAACATTTCTCATAAACCAAGGGCCTATGCATTTCAGGGATCCTACTCAAGATAAAATACTAATATATGGTCATCGTATTTTGTATTGTATTTGTATTGTAATCAAGTGTAGTGAAGCTAAAGGCATGAAGACAAAATAAAATGACTGTAAAGGAAGGCCTGAGTTTGACTGAGTATTATCTCTGTACTAATTCACCAAACCAATTAGCTCTTTTATTCTGTCAGAACACAAAATAGATATAAAGCTTGGCCAGGACACAAGAGTTCAAGTAATGGTTGAGCATCTAGCTAGCAACAAGAACAGCACGGTTATGAGAAGCTATACCAAGCAACATTCTAGGAAATGAAAAAAATTCCTGTTTTGATTCCAAAAACAAACCAAGTTCTGGCTGAGCAACAACTACAGTAATCCAGGCTACTAGGTAGAGGCTAACACCCCCCACATTGGTTATAGAACCCGCTAACCCAGATGGGTTAGCCAGCTCTGCTACATACATCCCAAACATTCCTTTAGGGCTTGGATTTACAGCACTGATGTGATGATAAATTGCCTTTACACCAGAGTAATTACTACCTATACATGTATTATGTAAGTAGTAGGTTATTGGGCAAAGGATATAATCAATGCAATTACTTCATGGTCACAGTATTCTATTTCTTGGTGATTATGCATGGTCCTAATGGTACAGTCATTTTCCTTATAATGTGCATCAAGAAACTTCTGGAAACATTGTACAACCAATGGCAAAAGGTCATCACCCACATTTGAAAGGGTAAGGAGAAAAGGTGAGCTAGATCATAGTACCTGAGCATTTCACTGTGATTTGGCAGACAATTCACAGCTTCTTTCTTTCAATCTTGTTCAACTTTGTTCTCATCGCCACAAGTTTCCTGAAACAAAGCACCTGATCCATGCACTTTAGGAATTCTTGGGAATTATTTCAATGCTGTTAAGAACCAAATATAAATCTCTTCACCTTACTTTTTTTTTTGTTATGAAAAAGAAAATTTGAGATCCAGAGAGCAAATTTACAAACACCCAATTTTATCCATTTACTTACAAATATTGTATTTTCACACACTGGGACCAAAAGCAGCTGACCACAACAAGCTAGTGGTCATTCAGTGGGATTTATTTCTAAGAAGATATGCATACAACTGCACCATAAAATGACAAAGTTGATATTATTCCAGTAACATAAATTGAGGCCATGAGTTACTTCGACTGAGTCAAATAGATGCTGATTACACTAAGTCACTATATCTAACAAATCCCATAAAAATGGTGTTTTTATGATTACTTTTCAACAGAAGGTTCTGTTCCTCAGAGAAAAGAGGTGAGATGGGAAGTTCTTCTATCACAAGTTACAATGATACAAGTACCAGCAATGTTTTCTCTGACACAAACTAGGAGTAGGGAAATGTGGACAACAGGCTTTGTGTATCCCTCCAAACTGTTTTTGAGATCTTTAGGGCTCCCAGCACCCCCTCCCAGTGTCAATTTTTTAAAAGGGCTAAATATGTTCCCCTACACCCTGAGGGCATGGGGGCAATGTCACCATGGGAGAATAGGTCATTTTAGGTCCAGGAGAAACCTCTGTCTAACTGAGAAGTAGAATGGCTTTTAGCTTAGGAGGACACAAAAACTGGGCAAAATTCAATTTTTTTAAAAAAAATGAAACCAAAAGTTTAAAAACAAAAGAATGGGGATACAGTGGGGGGGATGAAGCCTCCAAAACCCTCACAATTGTTTGTGCCTTAAATGGAGATCAACTTTAAGGAGATATTAACTGGTTTAAACTGCTAAGTCTTCCTAAAGCCCTCCAAGTCACCTATCCACTTATGGCAACCCCATGAATTTCATAAGGTTTTCTTTACAGCAGCATAATTTCTCCTTAAACCATGTGGCAGTGATTATTTATTTCTACTTTTAGGATGAAAATTTTCTTGTGATTTCATTCATCTACTCAACAACTCTTTGATGACAGACAGAAAATCAGGGCGAAAAACAAGGTCTTCCTCAAAGACTACACAGCAACACAGTACAATTCCCCTATCCTGCAGAGGCAACCATTGTAATATTAAAGAACCACACCTAACCTACTTTGGACAGCACTGAGTAACTATCTGATACTACTTCTGCAAATGCTGAGTAGAATTAAAATGCTATGCACACTTTCAGCAAAGTCAGGAGAATTATATTGGAATAATATGGTCAAGACTGCTCTGAGACAGCACCAGCAGTGTTTACCTGGAATAGTTTGAGAGTATACATTGCATATTATCAGATGCACATGCCACTGTTGTCACATTAATTAAATGGAGGACCTTGAATCGCACTAATTTAGGTTGCAATTACCAGTAATCCACAATATACAAAGTGCAGTGGGGAGTCCCATCCTGAACTGAGGGGACCCAACCAAAGCCACCAGTGCAATCCTATAGTTACTTATCTCAGCAAACTCAGCAGTATTTTCATCTAGGCAGGAATGTATAAGATTGCAGTATTAGCACTTAGCTAAACTGAACAAAGAAAAGCAAATCCCACTAGTAAGGTCACAAGGATAGTGACAGAGATTTAATCCTGTTGCATGTGCTAGAAGACAGCAAAGCAAATCACAGTAAAAGACAGTAGTACCATATGAATTTTAGATACGTGAGCCTCAATTTATAGTGTCCCATTCTACAACACTTCACATTTATGTTTTTCCAGCAAAGTCTCCCCTACAATACATAGCTCTCCCACAGTGCAGTTGAACAAGCAGAAAAAGGAACAAAGAGAATGAGGTGAAAGAACAAGGCTGTTTGGAGCCCTGGTATGGGGTTTTGAACAGTAAGACAGTGACAGGACTGAGGGGTTTTTCATTTGCCAAAGTGATGGAGTGGGAAGGAGGAGAAAGCAAGGAACCTCCTTTGCCTGCTAGAAGAAGGGGAAGCAAGAGTGGGAGGAAGAACTGGATTTTTGGTGTGGCCAAAAAATGTTGTCACTGGCTGCATGGGTGGACAAGCAAATGGAAGAACAGGTTGCTTACCTGTAACTGTGGTTCTTCGAGTGGTCATCTGTGCCATCATACACTAGGAGCTTTAGCGCCTGTGCGGTAGCGTTCGGAAACTTCTAGAGCTTGTTCGCTTGGCGGAAACCCCTCCCCCACGCCGGTACTGCGCATGCTCCTCCCGCCGAGCAACGGTCTCTCCTCAGTTCTGTCGTCCGCCGTAGAACCTACAGGGACCTGAAAGAGAGGGGAGGAAGGGCGGGTGTGTATGATGGCACAGATGACCACTCGAAGAACCACAGTTACAGGTAAGCAACCTGTTCTTCTTCTTCGTGGTCTCTGTGCCTTCATACACTAGGAGACTGTGTAGCTTACCGGTCGGACGGCGGGTCAGGTCCTACAGCACGGAAGCCAACACCTCACGTCCAAACCGGGCATCTCTGCGCGACCGGCAGTCGAGCCTGTAGTGGCGCACGAAGGTCGACGGTTGGGACCAGGTCGCCACACGGCAGAGTTCATGCAGGTCAACTCCTCGCAGGAGGGCCGCAGAAGTAGCCACAGCTCTGGTGGAGTGGGCTCGAAGCAGGACTGGCGGAGGCTTCCTCGCGAGCTCATACGCCAGTTGAATAGTCCTCACCACCCATTTGGAGAAGCGCTGGGTGGACACTTTGAGGCCCTTCCGACGTCGCCCATAGCAAACGAAGAGATGCGGCGTCTGTCGGAAGGAAGCAGTCCTGTCCTTGTAGAAGGCCAATGCCCGACGCACGTCCAGTGAGTGGAGGGACCGCTCCAACGGTGTCGTCGGGTTCGGGAAGAAGGCAGGCAGGATGATGTCCTGGTTGAGATGGAAACTGGACACCACCTTAGGCAGGAACGAGATGTCAGGTCTCAGGACCACCTTGTCCCTGTGGAAGACCGTGAAGGGCTCATCGGATCGAAGAGCTGTGATCTCACCCGCTCGCCTCGCTGAGGTCACCGCTACCAGGAAGGCAGTTTTCATGGTCAGGAGCCTGTCATCCGAGGTCGCCATCGGCTCGAAGGGCGGCTTTGTCAGCTGCGAGAGCACCAATGAGAGGGACCACGGCGGTAGCGGCGGCGATACCGGCGGGTAGAGATGATGTAGTCCTTTCAGGAACCGCTTAACGGTATCGTTCCTGAAGAAGGCCGAGGCAGCCGACCGTGGCGGTTGGTATGCCACGATCGCGGAGAGATACACCTTCAGGGATGGAAACGCCAGCCCCTGTTGCCGGAGGTGCAGGAGGAAATGCAGGACGGTCGAGAGCCCCGCGGGCGATACCGGCTCACTCCTCTCGTTAGCGAAGGTCAGGAAGCGTCGCCACTTGTATTGATAGTTGCGACGGGTGGATTCCTTCCTGGCCGCGACGAGGACGGTACCGAGGACAGGGTCGTCTAGTGCGATATCCTCCAGGCATGGAGGGCCAGGCGTGGCAGGTCCGGATGGAGGACTCGGCCGCCGGAGTGGGAGAGCAGGTCCGGTGTCGGTGGCAGCCGGAGCAGGTCGTCCCGTGCGGCTTGTAACAGGGGTGCGAACCAATGTTGCCTCGGCCAATACGGGGCTACCAGGATCGCGTCGGCTCGGTCGGCGAGGATCTTCGATATCGTCCGGCCGAGCAGCGGGAACGGCGGGAACGCGTAGAGGAGTTCCCCGGTCCACGGAAGCTGGAAAGCGTCCCCGATGGAGGCGCGATCGTGGCCCGCTCTGGAACAGAATCTGCGACACTTCGCGTTTTCCCTGGTCGCGAAGAGGTCGATCGATGGTTCGCCCCACCGATCCCGAATCAGTCTGAACGCCTCTCCGGAGAGAGACCATTCGTGATGGGATGAGGTGTCCCTGCTGAGGGCGTCTGCCGTGGTGTTCTCCTGCCCGGCCAGGTGAACTGCCACGGGATGCGTGTGCAGGCGAATGCACCAGTCCCACAGGTCGAGCGCGATGTGGAGCAGGGTCGTGGAATGAGTCCCACCTTGTCTGTTGATGTAGCAGACGGTGGTGGTGTTGTCCGTCAGAATCAGGACCGTGCGCCCCGCCACGGCGTGGCGGAACGCCCGTAGGGCTTTCCAGACGGCGAGTAGCTCTAACGCGTTGATATGGAGAGCGGTCTCGTCGTCGGTCCATCTGTCGCGGACTCTGAGATCGCCGCAGTGGGCACCCCATCCATACAGGGAGGCGTCGGTCGTTACCGTCACCTTCGGTGTCGGCTGTTGGAAAGGCATCCCTGACATGAGATTGCGTCGCGACTGCCACCATCGGAGGGATGAGCGGACGTCTCCCGGCAGCTGCAGTCGGAGTGTCTGTTCGTCTCGCAGGGGGTCGAATATGCGGACGAACCAGTGTTGAAGAGGTCTTGCTCTCAGCCTGGCGAGATATGTCACAGCGGTCGTCGCAGCCATGTAGCCCAAGAGCTGCTGGACGCTTCTCGCAGATAACGTCGGGGCCGTACGAGCGTGAGCGGCGGCCCGGATCAGGGTTTGGGCTCGAGACTCTGGCAGGTACGCCCTGGCGGAGGTCGAGTCGAGCGTCGCCCCGATGAAGTCCAAGATCCTCGCCGGCTCGAGGTGGGACTTCTTCGGATTCACCCGTAGACCAAGGCGGGTCAGGAGTGACAACGTCATGTGGACGTCGTGGTAAAGTCTCTGTTTGCAGGACGCCACCAACAGCCAATCGTCGAGGTAAGGGAAGACAGAAGCGCCCTTCGTCCGCAGGTAGGATACCACCGGGGCCATGCACTTGGTGAAGACCCTTGGGGCAGTCGAGAGTCCGAACGGCAGCACCTTGTACTGGTAACAGGTGTCGTCGACTGCGAAGCGGAGGTACCGTCTGTGCTGCGGGCGAATGGCGATATGGAAGTATGCGTCTCGGAGATCGATGGAGGCGAACCAGTCCCCTCGATGTAGGAAGGGCAGGATCGACGGTATCGTGACCATCTTGAACCTTTTGGGGCGGATGTAGTAGTTCACCCCTCTGAGGTCTAGGATCGGCCGGAGGGTACCGTCGGCTTTCGGTACCGTGAAGTACCTGAAGAAGAAGCCTGTGGTCTTGGCCTTTTGCGGGAGCTGCTCGATCGCCCCTTTCTGGAGGAGGGATTGGATCTCTTCCAGGAGGGCCGGACTCGACGGCGTGGAGTAGTAAACGCCGCGAGGAGGAATATCGAGAAACTCGATGGCGTAGCCAAGACGGACGATGGAAAGCACCCAAGAGTCCGTGGTGACATACTGCCACTCCGCTAGGTGTCGAGCCAGTGTCGGTCGGTCTCCGAGCGCTGATGGTAGGCTGAAGAGTGGGTGTTGGTAGGTCCTGCCAGGCACATCAAAACCGAGACTTTGTCTCGGAGGAGGACTTCTTGGACGAAGCCGGGCGCCGCCTAATCGTGCGTCTGGTCGATGAGCCGGAGGACGGTCTCGACTGTCCAGACTGGGCCGAACGCTGGAACGACGAGGTGGAAGATCGTCGCCAGGATGGGCGGAAGGTGGAGGCCCTGCGGGCTTGCGTGGCCGGCTGCAGCCCGATCTTTTTGGCGGTCAGCCTCGCCTTGACGAGATTGTCCAAAGCTTCGTCTGTGGACGAATTGAATAGGCCTTCACCGTCGAAGGGGAGATCTTCAATCCTCCTTCTGGTGTCCTCCTGGATGTCGGCCGGTCGCAGCCAAGCATGGCGGCGGAGGCCGACGGATCCCGCCATGACACGGGAGGCAATCTCCACTGCGTGCCTGGAGGAGGCCATCTGGTGGCGAGCGATGGAGATGGCCTCGTTGTAGATCACGGAGGAGGCTTGGCGGATGTCCTCCGGTACCGCCTCCATCGCCGGTTGCAGGCGATCGAGCACTTTTTTCAGGTATGCCGCGAGGCAAGCCTGAGTGTTGGACAGCCTGATCTGCAAGGAGGCAGCTGAATAAAACCTCCTTGCGTAGGCGTCCAACTTCCTGCCCTCTTTGTCCGGTGGGGTGGTGTGTTGCCTGCCGGAGCCCTTCGTCTGTGCCGACTCGACGACCACAGAGTTCGGTGCAGGGTGATTAAAGAGATAACCGGCGTTATCCTTCTGCACCCTGTAGAGGTGTTCTAACCGCTGCGGTATCGGCTGAGCCGAGGCCGGTCTATCCCAGGCGGCCTTCACCAGTCTGGATACCCGGGGCAGGAGAGGCAGCGGGGCCGTGGAAGGTCGCTTCTCCTCGAAGACGGAGAAGGCTGGATCGTCGTCCTCCGGCTCCGCATCGGCGATCTTAAGGCCGAGGGTAGTGGCCATGCGGAGCAGCATCGCAGAGAACTGGTGGACGTCCTCTGGAGCAGAATCTGGGATCGGGTCCCCGAATCCCAACGGAGGAGACTCCTGGGAGGCCGCCTCAGACACCTCTGACTCCGCACTCGAGTCGTACGACTCCGAGCTCGGTGAGTCCTCTCGCCGCTCGCTTTCCGGCTCCTTCGTCGCCGCAGGTGTTGCCTTCCTAGGCTTCTCCGCAGCCGGGGCGGTGGTAGCAGCAGCGTCCCGCTTGGGATGGCTGACTACTGACTTCACCCTCTTGGTGGTGACCGGGGTAGTCTGGCAGGCCGACGTCGTCGTAGCCCGCTCAGTCACCACCGACTCCGTAGGGCGCGTCGCCGTTGCCGTGACCCTAGGAGGTGGCGATATCGCCCAATACCGTGGTGAAGGCTCCCTCGCCCTATGATATCGAGGAGAGGGAGAGCGGCTGAAGGAGCAGCAGTCCGACGGAGATCGGCTTCGGCGTCGACGGTACCGAGCCTCGTCCCCTCTAGGCGAGCGCGATTCGCGCTGTCGACGAGGTGACCGGGACCTCCGGAAGGTCTCCCAGCGACTCGGGCCACGATGGTACCGATCCCGGTACGATGGCGAATGCGACCGATAGGAGGCCGGGCGCTCTCTCCATTCAGATTCCCTCGCGTACCTGGCCACGTAGGACGCCGAGGTGTATCTGGAGGCAGACGAGCGAGGTTGTTCCTCTCTTGTCTCCCTCGGAGGCGGCGAGGCCACCGGACGCTCGGAAGAGCGGGACCGGGACCTAAAGGAGGTCGAACGCCGCTCCGGAGAAGCAGAGGGCTCTCTCTGCTGCAGGTCGGCCGACCTGCGACGGCTAAGAGGGTGGTGGCGCTCCTCCACCAGGGTTGGAGGGTCTGCCACAGGCGAGTCCGGGCGCTGTTGGGGAACGTCCTCAATCTCATCGTCCGAGAGATCGACGGACTCGCCTCGCCCTTTGGAAGGCTGCTGAGTAGGAGGAGGAGTAGGAGGTCGAACGTCCCCAGCCGGGGAGCGCTTCTTTTCCCTCTTCTTCTTCTTCTTCTCCTTCTCCTTGCCCTTGCCTCCGTCCGGAGCAGGGCGCTTTTTAGCAGGCGTCTCCGTAAGGGGAGCCTCAGCCTTCCTCGCCGTCGAGGATCCTTTTGCTGACTTGGCAGCCGCCGACAGCTTCGGGATCCTCGGTAGCGCCGAGATCGGCGTTTTCGCCGGTACCGAGCCCGATACCGACGAGGTGGACGGAACGGCAGCCGCCGATACCGTCGATGGCGTGGTCGTCTTCTTGTCGGCCATCTTGGAAGTGGAGGTCTCGTCTATCGCCCGCAGAGACTGTTCCCAACAATAAGATTTGAGTCTCGCGGAGCGGTTGCGGAGAGTTTGGGGAGTAAAATCCCGGCAAATTGGGCAAGTCCGGATGTTGTGGGACTCACCCAAACAGAAGAGACACTCCTTATGGCCGTCGTTGAGGGCAACCTTGCGGCCGCAGGACACGCACTTCTTAAAGAGCGCGGACATAAGACGAAGAACGCCAAACTCCGAAATCCAAAAAGACGAAAAACCGAAGGGGGAGTCCGAAAGAGAGGTCAAAGACAGTCCGAAAGTCCGTAAAACCGTGAAAAACAGCAAGCCAAGCACAACGTGAGAGGAACAAACTGAAGAACCTTCCGTACGCGGCGGCGGACGAGAAAGAACTGAGGAGAGACCGTTGCTCGGCGGGAGGAGCATGCGCAGTACCGGCGTGGGGGAGGGGTTCCCGCCAAGCGAACAAGCTCTAGAAGTTTCCGAACGCTACCGCGCAGGCGCTAAAGCTCCTAGTGTATGATGGCACAGAGACCACGAAGAAGAATCTGCTTTCTGTATTTGGCAGGCTGAGTGGAGACAGTGCAGCAGGAGTGTGCTGTTTTTACTCTTACTGTATCCTCCGCACTTGCTGAAGATGTAGCAGAAGAAGTGTTGCTTCTCTCTTTTGATGTGCTTTCTCCTACTGGAAAGCCTACTGAAGAAGGAAGAACAGAATATAGTTCTTAATAGTTACTCTCTTTCTGAAGAGGAATGATTGTTTAATGGCAAGCCAGTTCACTCCAGTTGAGAACCTTTGGGATCAGCAGTTGCTGTCTCTTCTGGACCCTCTGGAGAACACCTACACATTTCTCTAGCCTGGAAAAAGTAAGGATGTTTTGTGCTTTAACCCTCTTAAAAAGTGGTGATAGGTGAGTGAAATTGCTAATTTTGTGGCTACTTTAGCTCCACTGGAAAATATCCCCTTGGCCCAATGATTCCACATCAAATTGGCTTCCCCTATTTACATCAGCCTCAATTTACGTTGTGACTGTAACCACAACATAAATCAAAACCCATCTATATCCATGTTTTGGTGACTGCTTCTCCATCAGCTCCATTTACAGATACACCAGGATCCTACAACAGTGCAAACTGCCCAATGGCTCCCACTTGCAGAAGCTTGGCAAGAAACTATGGAAGTTTGTTTATGTCTTCTGAACCTGGCAGCAGACAATTACTCTGACCTGTCACCCTCTCCCAGATAGACCACTTATTCTTTCCCTAGCTGCTCAGAGAGAAATAAACCGTGGACTCTTTCTCTACCTTGTTAAGAAAGAAGCAAACCAGTGTACCATCTGCTATTATGTTTACATAGTATGATAAACAAAATCAAGGAACCGAGCTGTAAATTTGTTTAGCCACTCTTGACTGCAAGTGGGAGTGACTGGATAGCAAGCACTCACACTGCCTGTGCCCAGTCAGACAGGGATCCTCCAGTTCCCTGGTTTATCGTTAAATCTGAATACGGCCACTGTTTAGCAACTGCATCCAAACATACTAAGATTTCTATTCTTTAATTTTAACAAATATTACCCTGAAAGCCTCAAACGTTACCCTGGAAGCCTCATTACTCAGGGAGATGGGGGAGGATGAAAGAAAGAAGCAAACTGGCAAATACACAAGAAGCACATAAACATTTTTATGTTCAAGACTGACAAGTCTACAAAGTACATAAATAACTTACGCACATAAAAATGTATTTAAAACATCCGCTTTATTATATTACAGTTACTGCTCTCTATCCTAAATACATAATCAAGCTGGCATTAAAAGTGATTCAAAAAAGGATACCCTGTGATAGCTCAATTTTCTTAAAAGCAATGGGCATCAGTAAAGTCAGACAATAGCAGTCTTGTGACAAGATAAAAATTGAAACACCAAAGAAAACGATGCTTGACAGAGCAAGATTCAGTGCATCAAGATACATCTGCATTCTCAAATACATATCAGTAGTTTTCAGATGGCTTAAAACTATAGACAAACTTATAGTCACAATTTACAACTGTTGCCCTTAGTTAAAAATATCCATTAGCTGGAAGGGAATACTGTGGGTTTTTTTCATGATTAATGTATATACGGAAAAAATGTTCCATCAGTTCTGCAAATATACAGCTTTATAAGCAGTTAGGGTTTAATCTAAAACTTAGACTACTACTATTTTAATTTGTTCTGCTGCTAAGTGCAATTTGACAATACATCTCATTCTCAAGGATAAAGACAATTTGTCACTTCTGTGGTAAATTATCTGACTACATGTAAGACTGAAAATATGTCAAACATTTGGTGTCTTTCATATCAGTTGAAACTTTAAATTCATAATCACCGTATTATTTAAATGAACATGTTACAGTGAAGCCATCAAAGTGTATTAAATGCTGTTTTTTAAAACACACACACACACCCCAAAAAGTCATGCCTCTGGCAACATTGTAATTCTAGAAAAATAGCAGGGCTGTAGATAGCTTCTTCTAAAGATGTGCTGACAGTAATAAATTCTTATTGCACACTGTATAGAACATCAAAGATCAAATGATAATTGGAATGCAAGCACCAAAATATAGGGCTATTACAATTTTGACCCTACACTGGCAGATTGTCAACTGCCATACGCCTAACTCCCACCCTACTCTATGGCTGAGTTGACACATGGCTGAGGCCAGTGGCCCATGTCAGCCTTACGCCAGTCTAAAGGACGGAAAAACTGATAGCCACAGCACAACTGCAGCCATCCATAAGTTTCTGGCAACACTTCCTCACATAAGGCAGCTGTGACTGTGCCATGTGCTGACTCAAGGTGAGAATGCTGGCAATGGCTTCTGTTGCAATAAGCTGAACAGGAGACACAATCCCCTTCCCCTTCCCCTTCCCATGCCAGGAGTGTACCGAGGAACCCATGGGTCCTGAGGAAAAGATACACATGCATATGTAATCATAAGTGATCTCTCCCTGACCATAACATAAGTTAATGGCTAACCGAGCTGTTGATCAGATACCCTGAAAGACTCTTGATGGCCAAAGAATACTAGAGTCCCACTGGCCTACAGCCCCAACTATCAAAACCATTTCTCCAAAACATCAAGGAAAATTGCCACAGAGAAATAAAAGTGCATAGTACTCGTTCCAACAATAATTCCTGAAAGTGCTTCTGGCATGTTGCTTTAAAAAAAAAAAAACACCTCCACACACATAGGTATATACATGCATACCATTTAAAAAGTGCTTCTAATATAAACCTGAAAATATTTGTGCTCTATTATTAGCTTCCTGCACTCCACCCTCCCCCTTTATTCAGGCTGCTCATGTACATAGCATTAAAAGAGTGCATTCTTCCCATCAGACCCTTTTCAGCTAGCTATTTGTGCTTTGGGAGAGCTCTGGGCCCAAATAATAAGCTAGAAATTTCTCAACTCTTCTCCCCTAAATACTGCTGCTTTCCTCCCTCCTTATTGCTATTTTTTCCCTATAGAAGGCAAAGACAATTTAGCGAGTTGACAAATTTGACTGCTCTGTGATCTCAAGTCGTATTACAGCTTCATTAGAACCTGGGCTGTAAAGCTCATTTGTGAAGTGGTAAAGCATGTCAAAACAGAGCCAAATAGATAAACAGTATGTGATTCAAGTAATGTGGCAGCTCAGCCCCAAGATATATTTTAGACAAGACACACTGACGCAAGGTCTTGCTCTGTAGGAGAAGCTATTAGAATTTCATTCCTCAGAGTCATTAACACATCTCCAATCTGGCTGGCATTGTGTACATGTTAGAGAAGTGCAGCTTTAGGACTTTGGATAAGACAGAGTGTCATGTAGGTAGATGGCAGGATTCCCTTGTGCGCTTTATTTTGGACATCCTTCATCTCAGGCCAGAGCATTTTGGTTCAACAGATGTCATCCACAAGTTTTGTCCCATTAATCCCCCGATAAGTTACTCTGCTTGGCCGCACCAGGACTCCATGATTTGGCTTGCAAGTGAAATACCGCTTGTCACCCACAGAGCCATCATTCTTGCCCTTGGCACTCCTCAGTTCCAGGCCAAGCCATATCCCAGGGGCAAAGTCAGTGGGCCCAATGTAGCGAATTGTGCCCATTTCACTGGAGCTGGTCAAAAGGACCTGAGAACCTTCACGGAGCTTCACAGGGCCCTCGGTGTTTGTTGTAGCAGTATTGCTCCAACTGCGTCGCAGCACAGAATTTTTTGATCTGGGTAGGGAAAAGAAGGCAACATCCGATTTTCCATCTCAAAGAACAAAACACAACTAAGACCAAGACAACTTATGCACACAGAGAAGACAGATTCAGAAAATTAAGCTATGACTCCACAAACAGAGAGTAGATCACTTCCAGTTGGGCCTTTGCAGCAAATCCTTGACTTGAACAGCCCACTTAGTCTCAGCCCAAAGTGGGGGAAAAACCATACATTCTCAATTTCTTCACTAAATACAACAAAGGCAAGGGGATATAGTCAGGGTTAGATGGTGAAGTTTTCTTTCCAACGCAAATAGCAGCCCATAATTAGCAGTTCTCTCCCAATGTTTTTTATTGCTATTTTTTTTAAAAAAAAAACAACCCTGTTTTTTTAAAGCATGCCTGTTAAACGCAAAGATGTATTTAACGCCTTACCCAGTTTGCCTCTAAACAAGAGGCAAGAAGTATCTGGAAACATGGAAGTGGGGAGAAAGAGACAGAAAGGAGAGGCATTGCCTTAAGAAGCTGGGATTCTGGTCTACATGTTTATTTGCCATTCTGATTTTAGTGATTTATATTAAATCATACAACCCACCTGTTCCTATCAACTATTGCCCACTGTAGCAATGAACTTATAGGAAAGCAAAAACCATCATTGGCCTCATTTTTCCCCATAATCATTCAAGATGAATTGGGAACTACATCCAATCTATACCAAAAGGTCTCCTTAATCATGAAGATGAATGACTTTAGAGACAAAAGGTGAGGTTTAACTCCTTTCTCTTCTCAGGAGAAAGATGTCACTTACTTGACAAAGGAATTTCTCCTGTTTATCTCCTTTTGAGAAGATGCAGACGTTGTACTGAAGCTTCGTCGGAAACCTGAAAATGGAAAGACAGTATTTTTGAACCATTCTAATATGTAATAAATATGTTATAGTCTTCCCAATTCTGGTGACCTCCAAATATATTAGACTACAATTCCCATCATTCCTAGTCAGCTTGGGAAATGTTGCTATATTACACAATTTGAAAAGCACAGGATGAAATCATCTCCCTATTATTATTTGACAGTCTATCAGGTGCTACCAACTAGAAATCTGGGCCATCAGTGATTTGGACTGTACCCAACAATCTAGGCATCAGTGAGGTATCATCTCTGAGATACAATGTGGCATGTTACAAGCAGTGTCACTTTTTGTAATTGTGCTACTGTGATCCTATCTGCAGCAGTTTTATTCAGATAGTTTGTCAGTCCACTTAAATTTGCTTCCAGAGCATCTGCCACCACTGGAACCATGGATGCTTTCTTTTCCCAGAGGTGCTGAATTTCAATACTTCACAAACTTTTTCTCTTTCTCTTTATCTTCAATTCTGCTGTTACTTGAGATTGCCACATCTATAATCGAAACCTTCTCTTTCTCAAGTATAGTTATGTCTGGTATATGCACGTGTCCTCTGCTTTTTGATGACTCATCTTTCAGCATTCCACTCTTTCAATGATACTAAATTATAGCCATGTACCATTCTTTTGTGATGATCAGCATGGTGTAGCAATTTGAGCATTGCACTGTGACCCTGGAGATGAGGCTTCAATTCCCTGCTTGGCCATGGAAACTCAATGGGGTGACCTTGGGCAAGTCACAAACTCAGCCCCAGATAAGAACAGCAACAATAAAAACCACTATTTTTTTCAGTGCAGGGCCTGCTCTTTTGCCTTACACATAAAGGAAAAGGACTGAAAGAGTGGACCCCATGTTAAAAGAATGGTACACGTCTACAATCTACCATAGTCAAAAGAAGAAAAGAGGAGGTTGTGGAGGTGGAATTTAAACAAGAAAGGTTCCACTCAGAATGAGAGGGAATGGAGAGGGGCCCTGAAGCCGAACAAACTGCATAAGCAAACATGTTACCTCCCGTTTCTCCCTGGTGGCAGCTCCTCCCCCTCCCCCTTCTCAGACCCAATGGAGGGGCACCATCTCCCCACCTGCCCAGATCACCTCCTCAATGTACAGCAAGGAGGAGGCCAGACTTGGCAGTGGCTGCAGGGTGAGGGGAAGGCAAGTTAGGCTGAGAGCACATACACAAAGGTGGTTGAGAGAAGAGGAGCAGGCAACTGTGGCACTGAGGCAGGCATTGCTGAGCTATTCCAGACTGAGGAAAGTTCAGGAAGCAGAAATCATGCAATACCCAGGCCAAATTAGCACATAATGGCAGTGGACAGGTGACAAATGAGCATGACCTGGGTACAGTTTTTCAATATGTAACATTCAACACATGTATGATATACCCAGGTTCCTCATTATTACCCTGACACAGTTATTCATGTGTAATGGAATTCATGTGTGTTCATACAAGAGGTTTTGGTCCACAACACTGTTCAAGAATCCAAGCATCCACATTTTGATGGTTTCCACTTTTCAGCACTCCTCTGGTCCCTAAGCTGTCTAAGTGGGGAACAACCGTATGTTCTAAGTGTTCATCAGTTTGAATCTTAACATGCCATAGGACTTTTGAGTCACAATTTTTGGCAATTTTTTCAGGCTAATGCTCCCATCAGGTCTTTGCAGATAGCAAACACATTTCTTGCACAAACGCCAATGTATCATTATAGACACTTTATCATGGTGTTTCTTATATTCAGTGTGCGTGATCGTGCTGCGCGAACTAATATGGTGCTCAACAGTCTCCTCTTTTTCTTTATGCAGATGACATTTTACCATTAGTAATTATTTTCTCAATATTTGCCTTGTTGTTATTTCTTTGAAGCTCCTGTTCTTGATCTGAAAGAGGTGCTGGATTCATATCCCAAATAAAGCCCCATCCACCCACTATCTTCCCATGGTGGAGGGACTGTGTGGTCCCATGAGGGAAGAGCCTATGCTGACAGTAGTATTTTTACTAGTAGGGTCTCCTAGTCAGAAAGGCTTTTGCTGAGTGGCCAGACTAACAGTGCCAAAACTGCATCAAATATGGTGCAGAAAACAAGAACAAATCCCATACTGAATCAAACATTTTCTGGGTCAACAATGATTGTGAGAGATGTTGGAGTTCCTGGATAACAGACAAAAATGTGCTACAGGACTCAGTAACTTTTGGTAGACTTCAAGAAAAAATACTGTGAAGATACAGGAGGGTCAACCACAGTGAAAAAAATGGCCAGCAGCAGAAAACCAATTAACAATGGAATGCTATTTCTATCAGTCTGGAGGAAGAGTAGGAAGAAACTCAAAATCATCATCATCATCACCTTCTTCTTCTTTTTCTTCTTCTCTTTTATTTATACACCTTCTTTTCCCCCAGGTTTTTTTAAAATGACATACTAAAATACAGTCTAGTTAAACACATACAAAAGATCAACATTAAAACAGAACTGAACTATCACCAACATTAAAAAACAAATTAAAAGTTAGAATTTATTTTAAAAGAGTTTTTAAGTAGTTAATACAGTATAGCACAGCTTCCTCTTGAAAGTCCTTTCTTTAAAAACCTTTAGTTCTCAAAAGCCTATCAGAATAAAAGGTATTTGCCTGATGATGGAAGACTTCTAAGGAGAGGGCCATTCTAGCCTCCCTAGAAAGGGAATTCTAGAGCCTTCGAAGGACCTCTGCTCTCATTTATTTAGACCTTTTCTCATTTTAGAACTGTCCTTCCCACCTAGATCAAAGCTACACAATGGCACCATGTAGCTTCTGAACATCCCTGTTGCTTCAGGATTGCATTTTTCTGCAACTGGAAGCAACATGGTAGTCCTTTGAGTTTTGATTGATTTTCAGGCAGGTATGGGGGTGAGGAGTGGGTTTTCATGGTTTGTGGATATTGTGGGGTGAAAAATGACCCCCTCTAATAAATTTTTAAAAGGAGATCTAGGAGATTTTGAATCTCCTGACAAAGTAAAATAATGAGGTTGGCAGCCAAATGCACCCATAGGCCACATTTTCCGTTCCAATGACCTAGATAGCACTCCATCTTTAAACCTGCACTATGAATTTTCCTACTAAACGCAGGGAACACTGCACTGTACCAGACCTTGCTGGTCTAAGTTTTGAATGAAATACTCAAATTCAGAAGCTTGTGTCTTAAAGCAATTCCACTGTGAAAAGACTGAAGGAACCAAAGTCCACCCACCCCACAGACTGAACTCTACAAGCAACAACAAACCGACACAACAGACTTACACCATAGGTAAGCAAGGTTTTAGCCATATTTGACAGAAATATGTAAGCTATACTGCTTGGGAAACCTAAGCTGGGAATGAGACATTTTTCTTTTCAGTACATATTCAAAGCACAAAGATTTTTTTTTAAATTCCCATTTTTTAAAAAAATATTCCTGGCTCCTGCCTTCAGGCCTTCCTTTGCAATTCCAGTCCATACTATCCTCAACCAACATGTCAATTCCAAAAAGCTACAGTGACTCCAGTTTGCAATGGTAATAATGAACAACCAACATAGCTGCATATTCAATTCTTACCAGGCAAAGAGTGGTTCATTTTATTTGATGAAGCATCTGTGAGAGAGTCTAGCGATCCTGTCAGCCTACAAATGAAATCATGTGTTAATATATTGCTCTTTCTAAAGGAAGAATTAAAAAAAGAGAGAGAGAGAGAGAGATCAGCTCAGTTCTTCAGCTATGATATAGCTGGCAGAGAGCCACAGCAGTCTGTACCAAAAGCCTTCAACTGGAATTAAGGGTGACATTCTTTCACAGCCTGTGAACTTAACATTGATCCAAATTTGTCAAGATTAAATGCAGGAAGAGAGAAGGACTTGCTGAGGCATCTCTGGGTAGAAGCTAGTTCTGCAGAAACATAGGAGAAATGTTGTATTTCCATCCAGAATATCAACAATGATAAAGTGGCTGTGCTCATTTTAAAACCTGGACCGGTCTCTTCAATCACCCCTCCCCTGCCAACATACACACAGTGTTGCATCATGGACACAGAACTTGTGTCCTGAAGCAATTCCACTGTGAAAAGACTGAAGGAACCAAAAGCTCTGCAGGGGCACATTCACACCATAAAGCAAGCACCAGATCGATCAACCCATGTGACTTTCACAATTATTCTCTCTCTTTGCTTTTTACCTCTTCCATTTTTACAAATTAAAGGAGGTGAGCAGGATCACTGCCCCAATATGCGCAAAATGGCCTGATTGGGCACATCTTTTCCAACAGTGCTGCCAAGCCCCACTAATGGATGGAGGATAAACATGAAAATCCTCCAACTTTCTCTGCATATCCAGCTACAATCTAACAGTCATTTCATACTCTGTTTCATCTCCTCCTCAGTAAATTTAAAATGTCAGTATAATCATTCATACTGCCCATTTATACCTCTCAGCATCAGCTTTCACCTTGCAGTCTTTCCATGACAGCCCATCCCAACTCCTATTCCTTTACTCTCCTTCTTTCTAACTTGCTCTGGGACACATATTTCCATCTGCTACTAGATACTTTTATTCTCATGCCTTCTATTCTACTTTCCACTTCTGTCATCTTTTCCTTTAAATTTTAGCATCTTGAGTGTCTCTTTCTACATTTGCTCCCATGAAGCAACATACACTGGCTACCTTTGAATGCACAGAGGACCACTCAAAGAACACCAGATACAGGTATTACAATTTGTCCTTCTTTGCAGGGGTTACGTGCATCATACATACGCGTCTGGGTCTGTGCAAAATTGCCCTCAGCTCTGGGAAAACTGAGATTTCTGGCAGTAGTCACTAACCACAGTGGCAGTGTCTATGCGCCGCCAAGCAAACATCAAGGATTAAAGGCTGCTCTAGTGGGCAAGAATACCAGACAGTTCTCAAGAGCACCAATGAAATGAATGTCATAAATGTCAGCTTTCATTTCACCCCCTAGCCAGCATAGGCACAACCATGTACTACTACTAACAGTTGTAGTCCAAAGAAAAGTAGCTATTCCAACCTCTGTTACTACCCCAACTACCAACACCCAGAACTGTGTAGCTTCCTAAATCCTCTTTGTATCTTAGGTACAGGAAGATAAGTGTTGTTACTGGACAGAATCCCTTTGCTTAGCTCATTTCCTTTAGAACTACAGGGAACTGTTTTATAACTAATTAGAACATTGGTCAATCTACATCAGTGTTGACTAAACTGACAGCTCTCTAGGATTTTGGACAGGGGTCTTTCCTGACACTACCTGGAGATGCTGGGAATTGTGCATAAAATATTATACACATAAAGCATATGCTCAACTACTGAGCTACAGCTCTTTCTTTATACTGCTGGGAATGAACATCTTTCCCATAATATCTAGACTTCTCCAATAATAACAAATTTCAAGTAAGTCACTGATACTATGGAAAGAGTTATAAAAGTTTAAAAAAAAACCCTACACACCCACTCAGACGTCATCACTTTTATGTGCAACAATAAAACCAAAATACATTTTAACTTTATTGATTGCTCCCACATTAGGTCCAAGACAGATTACTTCCATTTGCCAAATAAGCTTCAGAACAGGGATGACCTAAATCTTGGCAACAGCAACCGTGTGGCACTCCTCTAGGCTGCCCTCCAATCGAAAGCAGATTTGAAACCAAAGTATTTATTATTTATTTATTTTTATCTATTCAAATTTCAACATGAAAGATTACAATGAGGGTAACAAGATGAGAGCAAGCCAAAAAGAACCCACCAATAAACATTAGAAAAACATTCTTGACAATTTGAATTTGAAGTCAGCATAGCAAATAAAGAAAAATGAATGAGTGTGGAAGAAGAAAAACAGTGCTTAAATAAATCAGCTAAACTATCAAGATGATGAATCCTGCAGTCAGGGAATTCTATACTCACCTCTGTACTCTGGATGGTGGTGCAAAGACACCGTATCTGGGAGTGCAGCTGAAGTACTGCACCCCTGCAACTGAACCATCATTCTTGCCGTGAGGTTTGTCCAATTCTACTCCACACCAAAAACCTCCAATAATCACCAAAAAAAAAAAAAAAAGGAATTATATCATATATTGTGTCAATATCAGATACAAAGAAGAATTTTTTCTTGTACAATGACACTCTTGGCAACTGGATTACAGCAAATAAGGAGCAGAAATGAACAGGTCAGTTTTAAATAAGTAAATGCTTTTTTTTAAAAAAAAAAATCAGCTTGAATGAAATATCATGGGGCGCTCTTTCAAAGTTTGTTTCACTTTTAAATTCCCTTAATCATGTTTCTGTGTATATACAGCAACACTGATTTTAGGTAGACAAAGAAAGCAGAGGGAGAGCTTCTAAAATGTCCTAATCCCAAGTAAGATCAACAAAGCATTAAAATCAGATTGACACCAATTTATAAAGACAGTCAAGGCTGAATTCTTTAGTGCTACCCCCCAAAACAAGGAAGTAATCCCTCAGAATCCAATTACTTTCATTCACCTGAAATACTAGCCTACGTACAAACATATGCAGAGCCACACTGGATCAAACCAAAGGCCGATCTAATCTTTACACCATCTTGTAAACACAGTGGTCATTTCACTAGCTACAGAAAGTCCATAAGACAGACAAGACTACAATAGCATCCTCCCACTTGTGCTACCCAACAAATGAGGTGCAATGGCATACTTCCTTTTGGTACTGGAGAAGAATATGTATGCATCATGCAGTGATTGGTGTCATCCTCCATGAATCTATTCAGGCCCTTTTAAAACTATCAAGTTGGCAGACATCACTATCTTGTGGGAATTTAGCTATCCACTCTGTGAAGAATTAATTTTATCTGTTCTGAACCTCCTGCCACATGGCATCAGTAGATGGTGCTGGGTTCTACTTATATGAGCAAGAGTGGTTTTTCAGTAACTGTTTTCTGCATACTGCGCATAATTTTAGTCAATTCTATCTTCATTCACCTTTTTTTTAAAGCTAATACACCCCCACCACCACCATCCAACCTTTCCTCATATGGGAGTTGCTTCACTCCCTTGATCATTTTGGTTGTCCTTTCAGTATCTTTTCCAACTCTTATGTTCTTTTTCAGGTATGGAAACAGACATGGTATTTCAAGTGTGACTGCACCACAGACTGTAGAAGGATTTAATGATACCAACTCCTTTATTTTTAATTCCCTTCCCAATTATGCTCAACACTTGCCTTTTTACAACAGCCTCACCATCATAACACAAAGATTTGTTTCTTGGTCAGTTGCTGCCAGCTCAGATCCCATCACTGTACATGTGAGGCTGAATTTTTTGGCCACAACGTGCATCACTTTACACTTGTTTATACTGAATCTCCTTATTTGAAAAGATCCTTCCAGATCTCTTTGCAATTTGCTTTTCTTCTAGCCACCCTAAAAATTAGGTGCCATCACCAAAATTTGGCCAACACACCACTCATCCCTAACTCCAGGTCATTTATGAACAAGGGAAAAACAGTGGCTCCAATACAGATTTGTGAGGGACCCCAATGTTCCTGTTCCAGCATTATGAAACCTGACACTTTTTTCCCCACTCTCTGGTTCCTGTTTTCCAGTTTCCAGCCTACAGGAGAACCATTTCTCCTATGACTGCTAAGTTTCTTCAGAATCTTTGGTGTGAGGTTTTGTCAAATGTACAGTTATAAGAGCAGGATAAATTTTTACAAGAAAGCACCAAATAATTTCTCTTCCCACAGATCATTAAGACAGTCATCAGAGAGTAGCACATTTCAAATAGAAACATTTTTGGTAATTCTGAAGATAGAAGAGACATTCCATAATGTCCAAAGACTATTTCTTATATGATCCAACTCCATCAAGACTTAAAATTAAAATTCAAGTCATTTGGAGCTCTGGGTGCAGTTTTAAGGGTAATGCTAATTACAAGCTGAAACAGCCAGAATTCACATCCTGAATTCAAAAACCTTGGCCAGGGAAGAGTGATTTTCTTTCTTCCTTTAAAAGCAATAGCCAACAGATTCTCTACCAGTTTATCAGTAACAACGTTTATGTAGCCACATACATCTTCGCTTACTTCAGCTCAAATCAGACATTATTGTGGAAACATTTTAGGCAAAAGAGCAAGTGTTCCCTTAGGTCAGACATACATTAACAATATATGTGCTTTTCAGAACACATTTCCTCTCCCTATCTGTTATTTTTTAAAAGAAAAGCACCATGCTTCTACTAGAGGCACCACTGCATCTACGAAAAGAAACCATACATGTGATTCATGTAATAACCTAGGGTTGACTGCAGTATTTGGCAGAATGAGGTTACCACCTGAGGCAACAGAGAGTAGCAGCAGCAACCTCATGACTTTTCTACCTGAGTCCACAAGCCATATCTCTCTCTCTTCAAGCATAGAGCTTGGTGTGCTACATGGCATGAACTGAAGGCTTTAAGCTAGCCTGCTAGATTTTGGTGCACTAGATCTAGCTAACAGTGGCTTCTATACATGGAATCATGGGCAGGGGCACTATCTTGCCCTTTGCCACTGGCAGCAAAATGTCTTGTGTCGGCTCTGTGAGAGCTGCAAGAAAAAATGCTCAGTGTTAAACAGTGATGCTAATATCATGACTCATTGCCTTTCCACTCTATGGCATTTCACTCCAAATAAGCTATGAAACCACTCCCTGAACCAAGGCAAGCTCAGAGCAATCATGGGAGGGAAGAGGAAGAAAAATCATCAAGCGGAATGCCTGGATGTCAAATGTAAACAGCTTACCTGGTGCAAACTTGGTTGTCCCATAGAATCTGACTATTCCAGCTCTCTGTCCTACCACAAGCACTCTATCTCCAATCTGTATTTCTCCCTCATCAAAAGGATTTCTCTTTGTAGATGGGAAAGTGTAATTTCCCCCTGTTCAATTAGATTCACAAAAATGAAGAGGAGACATTTGAACCACATCAAAGGAGAAAAATACTATTATCAATTACCCAAATATAAAACCATCAGGGTGGATGGTGCTTTAATCGAACTAAACAGGATCTCAACAGAAAATCCATATATCAAACATGCCTGTGTTCTGTTCTGAAATTTAGCAAAGTGAATATGTACAGATTATAAGCAATTAAGCTAGCCATAACTAGAGGGAATTAGACCCCCAAAGTTTTGGAACTGTCATCAAAGACCTGGGAGCCAAGGTGTAGCACTTTAAAGAAATCTGTCATTTGCTACCCTTTCTGATAGGCCAATTTATTTCCTCTTGGGTCTCATATATAAATTCGCATAAAAGTCTTTTATAGCTTGGAAAGAAACTCAGTTTGATGTAATATGGAAGACAACTGAACAGAACTGAATGAAAAAGTCTCTTGGAGCATTGAAGAGTGAGTACAGAGTTGTAGCTCTATCTTACTTTTATTCAGAAATGTTCCACAAAATCACAGGGGCTGATTATCAAGGAAGCATGCACAAAGAGCACCCTCAGATTCCAGTTCTCTTATGCATGCACATTGACATTCTACGGACAATCTGGCCTGCCCCCTTTCTAAGGCTTTAAGGGTCTAAGCCTTAAGGTTTAAAATGCCACATGTGTTGATGGGTGGCCATCATCACCATGGAGTTGAGAAGTAGAAGCAAGGTTTGGTGGCCTCAACCACTATTGTACTTACCATAATGACTGACTCAGTCTTGTAAAACCCAGCAACTCTACTCACACTCCCAGTAACAAAACAAAAACAAAACAAAATCTGTAGTAAGGCTTTAACTGTTGCATTAACAAAAGTTTAGATTTACCCTGAGCACCACAAGGTCTATTTTCCTTATCATCTTTCATGAAGCAGTACTTCTAAAAAGAACACCTGAACAGAAACCATACCAGCAACAGTCCTGGATGCTATGGAATGGGACTTTGAGCCTTCTTTCTTATTACTGCTTGAAGAGTTCCACTTCTTGGGACAATTCCGCTTGCTGTCTAATGAAGTGGTGGAAGATGAATTGCTGCTAGATTCCAGGGAAGTTGCTAAAAATTAATAAACCAAAACAGCCACTCAGACAAAAGAAAGATGCATCCAAGGCAGACTTTTGCAAAGGTTTGCATTCCCCCACCTAAAAGAATAAAAAAAAAAAAAAGGCTGGCTGCTGCTGCTGGACATCACTAAGTCTTTCAAGCCTTCTTTAATATCATATAGCACTTGTAAACATGGGATATAATTGTAAAAATAATGTCGCCTCAAGTAATAAACGACATCATCCCTTTGCTTTTTTGATAGCCAGTCTATTAAATCTTTGATGAGAAACAGGGTGAATGACATTTTCTGGGTGAATTATGAAGTGCGTGGGTTAGTGCCTACTGCATGTTATTATGCACTATATTAATATTAAAATCCAGTCTATAAAATAAGATTGTGAGGTAAATCACTTTCATTTCAATTTGTGAAATCTTGATGTACAAGCTGCCTACAAAGATTTATCTCTAACTTTCTCTTTTCTTTATAGCTTCCTCTTCTGATCTGTTCTAACAGACACTGAAGTATAGGCAACAAGATACAGACTTTACACATATCTCAGCTGATTTGCCCATAAAACTGTGGATAATACTGATTTCATAGAATCATAGAGTTGGAAAAGACCACAGGGACCATCCAGTCCAACTCCCTGCTATGCAGGAACACACATCAAAGCATTCCCAACAGATGGCCATCCAGCCTCTGCTTAAAAACCTCCAAGGAGACCCCACCACATTCCCAGGCAGCATATTCCACTGCCAGATACTTCTGTCAGGAAGTTCTTCCTGAGGTTCAGGTGGAATCTCTTTTCCTGCAGCCTGAATCCATTGCTCCTTGTCCTAGTCTCTAGAGCAGCAGAAAACAAGCCTGCTCCCTCCTTGATATAACATCCCTCCAAATATTTAAACACAACTATCATGTCCTCTCTTAACCTTCTCTTCTGCAGATTAAACATACCCAGCTCCCTAAGCTGCTCCTCACAAGGCATGGCTTCCAGACTCTTCACCATTTTGGTTGCCCTCCTCTGGACACACTCCAGCTTGTCGATACCCTTCTTGAACTGAGGCACCCAGAACTGGACACAGTATTCCAAATGAGGTCTAACCAATGCAGAATGAGCACATGGTCTAATTGACTAGCTAGGAGGAGGAGCCAGCAGCCATTAGGTCCAACTGACTTACTAGGGGGAGGAGCTAGCAGCTCTTTGCTCCCAGCAGCATTCAAGCTCATTTCAAGAGGAGAGAGCGGAAGGTGAGCTGTGTTTGAGAAGACATCCTTGACTGAGTGTTTTTTACAGCCTTCTGGGGCTGTGTTTGTTTGTTTGTACACGAGATATACTTTGTTACAAAAAATGAAAGTTTCATGGAAACACAACATGTTAAAGTATGATTAGGCTCCTGTGTAGGGGGGGGGACCAATTTTTACCCTTGTGCATACCCGGAGGGCGGCACCACTATATTGCTGTGAAAGTGGAAGTGAGATCACATCACTTTCAGCTCTTATTTGGACCAATTATTAGCTGATTTCAGGAGTTCAGGGGCTGAAGATTAAACAAGCAAACTGCCACACTTCCAGGTGATTTTACAGTGTTTGGAGTCATTACCAGGACAAACAAACACCCATTCCCAAACATAAATGGGAAGGTGGTCTCAAGACTTTAGGGATGTTGCTGATGACTGGGGAGCTATAAAAATAACTACAGCCCCACACACCATGTCCTCTGTGCTCCATGTTAATTTTTCAGACACAATTGTATCATTATGATAAAAGCAATTCCAAAGGACTAGGCCATGTTGTTGCATATGCCCTTACTGGAAATTCCAAGTATTATTGGATGGAACCCTTAAGGGATAACTCTGCCTCTTCATTACAAATCAACCTATCTGCTCAAAATTATTTGGACTCCTATAATATGGAACTTTACTGATAAAGTCACAGTGCAGTCCTATAGCATGGAGTGCTTACTGGTGACAGACTAACATGAGAATTCACCATAGACTGGAGAAGTCTTGAGACTATAGTGTCATTCTGGCTGAGAAGAGCTGTAGTTCAAAACAGTAACTTATCAAAGCTTACGATTTCTATTGCTCTCTCCATACCCTGCTGCTCTGGATCCTGATACAGCTTAATGATCTGAAGTGGGTGTGGAAAAAAGACAACATCAAAACAACGAGTGGCAATCTCTGCTTCCCCAGGGAAGGGATAGGGATAAGGAAGGGGAAGAAGGTTAATGGTAGGGAGGAAAAAGGGAGAGCTGAGAGGAAGAGTTGCACAAGTAAGAAGTAAGGCTGCCAACCAATCCGATGGCCCTAGCTCCTCTTCCTCTTCTTTCTCCTCTTCCTCTGAGGAGACTTGCATTCAGAATGCCACCATCAGTGGAAAGCAGGAGAAAGATTATTTTTTTTCACTGTACAAAAACCTTGTGGATCCCAATTTACTGTCCCAGAAGGTCTTTCAGCAGATTGTCAGGAGGAGTGGGGTAAGAGGCTATGGTTGGGAAGGGGGAATAAGAGCCCCTCATCTCCTCTGATCTGCCAATAAAACTGTTCCATTGGATTAGAAATCTTCCAAGAGCTCTGCATCCAAGATAATGTGTGTGCATAATTTCTCTGTTTAGGTTTACATCAGTTTATTCCTATTGTCTCATGCAGCTACTATGGATGCTAAGAACCATTTGGGATTTTTTTTTAAATATCTGCTTACTGACGCTATGGTTTATTTGTAACAGGAAAATTAATTGGCCTTTCCTGGTTTATGGCAGCAACTTTACTAATGACTTGGATTCAACAAAAGACTGAGCAGCAGCACCTGTAATCCTTAAAAACTGTTTCATATCAAGTTCCATGCAAAGTGGACCCAAAAGGAGCAATCTTCTGTGAGAAAAAGCCAAAGTTTGTCCCAAACTTGCACTTGCAGTATTTGGAATGTCAGTAGTGAAATAATAGTTCAAAAACGTTCACATGAAGAAACATTCTAGAGCAAAAAATAGAGAAGTCCAAAGTGCCTGCTCAGGACGCATCTGATAATATTATCATTATTATGAACATCATCATCATCATCATCATCATCATCATCATCATCCTGCCTCTTTTCCCAGGCTTGGACTCTAAGGTAGCTTACAAAAGTTAAAGCCAAAAATTTTCATTGTAAAATGTCAAAATTAAAAGTAGTTAAAAATAAACCATTAAAACCAAACAAATATAAATAGAAAAGGATTTCAAAGTCTTTTCCCCCTGAGAAATCAGCCCTCAAAGACCTAGAATCACAGACTTATTAAGTCGGAAGGGGCTCTAAAGGCCATTAGGTCCAACCACCTGCTCAATGCAGGATCTCCAGCAAGAGTATCTACAGCATGTAGCTGTCCAGCCTTTATGAAGACATCTGGAGAAGGAGACCCACCTCTCTTGGCAACTGGTTCCATTGGTGAACCACTCTCAATGTCAAGAAGTGCCTTCTATTGTTCAATTGAAATCTACTCTCTGGTAATTTAAAACAAATAGACCTAGTTCTACCCTCTGAGGCAGCAGAGATCAAGCCTGCACCCTCCTCTTTGTGATAGCCCTTAAGGTATTTAAAGAGTGTGATTATGTCACCCCTCAATCTTCTCTTCACCAAACTGGGTACGCCCAGCTCCTCCAACCTCTCCTGGTATGTCTTGTTCTCCATACATCTTATCATCTTCACTGCTCTTCACTGCTCCAACTTGTATATATCCTTCGTAAAATGAAGCATCCAAAACTGAACATAGCAGTCCAAATGAGGCCTGCCCAGCACAGAATATAATGGGACTATTACTTCTCTCTACTTGGTAACTATGCTTCTGTTAATGCAGGCGAAAATAACATTTGGTTTCTTTGCTCCAGCATCACACTGCTGGCTCATGTTCACCTGATCATCAACAATAACTGCTCAGTAGTACTGCTCAGCCAAGTATTCCCCTTCCTATGCCTGTGTGTTTGGGTTTTCTGTCCTAAATGTAGAATACTATATTTGTCTCTACTGAATTTCATTTTATTAATTACAGCCAGCTTTCTAGTTTATCAAGGTCCTTTGGAATTTTTGTTCCTATCTTGCAATATGCTAGCCATCTCTTCCAGTTTTGTGTCATTTGCCAATTTGGTAAGAATTCCCTCCACCCCATCATCTAAAATATTGAAGAGTGTTGGTGCCAGGACAGAACCCTGTGGCACTCCACTTGAAACCTCCTTTTAATTTGCAGCACAGCCACTAATAACAACTCTGTGAGTATGTCTTTCCAACCAATTATAGATCCATCTGATGGTGTTTCTACCTGTTCTAGATTTAGTCAGTTTGCTAATCAAAATATCATGAGAAAATTTTTCAAATGTTTTGTTGACATCCAGACATATGACATCCACAGCATTCCCACCATCTACTAAACTAGTGATCCAATGAAAAAGATAATAAAGTTAGTCTGGTAAGATTTGTTCTTGACAAATCCACTCTGGCTCCTACTGATCACTGCACTGTCATCAAAATACTTGCAGACGGACTCCTGTATAATCATTTCTATGAGGTCAGGTTGTCCAGCCTATTGCTGCATCATCTGGATCATCTTTTTTTTTCCTTTTCTGAAGAAAGGGATAATGTTTGCTCATCTCCAGTCATCTAGCACATCACATATTCTCCAAGATTTCTCAAAAAATGATGACAAGTGGTTCTGTGAGTATGTCAGCAAGTTCCTTCAATAATCTAGGATGCAGTTCTTCTCACCCTGCGGATCTGAACTCATTTAAGTTAATGAGGTGATTTCTGACTAACTCATCCATCTTGATTTGTAGCCTGGATTCCTTATCAAGGTCTCTGCAGATGCATGGAAGAACACAGTCCTCTTATTGAGAAAAAGACTGAAGCAAAATAGGTATTGAGCAGTTCTGCCTTTTCATAGTGATCTGTTAGCATTTTTCCATCCTTTCCAAGCAGTGGTCCCATCATTTCCTTCATCATTCTATTGCTTCAAACACATTTGCAAAACGATTTTTGTTGCTCCTTGCTTATCTAGCTACTTTCAGCTCATTTTGAGCTTTGGCTTTTCTTACAGTATTCCTACAAGCTTAGGCTACACACTTGTATGATTCTTTGGTGAGTCATCCTTCTTTCCATTCTCTGTACGTGTTCTTGTTTCTTTTCACTTCCTCCTCAAGTTTACTACGCAACTACACTGACTTTTTCAAATGTTTCTCATTTTATTTCTTTCATGAGACTGTTTCTGATTGTGCTTTTAGCAGTTCCTTTTTCACAAAATCCCACCCTTGTTAGGTGTCTTTTTCTTTTAGCATCTCTAGCTGTGAGATTCTGCCCAGTATATCCCTCAGTTTGATAATATCATCTTTCTTGAAAGCCAAAATTCCTGTTTTACTCTTCTTTGCCCTACCACACAATCATGAATTCTAGCATTGTAAGCTCATTCCCTCCAAAGCATCATTTACTTTGATTCCAACACCTCCCTACTGGTTAGGATCAAGTCCAGGATTGCTCATCCCCTTTGTTCCTTCCTCCACCTTTTGAAAGAGGAAATTATCTGCAAAGCATATTAGGAATTTGTTGGAGAACCTATGCCTAGCAGAGCCTTGTCTCCCAGCATATATCAGAATAACTGAAGTCC
Organism: Ctenosaura bakeri; assembly: GCA_948474755.1. NCBI lineage: Eukaryota > Metazoa > Chordata > Lepidosauria > Squamata > Iguanidae > Ctenosaura > Ctenosaura bakeri. Next base: position 354,231 of record CAOLHI010000322.1, on the reverse strand, counting down.
CTCATAACTACAAGTTCTTGCTTCCTGGAGATTTTTGAGATTTGTTTCAGAAAAGCATAACGTACCACCTAGTTTGGGTTGGGTAGCCTGTAGTAGGCTCCTACCACAATTTTGTTTTTATTTCTTTCTCCACTTGTTTGCTCAAATGCTCTCCACTGTTCCAGTTTGATCACTTGCATGGATTTCTGTACAAGTGAATTTGTTTTTGACATACAATGCTATTTTCCCCCTCCTCCTACTCCAACTATTCTTTCTGAACAGATTAGATCCTTCAATTTTACCATCTTTACTTTCTGTCATATATGCTTTGCTTTCTGTTATACATGCTTTCTGTCTATGGTTTCTGTCATTCCTATAAAGTCATATCTACTTTCCTGCATTGGGACTTCAAGCTAATCTTCCTTGTTTCCCAAACTATGTGCATTGCTGTATAGACATTGAAACTGTTGCCATCTTTTATTCTATTGTTTTTATTGTGGCTTTCATTCTTTCTCAGCTTCTCCTCCAAAACTCACATCCTTGTGTTTACAGCTTGCTTTTGGATAGATGTTTAAGCTATATATTCAGCCCTCCAAGAATTCAGTTTAAAGCCCTATTGATCAGATTTGCCAAGCTTTTGCCAAAGACCCTGTTCCTTGTCTTTGTGAGGTTAGTCCATCTGTAGCAAGTAGTACTCTGCCTGAGAAGTGAAGACTATGGTGCCAGAAGCCAAGCCTCTCCTGTCAACACCAGCTATCTGTGTAGTCAGTCAGTCATTCAACTGCAGTATCTTCTTGCCTTTGTAAGCCCTCTGTCTTTCACTGGTAGAATTGGCAAGAACACCATTTGTGCCTCTAAACTCGTCACTTTCTTGTCCAGGGCTTCATAGTCCAAAGTAATCTGCTGAAAGTGTTCTTTGTAGTGTCATCGGTGTCCACATGAATCAGAAGAAAGAGGTACTGCTCTGTAATTTTTATGAGCTTCAGCAACTTGTCAGTGACATCCTGAATACACATGTCAGGAAAATAGCACACTTCCCAATTCATTTTTTTTTTGACTGACACACAGTTCCCTCTATACCCCTGAGCAATAAATCCCCTACCATCAGCACCTTCCTTCTTGCTGCAGTTGGTGGTTAGGTTGGTTCCTTCCCTGGCATGCAGTGTCTCTCAATGTTGGTCTCATGTTTGTGCTTTTTCACCACCATTATCCTCAGGAAGATGTGGGAATTGCTTAGTTGGAGTGGTTCCAAATACCTTGTGCATGGTTTGCTCTTGATGGAGCCTGTCCTCTGGGGTGCTCCCACAGTGTTACATCCCTCTTCATTTTCACTGGCATTTTCTTCCTGTTGGTTCTGTAAGATCAATTCCTCCTCTGTTCTATCCAGAAAGTCCTCATTTTCTCTGACAGTCTCAACAGGCAGCTGTAGTGTGTTGACCTTCTCTTTGAAAACCAGGACCAGTTTGGAATTGCTAGGAGTCTAGTCAGTGAGGTTTTCTGGCAAGAAAACATTGCACACACATCACAGCAGACAAGAACAGATTCTTCTGCTTCCATCCCTGCAGTTACTCTTTTTCACCCCTTTCAGACTCTAATCATTTTTACTGATATGACCACATGTAACACAAGGCAGGTAATGCCAGCCCTCAGAGTCTGAGCACCCAAGACTGAGGACGCAGAGATATAAAGTTAATGGCTGCTAGCTCCAACCCAAAGTAAGTCAGTGACTCAGCATAAGCCTTACCTCCTTAAGACCATGTGCTCAGAGAGAGCACATGGCCAAAATCAAAAAAAGCCCTCACAAGCCTTAAAATAAAACAAACACAAAATCACAGTCACAAGAGTCAAGAAGGACCCCAAAACATGGCTCAGCTTCTGCTCTCTACACGGAGAGCTGCCAAATCAAAAACATCTCCACTTGCCTGCAAAAGAATGGCAAGGAGCATGCCAGTCTAACCTCTCTAGGAAGTCTGGTTTCTATCCAAAACTGTACTATGCTCTTCATTTGAGTACCACTGAATAACTCAGCAAGTTTGATGTATATAGCATAACCAACAGAGACAGACATTTAAATTATAACATAAATTATCTCTATGTCTTTTGGAATTGTTGTATGTATTTCTGTTCATTTGATATGCATAGAGCCACTTTGGGCACCATCCTGTGGAAAAACAGTATACAAATGAATAATCTCAAAGGTTCAGTTAGCTGATAATAAATGCATTACCATCTGATCAAAAAGCAACAGTTTACAGCTAAAGTTGAGAGTGAATGCTTCAGTGTTAAGTGCATATTTAAGCACCTGTGCCAAAGCACACCTATATGGAAATAAACTCCATTCAAAATCAATGGGATGTCCAAGCATCTCTAAACAGGATTTCCAAGGGGTTTGAATATGTACCATTTGTTACAACAGCAAGCAGGATTGTTCAACATATCAACAAATGAATCCAGAATCAAAAGCTTTGGTTATCTCAACAATAAAGACAAACACAAGGACTACAGTAGACTACAAAATATTTTAAGAGAAAACACCTATATATTTTACACATTGTATGCATATATCCTACTTATTGTTGTGTGCCTTCAAGTCATTTCCAACTTACGCCAACTCTAAAGCAAACCTATCATGGGAGTTTCACAGCAAGATTTTCTCAGAGGGGGGTTTTCATTGCCTATCTCTGGGCTGTGCATGTGTGACTTGCACATCACCCAGTGGACTACCTTGACCTCTAGAATCACACTCCATCACTCAAACCACTACATCACACTGGCTCTCATATATCCCACCCATGCAGGATATTAAATGATGACATGATTTTATGGACCCAGAATACAGAAATAAACTGGCTACATCTGTTTGGAAGGGAGTTTTAAGTGTTGTGCTCAAGTTTTCCCTTTCTCATTCTGGGAATCTTTTAACCTTGCTACCACAAGAAAGAGGCAGTCTTTTCTTCACTGTTTTTTTATGGGAAGCATGTCTTTCACTGAGGGTCAAACTGAGCTTCTTTAAAAACTTAACTATTTTACATGTTAGACGGACAGAGGATGAATTTATTTCTTATGCCTGGAAAACCCTTTTAACTTTTTTTTTTGAAACTGTGCTAGTCTCAAGTCACACAGTGGGAAACGTCTCCAGCACTTCAGTGTCCTCCAAGGGCTTTTAAGAAACACTGGCAACCAAGAATGAATTTTTAAGCAAAAATTAATGTTACTAACCTTTAAAGTAAGCACAACTCCATTGTGGGGTTACTTCCTTTCCCCCTTTTCTCCAGTAAATGACCAAAGAAACCATACACCCCTCTAAAATGATTGGGACACCACTGGTTGTTATGGAATTTCTCATGCATATGACAAGCACGGCAGCCAAAACCACCTTACCTTCTTTATCTGGTGGAGTTTTCATTCCTCTTTCATTGCTCAAAAATGCAGAATTGGAAGTACCCTCCTTTTTCATTGCAGATAAGCCTGTGAGCCAAATCAATGAAGCCATTACAATTTAGCAATAGTCTCCATTCTACCCCCAAGAACAAATACAACAGGGACTTAATTACTTCAACTCTAAGCTCCTCCAGATAATTCTTGAACCATATATGACAGATTGTTCCCTAATCCTTTTACAAATACAAGTGAAAATGATACGTAATTAAGTAAAATATCCTCCGCAGCAGGCCAAATACTCAACAGCTACTGTAACTCAGTAGCTCATGGTCTGAAGGTAAGATTCTAACTTCCAGATAAGGCATCCATTAGAAAAGATCACTGGTGGAAACCCAGGAAACATGGATTCAACATCTTTAGCCCAGGTAGTTTGATGTTGGTAGGTAAGGATCTGTTACTCCAAAATCATCCAGAGCAAAAGTACACAATTGTCAAAACAAAATTCCCCAACTAACTCTACTGAAAAAGCTATACTGTGGAAATTAAGGAAATGAACTGACATAAAGAATGAGGTATGGATTTTTGTGTGTAAAGACTGTGAATTCTGGCAGTCAGAATAAATCCCTGAACGCAAGCATTCTTTAATTCTAATTCTATTTTTGTGTGTCTGCACACATACACGAGTGTGTATTTTCCACCAAGTGATGAAGCATCTCAGGGCTCTAGCAACAAAGTACCTTCTACAAGCCTAAACTCTGCTTTCCTAGACAATTTTAATCTGACTTTGTTTATTCAACAGTAAGGCAGGTTTCTTGTGTATTATGCCCTTCACATACAGTGATATTTTAGGGAGGCAGAACTTTTTTAACAAATTCAAAAACAAAAAATTAAAGTCATCAAGCTTTGAAAACACACCCAAGCCATGTTGCTGCCCTTAATTATACTGCAGGAAATTATAAATCATACATTTCCAATAAAAGTCAACTTGTGCCCCAAGATTTGCCAGAACTAGCACCAAAAAAGGCCTGAAGTACCCCAAAAGAGATTTTTAAAGTAAAACTGCTTATACATATATATTAAAAAAAACTGACAACAGGATCAACTGTTTGCCCAACAGAATTACCTATCCAATTCCGTGCAGAATGGTCCAAACCGCAATAAAATATGCATGGGAAATAGTAAAGAGGTTTACTAATATTCAAGTGAACTCCTATTCCATATTAATAATAAACAACCTGTCATAATGAGAAAAGAACCCTACTGGCAGCTGATCTTGCTGGCAACTATCATAAAGGGCAGAACTTTATTTCTCATCAGCTAAAACATGCCGACTGGCTTAATACAGCTGTTCAGTTGTTTTTCTGTACTAACTCATCAACATTGTCTATTCTTAGATGTTTATCAGAACAGCCTCAAAGACTAACAGGAAAAAAAGCATTTGCAGATTAGCTTTTGCGAAATTTCTTCTGGCAGGGGGAGAGGCAAATCTGGAGAATTCAAGTTTTCTATTTTTAAAAAAATAACCAAACATTTCCTTTAAATAAACTGATTATCAATAGAAAAGGCACCATGTGAAAAGGCACATCAAACATACTATTTCTTAGTGTCTGCACCTCTTAGGTTAAAAAAATTCTGTCCGAAATGGTCCTACCAAGCTGGGGCAGGGGTTGAGTTCCCCCATTAAGCAGAATAAAGAGCAAGGATTTGACAGGCTTTTTCTCATGCCACTTACAGATAGATGATCATAGCAGAGGCCAACAGGTCTAACATGCTAGGGAGGGAGGAGTCCAGAGATCCTCCACTTTTTAAGTTTTAGTGGGCTTTTATCAGCCAAAGCAAAACAGATGAGCTTAGAGCTTTTTTTAATATAAGATGTCTTTGACTTGAAAGATGCCATGGCCTTCTTACCTCTACCTCAACACATCCCATTCTGGTCCCTACTACTGATAGCACTGGCAGTAGAGCCTTTCACCTTCACAAGAAGGAGACCTCTAACGGCTTACCTTCTAGTGGTCTCTACTGGTGTCCAATGATGGAAAGCTAGACCACTATCATTCAATAAGTTCTATGCCCTCCTTTGGAAAATTACAATTTCTAACACAGTCTTTTAGAGGAGGTCTTAAGGAAAAGTAAAGATGTAAGGAAAATGGGAAATTAAGTGGAAATGTTAAAAAAAATCACAAACTGTACATGTCTCATATTGAAAAAAAATCAATAAATGTTTCTTAAAAATTAAGAAGAATCTGTCTAGTATGCATTTGCACTTCCAGAAGGAGTGCCTCTGGGAATACAGAACACTTGGAAAAGAGATGGGTCCTAACTGAAAACATATAGCACAAGATTTGCATTTCAAAGGTCTACTCTTGGCATATCTAGGTAGGGTTGAGAAAGGCTGAAACTGGAGAGTAAAAGCCACTCAGTTCTGACAATACTAAGCTAGCTGGATCCATGGTCTGACTAAGACTAACCAATATTTATTTTAAAAAATATTTCTTAGAGAATTCAAGAGGGTTTGCAACAATTAATACATTCCAATCAACAGGCAGAAATGAGCTTTAAAAATCAATGTACAATAGGTTTATTCCTGTTCAGTCTGCCCTATCTAGTATTAAAGAGTTTTGCTGGCTTAGTATCTTGAGATCAAAAGAGCAAAAATTTGTTTAGGTCCAGGAGTTCAAAACCACAAGTGACTGGAAGCCTTCTCCTCAGGCCAAAAACAGGTTCAGGGAGGCTGAAAATGGTGCCAGAGACTTCTGGGGATGTATCTGATCACTTTTAAAGGGAAAAACCTGGGGAAAAAGAATTTCAGGGTGAGAACACAGGTCAGTCTGGAATGGCAAAAATGTTGGGTGCAGGGCAAGCATGGCCATTGGAGACCCAAGCCTATGAGCCCCCAGTTCCTAAAAGTTGCACATCCCTGTCTTAATATCCTTTTACTTCAAATAAAAACAAAGGACTACCAATGCTTACCAGAATTCACTTTGGAAGTTATGCGTGTTAGATCAATTTTCTTGGACTTGACTATAGGCAAAGGACGTGATGAAGAAACTCTTGTGCTCTTTTTTCGTTCTGAAGCTTTACTTATTTTAGAGAGAGGTGCAAAGATACCTGGCAGAGAAGATACACAAGGGAGATAACAGTTATTAATTGCAGAGCTCAGCTATTCTTCAGTAACCCTATTCAAATATTTATGCCTGTTCAACTATTTAGAGGTCTGCTGAGTATTTGACAGCTTTGTACTCAGCCTTTAATTGTTCTTATCCTTACAGTGCTGCTTCAAGTACTACCATCTCGCTTTTATGGACAGGAGATAGAGCACATTAAAAACCTGGAACACTTAAGCTTTCACAGATACAGGTCTATGATTAAGATGAGTACTAGTTGCATTTGTCTTACTTGCATCCTAGCCATCTTCCCACCACTTCCATACTTCCTGAGTACAGATTTCAACCATAATTCTTAAGTAAAGGAAACACACATGACTTCTGGAATATTACAATTATACAAGCACACTACACACTGCTGATATTACTACAAACAATACCAATATGAAATGTCAACCTAATTACAATGCCATCTTTTTGACACACAAGGCAGAAGATGCTACTGATAACTATGTAAGGATTTAGCTGGAGAGCTACTTATGAGCATTGTTCGCAGGGATAATGAATGTCATTTTATGAGAAAGTCTGACTGCAAGTCAGAACACGTGAAAAAGAATGCTTGACAGCTATCTGATCAAGTCAAAGGGAATTAAACGAAGCAGACTACCAGATAATGTAACTTAAAAAAAAAAAGACTATACCATGTTTTGGTGCACACTTGAAGTACTGCACTTTTGCAACAGTTCCATTGTTTTTTCCTTCAGGTTCATCTAATTCTATACCGGCCCACTGTCCACTGGCAAACTCAGTTGTGCCACAAAATCGTAATGTGCCAACCTGAACAAGAGTGAGGGAGAAACAGGCTTTCAGCTGTACTTATTAACAACATTCAGATACTGCTTAATAAAATTTCAAAGTGGTTTATGCACAATGGCCTAAATTCAATTCAACCCACTGAATTAATGGAATTAATGAAACCACTGAGCTACAATTCAGCAACTGATTTAATGGATCTACTCTGGTTGCGACTGGCAACTGGATTTAGGCCTATACACTTAAAAATTACAGCTAAACTATATACATAATACAATATAAACAAAACACACAATTTACATCAAAATGCTAGAACAGAATGGTGTCAGAGTCATTATGAATAGGAACAGCCTATGTAAACAATTGTTTTTCAAAAGCCACTGGAAACTTGTCACAACCTCTGCCTTTCAAACTGCACATAGGAATATGGTCCAGAAGGTACTTGCTATGGCTGAGAAGGCCTGTTTTAGAAATGTTACATGACAACATTGTGCTAGTCATGGAATGACTAATAAGACAAAACTCACAGGTAAGGTATAGGCATATAGAGGAGCAGACACTCTTCCAGAGTGTCACTACACTGGTAAGCCTATTACAATCCCAATTTCTCGTAGAATTTTATGTGTCAGCAGCTTTGTAATAGAAGATAATGTAATCACAGAATTTGGTTCTGGTCCACCCTAAAAGACACCCAGGTGTAGCAGCCAAGGTGTTGTATGAACACTGTATATCTGTACACAAAGAAGTTTCCAAGGCAGATGCTTGACAGACATGATCACCATTAAGTAGTGAGCTAATAAGACACTTCTTTCTTTTTTCTGCCTCACATGATAGAGAACATATGGCCTTATTCATTAAGTCTGCTATTAGAAAAAGATGCTGCAGTAGATAGAGACATTCCTACTAAATTTGCCATGCTCTGGATTGTGACCAGTAAGCTAAATCCAGTGTTACATGAATAAACTTCATTTGTTCACAGGGAGTTTCCCTTCCCTTCTTCCTACTGCTTCCTCCCCTCAAACTGCTCTGAAGAGTACTATCCAGAGGACAGGGTGCTATCCAGAACTGAAAGTAGTCATACACAATATGCATGTGTTGGTGTAGGACTGTAACCTGAGTTAATGTATTCTCATCACACTACATGTATTAATATGGCTTACCCAGAGTCAGGATGTTTGTGTTACCAGCAACAGTTTTGTAAACAGCTAGTGTTAAAAATGTAATTGTCTCTACCAATGTGTTTCACATTTAATTTTCCTCTGATTTCAGAATCTATAATCCCACCCCAACCATATGCACTTTATCTGAACCTGAAGTTCTACATTACACACCATAAATCTGTTGAAGATGGACATCTTCTATGAAAAAATATATTTTTGCTGAATAACAAGAAGAAAAAAAATCTTCTTGGACTATAGCTTTGGAGACCAGGACTCAATTCCCCACTTAGCCATGCAAACCCACTGGGTGACCTTGGACACGTCACATACTCTTGGGCGCCCTATAAAATCCCATGATAGGGTCACCATAAGTTGGAAACAGCTTGAACGCACACCACCACCACCACCACAACAACAACAACGCAAGCCTATCACAGGATTTTCTTTGAAAGATTTGTTCAGAGGGATTTGCCTTTGCCTCTGAGGCTGAGACCATGTGACTCAAGGTCACTCAATGAGTTTCCACGGCCAACCAGAGATCCAAACCCTTGGTCTCCAGAGTCATACTCCAACATTCAAATCAATACACATTATCTCTCAAAATTTTATGAGACACCTAATTCTTCCAGCAAACGAAAAGCACAGCAAGACCATGGAGTTCAGGCAAAGGTACCTTTATTGGTATCAGCAGACACTCATTCATTTTTTAAATGTTATCAACCAATCACAACTGACAAATACATTTCAAGATTAGTTATAGACTGGATTTCAGGAACTTTGTGCAGGGAGCCATTAATCACTGCTCTGCTAGATGCATTTTGAAACACAGCTTTATGTGAACAAAATGCTACAAAGCCAACTTTTGGTCAGTTTCAGTAAGTTAATCCGATGTCATGTTTTGTTGGTTAGTTTCAGGACAATGAACAGGTGCATATCCCTTGTATGGGCAAGGCTTGTGTGTGGGTTTGACCCACTGACCTATCCAACAGATGCAGAATTACAGGTACTTCTTAAAAACTACCTCCCACTGGTTCATTACAGCAAATGGCTGAGAAATAGTTCAGAATCAAACACAGACTTTATGGACCAGTGATATGCTTTCCCCTTACAGTCTATGTTGAGAGGATTCAGAGTGAAAACATACAGCTTTGCATAAAGGTTTTATTTCATACTTGCTTGGGTGACTGTGGAGATGGCTTTATACTTTATTACATTTCAGAGCCAAAGTAGGGTTCATTATCATCTAAAAATCCCATTTGCACAGAATTACTGTGAATCTTAATGCCATCAGAAACAATAACAGTCAAAACATGACTGAGTTCTAAGACAATCAACCGTGAAGAGCAATCACTGTTGCCCAAGATCAAAAGGATATACCAACAAACTGAATGAACTCCTAAAGTTAAAACTTCATTTTAAAATTTAAACTTAATGGAGCTTCCTCCTAAAGCTGTGTATGATGTTGTACTGCCAGCTATGCCCTGTTTCATACTTCTAGGACTCAAAACAGGAAGTAGCACAAGGAATACAGACTGGATCCACAAGAGCCTAAAGCAAGGATAGGCCACCCTCAGGTTTAGGATTCATTTAGTGTGTTTCTACAACCTGAGGATTTACCCAATCCACATACTGTTTGCTACATTCTGAATATCAGAACTGAACAGAGCTGAGATCTGTTACTACTGCTGTTGCTAAAACATTAGAAATTAGAAATCCTTGGTCATCAAAAAATCACCCAAAGATTTTGCAGGAAGCTGAAATCTACCTTCTGCCCACTCTCAGCTTGGCAAACAACTCCTTGAGAGCGGGAAAGCCAACTACAATGCAATGCCTCTGCATATTGAGCCCTGTGGTCTTCTCAATCCACCCTGCCTCCCTCTTGCACAGTTTTATTTCACATACCTTCTGTCCTGCAATGACAACTCGATCTCCCAGCTTTAGACCAAGGGATCCTAGTATGTCTTTGCCGGTGACATTATCAAAATTGGGAAGCAAGGTCTTGGAAATGTCACAAGACAGCGGCACTGCATCTAAGAGCATCTGCTTGATCTCTTTAGCACTCGCTGCTGCATCTGCCATCTCCAGTGGCATGTCTACTGGGTCAGGAACCACATCTGCTGGTGTCTGCCCTTTGTCATTCTGCAACAAAACCATCCTTATATCAAGAGAGGGAAACCAGATTCAGCATTAACACTATTCAGAACAGTAATAAGCAATTACTTATGGACTATTTATTTATTAAAAGTTTTTGTCATTCTTTCCTCCCACACACAAAGAAAATGATGAAAACGTTCTTTAAAATAAACCAAAATAAAATATTCAGGCTTCTTTCAGACAGATGTGATGGACATGTTATTCCCAACTCATGTTTTGTTACAGAATTCACACAAAACTGGAACATGACATTGTCACTTCAAGCCTTGTAAACAAAATCCCTACATTTCCGCCATCTGCCATGTATATTCTTTGTTTGTTTGTCTTTTACAGACAAAAGAGCTGAGACAAAAATTGGCCCAACCCGTCTATTACATTTACGTTGATTACATGTTTTTCCTTGCAAAAAGGAGGTATGATAGCCACTTAGAACAAACATTCCAACTCCTGTGACCATGTCTCCTATGGCTCCGGGAGTTTGGTCATTATGGAATACCCTTGATTCAGCACCCATAAAAATTCTGCAGGAGAGGGGACATTCTCACCACAGAGAGAAAATACCCCAGAGTAAGGCATTCAAGTGAAGTGTTTCTATCTGCATGGATGAAGGTTAAAAACCAATTTTAGAAGTCAACTTTCTTTAGAAATAATGCTGTAAACAATTTTAAAAACCAGCTTTAAAAGTCAACCCCCGCAAAAAAACAAAAACATTCAGCTACCTAACAGACCTTCAATAGGGCTGGAACTAGCCTGACTTCCCTTGGAAGGGAGTTCCACCATCAAGGTGCCAACTGGTCATGCAGGCCTTCAAAGTCAGTACTGGTTGAACACAATCTGTTTTCCAGCTATGCCTAAAGACCAAGTAGCATATGTACTAGCCTAACTTAGATATAAAACACAGTCATTTTTCTAAATTGCTTTAGAGATCACTTTTTAATCTCCACATTTCAGTAACACTTTTTGACAAACATAGTAAGAAATTCAGACAGTCGAATGTAGCCAGAAGAATTTTTGAAAAGGTTTCAGATCAAAGCCTCACCCGAAAGGCAGGGTTGGCTCCATGTTCCAACAAACGCTTTACTGCTCCTGTGCACAAATTGAAGGCAGCAATATGCAAGGCTGTTCCAAAATCGAAGTCACTGCATGTGGCATCCACATCTAGAATAAGCAACAGATTCATGTGAGACTGGAAAACATCAGTTTTCCAACAGGTTGGATTGGTATCATACAGTGCTATTCTCCTTAAGTAAAATATTATCAGTAAACAAATTATCAACCTTAGCACAATGTTAGTCATGATAATGGTCCAAGTTTCCATCAATGCAGAATGACAGGATTCATGCAGTTTCCAGTTCGTGTACTGATCAGATCTCAGACTTAGAAGAGCTTCAGATCCACAAAACAAAAATGTTAATTACTTAAATGCACTTATCATTTTTAAAAAAAAAATGTACAAGGGCAGCTGTGGTGGACTCTAAGCAGCACAAGGATGATGGATGGCCATCTGTTGGGAGTGCTTTGATGGGTGTTCTTGTATGGCAGGGCACTGGACTCGATGGCCCCTGTGGTCTCCTCCAACTCTGTGATTCTATGATTCTATGTATGGCATAGTGAGGCAGAATTTAACCCCTGCTTTTCCACCATGGTTCCAACTACAGGAAGCAAACCCAAAAAGCAGCTGGAGAGAGTTCATCAGGACCACAGTTGGAGGGCAAGGGTTAAACTATGCAGGTACTCATGCTTTTCAGGCTCCCCTCTGCCAGCTATTTCCCATTTTAAAAGGCATGTAAGTTAACTGAATTCACATAATTAGTGCCATTTCTAATTTGGGCCTTAGCTTTTGAAAGGCTGCTCTACTATGTGCCTTCAAACCATTTCCTGGAACTTAATTAGTATAGGTTTATTGCCTACTGCATACTTTCACTTGTGCCAACAAGTGGTTTTATAACAAGACAATTGATGTTAAGCAACATTTGAATTCACTGGCTTGAAAGCCAAACAGCATTCATTTTTTCTTTCTTTTTTTAAGTATTAATCCTTTCCAGAATTCTTCTGTCATAATATGAGTTCAACTGACTGTAAAAGAAGGCTGGGATGAGATGACAGTGTTTGGGATAAATCTGAAAACAGAGAAAGGAATCTAGGATTACTGCTTTACAACATGCTTGTGTCCTAATTTTCCTTTCTCTGTGTGTCACCTTTCTCTGTGTGTCACCTTCAAGTCACCTATCAACTTAGGGCAACCCATGAATTTCACAGGGTTTTCTGAGGCAATAAATGCTCAGAGGTGGTTTTGCCAATTCTTTCCTTTGTGCAAGTAGTTCAATTTGCTTCCACCACTGGCCAGCTCCCAGATGCCTCTACACAGTAAAAATCTGACCTGTACTGTAGCAACGCACCTTCAGCAGATGGCAAAGGAACCCAAGGATAAACTCATACATACCCAAGTGACAATTTCCATATCTAAAGCTTGCATTCTAGATTGCACACAATTACAAAGGCAATATTGGGGAAAAATCCAGGTGTCTGGATAGCCATAGTCTCCACACAGCTTTAATCAAACATGATGATTCAGTATGTCTGACACTCCCAAAACCTCGGCTGTGAGGGCTATAGCCTTCAAGACAAAATCAGATAAAGTTTTGACAACTACACTCCAGTGGATTAATTAACACAGAGAGATGTTTCTCCACATTTAACTGCATTCTGTTCGTAGATATAACCTCTGAAAATATTTTTAAAAATGCCATGAACTGAATCAAATAGGCTTTTGCAACTTCTTCCAGATCTCACTTTCCTTAGTTGAGAGTTTCAGTCTTTGGGGAGTCAATCAAGCATATTTTTATCTCAGTGTTATGCAAACCTTATTCTCTTCGGAGGCAAATATACAAAATGAGCGATGGAAAATGCCTTGCATCACAGAGAACAGAACATGTCACTGCAGATCTTTATAGCTGGGAATTATACATAACACCACCACAATTTCTGATTGCTGATCTGAGCATATGCTGTTTGTTCACTCTTTTGAGCACCGAGCCAATGCTCTTTGGCTCTCAGTACTCTCATTAACAAAGCTTGGAAAAGTTCATTTCTTGGCCACAGGTTCCAGAATTCTCCAGTTCTCCATTCTAGCAGGTGTGATCATTAAGTAACTTTTTCATGCTCCACAGATTAGTCACACCCAAACAGCACATAACACTGCTATGGAGAAGACAACTAGGACTTATGGGGAGTACTCTGGAACTGTATGACTGCTTTGGCATTACAAAATCAGCCATGTACAGTCCAGTTTAATGGCTTCAGAAGGAACAGATCATCTGCAAGGAGTCTTCAAAAAGGAAAAGGATGAGAAAACCTTGAAGAAAGATGCAAAACCTCTGGCCATGAATTAGATGTGTCCACGGATGTTCCTCATTCAACCTTTAAGTTTCTTCTACTGACATATCTGATCAGTAATTAAAAATAAGAAATCACAGGCTAATCAAGCCTGGCAAGCTACTGAACAGTACAGATCTTTGGCTTGTAGAGCTAGGTCCTAGAGTCATCCTCACCAGTCAAACCACCAAAAAAAGGTGAAATGAGCTGAAAGAGGTTTCCAGTATAAATCATCATACATTGAATGAACAGAAGGCAGAAAACAGCTTCAGTCCCCTGTAAGGAAAATCAGTGTGCCTTAAGAATTCTCTTTGTCTGGAAAAACAGAAGTAACCTTTGTTCTCTGTGATGAAAAAGAAAATCAGAATGGGATGCAAGGAAAAAAGGATCCTTCACCAATCCCAACTTAGACTACTACTAAGCAGAACCTAAGAGGAGGGAAAACTATAAACTTATAGAAATTTGGCTAAGAATGTTATGAGTTCCTCACCTTCAAAAAGGGAAAACCAAGTTGAAATCCACATTGACCTGAATTTATACTAGAAATCATGCATCACTCACTATTTCTCATCCTAATTTAAACCACACTATTTTTGAGATAAGTAAAAAAGAGAAGTGTGGATATTTCCCAGGCTGACTATTTGAAGCAAACATAGAATAAAAATGCATTTAAAAATGTGTAGAATGCCTGGTTCTTGTTAAAACAGAAAGAAAATTAAAATAATTAACATATTAATACAGAAAGACAAAAAAGAGTTCTACATACTGCAACTGTTCAATCAATGTGTCATCTTTCACACTGGTCTACAAGTACCTTTATATCACTAAACATTAGGAGCAACTTTCTTATCTAAGGATAAGAGTCCTTAGGCCAAAGGTGGGGAAAGTGTGGCCTGTAGGGGACACAATTTGCAGCCCCTGAAGTCCCCCAAAACCCATAACCCCCCTTTTTTTAAAAAAATGCTATTTTTGCCACACCATGGGTTAAAACAACTCTGATATGTAGTGGTTTGGTTCTTGCAATCCCCTCCCAGACACCCATATACCTTTTTCCCACCTTTTCCTCAAGAACTAGACTCAAAGCACTCAGGACAGAAAAGAGAACTCAACATAGGAATGCCATTTTCAACATCATCCTTGTGTTGCATGTAAAATACAGTTCCAGTTTAGGTTCTCTCTGAGAACCAGAGGTTGCACGAATCCATAGTAAAAAGTAAAGCTAAGAAGTGCTAAAAGATTTCTTGCCAAATAGATAAGCCAGATTTTTCTACAGCCAAGCTCTTCCTATCGAAGGGATCTCAAAACCTGGAAAAAGCCAACTGAAACAAGTTTGCCATTGTTTTTCCACTCATTTTTTTTAAAAAAAAAAATTACTACATATACTTGTGTGTAAGTCTACCACATGAATAAGTTGAGGGCAGGTTTTGGAGCTGAAATTATGGATTTTGATATGACCCATGGATAAGCTGAGGGTCATTCCACTGAGAGGGGAAAGCACCAACACTGCCTCAGGGGGCCAGACGCCCCTGGCTTCCACCATTTTCCCATCCAAGCCGTTAAAAAGGCTAGGAGTATATCGTGCTGGAGAAAGTAGAGGGGGTCAGTGCTTCTTTTAGGTTCTCCTGGGATGAACTATGCTCTTGCCTTTTGCCACTCTACTCAGAGGAGATAGTTCCTTTCTTGATAAGAGTTAAGGAAAGGACCAAAATTGATGAACACCAGCATGGTGTTGTGGTCTGAGCACTGTACAACAGTCCTGGAGATTAAGGTTCAATTCTCCACTCAGCCATGGGAAGCCACTGAGTGACCTTGGGCACATCACACAGCCCCAGAAAACTCTGTGATAGGTTCACCTTAGGGTTGTCATAAGTTGGAAATGACCTGAAGGCACACAATAACATCCTTTACACTGACCTATGAATAAGTCGACCCAGATTTCTGAGGTCGAATTTTTAACTAAAATTTCTAGAATTACACAAGTATATACAGTACATCACAAGCATTCTAAAAGAATTAATAGAAAACACGCCCTTTCTTATTTTCCCACCCATTCCATTAGCAATTGACAAAGTTTTCAGCCTTTTTGTATTTATTCTAGGATCAAATAAAATATAATTAACAAGACCATTCAAAGATGAATTCAGTGTATTACTCCGTTCAAAGTGACACTGAAAAATATATTAACCTCAATATATGTACATATATAATCTGAAGATGAAGATATAATTGCTAATAGGAAAAAAGATCTAACAACTTGAACGTCTGCACTGAATGTACTATTTTTATCTCTGGTTTTATTGTCATTTTATTGATTTTTTTTGGTCATTATTTTATTATCTTGCAGTTTATGGTTTTAATTTCTTTCTATGTCATCTACAGATCTTTGGTTCTTAGGCAGAATAAAAAATATAATAAATGCATCTTTGTAATTAACCTGTGATAAACTATAATGAATGACAAAAACTTTAAGTAAACCAAATATTTTAAGGGGATACTGAAATTAGATTTTAAAAAATCTACATGTTTTATGTATACTGGTTAGAACAGAAATATCGCTTCTCATATTACTTTATACATATGTGTCGCTATAAGACTCAAAATTGTATGGTACAAAGCCACACAAGATCATGAGTGTATTCCCCTATCTGGATATTATTACTGGCAAAACTAAATATATTCAGTTTGTCATTTCCTTGGCTCCAATCACCAAGTGGTAGCCAATGGTATAGAGCAAGAATGTGGAAAATGTACACCCCAAGCATATCAAGATGTGGCTGAAATGGACAAAAGGTTAACGATACACTGATGTTCTTCCATGTAATCACAATATCTACTTCCAATTTAAGACATACACCTTTATGCATTGCTTTTATTACCTCTGTAGAGGAATACAGAAAAATAAAACAGGAATCAGCTCTTTCTAATATGAGGGGGCTAACAAAGGTAAGAAAAACAACATCTACGGATGTTTAACTTGGCAATATTTACCTTTTGGCTTTGCATTTTTCAATATCACTGTAATAAGTTCTGGAACATCAAAGTACGCAGCATAGTGCAAAGCATTCATGTTTGTCCAACGGCTCCTCAAATTGATATCTGCACCCAAATCAATCAGTTGAGAGGCAAATTTGGCAGCAGTCTCTACATCTCCTGCAAAATACATGTTTTTAAAAGAGATTTTCTATCTGATTCAGCAGGTATTTAACAAGCTACTGCAACACATCAGATAATGAAACACTAAGACCAAAGAAAGTTGGCAAATTTCCAGCAACAATTACTAAGCCAAAACATCCCTAGCAAGATGTTTCTTTACAAGACAGCTCTGGGGTCTATTTAGGTGGCAGCCAACTATTACCTTCAAATGCCATGGAAAACCTTTCTACAGCAACTTACAACAAAAAATCAGTGTGTAGATTCTGCATTAGTTTCTACAGACAGATGCTTTCCCTCTAGGAATTTTATAACATGTCAAGCAGCACTGTATGATTTGATTTAAACATAATTAAGCATGGTTTGGCCCTTTATTGTAACAGAATAGGAGAAAGAAAAAGGTTTGCTCTGTTACAAGAGGAAAGGATTGGCATGAATTTATTCACTATTAGGGATTTCAAAATCTGACATTCCCATCTCGGTTAACATTTCTAACCATACAACTGGTCTTCTTGTTCCATCCCAATTCCATACTCGATTAAGAGTCTTCTTTTTCTTCTCACACCAGAATCAATGTGCATTTGTTACGTGCAGGGTTAGTTTCATGTTCACAGAACAGACTTAGTGGGTTTCAAAAGCTTTATTTGGGAACCCAGAAGGAATAGGTGCACACCTCGGCACTGCCAAAACTAAGAGAACTATTGGGTTTGCAGTACTTTATAAGCTGTAACATTACAAATTAATGCACACAAGCATTCCATTCAACAGCTAATTAAAACAACTCTTTTCCCAGACTCTCATCCCACCTGTGAACTTCATGACCTTGCAGCTGTGACTGTTCATTCTTACCAAAGATCTGTTACACTAACTTTCTCGTGTTCTCAGCAAATTGTTTTCCACATGACCCGATTATCCCCTTTCAATACAATAAAGCCCATTCCAAATATCAAAGCGTTACATGGTACTGAATGGCAGGGAGAGCAAAGCCAACCTCACAGCACTTTTGTGTGCATTTTTCTAATTTATACATTTTTGCATACTTTTTACCCATCAACTTAAACGTCTGTGCATTTTTCACATTTTAATTATGTTACATTTTTACTGTGAACATATTTCCTGTTAATTTTCTTTCCAAAACACACTGCAAGCTTTAAAGATGTACAGATCACCTAGACAAAATGTGTTCTTTTCTATTGCCAGTCTTGAAAGTGTCAAATCAGTATTTCTGAATGGAATCAGAATCAAACTGATTTATTTTCTATCCATGCTCACAACTAACGTCTTCCACTCCTTTATACAGATGTTAAAACAATAACCATGGTCTCTCTGCATGCTGAGCATCGTTGTTCTAGCTCCTGAAAGCAAAGGGCTAAGACAAAGTGAACACTTGGCACCACAGATCACAAAAATAAATAAAAGCACATCAGACCAGACTTTTATGCTAATATAGATATGCTTCTTAACTTCTACAGGACTGAAAAGCAAACGTTCTAACTCAAATAGGTCAAAAACTACTGTTCTGTGCACACAACAGCATGTTAACAGTAGAACAAAAAGATCTCACTTTTAAGCATGAAATGGCCTTATAAAGCATTTTTCAACATTTTGTCTTACCAAATGCTTCTATTTATTGCGATTTTAAAATGACAGAATGTCACATTTCCTTTCAGTTAATACCACTTGCATTGTGTTTATTTCCCAATAATATAAAACTTCTGCTAGAGAAAGACATTTACCATAAAATGCAGGGCACCAGAAAACTGAAAGAGCTATAGGATACAGTACAGAAAATTGGAAGTGGAAATGTTATAGCAACTCTCTTCAGAAAGCTAGGTGAGAAAAACAAGTGAAAAATGCACAATTCAATTCTGTGGCAGATAACTACAGAGCAGCAAGTATGCTCAAGCCTCTTAGTCCCAGTTTTAACAAGGGGATGTCCTTGTAGATGATCAAAACTAGCCAGGCATGATCTGTTGGGGGTCAGGGGTAGAGAGAGTAGGCAAAGATACTGTTTTAAGAACATTTGATCAGTTGATCAAAACTCTCTCCCTCTCTCATTTTTTGAAGCCTTAAAAGTGTTTATTACATCTATCCAAATGAGTTGGTTCAATTTTTAAATTTTTTAAAATTAATTATAAAGAAAAAACAAACAAAACGTAATACCCCATGATTACTATAAATGTGAAAAAGAAAACATTACAACAAAATAGCTTACATTGTTATTTCTTTCCAGATCCTTTATCATCATAACATTTTCACATGTTATATATCATATTGCTTATATATTTTTGCTACATTCTTAACTCTGTCCTCTTCAATTATATTTAAACTATCGCTGCTGCTAAATATGATTCTATTACTGAACATATTAATACCAAAACTAACTTTAAATATAACCTTAAATATAACCTTAAATGTAAGCCCTAACACTAAGTGTAAACTCATCCCCCGCGCCAATTATCTTTCAGCTTACTCTAATTTCCAAAACTAATTCTTCTTGTGGAGGTGTGACACTTCCTTCTTTTATTAGACTTTTTCCACAAATATCTTACATATTTGTTCAAAATCATTTCCTTTCATTATTCCTTTTTTGACATGTTAGCTTATCATTAATCGCTATTTTCCATACTTCTTTATACCAATCCTTTATTTGAAAATCTTATTGCATTTTCCATTTTCTTGATATAATTAACCTTGCTATAGTTAATAGATTTGTAATTAAATCCTTCATTGCCTGAGTACAATTAACCTTATCAAATATAGATAATAATGCTACACTCGGACATATATGTAGTCAATTCCTGTTATCTCTTTTATCTCTTTAAACACAATTTCCCAAAATTTCTGTACATCTTCATAATTCTACCACATATGAATATATGTGTCAATCTCTTGGCAACCCCTCCAACATAACCTTATCTATATGGTTTAACCTTACTGGTGTTAGGTACCATCTCCAGATCAATTTATAATAATTCTCTTTTATCCTTACAGATAAATTTTTTAAATGACACTGATTCCAAATCTTTTCCCATTCTTGAATATCTATTTTTGTGCTAGTTCTTCCAAGTTGGTTCAATTTTAAGCAACCCCTTAGACATTTTCATTTTTTTCCCCATGTTTTCTCTGATGCTCAAAGGTACTGTTGTTTCATTGGTTTGGAAGGGGTTTTTTATTGTACTTTTGTAAGCTGCTTTGGTGCCCCTTTTGTGGACTTACAAAGTGGCTTATGAATCTTAATATGGATAAATAATATTTTCACAAACAGAACACTTGAAGTTCCTCTTGCAGGCTACTTCTACACAGAATAGCTCCATCCATACATTTAAACAAGAAGGACAGCACAACCAGGAAGAGTCAGAGAAGGATATGCACCCCCTCCCCTTGCCAAGAAAGACAGTAGCCATCAAAAACATGCCATTTCTTCTCTTACCAATGCCATGAGCTCCTGACTTGCATGTGTAATGCAACAAAGTCATATCAGTCAAGCCATCTCTATCATTTACATTGCAGCCTCTTTTTAAGATCTAGAGAAATCACAGAAAACCATTATCACTCTGATTCTATGATATCACACATCTTGCTTTCAGCCAAGTCAAAGGATCCTCATGATGCCCAGCAACATGCTTCATCTTCACATACAGTGGACCTTTTGCAAGGGTTGGGGCACAGGATCACCTTAAAAGTGGAAAAAAAAACTTTAATATCTCTAGCTTCCCTGCCCCCCCCCAAAAAATGCATCCTAGAGACTTTGTTTCTGTAAAAATCTCCTTCAGTGTTGTCGTCCTTCTCAAAGAGAAGGAAAAGAAGGACAAGGACAATGAAGGAGATTTTTGCAGAAGTCGTGGCAGAGGGCTGCTTCTCTCAGCCTCCTTTCCTGTCAACAGCTTCCACCCTTTACTACCTTGCCAGTTTGACACAAAGCCCCCGTCACCTCTGCCTTCCCCAAGCCTTCTATAGAAAAGGCCCTAGATCCTCGCAGAGCAGGGCACCTCCGCCTCGCTCCGAGGCTGTCTCCACCACATTGCCATCCCTCCAGCATGTCTCCAAGCTCTCACATAGAAAATGCCCTAGATCATTGTAGAGCTTGATCAAGTAAGGATGGCAAGTATCAAGAAAATTCACTCATGTGTTTTGTCTCTCACTGTGCCATGCATCTCTGGGGAGTAGAATTACTGACTCGATTGTGCACAAGTCCCTTTTTGGACAGTGCTTCATGATTCCCACTTCTGGGGAACAGAATACTTACTTCCATGTGCACATGTCCTTTTTTGGATAGTGTTTTGTACTCCCCCACTTCTACGGAGCAGATGGGATGGCAGAGAGACAGATGCCAGGCAGAGAAGACCAGCTCCAAAGATCTCCTTCAGTGTGGTCAACGAGAAGATGCCGGGGGGCTTGGAGTGGAGGAACAGGAGCAGTAGGAAAAGGGAGGAAGGTAGAACCAGTAATGCCTCCCAGAGCCCCATAATTACAGTACTATAGCATAAGCATCTACACCTATGGTTTCTAGTTAAGCAGCAGCTACAAATTCGCAAATAATAAAATGACAGTTGAGGGTCAACTGCATTACCAGACCCGTTTGATCAAACAATTTCCAGTCACAAAGACATAGCAAATAGCATCATATCATTACCAGTCAACCCCATTAAACTTTGCACCTTCATTGTTCTAATTCTGCACCTTTATTCTTCTTTTAGGATCCAGCTGTGTATGTGTGCACACACATGTGTGTGTATTTTAAATACAAGTTCAGATAAACCTGGAAAACCTGCAAAGGCATGTCCCATCCCAACTCCAGTGAACTTTTTATAGAACTCATTTCACAGGGATGCAACAATGAAGAAATATTATAAGAGGAATTTCCAAACGAATGCAGAACAGGTATATCCACAATTCTTTAAAAAAATAAAAAATCCTTGAAGTATATTCAGAAGTCTCCATACATTCCTTACCTCATTCCCAATGACATCAATGTTCTGTTGAACTTGGGGGACCCACTGTCTTAAAATGGCAAACAGCTCTGAGACAGATGTTTTAGGGTTGAAAAGAATTTCCTGGCATGCTGCATCATTAGGATCAAAAAAGGAGAATTCTGTGGAAACAGAAAAAAAGTTTATTTGGAAAAAAAATTCCAAGAGAAGGGGAAAGAATGAAAACTAATCCAAAACAACTGAAGGCCCCATATTCACATATTGTATAAACAGGATGCCTCTGACTTGTTGGCAAATTCTCAGTGCCACACGCTGCCTCAGTCACAGAATTGTACAGGAGGTTCAGATGTGTTTACCATATAGAACACTCTCATTTTTTTCTCACAAAGCTCCTCTATCATTAAAAATGGAAAGACACAATAGTTGCCAAATTCTTCTTGACTGGTAGCTGAGACCTACTGACAAGGAACAGTAGCTTTTACAATGTTCAGCAAAAATCTGAGATCTGAATAATATTCACTGACAGATATAGGAGAGGCAGGTGTCAAATGTTAATATATCTAACTGATATAAAAAAGAACAACAGAATGACCCTGCCCCATGCCAAATAAATGAAGTTACTATTTAGGAAGATGAAACTCTGGACCACATTATTGATGTGCAAAGTTCTATATGTATATGTGTTGTTGTTGTGTACCTTCAGGTCATTACCAACTTATGGCAACCCTAAAGTCATGGGGTTTTCTGGGTCTGAAAGTGTCTAATTTGCCCAAGGTCACCCAGTGAGATTCCATGGCTGAGTAGGGAATCAAATCCTGGTTTCCTGGGTCATAGTCCAACATTCAGACCAGTATACCACACTCTCTACATGTACATATACTGGAAGTGAAAATAGCAACTGCAGTCAGGAGGAAAAAAAGAAAAGTCAAGGGTTCTAATCCCTATCCTTCCTGGCATATTTTCCCTCAAACTCAAGAAGCTTGGTGAGTAACTGACTGGGTACAGATTGAGCAGGAACCAGTGTGGTTTAGTGGTTTGAGCACTAGACTTCTCCTATGGAGACAAAGGTTCAAATCCCCACTCAGCCATGGAAACCCACTGGGTCACCTTGAGTAGGGCACATTCTCTCAGGCTCAGAGGAAAACAAAAGCAAACCTCTTCTGAACATATCTTGCCAAGAAAATCCCATGATAGCTCACCTTATGTTCTCCAGTCAGAAACAATGTGAAGATAGATAACAGAAACAATAAAAGGATTCAGCATCACTCCTGATTTGTCTGCACCTGGATTTAGCCTGCTTTAGTAAAAAGCTGCTTTAAAAAGAAAAGTATCTGTTCATGGAACTTCATGGAATGTGCAACTTGGTACCCACAGAGATCGATGTGCAGAGCCTGTAAATGTTACATTTAGTTATCTTCAGAGTTTTGGAAAACAGGATTATAGTAGGGGATTGGAGGCACAGAAACTAACACACACACATTCACTTAGTAACACACAATCATTACCACCAGAATAAAGTTTCTCCTTAGAAACCTGACTTAGCCTAATTAAGATGTCTTACAAGAAAGTTGAACATTTTGCAAGCTATTCAGAATTTACAAAGTTTACACAGGGAATAAAGAGTAGCAATTCCCTACATCTTAGTTAACTGTGTTTGTTGTCAACTAGGGAAATTTAAGATATGGTTTGAATAAAACCCAATTGATGTATGCAGCTGTTGGACTGGATAAACAGATCAATTTATTGGCACTAAGAGCACTAAACAGTTGGAAGCACCTTTATTTATGGCATAATTAAATATGTTTAGTGACTGCACAGTTAGGTCAGGCATCAGAATGGCTATTAACAACTAAAGTTTGAAAGCTAACCACCCTCATCCCTGGTCATGGAAGGTAGATTTTTCTAATTAAGTGTATTAGCTCTGACAATTGTTTTCTTCCCAGCATGAACAGAATATCACTGGCACCTAGGTGACTGAGGAAAGAAAAAGACGGAAGTAGGCTCGTGCAGAAGCTCCCAGCGACTTGAAGGCATACAATAGCAGCAGTCTTCCAACCAAACTTCTAAGGAAGCTTTCCAGCAAGTCAGTAAATCCACAGTTTATTGAAGAAGAAAAAAGAAGGTAAAGAAGAGGGAAACAGGTATTGACAATATACAGTAGCTGCTGCTTCATTTTAAAATCTCTTTGCAAAAATAAGAGTAGGTCAAATATTCTGACACCTAACTTTTGTATCAAATAGGTTTCAGCTATGGAGTCAAGTCATTTCTGACTTGTGGCGACAATATGGTGACCCTATCACTGGGTTTTCTGGGGGCCAGTGATACAGTAAGTATGTGACATACTTAAGGTCCCCCAGTAGGTTTCCATGGCCAAGTGGAGAATCAAACCCTGGCCTCCAACACAAGCACTATACCACACTGGCTCTCTGTATTTTGTTTTAATTTGTTGGAAACTGCCGTAAGTCCCATAGTGGGAGAAAGGTGGGATATAAATTAAATCTACTATATAAAAGTCAACATTTGTCTGCACATTTTTCTGTTTGTCTGCGTCAGGCAAGTGAAGACCTCATACGATTGGCTGAGCGAGGCAAGAAGACCTCATACAATTCGCTGGCTGTGAAGATTCCATGGAATCCTGGGGTTGGCAATTTAGGGAGGGGCCTTTAGAATTCCCAGTCAGAGAGCTCTTGGGCCTCAGGCCGGTTGCTATGTAGATGAGGCCTACCATCAATAAGGATGCCGGAAAACTTTTGGGAGGCATACATGAGAAAAATTAAAGTGTCATATGTGAGAAAAATTAAAGTGACATACACAACATAGTTACAAGGTCTTCTCGCTTCACACAGTAGACTGTATGGGTCCCATATGTGAGGAATCTTAAAAGTTGAAATTCAAAACAAAAAATGCTTCCAGAAAATGTAAAGCCATTGCACAAATTCAACAGAAAGCAAAAAAATCAAAAGCCAGTACATCAACGTCTCCAGAGAAAACAGATTGGATTGGAGACTATGGAGAAAAGTTACAGGTATTGGAATAGTTTGGTTGCTACGGAGACGATGCCTAGCAGTAAGGAGGAGGACAGTGTATTCCCGCAGGAACCCAAACTGTGTATGTAAATAACTCTGAATACACATTGCATTGGGAAATATGGAGCAAAGTTACAGGGAAAGTTACAGTTTGGTGAGTTCTTAAGAGGAAAATAAAAACTCGGGGCAATGCCGGGAAAATACGTTAGTAAATAAATAAAAAACACGAGCATCTATTTTAGATCTACCTACATCAAGACAACACCTGACTATGGACTACATAAGACCATTGAATTACAGCCTCCCCCACATACTCATTAGCCAGTACTGTGAACTATGTCTCTAAAATTACAGTTGATGTTGCAAACACACA
The DNA here is from genome assembly GCA_948474755.1 of Ctenosaura bakeri. Taxonomy (NCBI): domain Eukaryota; kingdom Metazoa; phylum Chordata; class Lepidosauria; order Squamata; family Iguanidae; genus Ctenosaura; species Ctenosaura bakeri. The sequence continues at coordinate 328,782 of CAOLHI010000322.1, read as the reverse complement.
AACTTCTGTAAAGATGTTTTCAGGAAGGATGAAACTCTGTGAAATTCTCCCATGGTGCTGTAGGATGCAAGAGGATGTTCTTGTACCACTTGCACCATAGAGCTATCTCAAGTACAGCTCAATTTCAATAGCCACTAAAGTAGCAGCAGTCATGAAACGGGAAAGATATAGTTCCCAAAGGGTTATATGGTACCCATCCATCCAATGAAGCAGTTATTTTCTTCTCCTAACAAAACTAGGGGCAACTGGGAAACAAGGCATTGGTTTAAGATGTACATTTTAAAGGTGGATTTTGTAATGTCACCAGAAATGTTTTTGCAGGGCATTATGGATAAAGAATTGGACAGTAAATATGGATTACTTCTTTGATATATGATAACAGCAGCAAGAATATTATTTATTCAAACCCACAAACAGCCTGAAGCACCAATGAAGGAAGAATGGATTGTTAAGATTGCTGAGTTAGCCCAAATTCCCAAACTAATGTAGGTTTTAAAGGATAACGACAACTGAAGATTTTTTGAAAAACTAGAAACCACTTAAGGACTTTTTGAGCAATAAGAAAGCTAATGGTGCAATAGTCTGTGGCTATTCTTTCTAGTAATTCTAGTAGGATTTCTTAGTGGGATCTGTAATGGTAGAGAAATATTTTTTTCCCTTTTTCACTACAGTTTGGCTACGAGTGGTCAGAGCCTTTTTGTGTTTCATTAAGCTAGTGTTCAGTGTTTTAGTTTAGTGTGTTAGTATTGTTTTGTGGGGGTTTTTTCAATTGTATACTTCTTTTACTGTGAATTAGCTTGTTTCAAAACTAATAAAGAAAAAATAAATCATTTATTCTTTGAGGGCTTAAAGAGGAAAAGAACCAGCTAGATATATAAAAAACAGCATTAACTTTGTGACTGTCAATTATTACAAGCAAATGAAGCACAAGTTATATGTTGCAGACAGGTGAGTTTGGTGAACAGTTTAAAAAAAAGTCATTCAGGCAACCTGTACTTAACTGAGTTAAAGTCTGAGATATATTCTACTTCCAGGGAATTTCTTCCACATCTACTAACATTCAGCAGGGTGTGGGGTCTTAAAAAGATTTGTAGATTTAAATATTACTGAGCTAGCTGACTCGGGCCCTCTAGATTTCTTTCACAGCTGTAACCAAAGGCATTCTGCCTTTAAAATACTCACGATTTAGAAAGTTCTTTCAGAATGGGCTTGCATGAACCAGCTAGCCATATGCCAGATACTGGAGATTTCCGTGAATGCTTGAATGAACCCAAAACAAAGAAGGAGATGTAACAAGCGCTGGCTTGAAACTTAAACACATGACTGAACTGTGAAACAAGCACAACGCACATAATCTAAAGTCTAGTTTTAGAACAAGTTCTTTGGGCATTATTGCTCAAGATTCTACAGTAATTAAAAGCTGAATCATTTGTCTTACCCTTTGATTTTGTCAACAGGTGAATTATTGCTGTATTTTTTAAAGTCAAGATCTACTTGCCAGCACACCATTTTAGTTGGTCGTGTATTCTATTACAATCTTTAGCTGAGACAGGATTTCTCCTCACTTTTCTTGATAGATGCTGATTACCATGTGTGATATATTGGTTTGAGATTGTGGTTTTTCAGCTTCGCCCAACTCTTGCATCCATTTAAGTTTGAAGACAGGACTGGTGGGTTACCATTTTGGCAACCTATTCAATCACTTGACAAACTTTAATTCCAACATACTCAAGAACAAGCAAACGGTAGTGCAAACGTATTTAAAAAGATTTATCCAAGATAGCATGTTTTGACTTAATGGGATACTTATTCCCACTGAATTCAGTGCCCCTTAGTTCTGAGTACATATGCTATGAGGCATTGCAAGCAATGAACTATGGCAATTGTATATGAAATAAATTATTCTAAGAAAAATTTAATGTAATTCAAGGCAAATGACACAGAAGGATGTTGTAAGGTATACACTGATGAGTCTGAAATTATCTTTCTTGCAAAAGAGTAGCTACACGAAATGAAATGTGCTCCCACATGGCTTTGTGACTTTGAGGCTTTTCAGTGAAAGTCTGAAATCTTATGTTGAGGCACAAATCATAAAACAGTTGCTGATACCTAAACCATGAAACCTGGGCAAGGAAGTGACAGGGAGGCCTCCTTGACTAAGAGGAAAGGGCAATCTTAATTATTGTTCCATCCTCTAACAGCAGGAACTAATTCAAACTCCAGGCAATGGAGACTGAATACACATTGTCACGCTGACTACTTAAGCAGGGATTACATTTTAGCAGTAAGCTGTGTGTGATAATGGTTGCAAAGTCTCCTTCTCAAAACTATGGCTTGAGGGAAGATCTCCCTGACGAAAATGATGGACATGTGAAAGACAAAATCATTCCTATTGCACCATACAGATGTATGCATGTTTCAGAATGAACCAGTAGACCCTTTCAAGTACCTTGCATTACAGCAAGAGATGTATGTATAATAAAAGGATTGCGGTCCTTTGTGCACTGCCCCTTTAATGTGAAAATGCAAGAATGAAAAGAGTGGAGGGAGAAAGATGTAACCAGATGGCCACATAGAAGACATCAATGGCACAGACCCTGTTAAGAGAATGTATCCTTACCAGTCTTGAAAACTTGGGAAACGAATGGGCTAACATGGAGAGGACAGGAATCAAGACAGCTAAGGCTATTTTTAGAAGGAATGGAAACCCAATGCTTCACTTAACCAAGGGACAGAAGCTGAAGGTCAGTCAACATCTACTTTCCCCAAGGCTATCATCAGGCTGTATTTTGAGAAGGGATGATAAAGAGAACCAGCTTGCAGCTTATTGATGTGAATTCATACACATGCGAACAGACACAAACATACAAAGTATCCAATTCTGCCCCTTCAGTGACAGAAGGCTCCTTGATCCAGTGCAGGGTTTCATGACTAGAGATGAGGAATGTGATTTTCATAAATTCCCCCTTTCTTCTGCACCCCCCACCTTCTGTGCTGTTCCAACGGGTCTTCCAATCCTCTGAAAGAGATGGGAGGCATAGCAGATGGAAGCACTAATCGGCTAAAATCCCAGTTCTGCCTTTCACTTTTCCTCTCATAGATATGTCCACCGAATCAAAGATTTTCCCATCAGAGAAAAGTCTCAACTGGGTACAACCAAGCCTCAAAGAAAAATAGCAGAGACCTGAAAACTGAACTATGCACAATGATGTAAGCTGCTTCAAGATAACCTCTTGTAATCTTCTCAGGCAAAGAAATTCCTACTTATTTCATCAACATGAAGCACACGCCATTCTACATCCTTGGTCTAAAGAGCTCTTACATGTGGCCATTTACTGTTTTTCTTTACATGTAATTCCTGTGTAAAATATATGAATTTCCAGCTTCTCGTGACCCTTACCTTTTAGTCATATCTCCTTTACTGTAAACTGAAAGTTTATTATTTATGTTTCACCTCAAATTTATGGCACAATGTTTTGAAGGAGTTTCACCATCATTGTCCTCAGTTCAAAGCCAAAGGTCAGTTCTCAAAAGAGTCATACAAAATGACTGTTGCTGGAAAATTGAAAGACCCATTGGCAGATCTCCACATTCATGTTATTACACACAAGCACCCCCCAAATCTGATGGCAGCATTTTTAACCACATCTGAGTAAACTCAAGAAACAGATGCCTTCACAGTTGTTGTTGCTGTTATATTTATTTCTATCCCACCTCCTTCCCAGTTCAGAACTTGAACTGGCTTACAACAACAGATTGTTAAAAATCCACAAAATACGAAAGTTAAAAAAAGTCTAAACAATCAAAAAATTAAAACCATATTAGAACATACATCATTAAATCACACACACACACACACACACAAACTCACACAAAAATTCACAAGATCCAGCACCTTATTTAGGTGAGACAGGTCTTACACAGTCATTCATCATATGCCTCTCAGAACAGGAAAGTATTTTATTGTCTGCAAAAGGTTGGGAGCCAATCTAATTTCTCTGGAAAGGGAGTTCCAGAGCCTGGAGGCAGTCACTGAGAAGCCCCTCTGTCATGTTCACACCAAGTACCTGTGAGGCTGGTGAGACAGAGAAAAGGGCTGACCCAACAGATCACAAGGCACAGGCTGCTTCATAAAGGTGAATATGGTCCTTCAAATAACCTGGATCTGAGTCTAATGGGGCTTTTATCAGTCAAAACTAGCACTTTGAACTGTGCTTGGAAACAGATTGGCAGCCAGTGGAGCTGCTGCAAGAAGGGAGCTGTGCCTTCCATGTAGCCAGCACAGTTTGCAACCTGGCTGTGACTCAGGATCAGCTGAAGTTCCCAAACATTCTTCAAAGGCAGCCCCCTGTATAGCATGTTACAGTAATCCAGCTGTGACGTAACCAAGACATGTCACAGATCTAACATTTCAAGGAATGGCTGAGCTGGCACACTAACTTCAACTGTGCAAATATATGGCTAGCCACCACTGAAGCCTGAGCTTCCAGTCTCAGAGCTGAATCCAAGAACACACTCAAACTACAAACTTGCATCTTCAGAGGGAGTATAACCCCATCTAACACATCTGTCCCCTGACCTGCCTTTTGACTGACAAGGAGCACCTCTGTCTTGGCTGGATTAAGTTTCAATTTGCTTGCCCTCATCCAATCTATTACTGATGATAGGCACCAGATTCAGACCAAAACAGCTTTCTTGGCATGCAGTGGAACGGAGTAACAGTGTTGGGTGTCAGCCACATAGTGATGGCACAAAAGACCAAAACTCCAGACAACCAGTTCAAAACACTGTTAACTTTAAATCACAAATAAAGCTTCTCATGTCCAACTGTTCCCAAAATCCAACCACTGTCCTGATTTTCTCATTATCATTGCTTGGCAATTCATTACCCACCGTTGTTTTTGAAATTTATTTATTTAAGGCATGGGTTTATCACCTCTCAACCTACTAGGGTCCCCAAAAGTTATGTAGATAGGGTACAAATATTTAAAAATGGAATAGATAACTGAAAACAATGAACTGAAATTCCTCTTTAAAAATACTTTTAACTCCATAGGCAATTAGTTAAAAATAACTAAAACATAGCCAGATTTGCCACATCTAATTTTAAAAACCAAAGGCCACGTGAAATAGCACAGTCTTAGCTCCCTTCTGAAAACCCAGGAGAGATGCAGTCAGCCTGGTCTCTCTTAAGAAAGAGTTCTGCTGAGGTGTTGCTACCAAGAAACCCTTTCTATGTATATCTACTATACTCTACTAAACTTACTCCTCTACTAAACCTACCTCCTTGCTACACATGGCAGGGACAAAATTTTGGAATAAATTTTAAAGATGTCCTTTTAAAAGTTACTGTAAGCATACAAATATGAATTCTGGATCCTGTTTCTGAGGTCTAGCTCCCTCTCCAGAATCTCTAGAAATTAAGGATTCAAGAGGAGAATAGATATATCTTGACTCTAGTATGCCTACATCAACAGGAATTGATTGTTAGTGCAACTAGCATTTTCCATGCTGATGCAGATGATACACATTTTCAATAAACATGGAAACAATATCAACTAAAAACATCCAGTATAATCACTCGTTCCTACCTATCTTACTTTCACAAACATTTTACACTCAGAAGCATAATAAATTGATTGATGGGGAAACAATTTCATTTGCCTCCTATCAAAATACTGCTCTTTTCAGTGGCGGTTATAAACAAAGTTATAAACAAGCATGCTACAACAGAGAAAGACACCTGAATCACTCAGGCATTATTTGCATAAAGCAATTGTCTGAGAAGGCTCTAAAACTTATTATATTTTGCAGCACCTAGCATACAATTATTTGATATATTTCAAGTAAGAGAGTCAGGTGTGGCACTTCAGTCAATTTCAACCTCCCTGCCAGGTCCGCCCATTTTCCTTGACTCAACATCTTCAAAACCACTCTGCAAGTTCTCTCTGTTTACACATAAGCTTACCACATTCAGAAGGCATTGGTGCTGCAGAGACCGAGTAAGTAACTGGATCTTCAGAGCCAGGTATAAAATACTGGTATCGTTTAGTCAATGGATCTCCTTCTGTGGGAGGATCAGGAAGATCCTCTATGGTCATCTTCTACAAAGCCACCTTTAAGAAACAAAACAAAAAAATGAGAATTCTCTCAAACAATGTGCACAGTATGGTATCTTTTAGTGGAATTGACATGAACATTCCTTTTTCAACCACACACACATGCACAAGACTTTTAACTCCTGAAGACTCTCTAATAAAATAATATTGGCCAAGACTAATTCATAATACACTGAGAATAAATTAAAAGGACTCAACTGACCTGTAAATTCTTCTAACCACAGAAGTTATTTTGCTATTTTATGATGTTAGAACTGTGAATCAACATTTGGGATGAAGCACAAAAAGAGGCAGAGAAGGAGTTAATAACGGAAAGGATAACACACTGACAATAGACATTAGTCACAGGGGTTCTTATTCTCTCAAGCTTAAATTTGTTACCAAACATCCAATCCAAAAACCTGCTCTGGACAAGGTGAGAATCACCCCTAAGGTTCTGCTTATGGAAGTAGTTCCATTCCTGCCCTAAATCTAGTCACCACAATGTTGTATTTGCAGGTAACCTGCAAATTGCTATCTTAGAAAATAAAAATAAAACTTCTTCTAGCTCACAGAAGTTCAAAGCAGGAACACTTGCTAAAGAATTAAATCCCACAACAGGCATATGGTAGTATTTCAACAACAAGACTTTGATGCTCAGCAGAGAGCCTCTTTGTTAGTATCTGTTTGCCAGCTTGGTTTGCAACTGTCTCCATCTCTTCCAAACTACAAGGGTATGAAAGTGCTCTACAGTTTCATGTAGGCAGCCAACCATTCCTAATCCAGCTCATTAGAATGTGAAGTCAGATAATCACACAACCCAGGTAGTGACAACATAGTTTTAAAAACTCTTAGCCATGCTCGATGTTGCAATACTGTCCTTGGTCCCATCTTTCTTGACCACCCAATCTCCAAATGCAACTAAACAGGAAAACACACAACGGGATAACTTTTTGATAAGCACCATTTTCATCCACTGCCCCAACAGCTTGATGGAGAACCACCTGCTACAACAAGCAAGCCTGAGATTACACCTGGATAGGAAACCTGAAAACCTATGCTGGGAGGTCACAGGAGGATGATTTCAGAATATCATAACATAGAAAAGAACAATTCTTCACATAGTTTAGTTAAAAAGATTTTTTTTTCTCCTAAGCACAACTGCAAGTTTGTACATTTTTAAAACTGTTCCTTTCATCTGAAATATGATTGGCGATTTTTGCCATATTTTAGTATTCAGTTGGGTAGAACATTATATATGTTCCAAGATTTAAAAGGCAATCCAAATTTCCTATATAAATGAAATGGCAGAGCTTCAGTTTCTCTACACTGTCTGCTGCCTAGCGGAGTTACGTTCATACCTACACAAATATTGGAAAGATTTGTCTAAACACAATGATGCAGTACTTTTGCCAGATTCAGTTCCTCATGGTACTCTGAAATCCTAGGAAGATATTCTCTTCCACATTCACATATCTGGGTCAGGGCTTCACCTGGAGTATGCTGAATGACTTTTTATCTAGAAACACAGTGCACTGTCCTTAACTACTGTCTCTAGATATGTGAATCTGAGCATTCACAACTGTGTTGTATCTTACACCTAAAATGGCTGTGACACACATATGCTGAAGTATCCAAGCACATATCACCACCATGGAATATAACAAGACCTGAACATGCACAAATTTTGCCATTTGTGCAGTTTGTGGAACTGAACCCCCATATATATGGAGGGTGCACTGTAAGTGTGCATACAATAGTTAACTATATATTTATACTGGTTGTATCAACTTCTGAAAAAATAGAACATAGTCTTACATACCCGGCTATATGTCACCTTGGGGACATCATACATTCTCAGCCTCAGAAAAGCCAGTGCCAGGTTAGCCTTAGTGTCACCGTAAGTTGGAAATGACTTGAAGGCACATAACAACAATTTCAGCACAGATCTCTGAAGGTATACTTGAGGACAAATTTGAAGAGATATTGACTCAGAATTTTTCTTCTCCGAGAATTACGTATAACCTGAGGGTATATGTGCCCTTACTGTTCTATTTATTTTCAGACTATCCCACTCTCACTCCAGCCAAACTGAAAATATTGGACAAACTAAAAGGAACTGCCTGTCAATCAGGCTTACTGCTTGAGTGTCCTTCCAAATACAGAAGTGATTGAGGCCTCTAAACCTGTATATCACTGCTTGTGTCTTTCATGCCTTAAATAACTCTCCTCTTGTGCAGTTTTATGTATATTAAAGAATTACTGAGACATCTTACCAAAAAGACTACACACTTGTGCAGGTAAAGTGAGGAAGGAGGAACCAGTAAGATCCACCCAGCAGTAGCCCCAGACTTAAAGAAATCTTCTCCAAACAAAACTACCTAGAGCCCAACTTTGGGGATTTTTTAACTACATAAACATAATAATGTTTAGTGGGAAGACTTTTATTAGTTGGACCAAAAGTAGACAGACAGACAGACAGATAGACAAATAGATAAGAATAATGAAATTGGTTTGTACTATTTTCCTGTTACTGGATATTGCTTCAAGATTTTTTTCTGGCTTTCTATTTGTGCTAGGGATTTGGGGTGCACTGGATTGCTGTTTTAAATTGTTCCTATCACATCTAAACTTTCCTGATCTCTTGAACTGTATCTGTTCATAATTGAATAAGTATAAATAAATCTGTGTTTCTCATCTTTAACATCACACACTTGAGACCAGTTCATTGTTGATAGTGCAACATTAGTTTCACTGATTATATTAATCCACAGAAGAGGCAGAACAAACACACTACTATTAATAAAAAGCAGACAGGAACATTTTATATTTACAGCAGCTGCTACTAAACATCATCATTTCTACTTCACTGGTTAGGACACAGCCTCAGGAAACAACCTCAGTTCTCTTTTAAATAAATAAGAAAGGTACTCAGTGTACTGAAAGAAGTTATATAACTTACAAATCTCTAGTCAGTAACCTCATCCACAAGACAATTCCACGATCGTGAAATTAACTTTAATACCAGCAAGGGGGGAATCCTTGTATTCTATTTGATTTTGATTTATATCCCACTTTTCTCCCAAATGGAACTCAAAGCAGCCCATCTGTGGCAGGCTCTCCTAACATTCTGCCCCAGAGATACATTGGGCTACAATCACCATCACCTTCAAGAGTAAGCCTAAGAAACATGCTGCTTGGGAATGACTTCATTCAAAACTGTGGCAGGCCAATTAGAGGAGAATTTATTATCTAGAAAAACTGGGGATCTCAAGAAAATGGCAGTACATTCAACTTCCACTGTTCTACCTAGAAGAGACGCTGAACAAAATTAAGTACTTGTATATTATGGTAGTTTTGTTTTCTCTTTAGCATTTTTAACCTCAATATACGAGCTTCTAGGGCAGGAGCCAATGGGAAATGCAGTCCAACAACATCTAGAGGGCCGCATCATCCCTATCTATGAACTGAGGGGAGCTGCTGAGGAGTGCCTGGAATGACCCAAAAGAAAATTATTAGCGCAAGCATACTAGAAACATATTATGTCAATAAAGCTAGGAAGGGACAGGGTGGGTCATCAGGTTCTCATTTCCAAGTTTACATCTACCATAACAGAGGGCAGAGTAAAGATATGACAGCCCAGAAAAGAACCAGAGAACTAGGGAAAGGAGAACTGTTTTCCTTGTTTTAGTCCAAAGACTTTCGGAGCAAAAAAAATGGAAAGGAAAAAAATGGAAAAAAATATTATGCAATTATTTTATTTTAAAATAATGAATAAAACATTTAACACAAGGTGTTTATATCTTTATTCTACCATAATTTATAAAAACTATGTAGCAGGCAGACTTTTAGGTAAGATTATGTAAAGTACCTCACATTACCGGAATGTCTGGTTATGATTTCCTTTTCTAAATTCTCTTTATGGGAATCATGTCATGTTTGGCACTAAGAATTGCTAGAGAAAACATTTTCTTACTGATGTTGATCGTTTCTACAGTTTTTATTTAATTATTTGCTTCCTTCTAATTAAGTGTCAAAACCAAAGGGGTTCTTTATAGTTCAATTGTTGTTTACAATTCAAGAGCTTGTTGCTCCATTTGTAAAATAAATAAATAAATAAATAAATGTGAATTCAATTTGTAATTATTTTCTGAATAAACTGTGGAGTTTTTCTTACTATACCTAACATGATATTTTTATTCTAAATCAAGTTATATATGAAATGCATTTTATATTACCAAAGTAAAAAAGTGACTTTCAAGTTTCCAAAAAAAAAATGCTAACATTGCATTTTCTTTTCAATTTTTCCTCAAATTTTTGTGGGTTTTTTTCCCTGGAAAAAAATGGGTGGGTTGCCAATGGTTTCAAAATTTCCACAAAATTTTACATTTTTGAGACAGAATTGGATTTACTGCTAACGGATTGTGAACAGAAAGGAAAGGCTTTTATGTATTATGGATGAAGAACATTTATTTTACTACAGACTGTGACACAGCAGACCTACTACTCTCAAACTCAAAACTGCTCAAACAAGCAGATTATGTGAAGGGGTCCAAGAAGTAAACAGGCTCACTGCCAGCGTACTGGGTGAACTTCAGTGCTCTGGCTTGCAGAAGGATTTTTTTACAGAATCTATTACCTGGATCCCTTCAACCTAGCTAGAATTGATCCCCATCATTTAGGGATTGCAAACATGTCCAGCTCAAGACATTTTGTTAACTGAGGCAAGGGAAAAGAAGGCACCTACCCAACATTCAACTGCATACTGAATCAGGACAGTGTCATCAGTCATCTTAAGGCAGCAGCCTAGTTTGGGGAATTCTGGACAGGATGTGTCACTGATACAGCTGTATCCTTCCAACACATGGGAATGACTAGCAGATTCAAAAGGAACAACTACAGAACTGCCACTGCTGTCCCACCCCCTCAATCCATCACTGGAGGCCACTGCCTCACTCTGTCTAATGGTAGGGCAGACCGTGGCTGCAATAGTTAGCATTTTCTGCAAAAACAGTAGCCAAAACCTGTTCTAATAGTTGTAAGAAAGCATCTAAATTATTTGGATCGCATCACATCCTATTGGAAGTAATACACGTTACACCAGCCAGAAAGCCAACTTCACAGTACAAAAGTTTCAATCTGAAACAGATTTCAAGAGTCCAATGCACCTGTCAAATCTGATTTACTTTCAGAATTAAATAGCACTTGGATTTACACCCCTGCTTATAGTACATCAGGTAAATACGAGGCAATAACTGCATGCAAACTAGAGAAGGCTGTGTGTGGCATAGATTAATATGTCCTTTAAGATTAGAAGTCTAATTTGACATGGAAAGTATTAAACAGGTTGCAATCGACGGATTAAGAGAAGTTTCCTTTTCCAGCACTGAATGTATGGTATTTCCAGATATCTGAAATCATGTTAGATTCAAATCTGCACGGTTAATGTTATTGTATCTGTTGTATTATGTACTTTCAGGAACTACTCAAAAAAATTCTCAGCCAAGGGGATCAGTCACTCACGAAGCGCATTAAGAGAAACTAGCTCCTTATTCCTTGAAAACTGAGAAGTATTGATGGCAAGCATTATGCAAGCAGTACTTCAGCTTCAACTCTCAAATCATAATTTGCTCATATGGAAGCTATTTTTGTTTCTTTGCTGGGAATTTTACATAAATGGCAATATTTCCACCCACCGATCCTACTTCTCTTAACCAGTTCAAATGGAAAAGTAAATCAAGAAGAAACTGCAAAGTCATTCTCTTCCACTTCTCCCTGCTTCTCTAAGGCTGCCTTTTTAGCACCTTTTAAACATTCTTACCTGTCCAACCCCAAGACCTTGCTGTACACCAGACAGAAAAGGGAAGGAAGGGGTAGCTCTCCAGCCATCTAGCTTAAGGCCTTATCCATGAGGAGCCAAGTTTTCATAAAACCCAAACTAAAGCCATTTCCGCACTAGCCTGTTATAGTGCTATTATTCCACTTTCAAGATCCTATGGAACCCTAGGGTTTGCAGTTTAGGGAGGGGCTTTGAGGTCCCTCCCTAAACTGCAAACCCTGGGATTCCAGAGGATGTTGAAAGTGGAACAATAGCACTATAACAAGCTAGTGTGGAAAGAGAGAAAATCTGCTTGCCAGCCAGGAAGCACTTGAAGCTCAGAAGATTCTGAAGGTGAACATCCACACAACTGCAGCAGACTATGCGACAAAAACCACAACTGAGAGGCACCGACCTCCTCCAGAGGAAAGGGCACAACTTTCCCCATCACCGCATCCCCCTATGTTTGTTATGCCAGCGTTTTTGTGGAGTAAATCCAAATACGAACACCCCCCACAGGTAACTACTGATTCATCCAAACCACCCCCCTTTGTCTTGCGAGGGCACTCGCATTCCTCCCCCCCCACCATGGCCCTCAAATGGTGGAAACAGTCACCTTTTAACAAATGGGCCCACTGGGCATCTCCCGTAAACAGAAAGAGACCCCCCCCCCAAATCTGTCAGTAGATTCATGCAGATCGCCTGCTCCTCTTCACTGGGGCCACCTCTCTCCACGTGGGCCTGACAGCGGGTCCCCTCGCCTTCAGGCGTCCCCCCACATCCCACCCCTCACATCACAAAGGTGGGCTCACGCAGCTTCTCTCCCCTCCCTCCCCCCGCCACCGTTCCCCTCGTCCTCCTCCACACGGATAAGCCACCCTCTTCCCCTTTAAGGCTGGTGGGCAGCCACCCCTCCGCCTTGGTTCCCCTCAAAATGCTTCCACGCAACCCAGGAAAGAACACAATGAGGAGGAGGAGGCGGAGGCGACAGCGGCCCCTCTTCCTCCGCCAGCCCCGCCGCCGCCCGCCTTCCTCCTTCGCGGCCCTCGCCTTTACCTGCCCTCTCCGCCAACGGAGGCTCCCTGACTGGAGGGAGCCGAGTGGGTAGAAACCACCGCTCCCCAGGTGCCACCCCGCCCCCCCAGCCACCCAGCCAACGCACAGGCGCTGAGGGAGGACGGCTCCCCAGCTATCCCTCTTGGCCCCGCCCCCGTCCATCACCGGCCTGCCATCCAAGCAAGGCACCGCAAGCCGCGCTAAGCACCGCCCCCTTGGTCGACCTTTCTTCCCATAGCCAATCAGCGAGTTTAGTTCCGCCCCTTCTCTGAGGCGCTTATTTAGTTGAGGGTTCCCGCAGACTCACATGCACGCGGCGGTGAGTTTGTCTCGCGCGGGCGCCCTTTCGGTTTATCAGTGCCTAGAAGCGGCGCGAGGGCGGTGGCGGTTGTGACGGTTTGAGCTTTGGATGACGGTGGGGACCGGGGTTTGAACCCCCCCGCTTGGACCTGGAAATCCACTGGATGTTACTGGTCACACACTCTCCCCACTGGTCACACTCTCTCAGCCTCAGAAGGAGGCAAAGGCAAAACCCACTCTGGACAAATCCTGTCAGGAAGTCTCCGTGATGGGTTTGCCTGAGGCTTGTCATGAAGTGAGACACGAAGGCGCTCAACAAAGGAAGGGGGAGTGGATGGAGGAATGGCCACCTTCAGTTGGCTTTCTTTGAGTTTCAGCTGACTGAGGCCATTTCCACACTACACTGTTATAGTGCTGTTATCCCACTTTAAACATTCTCTTCAGTTCTAGAGTTTGTAGTTCCCTGAGGTCAAAGCGTTCTCTGGCTGAGAATTCTAAATGCTCCTCTCTAAAGTGCAAACCCCGGGATTCCATAGGATGTTGAAAGTGGAATAATAATTTCCGCACTAGCCTGTTATAGCGCGATGATTCCAGTTTCAACATCCTCTGGAATCCTGGGGTTTGCAGTTTCGGGAGGGGCCAGCCGGCGCCTCCCGAAACTGCAAACCCCAGGATTCCAGAGGATGTTGAAAGTGGAATCATCGCGCAATAACAGGCTAGTGCGGAATAACAGTGTAGTGCGGAAGTGGCCTTAGAAGGGCATGTACAGTGTGGCCCAACAATATGAACACTGTGCTCACAAAAGATCCGCCTCCCTTGCAGTCTTTGCGTTTTATTACCTGTTTTGTTTTGTTTGGCTTTATTAATAGTGGTAGTGTAGTTTTCAGCAGTGGCAGGGAATAGATTACTGGTCTGGCTTAGAGAAACCATTTCAGGGTGTCACAGGTGTTACTGAAGCATAGCAAACACTTGTGAACAGACAGTGGAGATTGTAGTTTATGAACTGGCCTAACTGTATCCCTGTACTTATAAAAGTTCCACATGCTGTGGTCTGCAAGCAGATTAATTCCAGACCCATTTAATTTTATGTGTGTAGCATTGGTCTTTGAGATGCGAGAAAGCATTTGTTCATTGCCCTTTTTGTATTTAGTTTAGGTTGTGTTATCGTTAGTTATTAATTTACCGTATTTATACAAAGTCATCGCTGTACATGGCACTTTATAAATAAAGGAACAACAAAACAGTTTTACAATCTAATTAAGTCATGAGACAAAAGGAAAGGGGAGGGCAGTGTCAAAGGGACAGTAAGTTGGAGTAAGATCCTAGGTGGCTTGACTAGACTCCTAACGGGTTTAAGAATAATGGATCTCCAGAGAAGTTGTTCTTCTGTTCCTAATGGAGTTAAACATTTTGTGTGTCTTTTATTGCTCTTTGTCCTTAGTCCTCACAAGGTTAATAAGGGGAGTGGCTTCTGCATGCATGGAAATCCCTCAGTACCATCTTAACTGACAATCTCAATTAACTAATCTCTGAGAAAACTTAGACCTGTGACTCTAAAATCATCGCCATTTTTCTATGACTTTTAACATCTTTGCCTGAGGAAGAAGCCATGAAGCTTTGAAAGCTTGCATAATGTATTTTATGCTTTGACCCTGCTTGTGGATTTTGAATTTTATTGTTTTTGACTGCACGGCCAGCCTGGCTACCCCTGAATATCCTTAAGAGTCATTGATAAAGGCAATTATGTTGTGGCAAAAGCAAAGGCACACAACAACAATTTCCACTGTTGTAAACTGTACCATTGGATGGAGTAAAGCAGCTGCTCCCA
This sequence comes from Ctenosaura bakeri, assembly GCA_948474755.1. Classification (NCBI taxonomy): domain Eukaryota; kingdom Metazoa; phylum Chordata; class Lepidosauria; order Squamata; family Iguanidae; genus Ctenosaura; species Ctenosaura bakeri. The sequence goes on along the minus strand of CAOLHI010000322.1, from coordinate 313,682 downwards.
TGGCCAACAAATGCTGAAAGGAGAAATACAACACCCATACCACCTCTGTCGTATTTCCCTGCCCCATCTGTCTCTTCATGTGCACCTGAGCTGGCCATCACCCCTTCTTCTGTTATCCCCAACAACTCTGTTGGGAAAGGAGCATTGAAGTTTACCTAAACTACACAGATGTAGCTGTTAGATACCACTTTAACTATTAATAGAGTCCTGGGATGTATAGTTTAGTGAGACAGCTACAATTCTCAAGGGTTATCCCTTGAACTAGAGTTCACAAAGCACCCTAATATCCCAATTCCACTCCTTAGGGAGTAGGAGCTCTAGATGGAACTAGAGGGGCATACCTTCTAAAATTCAAAGGGGGAAAGTGGGAAGAGAAACTGGGACATTTCAAAAAGGAACTGAAAAAGTGGGTCAACAGGGGATTAATTGGGATTGTCCCTGCTGTATCAGGACAACTGGAGAGTATGAAGCAATAGTACTTAAGAAGGTGGCCTGTAGGCCTGTCCCAGTCCATAAATTAGTAGCTGCTTATCCTCACTGAATTTTGGGGTGGGAAGGAGAATAATATAATAGTGTATCAGAAATATGGTACCAGTTCCTGGGACATTGCGGGGAAGTGCCAGTCTACCATACCAGACAGGTTGACAAGGACTGCACTAGAAATATCTTGTCTGGAATTCTAAGTATACCACCAAACTACAACTCCCAGTATTCCTTGGGATGGACTCCCAATATTTAATGAGATTGCAAACTGCTATAATTGTATATAGTAGATATACCCAATATAGAAATACAGACAGTGATCCTAAATTAGACCCCCACACACAATAGATACTGTAAGTTCACATACATTGTTTAGCTCACAAGACATATGTTGGTGCCACTTCTGTTATGTGGTATTTGTCTGAGTGGGCAGTAAGCAACAAGCATGGCAAAATAGTGGGTAGGTCAAATCTAAATGTCAGATGCAACTTCCTAATGCTAATACCACATGTCCACCACCACCCCTTTGACTTTGGAGGACAAGCAACATTACTTCAAGCAGATGCGACCTAAGATTCTCCAGTGACATACTGAACCCTCATTAACATCCAAGTTTTCCTAAACTATAAACTAGCTCCTGGAATCTGCTGGCAAGAGTAGAGAAGTTGGAGCATAGTTGGGTGAAGTAACATGGATAGAGGGTGTGGGTACATCAGCACACCCAGTGAGGTTTCTACAGTTAAGAAAACAGAAAAACTGGTTTCAGACCATTGAGAAACAGATCTAGGTTCATCTTCTTACCAAATGTCAATCTCACCTTTGTTTTAACTGGGGCATTTCATCCTGTGGTTGTGAAGCATCAGGAATGTTATTAGGTTGGTTCTTCCTCTCCTTCACCATTCCCAACCTAAGAGCACCAAAATGCAAATACAGCTCTGGAGTTACCAGCAGATATCGTAAAAGCAAAATGGAGAGTTGAGCAATAACTTTTAATAGGACCACTAAATTGTGACAAAAGTAGTGTAAAGATGCTTGTTTTGGATGTCAATGACAAAGCTATCCTGTTGCATATTTACTAGCAGATAATATGTTGTCCAACTTTGCATTATGTTTTAATTGTGGACTGCATAATTACCAATTTATACTGCCAGCAGACAAGTGTGCTGTTCAACTCTTCTGTGCCATTTGTATAACTCTGACTGTAGCGCAGGCATACAAGTCATTAGGCTCTATATGAATGATTATGTCCTATGATTACACCTTTCTAGCAATGTTTGGAAGTTTTCTATTGGCACATTTGGAGGGATGGGACTCTCCCCAAAATAAATGCAGCCCTATATCAGTTGATTTATTAAGTAGGTTCTGGTGGGATTACTCACTGCTAAATGACTTTAGGGTTGTGGCCTAACATGGAGCTTTAGCTTCAAAAACTACACATTCAGTTCCTGATCCTATGCATATTTATCTATACTGATGGTACAAGCTCTGCAGTAAGGATGCACAGGATTTCAATCTAATGCTACAATGTGAACATGGCAGAACACAGGAGCATCCATTTACTGGTGAGCAGGCATAGGACTATGTAATGTATCAGGCAGGCTAAGAGCTACTGGTGCAGGGCATACACGAGTAATGTAATTTAATGGGATTTAGCTATGCTTTGAGTATAAATTTCAAGAATGATCTATATTTGTTCATGATTATGAATTTGAAGAAGAATATGAATAGTGCTCTTTTTTTCCCTTCGTGACCTTTCTTCCCAAAATGTGTGTCATATTTTTAACTTGTGTTAGAATATATCCTGTAATTATATTTCTTTTTGCTTCAGCAATATGAGTGTTCTTGCTTAATACTAGATTTAGCAGTCTGAATAGTCCCTGTCAAAGTAACCAGAAAGAAGGCTGGACAATATACATTTTCAGTGCTATGCAGAGGAGAGGATTCTGTTATATACAGCTTATCATATGGGAGTAAATTTGAAACAGAGAAGGGTAACTGTTTTTTGGCACAATTCAAGACAGCAAAAATGCATGAGGATTATTAATAAAAGCTATCATTTATGGGCTGTTTTGTAGTGTATCCTGGACTGCTAAAAACACAAATACATGGGTCCTACAACAAATCAAGCCTGAACTCTCCCTAGAAGCCAAAACAATTAAACTAACGCTGTCATACTTTGGCCATATCATAAGAAGACATGACTCACTGTAAAAGGCATTGATTCCTAAGACGGAAGGCAGTAGGAAAAGAGAAAGACTGCATCACAGATGCATAGACCCAGGCCATTTCTGCCCTACACTGTTACAGTGCTATTATTCCACTTTCAACATCCTGTGGAATCCTGGAGTTTAAAGAGGGGATTTTAGAATTCTCAGCCAGACAGCTCTTTGGCCTCAATAAACTACAAATCCCAGAATTCCACAGGATGTTGAAAGTGGAATAATAGCACTTTAACAGTGTAGTATGGAAATGGCCTCAGTCAAGGAAGATAAATCCCTGAATCTGCAACACCTGTGCAGAGCATTTAAAGATAGGATTGCCATAAATTGAAGTCAACTTCATGTAGGTTGACAACAACAACATGGGCTGTTTTCAACATACTGTATGACTGAAGTATTTATTTTCATTCAATAAAGTAATATGTGCAAACAAGACATGATACTCATAGGAAGCCTGTGTCAGATATAATCCACTGCACAACGGTTTTAGAAAGATGAAATGGTGAACTGAGGTCTTAAACAGTATAAGCTCAGATTACATCCTCATCACCATCCCCAATACCCTTTTTATTTCTAATTTAGCCTGGAGGGATTTTTTGAGTACACTGTCCCTGTCCTTTTTGGAGATAAGGTGCAATAAAAAGAAATAATAGTTTGAGACCCTTGGTGGCAGTCTGAAATGGTATACTTCAGGGAGCAGATAGCACTTTATTATCTCAAGATCTGGAATCTTTAATTCCAAACAGTTTGTTTTTTATTTATCTCGCCATTTTTTTAAAAAAATCAGGTGCCAGAAGTTAGAAGAAAGGCACGATCAGACTAGTTACTTGAATAGCTTGTTAGGGGAGAAATAGTTTGGAATGAACTTTGATGTCTCAGCTTGCACAGTTCTGTAGGAGCAACCAGGGTTGGGCCCACACCCATAAAATTCACTGCTGATTCTGGAACTACATCTCATGATAGGCTCCAAAGACAAGACCAGTCCTGTCTATTGAAATTAGCTATGTATGGGTGAGTTTTGTGGATTATGAAGCTAGGGAACATAGATTCTGCCTTCCTGATATATTAGGCCAGTTTAGATGGAATGATAAACTAAAGATTGGGGGGATGAGGCTTATCCGTTAAAGGCAGCATGCTAGTGCACGCTACTCAATAATCTCTGTTTGGAGCATGAGCTGTAAATAAATGAAAGAACTTCACTTTATGTTCATAGAATCATAGAAATTCAGAGTTGGAAGAGACCACACAGGCCATCCAGTCCAACCCCCTGCCATGCAGGAACACCCTCAAATCAATCCCGACAGATGGCCATCCAGCCTCTGCTTAAAAACCTCCAAGGAAGGAGACTCCACTACACTCCGAGGCAACAGATTCCACTGCCGGACAGCCTTGACTGTCAGGAAGTTCTTCCTGAGGTTCAGGTGGAATCTCCTTTCCTGCAGCTTGAATCCATTGCTCCTTGTCCTGGTCTCTGGAGCAACAGAAAACAAGCCTTCTCCCTCCTCTACGTGGCATCCCTTCAAATATTTAAACATGGCTATCATGTCCCCTCTTAACCTTCTCTTCTGCAGACTAAACATACCCAGCTCTCTAAGTCTATCCTCATAGGGCATGGCGTCCAGGCCTCTCACCATTTTGGTCGCCCTCCTCTGGACTTGGTCCAGCTTACCATATCATCCAAATGTGAACCCTTTCTTTTCTCTGGTTTGTTTTTCTCCTAAGTAGAGAAAGAATCCAGTGTTTGCTTAAATTTGTGTCTCTTGTTTCTTGGCACTTGCCAGAAAAACCGAGAAGAGGAATTGGATAAAAGAATGAAATACGGGAGAAGAAAGAAGGCTGTGAGAAAGAAGGAAGACAAAATGAGGTGATAAAAGATAAAATGTAAATAGTTAAATATAAGCTAAAAGAAATAGTTTACGATTGTTGTAAAATAGAGATAATGTATGGATCTGAATGTTTATATGGAATGGAATGTTAAACTCAGATTCAACTGGGAAAATTGATGTCTGGAAACGGGGAGGGGTTTTTTTTATTGTTTTTTTCATTGAAAATTTTAATAAAAAATTAAATTAAAAAAAAGGTATAGCAGCTTCCACTTACGTTTCTAGGACTGGGTGTATTTGTATTTTCCATTTGAATAAAACTAAGACCTGTATAATTCAAAGTGCCTTTAAGACCCAGGCCCTTTTCGCACCTTACCTCGTTGAGGCAGTGGGGAGCACGAGCTGCTCATGACAGCCCTTCTTGCCTCCCACATCGGTTTTCTCTAGCGCGGCTGTCGCACTAGCGCCCCGTCCGTTTCTTCCGCAGCGCAGTCTGGGAGCTGTAGGCTGCGCTGGGGGAAGGAAGCGCGACCACCCCTGCTCGCCAAAGCACCACACACAGGTAAGTGCATGAGGGCACCGCGAGCGTTGCGCAAGCACACAGTATTTTCGGCTTAAAGCCAAAAATCAAAAAATGCACGCGGACCCTGCTTTAGCCTCAAGAGCGTCGCACGAGTGGGAGTGCGTCATACGGAGCGACGCTCCCATTCGCACGACGCTCAAGAGGCGCTCGCGCAAAAAAAAAAAAAAAGCATGCGAAAAGGGCCCCAGACTAACATTTTATGTGCTGTGTGATACATGATACATTTTGTGTTTTTAAGAACTCAAATAAAGGTTTAAATTTGATGAGGGGAAAAAAAGAGAAAGAAAAACCGAGAAGAGAAAATACCTATGTTCAGATGACAGAATAAATCACTGAGCTGAGCATTATGGTGTATTTGGCCACTCTCACTGCAGAGAGCTCATGCATAACAAGCCAGGGCTTCTATGTTTTTCTGGCTTTCATGTTATCTGAACTAGGCCACTGAGTGCACCATTGTGGCTTTAACAAAGAGACAGGGAACATGCATCCTCCAGATCTGGTTAAATTGCAGCTCACATCCTTCTTCATCACTGATTGGCCTCACTACACTGTTCTAGTGCTATTATTCCACTTTCAACATCCTGTGGAATTCTGGGATTTATAGTTTACTAAGGGCAAAGAGCTCTCTGGCTGAGAATTCTAAATGCCCCTCCCTAAACTGCAAACCCCAGGACTCCATAGGATGTTGAAAGTGGAATAATAGCACTAGAATAGTAGGGTACAAAGGCCCTCAGGCAGGTGTAAAACTCTCCAGTCCTATTCCTGGTACTGCATGTACTGCTACATCCAAGTTGTAACAAGTACTGCTGCATACAAGATGGTGTTCCTTGAGAAAACAATCTTGAGTTTGGTATCCCTCATGTATTACAGTGCGCCAGTATAATGCTACTGATTTCAAAGTATGAAAGGAGAAAGAAAAAGCCATTCTCAATCCTTTCCTCAGCCCCTTGCTTACTTTTCTACCCACCACTCAGACTGTTTTCTCTGTCAGAGCAAGGTGTGCCTTTCCAAACTTTTCCCTGACTAGCTCATCTGAATTAAATATGGCTCTGTGCTGTGATAGGATGTTTATGTTACGTCTTCGCTCCAGAAGCCACATTCAAAATGGGATTACATAAACTGGAGATACTACTGAAAACATGTTAATATTGTATGTAGATTTCTCTTCCATTGCTAGTGAACAAGAGACCAAAGTGTGTCAGAAAGGGAAGCAAGTTTAACATTCATTGTATTGCTGCATTCTCTTTGTCACACAGGCTTTGTGCCGTGAAGAGTCAAATAATCAAGCTCTACACACACGAGATGTAGAAAAAATACTGCTGTTTTCCTTTTCTCAGAAAATCTACATTAATATTGATTTCCTGTTTTACTTTTAACTCTTGTACGTGAGCTTGCAGTTGATATGTTACTATTGGCTCCATACTGTGCAACCCTAATGAATGTGAGATGCTAAATTAATTGGCTGGACACTCTGAATCAATCTCAAAGTTTATACTTGTATACAAGGAGTAAAGTATCTCAGCATTCCTTATTTGATTCTGCCTAGTTTAATGAGCAGTATTGCTGACCGTTACTGACCCACATGAAGAAAACATGGAAATCCCCGCTGTTTTAGCACAGTTGACAACATTGCTAAAATGGACTAACATTTTAATACTTTTCATCTCAGGCCTTCTTACAAAGAATCTATAATACTTAAAACCAGTTTCAGTTCCTAAGCACAGACAAGTTTTGTAAGTTTAAGAGCAGAAAAAACTCTGGCTCCCATGGAAACATTTATCTATGGGGACAGAGAGCAGGCAGATAAGTAGAAAAGAGTTGTCTGTATGACTCTTCCAAGGAGGAAATTCTAGACATATGCGAGGGTATATTTAGCTACTATACCATCAATTTGTCCAGAACAAAATAAGTAAGGACATAATATATATTCATATCAGACTTAAGTCTCCCTGGATGGGAGGTGGGTAATGTATGTCAAAACAAATGTACAATTTAGACAAGGAGTGCATAGTCAGGAAATTTCTTTGTTGCATCCCTAAAAACTCTATGCATACAGAATTTATGGGATCAGCTCTACACCTTCTGCAGTGAAGACAGAAGGAGATCATTTATATAGACCATTTCTGCCCTGCACTGTTACAGTGCTATTATTCCACTAGAATGGTCTAATGAGGAAATGGCCTTATATTCTCTACAGTTTCTTTATCTTTTTTAAAGATTCCTTTAACTCCCTTGTCATCCAAAAATCCAACCACCTCCACAACCACTTTCCTGATCTGATATTATTGTATTGGCTTAATATTACTAGGCAAATGTTCTTTGTTACCCCCTGCCTGTATTCTTTGTGATCCCTTTTTGTTCTCATATTTGGGCAGTTCAGTTTTCTGAAGGAATACCTTACATGACGCTGCTCATCAATCATGCCACTGACCTCTTGTCAACTTATTTAGTGTGCTTTTAGTCTACTTATTAAAGACCTCTTGGACTTTATTTTTGGCACATTCTCAGGATGGCATACAATTAATATCAATCTAACCAATTTAAAACAAAAAAGGTAATTTAAACAGGCTTAAAGCATATTAAAGAATTTGACAAATAAAGATAAGACAATTTAAAATCAATTTGAAAACATGTACATGGGCAAATTTAGATGAAAAGTCATGCTTTTACTTGTAATTCTAGCATCAAACAAAAACATCCAAATCCTTGAACAGCTTGGGATGTCAATACTTGAACAACCACCTCTCCCTACACATGTCTGCTTGAGGACTGAGATGTGCTGGAAGGGCTATTTTCTTTGTCCTATTAGTGAGAGCAATAGATTGGGAACAGTAGTTAGTGAAAACACAGCAGTTAGACTGCTGATTAGAACACCTTCTATGACATCTTCAAGGAAAGCCCCACATAGAGTACACTGCTGTAGTTTAATGAGGAAGTTAGCAGTACATGAGCTACTGCCTCTAGGTCACCCCGTGCAAGAAAGGCTATAGCTGGAAGCCAAAGCTTCATCAAATAGTCTGAGCCACACAGTTTACCTTGGCTCTGAATCTAGGAGTATTCCTTAGCCACACATCTCCTTTTTAAAGAAAGAGTGCAACTCCATCCAGGACATGTATTTACCTGGACCTAGGAACCATCAAACCACATTTCCATCCTGGCAGTATTCAGCTTCAATTTATTTTGGACCTCATTGAGTCCATTGCAGCATCCAGGCACTAGTCCAGCACCTGCACAGCTCCAGTTGATTCCTGTGACAAGAAATTGGGGTGAATGCCACTGATGGCACCCAGCCCCCAAACTCCTATCAAGCACTTAATGGTACTTTTCCAGACCTGTGGGATACATTCAAGCTGAGCTTCTATTACTGTACCATAATTGTAAGTACCTCCTAGTATTCTCATGAGATGTGATCACATTGAGTTTCTCTTTCAACTTCTTTTTTGCCACATTGATTCTCTTTGAGAAGTTTTCTCTTTCAAAGCACAATACTACTTGTTCGATTTGGAAGTTTTCTAAATTACATTTTCATATATGTTATGTCATGGTCATTTTTTCTATTTGGTTCTGCAACACTCTCATTTCATTCAAGGTCTTTAATGGCACTTTCAATTGAATCTCTGGCCATTTCCACACTAAAAGGTTATATTGCTATTACTCCACTTTCAACATCCTATGGAATCCTGGGGTTTGCAGTTTAGAGAGGGGTATTTAGAATTCTCAGTCGGAGAGCTCTTTGATCTCAGTAAACTACAAATCCCAGAATTCCACAAGATATTGAAAGTGGAATAGTAGTGCTGTAACAGCCTAGTGTGGAAATGGCTTCTATCATCAGCTTGACCAACATTTAAGTAGAGTGAGAGAACTGTGGAGCTCACATTTCAGTGCAAACTTATCAAAACTGCATTGTTCAAATCTGAACCTGAAAAGAACAGAATGTGACTGCAATATTGGCACTTCTCTGAATGTTTACCATTTAGTTTACAAACAAAATTTTGTACATACATCCATTTACAGGAGGATTAGCTACACACAAAAGTGCATACATCCGAGGAAAGTGTGCATAAACACACACACACACCCACTATATTGGAGGGGAAAAAATTGATGGGTTTACAAGTATATACAAACAGTGTAGATAAAAGTGCATACACTGACTCAAATGTGCATCCACATAGATGTACATTTTCAAGAGGACATTTTTTAAAAAAAATGCAAACTGAAAGTGGAACACAATAAACAAAGTTAAAAAAAAACTGAGAAACTGCAGCGACTCAGATCTGACATTCATCTATCCCTAGTTTAAAACACAGATATTTTATCCTTTCTTGTGATCAGAACATTTTTTATGTCTTACCACACTTTTTTTCTGGTTCAGTTGAACCTACCTGAAGTGACTGATTAATTCTTCTTTAAATGTTTCCCTGATTTAATTCTTTATCTCATGATCATCCTGATAAATGGGTGAAAGGTACAATAGCATGTCCTCATTACTTATTTTGAAAGACTGGACCAATTATGTAGAGAATATATTAAGATGAGATTTGTTAAATAATCTGTATATTGAAAAGGTTATTTGTTGGATTTGATATGTGAAGAGGGTCATCCTAGCCCTACTCTCTCCATTGTTACAGAAAATGTTGAGTCTAAAGAGGAGAGGTTCCTTTTTACATCGAGGCTCTCCGTGTGAGCAAGAACTCTGATTTTCCAGCACACCTGCTCACGTGGAGAGCCTCCACGTGAACGAGGACCTGTCTTCCTCACTCACCACTTTCTGGGTGAGAAAAATGATGCTAGTGGAGGGTAGAGCTCTATGCCCTCATGTTTGCATATTGAATCCAGTTGGGTGAAGCAGCAGCACCTGAATAGGGCTTCAATCTACCATGGTTGTAAAAATCTTCATAAGAGTATTCTTTACCTGCTCTATATGCAAACAGATTGCGTCTCTTGTTTGTACTGGGTGTAAAGTAGTTTGGAACCCATCCAAGATCACCCAAAGGACATTTTAATGAGATTAATCAGATGCACGTGCTTCTATTCAGCCTCTTGACACAGAAAGGATTACCAAACCACGATGCTGAAAAACATGAGCCTGGTAAGAAATTCGTAGACTACCTGACCACCCAAGAACTACAGCAGGTAGTCTTGCAGTTTATAGATAAACACCTGAAGAAATCAAGGTAGAAGCAAAATACAAGAAGTCTAAGGACTTACAAGTAGCTGTCACTGATGCTACTCAAAGCACTACTGGACAAAGTCTGCAAGAAAACAAGTGCACATGTGGGATATATCAGAAGGAATACCGAAATGCTATGACGTGTTAGGTCAATAAAAGCTGAACAGGATGACTTAATAGGCTTTTCCATCTCTCACCTCATTTGACTCCATGCATGTTGTTTTCTTCGTGTACAGAATTATCCATCCAAGGACACATTTTGTCCTTGCAGGAAGCTCCTACACTGACATCTTGCCATTTAAAACGGTATTTCTTCAAATGAGTAACTTAACAGCTGCCTCTTGCTATGGATTTACTGAATATGGTTTAAAACATGGTGCAGTGGGAAAATGTATTGCAATGCGCAGAAAGCTAATTTGTAAAATACCAAGTGTAATAAGAAAGAACTGTTATAAAGGCAACAAACTAGCTGAAGGCTACTTAGCCTAATAAGCTTAACATCGTATTTGGGGTTGGCATCTGTCACGGCAGAAGCAAGATACACGAGTGCCTTTAATCCACTAGTTCATTTGAAATGCAGCAGAGCTTTTGCACTGCTGGGTTGTGTCCAAAGGGGAAATTGTTAAAGAGAAGAATATGCTGCATTCCTTTCTTAAGAGATGTACTAAGAAAGCTGGACCTGGAGGTGTATAACAGTGAACAAATCAATTCTACAATTCTGGGACTCTTTATGATGAAAACTTCCTCAGAAATGTCAAATCCGAACATCGGCTGAACTTGTAAGTTCTATTATATTTTCCTCCTTACCTGATAGAGTGGACATTTTTCCGTAGTGAAGGAAGCTAGGAAGTGGGAGCATAATGGGCTGTACTCCTTCACGTAGTGATATTGCGAACCATAATGCAAAACATGGAATCCTGCCAGTTGATCCAGGAGGGGAAAGTTTTTCACTTCCATTGCTAATCAAAAATTCTTCTTCCTATGATTTAGAAGATTTATGTGATGAAAAGACTAGGGCTAAAGATCACGTTTTGGAAAATTCATCAGATGAGGACAAAAATGTTAATTTCCGTTCCTCATCTGAGGATCCTTCACTACCAGAGCTTGACCAGGAAGAGCAGGAAATTGAAAGGGCAGTTTCAGAGGCTGAGGTAGCCATATATGAATTGTTGGAGTCTGACAAACATACGGCAGAGGATATTAAGGTCAAAAGGCAAAACTCTTGTGCCTCAGAGAAAAAGGATTTTAGCTTAGAGAACAAAAATGAAAGCAGTGAAAAGCAAAACTCAAAGAAAGGGAAAAGACAAAAGAACAACAGGCAAGGAAAGCAAGGTCGTCATTGCAAAACTAGAGAAAAATCCAGTCTACCTGTGCAGGAGGCTGAGAAAAAGGTGGATTTCCCAGATCTTCTTGTTAAGGCTCATCAGAATGCTTATGCCTATTTGAACCCCAACCTTTCCAAATATGAGATTATTTTGTGCATGGCCCACCAGGCCGCTGAAACACAGCTAATTGTGCAGCAGATGGTGAGCTTCCTACTTTTTCGTTTTGATGAAATCAACCACCTTTTAGAAGAAATTGCCCAAGAGGGAGAAAGCTTACTCAAAGAAGTAGGAGGGAACCTAGCTTGGCCAGCTGGTAAAGGGAATCCAAAAGAGCAGCCAGATCTCTTGCAACAGTTGCTACAGTACACAGTCAACAAAATGCAACTGTTAAATGGAACCGTGGCCTCCTTAACCTCTGAAGCCCTTCGGGAGTCTTGTAGCTTTTTTCTGAATGCTGGTTGCAACTTAGAAGAGAAACTGAAAGCAAAACATAACTTTGATGAACGCTTGCTCAAGATAATAAAACTCCTTGAAGCGTCTGCAGTTGGGCCCTCTCATCCTCACCCTGATGATATGACTCTTTATTCTGAAGACAGTGGAATAGGTATTGATAGTGAGTCAGTCAAGGACTTGAACTTCATTGATAAACAGGGAATGCAAACAAATTGTGACTCTTCTTCTCATGTACATTTGTCTGTAAATGAGACCAAGAAAGCCAGAGAAAACCAGTGGCCATGCCATTCAGTATTTGCCACTACCAGATCCCATGACTGTGCACTGGAAAGACAATTTAAAGATATATTTTACCCACATGTACCTACCAAAAATACAATTCCAGCTTCAGAGGTAATGCGACAAAGTATAGCTAACCTTCCCCAACACCAAAAAATCATCAAGCCTCCTCTCAGCGCTGGGCACTATGGCTTTCCTAATGAGGATGACTGTTTCAAAGAGGGTGAATCAACCAATACTTCTTCCACAAATGAAGACAGTGAGGAAGAAGATGACAGTGTAGGTCAGGATGTTTTCCCTAAAAGACGAGCATCTGTGCCTGCAACAGCAGGCAGTAAGCAAAGGCTTTCCACCAAACAACTAGATAGCCCAGAGAATGAAGAAATTATACTCAAGATGAAAGATGCCATAAGTGAAAAGATCAAATTTGTCCCAGCTAAATCTGGGAAGAAGGAGTGGATGGAAGATGAAAATGGAAAAGGATCACTGAGACCAAGAACAGCAACTGGAAGTCAGAAGTCTCGGGTTAAACAGAGAAGGTCTAGGTCTGAGGAGTCTCTCAAAAGTCATACTGAGGACCCAACTCTTCTGGAACTTCAAAGGACTCAAAAAGGACTCAACAAAAGGCTGGAGATGTTTTACAAAGAAACAAACAATAAGTTGGTATGCCTGAACCTGAAAGATCCCTCTAACTTGCAGGATTCCGAGCACGTTACTCATAGGTCATCCACTAATAAACTGAAGGCATCACTTGCCAAAAACTTCAATATTTTGCCAAATCAAGATAAAGTCCTTGTGTTTAGGCATGATCAAAATGCTATTATCCAACCACCTGATGAATGGAAATGCAAGAAAGATCAGACATCTAGGAAAGAGAATGAGGCTCCTGGAACACAAAAGTTAAACAGTGTTGGTTGTGCTTCACCTCGTAAATCTGTAAAATCATTAATTGAAACCTTTAGCCCCTCAAATAGTTTTGTGAAACCTGCAAATTTAAGAACTTTGGGCCCAATAAAATGTATCAGAAGGTTTGGACTCCCAAGCATTACTCCAAATCTACTTCCTCCTAGAGGGCTTGTGCCTTTAAATCACAAACATAGGGTTTCACCATTAGGAGAGATAAGCTGTCGAAACATCAATCCAGCACACAGTACTTTGAGTACCAGTGGTTCACCCATATTTGCAAGTGGAAGTGAAGCAAATGAGAATACCGAGGATGAGGATGAGGAGGAGGAGGAGGATAACAGTGATATGGAAAACTTGCCCCCACCACCTCCTGAAATGTTAATGGACATCTCACCTCATTCAACAGAATCTTCAGAAGGTGGGGGACAATAAAAAAGTATTCAGACCTTGCCAAGAAGATAACCAATGCAAGTGAACATTGCACCACTAAGAAAAGTACTTACATTTCTCCACGGATGAAAGCTTCCCTATGTCCCATTGACTTGTTACCAAATAAGAATCTCAACAGCCCTAATCTCATTACCAACAAAGCACCAAAAAGTGCTGGGATGGTCTCCACAGCTAGAAAATATTCTGTGGCGTTGGATTCCACCCTTACATCTGATTGCCACCAAGAGACCCTGGTGGCATCTGAAAAGGACCGTGAAATGAAAGAAACAGCAGATCTGTATAAACAGTCATGTAAAATAATACCTCTCCAAAATCCCAAAGAAATGTCAGAGGAGAATGGAACTGATGCAAGAAACAAAGAATGCAGTGCACCCTCTGCTTTAGCTCAAAAGCGAAGCTCTCCCGATTCACTCAGGAAAACTGAGAAAGCAGCAGGTTTTGTGAGGCGAGTGTCCCCGGCGAGAACACCACCGTCATCACCCACTGGTGAGAAAAGGCTCCCAAGCCCACCACTACATCACAGACACATTAATCAGGCTTCTTCCCCTCCTATTTCACGGCAGCCTAGTCCCCCAGCAAACCACAAGGTTTCAAGCCCCTCGGTCCAAAGGAAGCTGCCTTCGCCACCCACCCAACAAAACCTTTCTAGCCCTCCTGTCCCACGCAAACAACAAAGCCCCCCAACCCGACGGAAGGGCTCCAGTTCTTCAGCCCACCGCAGAGAGGCAAGTTCCCCAACTTTCTCAACCACCCCTTCTCCCCCTCCTTCTCCCTCTCAGTTGCAGAAGGGATTACAAAACAATATGAACTCTGGGGAGGAACAGCAACCTGCCTCTCCAAAGATTGTCAGCAATGCACGCTCAATATTTTGCCCAGCCACTTCCTCTTTATTTGAAGCCAAGCCAGTATTGTCACCACACAGTGTCATGTCAGATGCTGTTGTGGACCAACCTGAAATGCCAGCATGTGCCCGGAAAAACAGTACGCAGCTCAGGCAATCTGGGGACCAACAGAGAAAGGTATCTTTCAGTACTGCCAGTCCCCAACCTTTTGTTAAAAGGAGCCTCTCTGACCGCAGGCCAGGATTTCCAATAGCATTACCATTCTTTGCTGGAGGTGGCAGCGAGCCGGTGCTTAGCCACATAAGGTAAGAAATATGATTTCCAAAAAAAATTAACTTTAGATATATGGTCTGACTTAACACCAAAGATATTAACTTCTTGTTATTGTGTACCTTCAAGTCGTTTCCAACTTATGGTGACCCTAAGGTGAACCTATCGTGGGGTTTTCTGGGGCTGAGAGTGTGTTACTCACCCGAGATCACCTAGTGGGTTGTTATGGCTGAGCGAGGAATCAAACCCTAGTCTCCAAAGTCATAGTCGAATGCTCAAAGCACTACGTAATGCAGGCTCCTTGCCTATTACACTGATAATCTGCATCAGAAGAACATCTTGATCAGAAAGCAACATTCATGCTAATAAGGAGATAGGAGATCCTAAGAGCTCTAGTCTAAAAATGTAACTTTTCTGAACTCTAGTCAGACAATTGGTTTTGAAAGAATGTGCTAAATTGCTGGGGCTACTACTCTGATTTTCTCCATTTCCCTGAAATAGCAACCCATATAATACTACTGATTGAGAATAAGTCCATCATCAGGGCTTGATATGCTGGTCAGAATACTCTTGGAGACTTGCACTGGAGGTGATGTTCTGTTACACTAGGAGGAGGCATTTCAGGGGGCAGCGCACAGTGGAAGGCAGTGGAGGAGGCTAAGAAAGCTAACCTGGCAGGGCAGGTTTGTCCTGTCACAGAGAAGACTCCCTGTCACTGCTGCATCCACCTCTATTTTACACCGTCTCTGTATGGCCAGCAACACCACCATCATCAGCATAGTTATGCTGGCTATCAGGATCACAGTTCCTGTCTATTTGGCCTGGCATTCTTCCACGTGGTTTTAAAACAAGAGTCAATAGTTTGGGTGCGGCTGTGAAAAACCCAGCTTCCAAATCCTTCTTCACCTCTGAAGCTGCCTAGGTGGCCTCATTTCTCAGATATCCTGTTTGACAAAGTAATTTTGATGCTAGATCCCTGTCTGAACTTCTTGAGAGAATGGTATTAAATACATATAATAATTACATGATCAGTGATGGAAGCAGGGGTGTAGCTATGGGTAGCCAACATGAGGGCATTAGCCTCTCCCCGATAAGAATTCTGTTTCACCCTAAATGAAATTTTCCTTCAACACTCTGCTTACTAGTAGTATGATAACTAAAAATTCCAGGCAAGCATTTAGAAATACAAAAACATAGCCATGTTAGTCTACGGGATATTGTAGATCTTTGAGGGTAACTGAGAGAAAGAAGTTTGTAGCATAAGCTTTGGTAGACTGAGCCTACTTCCATAAGATACATGGAGTGAAGGGACTATGGACAGACATTTAGGCCATTTCCGCACTAGACTGTTATAGGGCTATTATTACACTTCCAACATCCTGTGGAATCCTGGGGTTCGTAGGCCCCTCCCTAAACTGCAAACCTCAGGATTCCACAGGATCTTGAAAGTGGAATAATAGCCCTATAACAGTCTAGTGCAGAAATGGCCTTAGATCCATGAATAAGCAAGTGTGTGCACAAACAGTAGTAGAAATGTGAAGCTTGTGGGTATGGTGATAAGGTGACAAGTTCAGTTTTAATAATGGTCGATACTCATTACAGGGCAAAGTTGGGAGGAAAGAGATTACCTAAAACCAAGATGCATACATAACCATATGAATGGTGGAGAGAGATCTTGGCATGTAATATGATGCTGGGTGGGAACCAGAAAGGAGTTGTAGTAAAATGGGCAAGAAAGCCCTCATGAGGCTGGGGTTTTAACTAGTGTTATAATATGTGTAGTGTGCCAGGAGACCATTGTCTCTTTTCAAGCCACTGTCAATGGACTGGAGTTTGTGGGTATATCTCCATTCTGCTGTTTCTCTTTTCAATCTCCCATTGAAGTTGTTTTGTTCCTAGTTCAGAGGTCTGGGATGGAATATCCCCCAACAACCATCACTGAAATTGAACTTGTCACCTCATCACCATGCCCACAAGTTTTGCATTTCTATTACTATTCACACACACAACCTGTTCATTCGTGGATATAAAGGTCTGTCAATAGTCACTTCGCTCCATACATCTCGTGATGTAAACTCAGTCTATGAAAGCTTATGCTACAAACTTCTTTCTCTTAGCTAGTCTCAAAGGTGCTATAATTTTCCTTTTGCATTTAGACTGCAAATTTTGCAGTTTAAGCTTCAGTGAAAATGAGGAGACAAAGTTGCTGAGGAGATGCAGACCAGCAGATGTAAGAGGTCTAGATGTGAATGATTTTCCGTGGCTCACTCTTTGCAATGCTAGAAATTTTAGAATTAAAGGAAAAATTCATGGGAGAAGAATTCTTTTTTGGGTGGGTGGAGGGGACTCCCTGAATTTGCCCCTTTTGCTATACCCTTGGATGGAAGTGTTATGCTTGATATTTCTTAAGGCCAATTCTCCTGCACCATTTGAAAACTTCTCTTTTTGGCTCAAACATTTTTAAGTCATTTTATTACCACAGTTCTGCTGGCTAGCTCTATCAGCTTGTTCCCTCTTAGTTTTACGGCACACCAAAGCTGTTGCATTATGGCATTCCACTATATTTTTGTTAACCATACATTGTTCAGGAATCTGCTAGGATAAGGAACACTGTAGGCCTTTAAAAATAAATAAAAATAAATAAAAGCCAAAAGCTTGACTTTCCCAATTGACCACTAAAGTGATCTTTGGCAAGTTGTCTCTTGGAGACAGCCCCCTGTTTTTAACTGATGTTCTAAAGTACCACCATGGAAAGTTACTTTCAGGAAGACCCAATATAAGAACATGCTGAAGCCATCTAAAACTGAGCAGTGGAGGGAGGCTGCTCTAGAAACCAAGAGCATCATCCTACCATTGCTCACTTATGATGGCTTCAACATGTCAGTATACTCTTTCTTCTTAAAACCAACTTTCCAAGCCTAGGCCATTTCCACACAACAATGCTCTTCCACATCATCACACTGCAAATCCTAAGTCCAGAAGGGAGCGTGTCAGCAACGCTTCCCTCTGCACCTGTTCACTCCTTGTGGAATGGAGCACAGTGATGCCACCTCTTCCTTCCTCAGCACAGCTGGGCACTTTCCATTGCTGCACTACGCAAGGAAGTGTTGCCATTGTGCATCCGTGGTTTCCACATGGCTGGGAGTTATGGGAGCACCACTTGATCACAAGTCCAAAATGGTGTTTTTTTTCCATTTTGCAAAAACTATGTGAGCACGATGCTTGGGGACAGGATGGCAGCAGGTCACCAATGATGTCATGGGGAAGCACAACCTGCCAGCTGCTGCCATCCTGTTCCAGAAGCAGCAGAATCTCATTGTGTGGAAATGGCCTTAGTATTTATCCCATGGTCTATTTCTCACATTGTGGTACAAAGCATGTGTGGTATATCCATCACTTCCAGAAGTTACTGGAATGATGAATGTTAAAAAAGAGTTTCAGAAAGGCATGCAGATTGTGAGAATGGAGGAGCAGTCTTCCAGTTTCCAGATGTGCTCTGGAATTCTAGCTTCATGCATTAAACTTTTTTGATAAAATATTTGCAAACATGGCAGTGTTTTCGTGTCATTATATTGTGGTGTGGAAAGTGGATGTAAGACTAAGAGCCTTTTCATAAATAGAGCTCAAATACATTTTGTTCAAGTGAATGTGAAATTATTATCTTAGAAATAATCTTAGGGATAATGGCTAAGATCCTGCGTCAAGGAGATAGAATGTGACTCTACACTCATGACATTATGTGACGATTACATGTTAATGAATTGCAACACTGTGCAATTCCAGTACCAGTACATATCTTTATTGAATAAGTCTTCAGACTGTTTCAAGCAGATAAAAATAAGAGTAAAAACAACAACAACAACAACAGCAGAAAGGCACATTGATAATTGCTAAAATTATAAAATACAAAATACTATATACCTTTAAAATATTTTTTTTCAAATTAAAGAAGAGACCAGCCCCTCAAAGTTGCTAATAAAACCCCTCTAATAGTAAAAATATCACATGAGACAACTAGGTGGACTCTTTATCTGTTTCTTGCTTCCTCAGTCTCGCTGCTTTGACTACAAAAAGGGCAACCCTGAGAGTCACAAAGGGATTAAGCCCCTGCAACAGGAAAGTCAATTTAGACTTATTGTCCCCCTCCCTCCAACTAACTACAAAAGGGTCAAAATAATGCGCTCTAATGTTCACATATAATTGACAATGCAATGAGCAAGATCTTCAACATTAGATACCTCACATATACAAACTCTGTCTTGAATAGGAATGCTCTGATAATGTCCTTGTAACATCCTGGTGTCCAGTTGCTTAAAGCACAGGCATGTAAAGGCCATGTATAAATCTTTTTTTTTTTAATGTAAAGGACAGATATAATTCTTCCTAAAAAAGAGATTTAGCCCTTGCTAACCATTTCATAGATCTTACAGAAGACAGTGCACCTAGATCTAATTGCGATCTAATATCTATTACTCTTTGTTTAAACATATTTCTTATTTTAGATTTACACAAGCTGATGGCCCCAATATTCAAGGCCTGCTTTGAAAGCATTTTTGAAAAGTTGTAAAACCAGGAATTTGTTATAGATTTAAGGACTTGTTTGTTTAGACAGATCTTGAGAAGCCTATCATCACTCATTTGGATTAATTTGATCCAAAAATTAAATAATCTAAGAAGGCACAGATCTGAAACAGCAACCATTCCAAATTCAGCTCTTACTGCCTGGACTGAAGAATTTCTTGACACTCCCAATATCAGCCTTAAAAATTTGTTCTGGATTCTTTCCATAGTCTTAGTTCTAGAAAATCCCCAATGTACATGCACATTTGCATGTGAAACACATGAAACACACATAGCACTGTATCCACAATGGCACCACACATTCAGCTCTGCTTCCACAACCTTGAACTGAGTACAGGTGCTGCACTATGGCCAAAAAAGTGCAACCACATGAGTAAGGAAACTTGAGTATGCATAAGTCAGCAATAGGATGCCAATTAATATTATCTAAGAAATGGAATGAATATAGCTTCCCTGGATAGTTCAGCCACTCTCTGGCAAGTTGTCAGGGCCATTATATTATACTGCCTCAGAAATGGCAACTTTTTTCTTACCACTTGGTTATAACATGGTAAGCTGTTTCATAAACAGTTGCCTGTACAGGTATATTTCAGTTAAATGCCTCTCAAAAAGAAGCTTCTTTTTACTAAGTCCTGCCCAGCCCCTCCTTACTCTTTTTGTTCCAGGCCCTCCCCTCCTTCTTCTTTGTCTTCTCTTTAGCTGGAAGGCTTTTTAGCAGCATTGGCACTGGGAAGATGGTGAAGAAGGACTAGAGAAACACAGATGTTCAGTGGTAAATAATGCAATAAATCTTGATGTGGGAAAGAATGAGATTCTACTCTAATTGACCATATTGTAGCTGTGTATGGCAAGGCGAACACCAGCTACCTCCAGAATCCTTTACTGGGCATGTGTGAACAGCAAAACGGGGGGGAAAAACAGGAAGGAAAGATAAGCCTGCCTCATCAGCCACTCCCAACACATTAAAAAAGGTTAGATCCATAAGCATGGCCATCAAAATGCAAATCATAAGAAAAGTGGACACTGAGGAAATTAAAAATCAACCCTGGATGCATTTGGGAAGAAGCCTTGGTCTTTAGGAGGTTCAAAGTGTTTTTGTTTATTCACACAACACTTACCCAGTCTGCTTGTTTTATTTCACAAATGCATATCTTTAGTTCTAATTAAAAGTGTATTGAAACATCTTCGAAGATATTCTTTTTTGTGATATATGTATCTGTTCCTGTTCTTTCCATGTTATTTCTGTCTGTGGTACCAATTTTTTATTAAAGAAGTAAGTGGAATACATCCAGTTTGTCAACTCAGGTATACCAGTATTTGCCCAGTATCTCCCAGTACTTTAAATATTACAGGACACGTTTTACCCTAAAGCAGCAGCTCTGCATCTCTTCCTTATCTTTCCTCTAGTAATATCTAATACCACAACATGTATGGGATGTTAATGCTGCATTGTGAATTTCCTTCCTTTGAAAATGACAGCCAGTGAAGTCAGGTGAGGGCTATTGCAATGCACTGACCTCACATCATGCACTTTATGTTACTGTTTTGCATTCCTATAGAAAATAATAGAGAAGTCCCAAGACTGTACTGGCTGCTATACCTGTCCTGTAATACCTACTGGTAGTAATGTTCTCAGCCAATCTGGTTATGAGAGAGAGAGAAAGGGAAAGAGAGAGGGGGATCAGTCCTGTTATTTCTCCCGTTATTCCTGAAAGTAAGGGCATCAAGAGTCTCTGATCTTAACCATACTTTGTTCTGTTCTTGATTTTAACTAGGCATCTTGAACCCTGGATTCAACTTTTCAGTATGTGAACAAATAAGAGACTAAACTAAAGTGCAGAGGGTTGTTATCCCAGAATAACTGGTTATGTAAACAGGCTCAATATCAGTTTTCTGTGAGGTGTTTGCTCACTCTTCTTTCCAACTTGGCATTCTCAAGGGAGAAATGTGTCACAACCTCAATTAGAGCTCTACTGTCTCTTGTAGCTTCTTAAGTCTCAAAGGGATGGGCTTTCCACGTTTTTAAACTGTGGGAACCAGCAACCATCTGGTCATATAACAGGGAGGGCGGGTTGCGTACTGAGTTATTTTGCTCTCCCGAACCTGGCCTTTGGCTGGAAATCAACCCTGAGGGGCACGTTTTCACAGCACGAATGCTCTGCTTGTACAAATCCCACTAATCCATAATAGGATTTGTGCATATGTAATAGGGGGGAAAAGTTAATTTTAGTGCATTGATGAATATCAGATTAAAGTACTGCCCATGGGGTAACAGCTGGGATGGAAGCTTAGAAGAAATATTCTTCAAATATTTCATGTAACTCAAGGCCATGGATTTGGTTTAATGATTTGGACCTAAGCAAAGTCTTACTCCTGAATCCTTCCAAAATACAGGTAGATTTGTATAGGCTCAGCAGGGACTGTGAACTTGCTTTTAAGGGAGCTCAACATGGGCCAACAGTTTGTTCTTAATTACGCTTGCTGTAGGTACTTGCAGAGGGAGAGCAAATGGCTTTTCCTATCCATTCTCACTCAAATATCTTTAAATAGAAAGGTTCTGACAAGCACAATGCGTGCTTAGGAGTGCCCTCCATGTAAGCTCAGTGTAGCTTATTCCCAACTAAGTGCGTATAAGAAAGACAGCAGGCATTGTTTATTATTCCTAGCTGGACTCAACAGCAATAGTTGTCTTAATATTTTTAATGTATGCTGGATCATTTAGTACACTTCTGACTGATGATTCCCCAAGGAGGTGGTCTTGGTGGTCCAATTTTGCCAGACCACTTCAGGGGGACCTCAGCCCCTCTGTCTAGTTTTAGGGAGGTCTCTCTGACCCTCTGTTCTGGGACTTGTGGAATCATGAATCACAATATTATGATTACTCTTCGTACTCAAGGCTGCAATCTACTTACCTGGTGGCTTACTTCTGCATAGACATGTTGAAGTTCACTCGGCTAAAAGACACAATGATTAAGGGAGGGAATTACAGTCCTCCCTCCCTAGTCACTGGTTTGACCTTCATGAATTTGATTATTCACAAGGCGTGTGTGTGCCTCCCCCCTTCTCCTCCTCTAATTCCCTTGCCTTTTGCCCAGATGGACATGCCTTCCTTCTCTGCACCTGGGCAAAAGGCAAGGGAATGGGAAGGGGAGCATTGTGCATGGAGAAGGACACATGCCTTTCCCCCTCCATTCCTTTGCTTTTTGCATTGGTACACGTTCTCTGTGCCTATGCAAAAGATAAAGAAATGGGAGAGGGGTCAGAAGGGGATGGGAGAGGGAGCACAGGGGGAGTTATTTGCAGTTTTTCCACTTTTGTGAGAGTGCTGCACCCTGAACTCTCACAAAAGTGGAGAAGCCACTGTACAGCCTTCTGTGAGTTATACTCCAAGAACTTCTGGAGGGTGAAATGGTGCCCACCCCTGTGTTAAATAATCTATAATGTTTTAAAGTGTTGCTTTCATATAATTGACTCCTAGGGCTATTCCTGCTACAGAAGTGTAGCACTATTATTCTATTTTAACTGCTATGGTTCTGCCCTATGGAATCCTGGGGTTTGTAGTTTGGTGAGGACTGAAGCTCCTTGAGAATTCTAAAGGTCCCTCCCTAAATTACCAATCTATACACATTTGGGATCTGCTGGTAGATTTCCAAGTGTTTTCTAATAGTTCAAAAAGGCTTTCTAAACTTATGTTAATTTAATAGTAAGTTAACATTTAAAAATCTTTTTTAAAAATCTCTTGCAGGGGTAATATACTGTTAATTTAGTCTCCAGTGTTTTCACTTGCCACATATGAGTAATAATTGTTTGCCTTTAACCAGGTCTTTCTGCAACTCTGAAAAATTTGTAGTGTTTTGAATCCCTGAAACTCATATGTGGATTTGTACACATAGTATGTATCTCTTACAGGCTACAGTGAACAATTTACTCCATTCTCTCCACTATCATCTCATTTGTAACTAGTTCTGATGTGTGAAGTTTTATTTTCTAGCAAAAACTAATACAGATTCCCACAGGGCTGAAGTCTTCCCACATTTGCTTCAAACTGTTTACTAAAGTCTTCTTTTGGTGCAAAATTTGTCTGATTTTTGAGGTTTGTGACAATGCTTAGCACCCGACGGATTTTTATGGATCTTCAAATTGGTGTGAAAAAATTGGAATTAAAAGCATCACAGGTTCTGGATTGCATAGTAATAAACAATTCAGGCTGTCCAAAGTGTGCTGCTGCTGTTCTTTAATGGATTATCGTGTTGCAATTATGATTTTATTGTAGGAAAAGTCACACTTCAGCAGTCTTTTCTCTCTGCAGCCTGGAAGATAGCTCTCAAACAGGAGGGGAAGGTTTGAACAGCACATGTTTCCCTGATGGCAAATCATTTTCTCATGTTGAACTCTACATTGTGGGCCAAGGACTCCATAAAGACTGAGTGGAGATGGTAGGATTCAGAGATGGATTCCACAATCAAGAACTGAGAATCTTTATATACTGTATAGTCCTTTGTAATCATGCCAAAGAATGGATATTTTCAGCAGAATTAGTCCATCCAATTTTAGACTGAATTCTGATAATTGGAAAGTTCTGAAAAGCATCTTGGCCAATTATTCACTCAAAAAATTAAGATTGTGTTTGCACCCAAAGAGCAATGTTTGTAATTCAGAATGTGGGGAGCATATGAACTACAAAAGAGTGTCTTCAGAGTGAATTGTTGGGATATTCTGAAATGGTCCAGATGATTTAAGCAAAGGAGGGAAAGACAAGTAGAACAAAACTTTCAGGGCAGCTATTCTAAGGTGGTATTATCATCAGTGACAGCACTGTGTAGGTACTGAAGTAGAGCTGTAGCCCATGTGATCCTCCAAGTAGTCTTGATCTAGTATCTAGATCTATGATCTAGAACTTCTGTTGTTCCTTATAATGGTGTCTATGGCTATGGTTATGATGTCACGGAACTGGAACTGCAATCCAACAGTACCTGGAAGGCCCAGCTGTTCTCTATCCTGCATTAAAGTACCTGAAAGCATGTTGTAACTATCCTTTGTTTTTTGTAAAGGCATCCACTGTGAAACTTTTGAAGAACAAAAACAAATAGTACTATTTAAAATTAAGAGCTTAAAGCATGTTTAGATTTGCAGAATTGCTCCTGCTCTTGCATGCATAGAACACAAGTAAATGATGAATTATTCTTCCCAGAGCAGTAATGTAGTGGCCCAAATATAGTCCTCCCTCCACATTCATGGGTTTGACCTTTGCAAACTTGATTATTCGCAAGGTGCCTGCTTGCCTCTCCCCCATCCTCTCTCTCCCAATCCCCTGCATTTTGCTTGGACACATGTGCCTTCCTTCCACAAACCTGGGCAAAAGGCAAGCGAATGGCAGGGAGCAGCCCCATATGTGTGCCTTCTCAGGTCATGTTGCTGCCCCATCCCATTCGCTTGCCCCATCACCCAGGCACCTGGAAGGCAGCATACCTGGGTGAAATGCAAGGGGATGGGGAGGGAAGAAAGTGCATGTGCATGCATGGCTTCCCCCTCCCATTTGCTCACTTATCATTGGGGTGCCTGGAAAGCAGTACACCTGGGGGAAAATGCAAGTGAAGGGAGGGAAGCACATGTGTGCACCTGCCTCTTTCCATTCAGTTGCCTATTGCCCAGGTTCCTGGAAGGCAGTGCACCTGGGCGAAACTCAAGTGAATGGAGAGGAAGCGCAGATGCCCCCCCCTTGATTCACTTGCCTATTGCCTGGGCGCTTAGAAGGCAGCACACCTGGGCAAAATGCAAGTAAATGGGGGGGGAGCCCTGGAAGGGATTGGGAGAGGGAGCACTCACTTGGGTGGGTGGGGGTTATTCACCATTTTTTGACTTTTGTGAGGGTACTGCACCCTGAACCTTCGCAAACGTTCAGGGGCCAGTGTAAATCTTTTTTCCCCCTGCAATAGTACTGACTCCTTTCTTAACTTCAGGAATGACTTCTGTGTTTGCAAATGAAAGTAGGTGAAGCAGAGGTTTGTGGTATATACAGGTGTCATCATACATTGGAGCAGTAAGCCCAGAACAGATCTTTTGCCCAGTGGCAATTAGGGATGTAAATCTTATTTCATTCCTATGTGCAAGAACAAATAATTTAAGGTTGTCTTCCTACTGGCTACTATTTATGCAAATTTTGAAACTATTTTCCATACCTTGGGATATTTTTGTTAAAAAAAAATGGTTGTGGAAGAAGCCCCCCCCCCCCGCCCATGAGGCTTTGTGCATTTTTTGGTGAAAAGCATTTTTGTATAGAAAAAAGCTACAAACTTCCATCTTTGTCTATTGGATACAAATGATAAAAGCTATATGATACCTGAGTATATTATTACTGTTTATGCATCTTATTTGCACAATGCTTTCTGTGGGCTTATTAGCATCTACGACAATGAAAAAAGCCGATGAAAAATAATGTGAATTAATTAAATATAATACTTATTATCATTAATTGATTGATTGATTAATTAAATGTAATAACTATTAGATATGGTTCTCTTTACAAGATTTGATTCTCCCCCAGTGGATACGGTCTTAGCTGCCATGTAAATCCATTGCATGCATTATTTCCATATCCCTCCCTATAAAGTTTCATTCAGATTACAGCAAATGTGTTATTGCACAACAGGGTCTTTTAGAAGCACTAAAAAAAATGTATATTTCACAGGGTGGGTCCAGGGCACAATCAACCAAGCACATTTTTTATTCTGTTCTCCTATACCATATTTAATTATATTAATATTGATTTTATTAAGAACGTTGTATTGCAGATATAATAGCCTTTTCATTAAGATACATGGCTAATATTTATATATGATTTATTTGTGATATATGGCTTATAGCTGGGAACATACTCAGTGGGGATTATGGGTGTTGCAGTCTAACATATTTGGAAGGAGACTGACTTTAAACGCAAGGATAAACTGGAAGGTGTAGGCAAGTTGTAGATTTATTACTTATCTGTTTTCAGAGAATAGTTCTATATGCACATCTATTTCCTCTTTTTGGTATCAATCTGTTTTATATGTCTGTATATTGGTGTCTGGAGCTTTTTAAAAATTGTAATACCATTTTAAAAGTCATTTTACACAGCTCTTTATATCTTTTTGTAAATACCACTTCATTTCACTCCAAGTTTGTATATTTGCGAATCCAAATCACTTTATTTGTCTTCAGATATATTGATTGACTATTTCTCATGCACACTGAGAAACCACGTAATGGAATAAACATTCTTTTTTCTAAGATCCACATTTCTAGACTGCATTTGTATGTGTCTGGTTTTGAACCATGAGATAATCAGAGCAAATCTACCACTGATACATAGGCTGGAATGTACTACCACAGTTACAGATATGTAACCTACAGTTATGCATTTGCAACTGATTCGCGTTCACAGTCCCTACATGTGCACAATTGTGGCACTGTTGCCACAATTGTAAAAGTCTCCCAATCCAACTTTACCAGGCAGCAGCTGCTGCAAGCAACAGAGGTCTCTTCTCCTATCAATCAGGATGCAGCAAACTGGTGTATTCATGCACACCCCTGCCAACCATCTCCAGTGCAAAGAGGAATTGTAACAGTCCTGCTTCTGATTGTCACACCAGAGAACACAGGAGGGAGAATAGCGGAAATGCTATATCCCAATTCAACAGGGGAACAGGCCCTTTTTTTCTCATTTGCAGCAGCTGCTGACCAGTAAAGTAGAATGGGTGGGGGGATCAGGTCAGGAAACCCCATTTAGTTAAGTGTTTTTAACTAAGTAGCTGATCTAGGATCTCAGCCATCATCTGGTCTTCAAAGCTGATCTAATGAGAACCTACCACTACTTAGTTCTCAGGGTAGCCCTCCAGAGAACAGCATGACTTTGGCTTAAAGACCTCTGACAGGGTCTGTTCAGGAGTGTGGACACTATTAAACAGGGAGGGGCATTTCCCCTAAGCCAGTCAATGGGTCCTCCAGCCACCACCTGCCAGTCCCCAGTCTCCACCTCAAGAGATTGTGATATTGACTAAACTAGGGAGCAATTGCCCTGGTGCAATAATCTATGCCCTGTGTTTATATAATCCTACTATCTTTGTTGGTAAGTTTTCTAATTCTCTCTCAATAGGACAGGTGTCTGTTTATGAAATCTGTTTGTGTAATTACAGCAACCATCCTCTGCAATATACCTCATGAGTTCACATGACCAGCAGATGGCTAATTTGGGTAGTTTCTCTTCATTTAATTTTACTGGTAGAAGCTCCAGTTCCAGCTTTACAACATTTTTTGGACCGGGCAACCTAATAACTGAAACCTGGCACATCAGTTTGTTTTGAAGTCTCTACAAGGCAGTCTACAGAACAGTGATCCAATGTATCCTCACAAAGAGTGGGGGAGAAATTTGCTCAGTTTGAATTTTTATGTGAATTCAGAACTCCTGAAGCAATACGTGAACTGAAAGACATGCACCAATATTCACACCTTTTAAACTTTTGTGGCTTAGTTTTCCTTTTAAAAATGTACACACTGACAAGGGTATACACAAAAGTGTGCACAATAGGGAAAGTTATACACCAAAATGTATTACAACAAGGAAAACAGACTGGAAATATGCATATATTAAAAAATGTGAGCACAAAAAATGCTTGCAAATTTTCACATGGACTTTTAAGAACACATAAACATGTGTTGTTTAAATGGTCAAAACAGATTTAATATTTGGGGGGGAAGGGGAACTGACCAGATCCAAAACAGATAGTTTTGCTTACCTCTAATTCTTCCAGAGGCATGGTTCATCTTTAGAATTTCAGTCTCCTCACCAGGATAATGTGAGCTGCATGAAGTTCATGCTAGAGATGCAAGTTTTTGCTAATTTCGTTCTTGAAGAATGCAGTGAATAATTTTAGAAACTTTGTGCTGCAAGAAAGCCTTCAAAAATGCAGTTGTTGCAAACTATTTTCAGTTCAGAATTAATTGTGCACAAAAGTCACCTATATTTTTCACACAGAAAATAGTTGCTTCTGCATTTCTGTTCAGAGATACCATTTTATATACATAAATGCTGTTTCCCACATAAAAGTGCTGTTTTCTTTGCAAAAAAGTATGAATTTTGTACAGACGAATTCTTAAACTGCAAAGATTGTGATCAGTCTGGGGTTCTACTTGTCAGGGTTTCTTGGCACTCAGAAGAAAAAAAATTCTTACAATTTTTTGAATATTGTCAAATATTCTTTCCATCCCCAGCTAAAACAAGCCAGGTCACTCCCCATCATCCTAGTTTTTTTCTTTTCCAAATGATACTCAGGTTTTTGTGGGTCCTGGAAACCAGTCCTCATTGCTGGGGCAGGGATTGCCTCCTTCAGTTTTTTAAAGTTCAGACTAAGGCCATTTCCTCACTAGATTGTTATAGTGCTATTCCACTTTAATATCCCATGGAATCCTGGGGTTTGCAGTTTAGGGAGAGGCATTTAGAATTCTCAGCCAGAGAGCTCTTTGGCCTCAGTAACCTATAAACCCCAGAATTCCACAGGATGTTGAAAGTGGAATAATAGCACTATAACAGTCTAGTGCAGAAATGGTCAAAACTCAAAGTGGATTTATTACTCCACTGGAGAAACCCTATCCTGGGGTCTCCAATTTTGATATTAAAATATGATTCTGTGTGCCAGAGAGGTCCCCTGAAGGGACACATAGGCAGCAATGGTCAAAAGACTGAAAACCAGGTCAGGCCAGTAAAATCCCCAGTCACATAGCCCTAAAAGACCTCAAGATGTGTAAACTCACAATAAACAAAGGGTACACAGCCCCAGGAAGCCTACTTGAGGGGATTAGCATGTCTGCCCCAAGTTGAGCAAATATTCCATCAGGCGAGGTCCATTAACATGAAGTCACACCACAAACAAACACAGCCGAAGATCCTGAAACTTTGGCAACACCTTGCAATCCCATCACACAAAGGAAATTACCAGTGTGGAGCTTCATGCCCACTGCAACACCTATTGTTCTCCCCGGGAAAAGATTAGTCCTCCAGCTACTTTTTCTCCTACAAATAGTCCCTATTTTTGAGTGGTTCTTTGGACAGACTGTTTGTCTGTCCATTGAGGGATCCCCTCAGCCCTCTCCATGCTGATCTCCACTTCTCCGCTGTTTTTCCTGGATCAAGGACTTCAGGACAAAGGTGCAGTATCACCCCAGTTACACCCCTACAATTCACCTATACAGTTTCCTCTCTTTTGCTTCTTAATAGGTCTTCAGTGAGTGTGTGAGTGAGTGCGTTGGTGTGTGAGGCTTTCATTCAATAAAATCATTTATTGGACATTTTTGTTTGGTTTTTGGCTTGGCCTGACCCCATAAAAACTGGGTAAAAAGACCACGCTAGGTTACCCTGCCTCTTGCATTGCTATTGCTTGTGCTCTGGCTAGTTTCCATTCCCCATCACGTGGAGCACATTGAGGTGTCCCCCAAGGGACCCCAGAAATCAGGGTAACAGATTCACTACTCCACTGGCATGGATCCACCAGAGGCCAGTGATGATCACTCCCACTAGTGGTAAATTTGAGTGGTAAGTGTTGATAGAAAGGAAGTTAAAACATTTTGGTGGAGTGTAATTTGTTCTAAAAAAAAGAATCAGAGGTCCTGGAGACATCCTTTTTTACAATGAAAAAAGTTGCAGCGGGAAGCTTAGTGTGAGTGCTATATGTTGCCTGTACCTGACCTGAATAGAAGAGGAAAACACTCCACTTAAGGACACTGTTTCAAAACTTTCCCTATACCTGCTGAAAATGAGTGCCCCTATTTTTAACAAGAGCTATCCTTACAATCTTAAAAACAAGCATAAAAAAATCACAATGCAAAGAAATGAAGCTGGAGAAAATGGTGGAAGAATATGGGGATATTTCACAAAGCCATGCTTAGGTTTAGTTATACTGTGGTAAGAGGACTATGGGACATCTCATAGGCCCTTTTCGCACGGGCCTTTGCTCGCGCGACAGCCCCGTGAGCCTCGCGGGAGTGGGAGCGTCGCTCCGCACAACGCACTCCCACTTCCGCCCGGCTCACGGGGCTGAAGCGGTGCGAGCGCGGGTTTTTTGATTTTCGCGTCCAAGCGAAAATCACCCCGCGCTCGCGCAACGCTCCCGGCACCCACCCGCACTTACCTTTCGTGCGGAGCCTCCAGGAGCCGGCCGGGTTGCGCTTCCTTCCCTCCGCCCCTGCGGAAGGAAGGAGCGGGGTGGGGAGGTAGCGCGACGGACGCAACGCCTGCGCGGGGGGGACGTGATGCCGCCCGCTTCGCGCACGCGGGGGAGGAATCCGGCGCGCGCGGGGGAGGAATCCGGCGCGTGGGGGGGAAGGAATCCGGCGCGAGGTCTCCCGCTTCGCACGGGGGAGGGCGGCTTGCGCGGCAAGC
This sequence comes from Ctenosaura bakeri, assembly GCA_948474755.1. Lineage (NCBI taxonomy): Eukaryota > Metazoa > Chordata > Lepidosauria > Squamata > Iguanidae > Ctenosaura > Ctenosaura bakeri. The sequence goes on along the minus strand of CAOLHI010000322.1, from coordinate 282,885 downwards.
CTCCTTCGGTGCCGCTTCCCCGCTGGTTCCTTCGCCTGCGGAAGGAAGGAGGGGGAAGCGGCAGCCTCCCGGATGAGCCTTCTTGCGCTTGCCGGCCTCCCCCGCTTGCGCTAGAAGCCTCAGTGCGGAAAGGGCCCTAGTCCTCTTACCACAGTATAACTAAACCTAAGCATGACTTTGTGAAATATCCCCATATTCTTCCACCATTTTCTCCAGCTCCATTTCTTTGCATTGTGGGGGTGAATTCCATTTACAAGAGGCTACAAGAGAGATTGGTCAAGGACATGAGCAAGCAGAAGAACTGAGAGTGGTGGAATGGAACCAGTCAAATTCACAGGCAAGGTATGTGTTTGGATATTTAAGAGCAGCAGATCCAAAAGCAAACAGGAAGCCTGTACAGAAATTTAGAGAGGATCATCACAACATCTCAGCAACAGCTAGAGATGTTGTGATGATGACACAGTTAGATTATTTTAGTAGCAAAGAGAGGAAGGGACCAAAGGAGATCAGAGAAAAACTTCAGTAATCGGGCGAGAGATCCCAAAACACACAAATCCATCCACAGACTATCCCAGCCATCATGAGAGTCTGTTTAATAGTTTGTATGCTGTTTTCCTGTTGAATATCAATGGATGCAATCAAGCTGGGAAAAAGCTGATGGGAGGAAAAAACCCCTCTTTTCTGATATAATTTTTCTCCCCAACTTTCCAGCATAGTTGGTTCATTAGCACATTCATTTCCCAAGTCTCAGTACACTGTTGGACATCATTTTCAATGGGGTGGGAACATGCTCATAGATCAGTCTCCCCCTCCTCCCAGTTATAACATCAGCATTTAAAGTCCAAATGGAATAAAATCTGTAAGATTTTGGTTACTGTCTCAGGCATCATTCCTGCAAACTTTTTAAAAAACATCAGAAAAAGCATGTTTATATGAGAAGTGAATTTGTTTAAAGGGTTAACAAATTACCTTCGTTATTTTGAATGGGAGATCCACTTGGCTTCTGCTCCATATAGCACTGGAGTTTTAAAACCAAATTGAATGAAATTAAAGGTTTTAACTTACTTCCTGAGAACATAATGTCTGAAAAAATTCACAAAGGTCTGACAAGGATGGCCCATTTTGCAAACTACGTGGGAAAGGTTACCTTTTAAATGTGCATGTACCTGAAGTCCTGGGACAGAAAGAGTTCAGCAGGTTAATTTCATCCTTGGATTTATAATGGATGTATAATTATGGCATTCTGGCTCCAAATGACATGATATTAGCAGGCATCATACCACCCCCTGAGAGTGTTCAGGTCTGCCAAATTTAAGAGAGAATTGGAAAATGGTTCCTTGTTCTGCAGGGCAATTTAAAATAGAGTTAAAACTTGCCAATTTTTTTTTCTTTCATTGACACCTTCCCCTTCTGCCATCTATGGCTAGTTGCTGGTATTTACCTGCTTACATGTAAAGCTAATGTAGTTAAGCGGATGGAGGAATTATGTAAGCCCTGCCCCCAAAGTCCTTATGCACACAGCTAATTGTTAAGACTCTTGCTGGACTGAGCAAACTCATCTGCAAGTATATCTTTAACCAGATTGCTGCCTACTTGCAGAGCTCCTGTGATCAAAAGCTCTGGTGTAAGCCTATGGATATCTACATTGGGCTTGAAACTCTGGGATTTCGAAGAGGAATGGAATCACATTTAAAGACGTAAGACTAAGGCCCTTTTCTCATGGCATCTGCCATGTGAAAGAGGGCCTGGAGCCTCACGCAATTGCGAGGGGCGATCTGCATGACACCCTCACAATGGCACAAGGCTCCAGGGGCCACCAGGCAACGATCATGCACCTTTGCATTTTCAGCTTTAAGCCGGAAATGTTGTGCAATCTTGCATTGCTCCCGGGCCCCGCACGCACTTACCTTGTGTGCGGAGCCTCGGGAGCCGGGCTGGTCGCTCTTCCTGTCTCAGTGCAGCCTGCACTGAGAAAGGAAGAGGGGGGCTCTCACGCAAGCAGGAAGCTCATGCAGAGCTGCCTGGACACAAGGGCCTCTCATAAGAGGCTGCTTGCACGAGCACCGCACCCCAGCACCAAGAAGAGGTAGGATGAGGAAACAGTCTAGGAAAGGCAGTTATGAAGGAACTAGATGAGATCCTGAAATGTAATGATGTATCATCACACTAAAATTAGGATTGTCCATTCTATCATATTTTCAATTTCTGTGTACGGTTGTGAAAGCTGGACAGTGAAGAAAGCTGATAGGAAGAAAAGCAATTCATTTTAAATGTGGTGTTGGAGAAGAACTCTACAGATTCTGTGGAGTGCTAAAAAGACAAATGAGTGGGTCTGAAAGCAAATCAAGCCTGAGTTTTTCCTAGAAGCCAAGATGACTGAACTGAGACAGTTGTACTTTGGCCATATGATGAGAAGACATGATTTACTAGAAACGCCAATAATGCTTGGTAAGGTTGAAGGCAATAGGAAAAAAGAATGACCATACTGCAGATGGGTAGATTCAGTCAAAGAAACCAAGGCCTTGAATCTGCAAGATCTGAGCAGGGCTGGTGATGATCTCTATTTCATAAGCCCACCATAAGTCGAAGCTGACTTGACAGCAGATAACAAAAACAGTGGAGAGAAGCAAAACAAATACAAATAAGTGGAGAGAGGAATGAAATTAACTTAACTATACTAATTTGATTCAATAAATTTTAATTTGTGTTTACAAAATCCAAACTAAAATACTAATGGGACTGTTTCATATATTTTTTTCTTTGCAGATTAAATGAGTGTACTTCCCTAAAAAATCACCACTTGCCAAAGATAACCTCCAAAAAATTAATACCAATCAATGGTATTGTATACCTGTATTGCAAAAATGCAGGATTTTTTTTAACCTGTCTTTTCTGAAATATGTTTTTCAATGCACTTAGTTCTGAATTCACCATTGCTCCTAGCATGATCTCAGACAAAGGGCAGATTGGCAGATCACTTGACAAGGCTAACTGGCTTAGTTTTATGCACAGGCAGTACCTCATCAGGGTGCTTAAAGTACGGTGATGTTGCTCCTACTCCTGTTATCACATTTCACTATCTTGCAAGAAAGGTCAAGTGGTGTCAGTTTTCCAGCCAGGAGTTAGTTTCAACACAGCCTCAAAGCCTGGGCTTCATGCAGCTTTTAATCTGAACAATACCTATGCTCTCACTAAGATGATATGGTTAAATTAAAAGAAAAAGAAAGAAACCTAGGACAAAATGCGATGTTTGTGCTTAGACTCCAAATCAGCACAAAGCTCCTTGTCTTCCGTTTGCTCACTCACCTCATCTGTAGTAAAATATAAAAAAGGGAGGGAGGCAGGAAAAATGGTTATTGATAGTTGCCAAGATTCTGCATCAGAGGCTACAATGTGTAACTTTACAATGACGGAGCCACATCAGTCCCATGATATGCAACCATGCTACTGACCTGCAATGATGCACAATAGGGACCATGCAAGATTTTATGTTGTGCAATGACAGCCCCATTGTGCATCAGGACACATTGCTCATCAGAACCATTGCTCTACAGACACACTGCTGGCTCTGACTGCGTGTTTCTCTCAGTGCAGTAGCTATGTTTGCCCTCCCCTCCTGAGAATACAAATGGTATGTAATGGAGTAATTCAGCTTTGTGTGTGTATGTGCCTTCAGCTCGCATGGCAACTTATGGCGACCCCATGAATTTCATAGGCAAGGAATACTCAGAAGCAGTTTTGCCAGCTCCTTCTTCTGAAATATAACCTACAGCACCTGATATTCATTGACAGTCTCCCATCCAAGTACTAACCAAGGCTGGCCCTGCTTACCTTCCAAGATCAGATAAGATCTGATACCTTTAAGCCCAGCTTTACAAGAAGGTAAATCTCTCAATTTATGATGACATAACTTTCCAATAGGATGCCAGACATAATAAATAAATTGAACCAAAGCAACCAAATGCTTAGAGGGCAAGGATCCAGTACCTATAACAATTGCAGCTGGTGACTCCAGTGTTAATAGGATAGTATATCCACTTTGGGTTTTAGTCCAGACTCTAAAAGAGCTATATGAAGTGTTGACTTCTATCTTTCAAACAGAATCAGCATATGATAGCTCTTAATTTCTTTTTATACTGCATGTAAGAATATTTGGTGTAACTTTCCTTTTGCGGTAGGGGAGTGGGAGCAACTTACAGAAATGAGTACCCAGCTTGTTGGGGACATGTATAGAAATGTTTCGAAATACATGCTATTTGTAAGTTGTTCACCACTTCGATCCATATGGAGAGGCAGGATACAAATAAATAATAGAAAGAAAGAAAGACTTTCACTTTTTTTTAAAAAAAAAAAAAAGAGAAGAAGGGTTTAAGAAAGCCCTCCTCCTTCTGGTCTTCCACTATAGACTGTAGCCTCTACAGTGCATTTTGAAAGAAGACTGGGAGGATCACTGGTTGCCAGGGAGCATCAAATGTGATTTGCCCCTCAGAGATACAGCTTACTCACATATCTGTAATATACTGACCTCCTGAAATACCTTCCTTTGTACAATATTTACCAGGACGGGAGTCGTGTCTTCCTTTGCAAGTGGACATCTTAAACTGAGAGCTGGCTATGCCGTCAGCAACAGGTGGGGAGGGATTGTTCAGATCTATTTATATCCATCTCCTTCTCAAATAGCGACTGAGTTCAGAGGTAAATCATGGGCAGAACTGAGCTGGTAATTCCTTTTCTGGTAGCATTTCCCTGATATGGCTGAATGAGCATCTTTGACTTGACAGAGAATAGCAGTAAAATTAATATTTTGGCTAGGTTTTCTTTCATGTTTTATTTACATTTCTGAACTAAAAGTAAGATCCAAGTATGCTGAAATCTGTCATGAGTGGGGAAGTAATGAGAATCCACAGGGCTGGTTAATGTTGTTTTTTTAAAGGAAGTTTTGAATCTTTATAAAATGCTTGCTGCTTTTAATATGCTTGCAAGTGAATCTCTAATATTTTGCTAGCATGTGTAAGCTATGGAAACTGTAAGACAGAAAATGTGATCCCATGTCTGTCACTCTCAGACTATCAGACAAAGGATTCTAATGCCTGGAGTATGATCAAAATCTCTCAAAACCTGAAATGAAGCAAAATCATCATAATCACCATGATGACCATCATAGGAACAGAATCCCTGCTTCCTGCCCATAAAGATGAATGCAGGTATTCCCTCATAAACATTCCTTGGGTATCCCTAGTTAATGTTAACTCAAAGAAATACCTGAAGTTAAAATTCAGCCCAAGCCATGTACTCCAGTGATACTAAAGGGGTGCTACGTGGACCAGTGCTGGTCTCCAAACATTCTGCAGCTTATTCCTGGAAACCTTCCTGGAAAGAAAGATACAATTATAGCCAATGGGCACAAAACATCACCAGTCCCCAGCACATTGGGGGGGGGATTTCCCATCCCACACATCAGATCTTCTAATATATAAAAGTCAAAGGCCCTTTTCGCACAGCATTTTCCATGAGAAAGAGGGCCTGGAGTGTTGCACAATTGCAAGGAGCAATCTGCACGACGCACTCACAATCGCGTGACGCTCCAGGGGCTGGCAGGGGCCGATCACGCACCTTTTCATTTTTGGCTCGAAGCTGAAAATGGTGCACAATTGCACATTGCTCCCAGGCCCCGTGCGCACTTACCTGGTGTGCGGAGCCTCTGGAGCCGGGCCGGTCGCGCTTCCTGCCCCAGTTCCCAGGCTGTACTGTGGAAGGAAGAGGCAGGCTCTTGCACAAGCAGGCAGCTCGTGCAGAGCTGAAGCAGCAGGGAAGGGAGAACTTCTCGGTAGAGGCTGCTTATGTGATCCCTGCACCCCAGCACTGGGACAAGGTAAGGTGCGGAAAGGACCAAAGTTGTTTGTCTGTGTCAGGCGAAGACTTCATATGATTGGCTGCCTAAGAAGATTCTATGGAATCCTGGAGTTTGCAGTTTAGGGAGGGGCCTTTAGTATTCTCAACCATTGCTTCTAGCATGATCTCAGACAAAGAGCAGCTCTTAGGTGTCTGTCAACTGTGTCTTGAATAGACCAGTTGCTATGGAGACAAGGCCTAGCAGCAAGGAGGAGGACAGTGTATTCCCTCAAGAACCCAAACTGTGTATGTTAATAACTCTGAATACAGATTGGATTGGGGAATACAGGGAAAAGTTACATGTACTGGACAAGACAATTTGGGGAATTAGAGATACAGGATCTCAAATCTTTCTAACAAGTATTACCTGGGAGAAAATAAAATCCTGGGCAACACTGGGTATATATGCTAGTAGTTTAATAAGTACTGATGTAGGACCCCATTCATATGGCATAGTTACAGCATTATGATTCAACTTTTAACTGCCATGGCTGCATCCAATGGAATCCTGGGGTTTGTAGTCTGGTGAGGCTCTAGGGCTCTCTGACAGAGAATTCTAAACATTCTTCCTTACATTCTTGCTGCCACAACAGTTAAAGTGAAATCATAGTGTGATAACTGTGGCCTTTTCCGCACGACACTCTTATAGCGCGATTATTCCACTTTCAACCTCCTAGGGAATCCTGGGGTTTGCAGCTTCGAGAGGGGCCGGCAAACCCCAGGATTCCCTAGGAGGTTGAAAGTGGAATAATCACGCTATAAGAGTGTCGTGCAGAAAAGGTATGTGTTGTATGAAATGGCCCTTTTTTAATGCTTTCATCGCCTTTTAATGCTCTAATCACCTCTATTTCACAGTGCCATTACCAGGTAGTGGTTATATTTTCAACAAAGGTGCTTGGAGCCAAGAGAAGTTTATACAATGTCCATCCCCTAGAGGGAGTTGCCACAAGTTGCAAAGGGAGTATGCTTTTGCATGTATATTTATTGTAACATGTGTGTCTACTTACTGTGGAGATGGAGCCTCAAAACAACAGCTTTGTAGTTTTATTCCCTTTGCCTTGGAAATTACATTTCTTCAGCCTTTTTTCCATTTCAGAAGCACCGCAGTTTGAAAAAAATAGCTGCTCCCCATTAACAAAACAAGGTAGGTCCCCTTGCCATCTTATTTTATGGAAGCATTATTTCTGAAACATTAGAAGGGGGCAAGGCAGACGACAGGGATGTCAGTTTGAAGCTCTATCTCTCTTCTGGTTTTACTTGCCCTCACAAAAAGAAATGCTCCGTTCTCTTTTCCTGTGTTCAGAAAGAGCAAATGATGTAGTGGCACAAAAATATCAAAACCCCAAAGAAAGCCTAAGGAATTTAGAGCTGGCTATTCCAGGCTTTCCCAGCTTCTCCCTCTGTTAACTGGTCTATGCTCTCTGTACATATAAATCTGGAACTGCTTGCTGAAGTCTTGTGAAGGTCAGACAAGTGGGATGGAATGCTCTGTTTGTCAACAGGGCAAGTCTAGTAGAAGCCAGTGCAACCTGAGCGGTATCAAGACTCTTGCCAACTAGCAAGTGCCCTGACACTGACCATTCTTTTTCTGGTAACACTGGGTTATGTATGATCGCAATTCATACTCTCAGTCTGTCACAACAGAAGCTGGAGATTACAACTACATTAAATGCATGCTTCTGGAAAGTGCAGGAGAAGAGAAACCTGAACCATGAATGCAAAACAAAACAAAAAAAATCAGTTTGGATGTGGTGCTACTTGGAAATGTCGCCATTTTCTGGCCCCATGTTATTCTAGGCCAATTAAAGGCCTCTTTCAAACTAGAAAGGAATCTGGAAGTCAGATCCACATTTTTTTGTGCGGGGGCATCCCACATGCTTCAAACAGCAGGTGGGGATAAAACTGTTATGAAATTGCCCCCTGTACCCAATAGAGGGTATGGGGTCCATTGTGAATTTCCAATAATTTTGCAACAAGATTGGAGGGATCTGGCATCTTGGGGGACCTCCAAATGATTGGGAAACTGCATGTGACCTGTAGGCCACAGTTTCTTGACCGATGACTTAAATAAGTTCCTTGGACCAATCACAACATCTGAGCCAAACTTACCTTACAGGGTTTTGTGGGGGTAAAGTAGTGTTGCATGACAGATGATGATGATGATGATGATGATGATGATGATGATGATGATGATGATGGCGACGACATCATTTTATCATGGTGGTATCATCTAGGGTTTTGCCATCAGGTTTTTGGTGTTTGTTTGTTGTTGATGATGGCCCCCAAAAATACACATGTATGAAAATAGCACTGAAACACCATTCTGTCCTCTAATTCACAGGGAGGAATGCAGAATAAAGTGAAAGGAAACAGCAGGAACCACACACACACAAACAAAGAGGTGTCCTTCAGGGGTGGAGATGAAATAGTTAAATTTTAACTAGAAAATATTCTGGTATTTTAATTTTATTTGTCCTATTTGATTTTTTTTTCCACATTAAATGTGTTAATCAGCTCATCTGTGCTAGAATGATTGTAGCCTCACCCAAATACTGGATCATAATGGACACATTTAAGGTAATGAACAATACTCCTACTTTTTGTGTATCAGCTCCATTTCACCCCAGTGACTGCAATCTCCCATCCAGACAATAATTTGCCAGTTCAGGCAAAACTCTATGGGCTTAATGAAATGGCGTGCAGCCCACAACCAGGTTTGCCCCATCATTGAGCAGAGTGAGGCAATTGTTTCAGGCAGCAGGATGACTGGAGAAATGTGCTGCTCAATGTAATGCACAACAAGAGGCTCTTTCTGCGGCTGCCTCAACTCACCCCTTTACCAACCTACCCGGTCTCACACTGTTGTGGTGTCTGCCCACCACTTATCTCTTTCCCACACTTCTGTCTGCTGCTGAACCAATTCCTTCTTGCCTCCAAGGCCCTTCCATCATCCCTTTGTTACTATAGTTCAGGCCTACCCGGTGATGGCACTAGATATTGCTTTTTGATATCAAAATCATTCGGCCTTCCTCTGCCACCCCACTTCACGTGTTTGCGAGGCCTCCAGACAAGCACATACACAGGCGCGGCCGGTAATTGTTGGACATTCCATTCTCCACCTAGGCAGGCAGAACAGAGCCACTCTGTTGCTTCAGGGACCTCCCTGCAAACAAGCGCGATTCTAAACAAAGGCGCCCAGCCTCGGGCCGATAGTCTTACAAAGCCAAGCTAAGCACCTTGCATTTGCATACTGGCTATACTATTGTTACATCTGCGCTAAGCCCATCATGTTAAACTTGACCTTTACCAAAGCTTTTGTCCCGCTCCAAACTCACATTGTTCTCATCGAGTATGGCATGGCCTGTAGGCACAATTCACCCTATAAAAACTCCCCAATTCCGAGACCACCTCGGATCGCTCTGGACTTCCACTCTGCCTTGCTGCCATTTTGTCTGACGAGCTCCCCTCGGCGAACCGCACTGAGGTTTCTTCCCCACCATCTTCCAGCTTCTTCAGGACTACGAGAGAAGGTGTCATATCACCCATTTCCCCTGAAACTCCCATTTCTGATTCCTTAAGTTAGCTGTGTGTATTTGTGGTGTCTTTCCTGTTTGTTTGTCCTTTAATAAAGATATCATTTTTTGCTATTTAAACCCTGTCTGACTGCTCAACTGATCTGACCCCGTAGACATTGGGTTACAAGATCCCTGCTAAGTTACCCTGCCTCTCGCTAGCTTAAGAGAGTGCTCCAGTTAATTTCCCGGGACCCCCAGAGAAAAGGGTAACACCTTGCCATCTCCTGCTCATCTGTACAGCAGTGGTAGCAGCTGCCCTCCTTTTTCCTTCATCTCCCACCTCATGTGTCAGCAACTGCTCCTTCTTGCTGTTTGCATATACCTGACAGGACCAGACCAACCATTTTTAAAAGAACAGGAAAGCAGTGGGCAGATAACTGAAAAAATGGAGCAGCAGCAGCACCTCTGCTCTCACATTAAGCAGTAGGAGAGCTTGGACTACTGCTATCAGTGGCAGTTAATGTCAATCAAAATGTCTTTAAGGTACCACAAGACTCTTCTGCAGTTTTTTCTGCAATAGATGAACATAGCTGCTTCTTTGTAAGACCTAAATCCCACCTAAACCCCTACCCACCCAATAGCTTCTGCTTTGCTTCCCGGGTGGGGTCATACTGAAATAAAGAGTGAGATGGAATTCTAGTCAATATAAATATTTAGAACACTTGTGCACATGTACTTTGGTCTAAAACCATTTGACTTAGGCTCTGTCCATGCCTACCTTTTCCCCAAGTTGTCTGGTGGAGTTCTCGGCAGCAGCTCTGCTAGGAAGGGAGTGCGACAGAAGCACTCCCCTCTGCACTGGCTGGTTGCCTGAGGAAGGGAGCACAATCACCACACCTCTTCCTTCCACAGTAGAACTGGGCAGGAAACACAGCCATTGCGCTTCTGCGGCTTCTGCAGGACAGGTAAATCCAGGATAGTGGCACGATCACATGTCATTGACAGAGAAAACCCATCAATGATTCCATTTGTGATCGTGCTGCCTGGGGATAGGAGAAGAACGGGACCACAATGACATCATGCAGAAAGGTCATCATGGTCTGTCCTTCTCCCGTCCCCATTGTAGGATGGGAGGCTGCTGCAGAAAGGGCCTTAGTGAGTGGATCATATTTTTGAGCAAAGGGTTCAAAAGTTTGTACCATATATCTAAGAGAACGAAATCTGGTGTGAGTCCTTCCAAAAGGACTTCCTTTCTTTATTATTTGAAACCACTTTTGGAAATTAAACATCACACCTTACCTCAAAAATCCTTTATCTATCTATCTATCCATCCACTCATCCATCCATCTCTCTTGCTTTTCCTCATTAACTCCTTTCTACTTGGGACCACCCAGTTTAGCTCTCAAGAAGCCTAGGCAAAGTAAATGAGACTTACATTTTTCTGAATACCCAGCAAAGATTACAATGTCCGTTGCATCACTCCACAGCATCTTGAATATTTATTCATTCCTACACCTTGCTTCTTTTTTCTTTCTTTCCGCTGTATTCTGGTACCTCCTCTCTTCGCAGACAGACTAGGGCCATTTCTGGTCCAGATTGTTATAGTGCTATTATCCCACTTTCAACATTCTATGGAATCCTGGGGTTTGTAGTTTAGGGAGGGGCCGGCCAGCTGAGAACAGCAAGTGTGTTAGGCAGTGGGCTTGAGGAGGAAGGATCCTTCCTTCTACAGCTTTTGAAGCTTCAGTAATGGGCAGTAAGAGGGATTCCATTCTCTACTTCTGAAAAAATCCTCCAGCTTTGGAAATGGGAATTAAGAAGGAACCTATTCCTCACTTTCAAAGCTGCAGACTCTTTATGCCCATTGGCACAAAAGCCTCCAGCTTCAGGAAGCGGGGGCAAGGATCCTATTCCTCCCTTCTGAAGCTGTAGGTGGCAAAATCGCAAATGTGGTGGACCAACTCTGCTTAAATTGTTAAAACTGACTTTATTCAGCTCTGTCCAGAAATTCTGGAATATAGGTTAGGGTTTAAAGTTGGCTCCCAGACTAGAGATTTGACTTGAAAGTATCTTCAAAGACTTGAGACTTGACTTGAGACTTGGAGTAAAAGACTTAAATACATCACTGCAACTCACTACTTCTGCCTGGAATTGTTCCCCATGCATACACCTACATTTGACTTTTGAGAAACATAGTGGGCAAAATCAGATCCTAAGTTCACAGAAAGTCTCCTTCCATTCACAAAATGGACCTCCAACCTGATAAGAGCTCTCACTGGTGGAAAGGGAACCGGCAATTTTTCACAAATTCCCTCTTCACTCTGCAGCCTCTTGAGCTGTTTTTCATCTTGGCCCCTCAACAAACCAGAGTAGATTTTCAGATGACAAAATGGGGTGCAGGAGAAAGGGAGACTCTGCAAAAATTAAAAAATGTATCACCACTGCCAGCACTCCATCAGTAAAGTTCTACTTATAGGAAGTATGCAAATTCCTCACAATATATAGATAACCCATAAGAATCCTTGTTTGTGTGCACAGGGAGTAAACAGCTTTTAACTTACTTGTACTTGCTGACATATGGGCCCTTTTCCTACTCCACACTTGATCCTCAAAACAACCCTGTGAAGAAGGTTAATTGGTTTTCATGCCATTACTTAGCCCCTGAATGGATGTGTTTATCATAACAAAGAGAAAGCAGGATATATACCTCCAGGTAATACTGCAGCAAGCCTCTTCCTGCCCCCTTGTTGTTGCGTGCCTTCAAGTTATTTCTGATTTATGGCGACTTATGAGGTTTTTTGGCAAGATTTCTTTAGAGGAGTTTGCCATTGCCTTCCTCTGAGGCTGCAACCTGCCCATGGTCACCCAGTGGATTTCCATCTGCTGAGTGGGGATTTTAACCCTGGTCTCCAGATTCCCAGGCCATTTCCGTACTAGACCGTTATAGTGCTATTATTCCACTTTCAACATCCAGTGGAATTCTGGGATTTATAGTTTACTGAGGCCAAAGAGCTCTCTGGCTGACAATTCTAAATGCCTCTCCCTAAACTGCAAACCCTAGGATGCTATAGGAAGTTGAAAGTGGAATAATAACACTATAACAGTCTAGTGCAGAAATGGCCTTATTCCAACACCTAAACCACCTAACCCCTGTTACCCTGTTATCTGGGGATCCCGGAAGGGGCGCCCAAATAACCAAAACACAATAACACAAAGTTGGGGAAATTAGTTGGAGCACTCACTAAAGCTAGCGAGAGGCAGGGTAACTTAGCAGGGATCTTGCCACCTAGCGTCTACGGGGTCAGGTTAGTCAAGCAGTCAGACAGTTTTAAAATAGCAACAATTATGTTTTATTGAAAGACAAATAAACCGAAAAGACACCACAATCACACAGTTAACTAGAGAGTTGGAAATAGGGGTTTTCGAGGGAAATGGGTGATACAACACCTTTCTCGTAGTCCTGAAGAAGTTGAAGATTGAGTTTGTGGGGTGCAGGAAGAAAGCTCAGCGCGGTTCGCTGAGGGGAGCTCGCCAGACAAAGTGGCAGCAAGGTGGAATGGAAGCCCAGAGTGATCCAAGGGGTGCTGACAGTTTGAACGATCCGGGGTGGTCTCAGAATCGGGGGTTTATATCAGGTGAATTGTGACTGCAGGTCATGCCTTACTCGGTGAGAACAATGCAAGTTTGGAGCGGGACAAAGCTTTGGAAAAGGTCAAGTTTAACATGATCGGCTTAGCGCTGAATCAACAATAGTGTAGCCAGTATGCAAATACACAGTACTTAGTTCGGCTTTGTACGACTATCGGCTCGAGGCCGGGCATCTTTATTTAGAATCGCGTTTAAACAAGAGGTGTTTGCAGGAAGGTCCCTGAAGCAACGGAGTGGCTCTGTTCTGCCTGCCTAGGTGGAGAATGGAATGTCCAACAATTACCAACCGCGCCTGTTTACGTGCTTGTCTGGAGGCCTCACAAACAAGTGGAGCGGGGTGGCAGAGGAAGGCCAAGTGGTTTTGATATCAAAAGAGATATCTAGTGCTATCACCGGGTAGGCCTGGGCTGAAGTAACACCCCTACACACACACATTTATTGTCTGGGGATGGGCTGTTGTATTTCTTGGTGCTTGATCCGACTTTGTAGTAACTCTACAGGAATAAATTGCAGTTAGGGGTACAGTCCATTTGACTGTATAGAAATCTCAGAATATGATGGACACAACAGGTACACCAGTATACAGAAGCCTATGAAGTATATTGAACTCTTTCACAGATCATGCCTCAATCAGGTACACAAAGTTGTGTGGGGATAATGGAAACATTTATGCTTCATTTCAGTCCGTTTGTCTTCAGAGCTTTTGGAATGCATTGACACCAATATAGGGAGATGTGTAAAAATGTGGAACAGACTCAAACATTCCTGTCATTTTATTTGTAGGCCTTTTCCAAACTAGACACAAACAAATTGAAGTTCATAGCTTAATTAAGGCACCCAAACTCACCGTCAGCTCTGCAGAACTAGCAATTAAACCAGTGCCCTTATTTCCAACATCCTTACATGATTATGGCCAAAAATATAAATGTTTTGTCTTTCTGTTACTCATTCATGTTTGTTGTTGAGCTGTGGGATTCAATTTTTCTATTAACCAGTAATGAAGACTTTCAGCTGAGTATATATCCCAAATTCAACCAGCCTCTCTTCCTTCTTCTTAGAATGAGGCTGTTGTCTGGGGTCTCAGAGTATATGCAGACCAGTAGCAAGACTTTGGAAGGTGGCACGGTTGCTCCTATGATTATGTAGAGTGAAGTAATTGCCTCGGACAGTCTGTGTCAGAGGGCAGCAGGGACCGCTTCCCCTCCTCCAAGAGTTCTTCCTGAACCCTCAACTAGTTCCTTCATTTTGCATTCTGTACAGCGTGTTTCCCATTAAGGCCTTTTCTGCACTAGCCTGTTTGTAGTTTGCTGAGGTCAAAGAACTCTCTGGCTGAGAATTCTAAATGCCCCTCCCTAAACTGCAAACCCCAGGATTCCACAGGATGTTGAAAGTGGAATAATAACACTATAACAGTCTAGTGCAGAAATGGCCACAGCCTGCTTTAACAGACAGTAGCCCCAAGCCCACCTTAACAGGAATAGATGGAGGTCTGTTTTGCTGGCGATCAGGGCACAAAGAGGATAATTTTCCACTACCCACAACCAGTCAGTAAGGCTGTGACAATCAGAAGCAGGATCCCATCACAATTCTTTGTCATAGCATTTCTTGCTAATAGAAGTAGGAGAGGGGGACATTCTCCTCTTTACATTCTAATTACCAGCAGAACAGACCTCCATCTCTCAGAGCTGTTGCTGTTTGAGCCTGGAAACATTACTTAGCCCATTTCCACACTAGACTGTTACAGTATTGCTATTCCACTTTCAACATCCTGTGGAATTCTGGGATTTGTAGTTTACTGAGGCCAAAGAGCTCTCTGGCTGAGAAATCTAAAGACCTCTTCCTAAACTGCAAACCCCAGGATTCTACAGGATGTTGAAAGTGGAAGAATGCATGCTCTGGTAACTTCACGGCTTGACTTCTGCAATGCGCTCTACATAGGGCTACCCATGTGCTTAGTCCGGAAACTTCAATTAGTTCAGAATATGGCAGCCAGGTTGGTCACCAGTAGACCTAAAACTGACCACATAACACCAATTCTGAAGTCGTTATGTTGGCTGCCTATTAGTTTCCGGGCACAGTACAAGGTGTTGGTTCTTACCTTTAAAGCCCTTCATGGCTTGGGGCCAGCCTACCTGAGGGATCGCCTTCTCCCATATAATCCGCCCCGCACACTGAGGTCCTCTGGGAGGAATTTACTGCAGCCAGTCAGAACTACGTTGGCTGCAGTTACCCAGAGGACCTTCTCTTCTATCGCTCCTAAGTTATGGAACGGCCTGCCGGAGGAGACCCGGCATATTACCAGTCTTGACTGCTTTAAAAAAGCAGTCAAGACTGTCTCTTCCAACAGGCCTTCCCAGACTAGTACTCCACCGCCTCCCACCAACTGTCCTCTTGTTCTTAATAGTTAGTTGATTGTAGTTAATGTGTCTTAGGGGGTTGGTTTTAGATGGGATGGTGGGTGGGGAGGATTGGTTATGTTTTAATGCTTTTAATGTATTTAATGTATTGTTGTAGTACCGCCTCGATCTATGGGGAGAGGTGGAATAATAATAATAATAATAATAATAATAATATTATTATTATTATTATTATTATTATTATTATTATTATTATTATTATTATTATTATTATTATTATTGCACTATAACAGTGTAGTGCAGAAACATGTGCATGATTAAGTAGGCAATGTAGAGTAATGGCCAATGTTTTTATTCTTCCATGAGGAATCATACAACTCTCCACATTTTGGACTGCAACTTTCCAGCAGTTGTCTACACCACCACACAAAATGCGATAAAGCACGGAACTGTAAATGGGCAAAATGTGTATAGAAGAATAGGATGGGAATAAATTGTACACTTTAGTGAATAGCAGAATGACAATAAACTAAGTGTTTAAATTTGAAATATATGCATAAAAATAATTCCACAGTATGCTAAACACAGAAACACAAAGAAATGAATATATAGAGTGGTTATATACAGGATACAAAGGCAAGTTTATATTAGAATCTAGGGTTAAATGCCAGTTGGTTTGTAATGCTTCTTCCTATTGAGATGTATTTGGTTGTAATTTAAAGCTGAAGCCTGGCTTATTTGTTCCCCAATAATTCTTTTTATTTAGTGAAATATAAAATACATTCCAGGAACATCTTCAGCTTATTACTATTATTATTACATCCAGGGCTTGTGAATTATTGCATTTATTGAGTATTTATAAGCCAAAAACTGGATATCTTTCTTCAGTAATTCAACTGGAACTGGATGAAATGTAATGTGTAACATCTATATTAACCTCTTTGGATGATTGTTTCAATGCTTTTGCATTTTAAAGGATTTAATTAAAAAGTTATAATCATGTTGGAGAAGATTTTCAAAACAGCATTATACTTGTCTTGTGTCCAAATTAAATACAATTTCTTGCATTCAGTACTTTATATTTATATATTTAGCATATATTGTGGAATTACATTATACATGTACTCTGATAGTTATAATTTAGAAAATTGTCGTTCAGCCTTTCACAACATACACTTGTGTGTTATTCATTTTCCCTCCTGTTGTTGTTTTTGTTGTTTTTGTTGTTGTTGTTCTTGGGTGCCTTCAAGTCATTTCTGACATATGGTGACTGTAAGGCAAACCTATCACAGGGTTTTCTGGGTCTGAGAGTGTGTGACATACCCAGGTCACTCAATGGGTTTTCATGGAATCGAACCCTGGTCTCCAGGGTTGTAGTCCAATGTTCAAACCACTCAATTTATAGTTGTGTGTTTTGTAACATTTTCTGCAATGGACTGCAACTTCCAGTATTTCTTACCAGTGGTTACCTGGCTAGGACTGCTAGAACAACATCTGGAGGTATGCATGAGTCCCACCACTGATGTGGTGTTGCAAAAATCCCACTTTCAATGTGAATCACAGTAAGGAGACATCACACATTGAGAGGGAGGGAGGCATCTCCACTACTGGAAAGCCACACATTGCTATGTGGCCCTTTCACACTACACTATTATGGCAGTGCCATTCCATTTTAACTGCCATGTTTCCATCCTATGGAATCTTGGGATTTGTAGTTTAGGAAGAGGAATTTAAAATTCTCAGCCAGAGGCCTCTAGTGCCTCCTCAAACAACAAACTCCAAGACACCAAAAGATGCAATCATGGCAGTTAAAGTAGAATCATACTGCTATAAGTGTATAGTGTGAAAGGGCCCACAATGAGGACTCTAATCATGTCAAAAATGGTTTAAAAAAAAAACCCAACTTGCAATTAATATTTTGTTGCTATTGGTCTTCAAGTTGACCCAGAGTCATAGGCCCTTTTTGCACCTTACCTTTTAATGCTGCTGGGTTGGGGTCCTCACAAGAGAAGCCTGGGCAGAAAGGCTCTCGCAAGCCTCCTGCTTCAGCTCCGCAGCTCCTTCTGGCTCGCGCAAGAGCCCTGCCCGTGCCCGCTCCTTCCTTCCACAGTGCAGCCTAGGAGTTGGAGGCTGCATTGAGGAGAGGACATGTGACCGGCCTGGCTCCAGAGGCTCCGCACGGCAGATGAGTGTGGCCCAGGCCTGTGAGCACTGCGCTAGCGCAGGTCATTTTCGGCTAAAAGCCAAAATTAAAAAAATGCCTGTTTGCTGCACGTGAGGGCCCTGAGCATCACGTAAATGGGAGTGCATCATGCAGACCACTCCCTGCATTTACGATGCTCAAGGGGCCCTTTCACTTGCAAACTGCCGTGTGAAAAGGGCCATAGTGGTCCCCTCAAAGTGTTTTCTCAGCAAGTTTTTTTTCAGAGTAAGTTTGTCATTTCCTTCATCTTAAGTTAATGAAGAGGAAGGTCACCTTGTTGGTTTCCAAGGCTGAGCAGGAATTCAAACCCTGATTTCCCAGAGTCCTAGTCTAACATGCAAACCACTATACCATGCTTAACTGTCATGAAGACTTCACCTGATCAAACGTTATTAGAGTCTGGCTTGTTGTTGTTATGCGCCTTCAAGTCATTTCTGACTTATGGCAGCGCAAAGGTGAACCAATCCCAGGGTTTTCTGGAGCTGAGAGTTTTCTGGAGCTTTTCCAGCATGGAGATGGGTGAGGAGTGGGACTGCGATGATGCTTCCACAAGACATCATTGCAGTCTTGTCCTTCTGCCATCAGCAGCCAGCACGATCACAGAGTAAATCATTGATGGATTTTCTGCGTCAATGACCCCCGATCACGTGATGCTACCGCACCTAGCTGCCACAGGGAAGGACCAGAAGTGCAATGGAGGCACTTCCTGCCCCAGCACAGCATGGGAAAGAGCTCAGCTGTGCTGAAGAAGGAAGAGGTATGTCCCTCACACTCCCTTCTGTAGGGAGCCAGTCCAGTGTGGAGGGCAGTGTTCCCGTCGCACTCCCTTCCCATTAAAGGCACTGCTGGGGTTGCGACTGGAGGACAACAAGATAAGGTAAGATGAGGAAATGCCTGAGAGTGTATGATTCTCAGCAGGGAATCAACCTTTAGTCTCCAGCATGGTAGTCCAACACTCAGGCCACTGCACTGTGTTAGCTCTCAGAGAATCAGGTTATGGCCTACAATTTCATTTCCTCATTCACTTTTTACAAACATTTGTCTTCAGGGCTTGTTTCTGTGTTGAAAATCCCCCAAAATATCTTTGTTTGGCTTTGCAAGGCTCAGTCACTCAACTGAAACCTAGAAGGAAAAAGCTCCATTTTGTTTGTTCTGTTGGGAAGCAGAATAATATGTGTATGTTGTTACTGCCTTCTGAAAGGTTAATGGACTTGATGTTTATATGCATGCTTAAGTAGCAAGGGAATGAAAAATTATTTAAAACTACTGATACAAACTGTCCTCTACTGATCTGGATGCAAGAGTTTTTGATCCTGCGTATATTTCCACAAGGAATGATACTATAGGAGAATCTCCCTATAAACAAAAACATAGCTTAGGACCACATTTAGCGTGAAAGCTGCATAATGACGACCCTTAATTTATTATGTCATTGGAAGTGAATGGTTTCCTCCCGCACCCCCACAAAAAAAAACAGAAAAGAAGTAGGAATGAATATTTTAAAATATTCAAAAGATGGTCAGAAAACATGTTTTTCAAGTGTCAAGAAACCCTGATGAGACAAATCCTGGACTGACAAGTAACTGCAGTTAGGGACTTGTTCTGTGCCTGTTTTGTGCACAAATCAGCTTTTTCTGCACAGAAAATAATATTTCTACAACAGAAATATTATTTTTGTTTCATAAGATGCTGTTTTTTGCTCAGAAGATACTATAAGTAAGGACTTATTCTGCAAACAACTTCTGCATAAGAAACTTTTTTTTTCTGGACAAAAAAAGCTGCATAGTAGTATTATTACCTGTGCAGTAAATGCTGTCTCCTGCAAAGAAATGACTGTTTTCTACACACACACACACACACACCCAAAAAACATGAATTTGTTTGGAGAAAAAATCCCAAATTGTGAGTAGTCTTTGAAACCTGCATAGTTTTCAGACTTACTACTTTCAAAGAAACATTAATATTAATGTTAATTCTGAGGAGTTTCAAGGGATCCTGGTGCCATTTTTAGTGCTGTTATTTATTTATTGCTTAAAAAATATCAAATGAACATTTGTCGATGGTGACAAATCAATAAAAAGTTACTCTGGACAAACTAACATATTGCTTGAGTAAGTATTCCAGACTCTAGATTATGCTCTGAACTTTTCAGTCATAACACACACTATGGATTTTGAACCAGTATTAATTTATTGCAATTGTGGAAGCCCCAGAAGTGCAATGATGATGCTTCCTTCCAAAGCACAGCAATGGAAAGTGCCCACTGTGCTGTGGAAGGAAAAGGTGGCACCATTGCGTTCCCTTCCACATGAAGCAAGCAGGTGCAAAGGGAAGCGTTGCTGACGGTGCTCCCTTCCAAACCTGGGATTGCAGCATGACAATGTGGAAGAGCGTTGTCATGTGGAAATGGCCACAGAGAATTAGGCCCTGGAATAACAGAGGAATTAATGACTTGGTATGTGAATCTTACAGCTGCCAGACTTCAAAACCCATTTTGCATGGCATTTCTGAAGCAAAAGGGCCCCTTGAGCGTCACGTAAATGTGAGGAGCAGTCCACATGATGCACTCACATTTGCGTGATGCTCAAGGGCCTGACGCAGACCGCGCAAGCATTTTTTCATTTTTGGCTTGAAGCTGAAAATGCTGTGTGGTCGTGCATGGCCCTGTGCACACTTACCTAGCATGCAGAACCTCAGGAGCTGGGCCAGTCGTGCTTCCTGTCCAGTACAGCCTGGAAAGGTCCCAGGCTGCACTGTAAAGGAAGAGGTAGGGCTCTCACACGAGCACGAAGCTTGTGCAGAGCCAAAGGACCCCGGACGCGAGAGCCTCTCTCCAGAGGCTGCTAGCGTGAGCCCCGTACCCCAGCACCGCGAAAAGGTAAGGTGCGAAGAAACAGCAAGATAGGGCTACCCCTCTCAGATTATTCCTAACTCTTACCAATTCTAACATCTTAGGGACACCAGATTAGTGTTTCTTTGGGAATGCTAGCCTTTTCAGAGGTCATCGTAACCTAATGTCAGAACTTACAGATGAGCTCACTAATACTTGAAGCAGCAATTGAGTGAAACTGCTGGTGTCATATCTCTCTTCTTTTTGCTTAGAAGCGGGCAATTTGTGGTCCAGATATTGTTGGGCAGCAATTTCCATGCACCAGATATTTTCAGACTGAAAATTTCATGCAGCATTGGCTATCCTGGATAGGCTTGATCGGGATTACAATAAAAAGGGGGGCTGATGGGGATTGTAGTAAAAAAAAAACATTTAGAGAGTCACGCATTCTCCAGATGGTGCTAGTTCAAAGAAATTGGTCATCGCTCAGACCTTTCTACTAACCTCACCCCACCCATCCAAAGCTCCTGTCTTCTCATTCCTCTATGCTGGAAACAGGAAGGACTCTGCTATTTGAAAAGGTGCTCTGCTTTGACATGTGCCTAAACAAGGGGGGGGAACAGTTCCACACTAGCAGATCCAATGCATGCCCATGTAATCTACAATCTATTGTGATGGCAGTCTACTATAGTAGAATGTATTGCCCATGATGTAGACCTAAACCCTATTGGTAATCCCGTCTAGGATATACCTATTGAATCTATTGATGAAAGGTAAATCAACATTTATGTAAACTCTGTTGATTCAGTGGGTCCCCTTTACGTAGGCCTACCAGTAGGATTCAGGCCTAGAGGCTCATCTTTAACATCCTTTCTTTGACACACATTTATTAAATAAATAAAATATTTTTATACATACAGGAATTACAACTGTGATACAAATTATTATTATTATTATTATTATTATTATTATTATTATTATTATTACAGTATCATTATTATTACAAACAAATCTAAGTTTTTATGGGTCAAAAGTTTAGGAAATTGAACCTTAGAAAAATATGTGATTTACTTCTACTGCAAAATATATTATATACATTTTCTATAGTGGGTTATTACTACACACAGTTGATCATTTCACATAAAAATAGCAAAATTAAATAACTGCAAGATCTGTATCATTGTCCATCACTTCACTTTTTCTCATCTCTTGAAGTGGCACATTTTATATGGTCCCAGAAAATATCAAGCTTCTTCACTGGAAGTCAGTATCTAGGAGGTCCTGAAAAAGTTTAATCACATGTTGTGGTTGGCTGGAAGCATAGTCCACAAGTTTGGGTCCCATTTGCTTGTGAAGGCTTTTAGCCAGTTTAGAGACCACAGACCTCACATTCCCAATCTTTCCTGGTAATATACCACTGCCAATCATGTTGTTCAGGAAGTACCAGAGAACGGGAAGGACATGACGCTCCACAGCTTGAGGTTTCCGTGGGTAAGCCAAAGCCACAAGAACTGCCATACAAAAACAGAAGATCTTTATAAATTCAAATAAGTGCTTACTTTTGTGATCGTCGTTGGTCTATAGCTGCCTTAACAACTGTATTGCCTTCCAATGTGCTACCAGGTCAGGTTTAAGCATTAGTTGTTACTATATAAATCCCTAAACAAAGTGAGACCCTTAAAATATGTATGAAAGTTAATAAACTTAAATGTGGGGGGAAACTTCATTAAAGGAATCCCATATGAGACAGAAATATAATTTGGGTTTCTACTGCCAGGTTAGCTCCCAGGTTTGGGAAGCAAAAGAAAGAGGACTGTGGGGCAGGATACGAAGTTATCGGTCCAGGCATGGAGACAGAGAGTCTCCTTAACTGTATGTCTCCACCGGAGCTTGGATTTATTGAGTTAGAAGCAATATATTTACCTGTCACAATGGTAGTTTCTTGATAGCAAAGGGATAATGAAGTTACATTTCCAAAGTAACTAACAACTGGGAATTAATCTATTTTATTGATATAGCAAGTAACAGCTAGTTACTTTTTCAGTCTACTTTTAAACAGCATTGGGGGCATGGGGGCATTTTTGGAGACATTTTCACAAGCATTTTCCAAGTCTGATGCTATTTTTTTTATCAGTCTTAAGGTTCATTTCCCCCTACCAAAAAGTAATGGAAAAAGAATTAATAAAGTAATGTGTTGTTTGTTTTCATTAAAAAAAAAACAGAAATAAGCAATCACTTTTTCAATCACTGTAAAAAATAATGGGAATAAATTACTCTAAAAAGTAACTTTCCACATTCTGGTCTTCAGTATTCCTGCCCTCTGTAGGCAAATAGTAAAAATCACTGATGCACTTTTTCCCATTTTCAATAGGATCCCAGATACCTCAGGACCTGCCTCACCTTGTATGTCCCTGCTTGATTATCTTACTTACATCAAGATTGTTTTTAAGACATTCACCACCTTTAATAGCACCTCCTTGCTCCCTTTAGCCATTCCAATGGTCACTAGGGATTCAGCATTTAGTGTTACAGCACCTGCCATATGGAATTCCTTCCCTAATAGCATTGGGCAAACACCCACAATGTTCATTTTTAGATGCTCAAGACCCATTTGTTCAGACATTTTGTTTCTTGAGGTATCAAACATTTATATTGCTTTGCAGATTGTTGTATTTTTCTGCTGTACTCCACTTTGTGCATTTTTAATATTAACCAATATGTAATTTTCAAAATAAAGATATAAAAATAATGAGCATAGTTATGGAACTGAGATTCAAAAGTTGGAGATGAGGACAATCAGGTTCTGGGCAAATAATTACAGAGAATACTGTCTCCCCATGGCCTTTTCTAACTCCACTTCAAAGTAACAAAACTTCTTGAACCAGCTCTGGTTTTTACTGACAACTATATTGCCTTCTATTACAGCCCAAATCTGTTATTTAGCATACAGATTCTAGAACACTTACTAGGACCAGGGACCTAGGATCAAGTGTCAGGAGCCATCTAAAATCTTTCCTTTGGAATAACAGCCTATCAGCACTATTCTGACAGGCATTGTTCTTTCTCTAATACAGGAGAAGAGCATTTACGTAGGACTGCTAAAGTACGAAGTGCCTGAGCAAATGTCAGGTGATATTGACCTTTTCTGCACTTTGTTTTTGCAACGGGGCAGAGCGTTCTCCAGCAAGGACATTTGCACTTGGGGGTGGACTGGGTCTGGACTACTTTCTGTAGTGCCGGACTTCAGCCCGCTCCGGAATGACCAGAAGTGGTCGCTCGCCGTGCTATTGAAAGACCGGTCTTTCAACAGCGCAGCATGGGAAGCCGCCATTTTCGTCCCCGGAGCAGTGTGTAGCGCGGGCACGCACTGCTCCGGATCAGCCTGGATTCTCTGAGGGAGCACGCCAGTCCGGTAAGTAACAGAACAGGGAGTTTTCTTCGCCAAGTGCGAAAAAGCCCATTGTCAGATGAGTGACTTGTCAACAACAGAAATAAGAACTGTAGTGGATCAAAATCATGTCTGCAGAAGCTGGTACATTCAAAAGCTGAAACTGTCAAATTGCTCTCTAATGCAACATGTAAAAGCCTGTCTTTTAGGTGAAGTTATGTATCTTTATGTCATGTTTTAACAAACTTTTCAGGGATTTTAGACAGGCAATGGTATTCTATTGCTAAATCAATGCTGTGATCTTGAGATTTTACTAATATTTTATCTTGTATTAATTCAGCACAAAATTAATTAAATTATTTTGGTCAACTTTACCTGAAATATTGTGTACATTTCTGGGCACCACAGTTCTAGAAGGGTACTACAACCTGGAATATGTTCAGAGAAGAGCTACCAAGATAGTAAAAAGTATGGAAACCAAGCCGTATGAGGAATGGCTTAGGGAGCTGGGTACATTTAGCTTGGTTAAGAGAAGGCTGAGAAGTGGTATGATAGCCATTTTTAAATATCTGAAAGGATATCATGGAGTGAGCTTGTTCCAGACGCTAGGATACAAACTAATGGCTTCAAACTGCAAAACAAAAGATTTTACCTGAATTTCAGGAAAAAATGTTTATAATGGTATGAACTGTTTGCTGGTAGAGTAGACTCCCCCAAAAGGGTTCTCCTTCATTGGAGGTGTTTAAGCATGCCCTGGATGGCCCTCTGTGTAGGCAGGGGGTTAGAGTAGATGGCCCTTGTGGTCCCTTAAGAAAAAATGTTCCTTAGATTCTTATTTTCAATTTTATGAACATTTTGATGTTACTGTAATTTGCTTTGAGTTTAAATAGAGAATGTAAAATAAGAAAATGAAAAGAGGTTGTTTTCCCATAGCTTAGAAATTTGCTTCATTGATGCATCATTGTACTTTATACAGTCAGCCCTCCACATTTGCAGGTTTCACTTTTGTGGATTTGATTATTCATGGATTATTTGCTGTCACCTCTGCTGCCTCCCTATGCCATTTTTATTAGGGACTGCAAGCCTTGTGAGACTGAGGAACTGTGAACGAAACTTGTAGGTCCCTATTAAAATGGTGTGGGGCAACAGTGGAGGTGGCAGTAAGCCCCATCAGCAACTCACTTCTGCCTTGTGAAGGAACCCTGATGCCTCAAAGAAATCCATGGTGGGTTGAAAATGGTGATCATACTTTTTTGTGTGTAAATATGGTTTGGGAGGGCCTAGAGTTATTCACGTTTTTTTCACTTTCACGGGAGTCCTATGCTCTAACTCTAGCAAATGTGGAGGGATGACTGTATATACGTATCTCATTTGAAGAAGCTGAGTACTCTTCTAAGCCTTAAAATGTTACTATTGTTGCATTCCGTCAGAATTTCTGGCCTCTAGCACAATCACACTGAGCAGGTTTAAACAAGCTACTTTCTGCCAGTCTTAGAGAACAGTGTTGACCTACCTTGTAGGGTTATTGTAAGGTTTATTGAAATGAAATGTGGACAAATGCATGGAACATCCAAAACAGTTACTAAATAATAATCTCAGCAGCAACCTACAGGCATTTCTTGCTAAGTTCTATTAAGGATGGCTGATAAATTACAACTGCATTAATAATAGTATGGTTATATGCTTTCTTGTTCCATATTTTACACAAAAGTCATTTTCAAACAAATAGAATGATTAATGAGTTATTTGCTCGGCTGTGAGGACAGCATACTACACCAACATAGCTGTGGCTCTCGGTACTCAAATTAAGCAGAGCAAATGTTTAGCTACTGAGTTCAAAACAGCAAGATCAAAAGCAGTAATAGATTTGCATCCAGTCCATACACATTGGAAAAGGACGTCATCTGCAGCATACATCAGGAACAGAAAACTGAGGCATCACTGAAACTGAATGGACCTTGGGCAAGGAGCATCCAAGAATGACAATTCTTCTGCTATTCTACTACCATTTATTTTTACTGACAGAGCAGAAGATAAATAGGCAGACACTTTTGTTATGAATTTCCTTGGATGAATCTTAGTGAAGGCACATTGTAATGGGCTTTCATTCTTGCAAATAAGGACGTTCAATCCTACATTTTCACAAGATAAATATAACTCCTGGATGTTTTTGGTTTCCAGTGACCTATGCTATGATAAATGGCTTGGTCATTTATTTCATGTATTGAGCTGTCTAAAATGGTCATATCAAATTCCCAGATGCCTCTCTAAAGGGTACACTATGGGCCACACTCCAGTGACCTTTGGGTGGCACCTGATGAGGGAGTTACAAATACAGTTTGAGTTTCTCCATATGGACTGTGCCTCAGGCAGAATGAATGTAACAAGTTTTCGATTCAAAAGTGGAATCAAAATGTCTGGTAAAAAAATTATAGAACATTTGAAAACAGCTAGTCACAGATTAGAAGACTTTAGTGCATTTGAGGTAACAGTACAAGTATTTCACCATCTGATTTCCAGCTCAGTTTGAGGCAGAGCTTGGAAAAGTTACTTTTTTAGTACTTCAGCTTTCAGAACTGAGTAGCAATGCTGGCTGGTACATTCTGGGGCCTCAATCTTATTGTTTCATTCCAATTAGAATAAACCTAATGAAGTAATTGCTGACTTCTAAGTCAACAGATAGGTAAATCCTATTTATACAGTGAGTCTACTTTAGCAAGAACTAACAACAGAATGTAAGTCTGGAAATTTAGCTTCTCTAAGGTTTGATTGGGCGAGGTACATGATCACAATTTTAACTCCCTTTTGCAAGTAGATTGAGGATATTATGGAAATTGGGTTTTTTTTTTTTGTTTTAGTTACTTTTAAAAGGCAAATTTTTTGTCTGCTGTACAAGCACAAAAGTGAGCTGTTTCATATGTAACCATCCAGATAACCTATTTTTGTTTTTGTTTTTGGACGAGAAAGAGCACTGTTACATGCTCCTGCTTCCTCCATTCTACCCCTCATCATCATAGAAAACATCCACATTCATTAAATTACATTTCCCTATTGCATGTAAGCCAGGAAACTGTGGTTTAAAATCCAACTCTAAACCAGATATCAAAGTCTGCTTTATAGTTTATACCAGGTAGATATTCTGTTATGTAGTCAAAAGTATAATTTCCTAGCTGAGATGAAGTGGGAAATTGTAATTTATCAAACACCAAAAATATTACATTAGAGATGTGAAAAATAAAGGAAAAGGAGGTATGTGGTACAAAACCCATTTACTAGATCAAGATTATCACATGAGAACTACAGCTGGTGACAAAACAATAGTTCAGTCAAAAATTTGCAAAATTCAATAATTGAAAGAGAAATGGTTTTGTGAAATGACTCTGTTTTCTTTTGCTGCCTCTTCAGGACTTTTACTTGAGAATAAGTCCCACTGAAAATTCTGTGCAATTCACCTTTTTAGACATGGATAGAAATGCATTGTTAATCCCTGACAAACACCCAGCTCTGCAAGCCTGATTCTGAATAAAGCATCTTTGCGGTTTTGCAGGACATTCTTAGCTGTTTCCCCAAAAGATGGACATATCAAGAAAATTCATTTTGTTGCAGATAAGATAACTTTGGAACGGCTGTTATCATTCCAAGCCAGCCCTACACTGAACTAGTCCAGCATTCAAGCACCGCAACAGGAATTTGGAACACTCTTGTGCCAACAAATCAGAGGGATTCCAGAAAGAAACGTTGGCATATCTGCTATGAAAGATGAGAAGCAGCCTTCACACCCATTTTGAAAATGTGTATATGACAATAGAAGGTGTTATGCTGTGAAGAAAGAAGCCCTTTGCCTCCTGCTGTAATCTGAGCTATTGATTTGTTCATTTGGAAGAAACTCCTAACTGTGTGCAGTCTGTTTGTTACCTGACAGGCGATCTGTGATTTCCTGCAGAGCTTGACCACTGATGAAACGCACCCTGCTGGCATATGTTTGAAGTAGAAAAAGATTATCTGAAAGGAACAGAAACATTTTGTTTGGAAATTATTGCAAACTAAGGAAAGAGGAGGTGGAGGTGGTTAGAGAACCTTATTTGTATTATACATTACATTATTCAAGATACGTTTAAAAAAAAGAATGAGTCAAAAAAGTTTTAGCTTCCTTACTCTTGAAGACAACTCATATAGGCAAATCCAATCTACTTCCTGAGATTGGAAACTTGCAGCTGACTACGTGAACTGAGCACACTTGAAGCACTGTGTTTTGAAGCAATAAGAAGTAGTATGAACATTTTTCCCCCTTTGTGACATTGGATCTGTGATGGCTCCGCTACACATACAAATGACTGTAAGAAATTACAGGCATACTGGTGAGCCTTGCACAGTGCCCTTTGCTTGCATCTCAAATATAGCCATCCATGCATTAGTTGATTTCTTCCCCTTATTTATCTAGCTTCATTTCCTCAGTGCATGTGCATTGACTCATGTCTCCCATCTGCATCTCGCAAATAAATCTATCCACTGAAGAAGTACTGTTCAATAATTGAAGTATTTTTCTGAGGTTTATAAAAATAGCAATTAATGGCTCATAAGAAAACAAGTTTTGCACAGGAGAATTACAGAATGCTATCCTTTTGTTCTCATCAGAGGGATGTGAAAATCTCTCAGCCCATATATATGGGGGCTCTGTGGTTTTTTCATATTTTCTACACATACACACACACACCACCTTTCATCCTACCATAGGTTGCAAAACTGTTTTTAACTTCCTGCATTGAAATTTGCAGGCTTTCCAGTGCATTTTATCTAATGTGCCCTTTCATTTATATCTTTGAGCTGATTTTGGTGGGCATACATGCATGTGCTCACGCGCACACACACGCACACACACAGCATTGTCCAAATCATGTTTTTGCATATTTTTCAAGCGTAATCATTTTAATCAGTTGCATTTTGAAGCATGCACGTAGTTTTGTTCATGCCTTTTTTTCCCCTCCAAAAACACCTCACATGTGCAAATGGGCACATTCTTGAAGTGAGATGTATTTCTTCCTGCAGTGAAACTTGGGAAGTGTAAAAATGCTACCTTCATCAAGACTGTCACATCTAACAAAATTCTTTTCCATCCCTAACTTGTTGCAATAATGTGAAGTACCTAGATAGGTGAGTGATTCTCACCTTCTCCTGGGGGCAATTTTGAGAAGCCAGTAAGAGAAAAGTGACAGCTTGCAGGGCTTGGGAGGGGGTCAACTGGCTGGAGGCGACGACTGAAGAGTGGCACACTGGCTTGGTCAGATTCTCAGTTATAGTAGAATAACACAGATGTCAGCGTTTGTGTGATTCTTACAGATCCAAAGAAACCAACAGGCACTGTGACATTCCACGTAGTTGTGGAAGCAGTGCAACTCAAAATGGAAATGGGCAGAGCTTGTAAAAGTTCCTTTTTTGGACTACAGCTCTTGGAATGCCTCAGAGAGCAAGGGGAAAACAAAGTATTCAGAAAAAACTTTAAGGATGAAGGAGAAAAAAACAGGACAATGGAAGAACAAAAGATCTAGAAGGAATGTCTCTCCAGACTCCTGACACAAGTAACATGTATCTCACAAAGGACAATCCAGTTTAAGCGTAAGGTACAGACTTATGCATAGGGAAACAAATAGGAAAGGAGTTCTAAATGGAGCAAGGAAAGGACTGCAGTCCTACCAACTATTGAAGTACCACTTATTAAATGTTAATGGGAAATATACCTGGAGCTAACATGCAGTTAGTAAAGCAGGACTGGCACGAGTACATTGCAACTCTCACAGTCCCATACTTGGGAAGGGAAGGCACTCATGGACACCCCAGTAAGGGCAGCTTCATGGCAATTGATCCCATCCATGAGTGTGCAAGGCAGCCAAGGTGGAACTTCAAAGCAACAGATCCTTACTCTAGCTTTGCCCTGCAATATGCCCAGATCATCCATGTACAATTCAGATTTCAATTGTTAGAAATATGCTCAAAAAGCTGATCATGGTTGCCCCAAATTTTCAGATTATGACAATCTCAAAAATGTATAAAATTCAATGAGAGACAGGTGTCACCTATTACTGAGTCAAGACATTGGTCTCCTTAACTCAGTGTGATTTATTCTGACCAATATCAGTTGCTCTTTAAAATCTTTTAGATGGCATGTTTTTGGCAGCCGGTATTTCTATTATGCTTTCAAATCAATTCCCACTTATGAAAACTCTCTTCTAGGTTCTCTCAGCAAGATTTCAATGGAGGAGGTTTGCCACTGCCTTCTTCTAAGGCTGTGAGAGCATGCCTTGCCCAAGGTCCCACCGTGGGGTGCCATGGCTAAGCAGGGATTCAAAACCTGCTCTTCCCAGAGTCCTCATTCAACATTCAAACCATACTGGCTCATTTCTGCTTGAGCTTATTTCATCAGGTGTAGCTAGACATACTAGGACCTGAAACATGTACTGCATGTACTAAGTTATGGTTCATTCCTGCCCAAGCAACCTTTGATTACTGCATTTCTGTATCAAGGTCAGTCAGTAAGGGCACACAGACTGGCATTCATGGGGTTGCCCCCAGCTGATGGGATTTCTCATCCCGGAGATTTGTGTGCCACTCCAGATGTTGGAGCGCAACTCCCAGTATTCCTCTCCATTGGTTATGCTGGCTAGCTCTGCTGGGAGTTATACTTCAACAATACCCAGAGGGTCACATTTTGCCCACCTCTGCCCTACCTACTCACCAAAGCCTTTTGAACATCTTTTTGAGAGCAATGTAAAGCACATCTATTCAAACTTGCTTTTGACAGTCAGATTTATGCTTTTAACATGCAAGAAGCTATAGAGTAGGGCTGTGGAATGGGTAGCTTCCATATATTGTCAGACTAAAATTCCCAATCAGCCCTACCCAGCAGAACCAATGGTGAAGAAAGATAGGAATTGCAATCCCATAGCATCTAGAAGGCCACATGTCCCATGGCATGGTCTCCAAATGTGTCTGTTTTCATTTGGCATTATTGCCTATATGATATCTATGCTTTTTGAAAGCTGGCAAGCCACTCCAAGTCCTAACAGTGGAATGAAATGGCACTGCAAATAAATAAATAAAGCAAGCAAACAAGTGAACAAGCTAATGTGGGAGGCTTTGGTTGTTTTATTAAGAGACTGTTTTTCTTAACTGCTTGACCCTTCACAGTTTAAGCAGCCAAGAATCAACTGCCACAAAGCTGAGAAAACAGAAAATCCATTTTCCGTTTGACACACTCTGTTTTCTGATGGGTGATGATGAGTGTGCTGAGCCAGACAACATAGTTATTTCAATGACGAATGAGAAAGAATAACTGCTGGCTTCAGCGAGATGAAGAAATGCTTTGAAGTGCTAATGTGAGAAATAAAGGAGTCAGGAAGGGTGTTAATTATTAATGATCATTCCCTTATTAGTATCCATAAAGATTTCTAGTCACCTTTAAAACTGCCTTTGAAATTTCATTTTAAAGTTAGCACGGTACATGTGTACCTTTCTCTTCTTTGTCACTCTGAGATGGGCTGCGCATTTTGAAACACTTGCTTTCCATGGAAGGACCAATAAGCAACTAACA
Source organism: Ctenosaura bakeri (assembly GCA_948474755.1). NCBI lineage: Eukaryota > Metazoa > Chordata > Lepidosauria > Squamata > Iguanidae > Ctenosaura > Ctenosaura bakeri. The sequence goes on along the minus strand of CAOLHI010000322.1, from coordinate 251,467 downwards.
GGAGTTTAGCTTCAAAGGCGCTTTCTGAAGAGGCGAAGAAAAAAAATGTGGCATACATGATTGCAACACATCCCTTTACCTGCACCACCAATGCCTAATAAATGATAGATCAGGTTATCATTTACCAGTTGAGAAGGTCAGCTCGAGAAACACAGTGGGGAGGCAACCTCTTTCTCCTCTGAATTGATCAAATGATTCTGCTTGTACGAGCAGTACCCTTCTTGCAAGCACAATCTTGATATTACATCCTGAAATATATTATTTAGACCCCTTTTTATTGCTTACTTTGATGGAAGTCTGAAAACTTTTGGATACCAAAATATCACTTCCTCTCAAGCCTATAGATCCACACATCAGCAGCAAGTGGGCCAGGGAGTCTAGATCAAGGTGTTGTCCAGATTTTATCAGAGCTGCCCAAGGTGCTGAAGCTATTTTGCAGTGCTGAGAACAATCTCTTTAAAATTCAGACTCAAACAAAAAAGCAATTCATTGTCTCACTGGAAGCCACCATCTGCCACTGGACCCACATAGATAGTTTGTGGTCCATACAAGGAGACTAAGGGCTGCTTCATACATTAAATGTTTCATACTTGGGAGCCATGGTGCATATATTTGTCTTCAAGTTGCCTGTCTACTTATTGTGACCCCATGAATTTTGCCAGGTCTAGGTGGGTAAAGGAGTTGCAAAAGCAGACAATTCCACGCAGTAACGGGTATGTGTAATATAGAGCCTGGAAAAGTTATTTCAGACTATAAAATAATAGTCCAAAAAGTACTTTTAGAAACTTTCAGGTAGTTAGGGTTGTCAAGATAGGATCATCCAAGCCTTGAAATTTATGGGCCAAAATTTGAGACTTAGAGGAGGGCCCTGGTCATGTCATTAAGCATTTTGCATTAACTACCAACCAAAGTTACTCGCAGTTTGAATGGTAAACAAACACACACACACAGAGGATACATTTTCCTGTTTGGAAATTAAGACAGAAATCTTAAGTAAAGGAGCTGTTCCCAAATAAAGTTGAAAAGAGGGGATGAGTCCTTCTCACCTACTGAAGGAGATGGAATAAGGAATGTTTGTTCTTGTTGTGTGCCTTCAAGTCATTTCCAACTTATGGCAACCCTAAGGTGATCCTATCACAGGGCCTTCTATGGGCTGAGAGTGTGTGATTTGCCTACAGTCACCTAGTGGGTTTCATGGCCAAGTGGGGAATCAAATCCTGGTCTCCAGTGTCATAGTCCAGTGCTCAAACCAGTACACCATGCTGGAATCTAGCCTAAATCTAGCTTCATCTCTTCTAGCCAGAAAGTAGATATACAGCAGAGAGAAAATCCAGCCCTGGTGCCTCAACACTGGAAGGGAAGGAGGAAGCTAACTAAGTAAATACCTGGACCTCCTGGTGAGTTTGCAAGTTGCAGCAAGAAATCAATTAAGCCTTGTAAATTGTAGCAGGCAGCTGCTCTACTAGCCCAGCCAGAGATGTGTACACGCTCCTTTCCTCTTGCCTGGAGCTGAACCCACAATTTCCACATTTTTCTTCTACTTGGAGATGCCCTATTGAAACTGGAGACTCAAGGGCTGGCCCTGAGATCTGGCAACCCTACTTACTATTCATGAAAGCACCAATAAGCAATTGATAGAAGTTCCACTTAAAAGGGGCTTTAGGAAGAGGTGGACTGAGGAAAACATGACAGCTGTATATAAAATTAGATTCGCTCTGTGTCAGTATACTAGAATCCAGTGTACTTGAATTCTGAGGGAGAAATTCAGAACAGATATAGCAAAAGAGTACTTCCACATCCATGTCTTGCTCATGTGTTCCTCACATACCTCTGTCTGGCCATCATGAGAAAAAAATACTGGACTAGACAGACCTTTCAGCTGATCTAGCACATGTTTTCATATTTTAAACCACACTTTGGAGCCTGATTTCTTTATTCCATTACTGTGATTTCAGGACATCCTGTTGGTAAAAATGCAGAACTTGTTACTTACAGAATATAGCAGAATTCCTGAGCAAAAAATGACAATCATGAACGGCATCATGAAAAATGAAAAAAATGTACTCACATACTGCCCTTTCATGGTACTGACACCTAAAGGACTGATAAAAGACAACTAATCCCAGTCAGATAAAGGGAATGGCTTTGCTCCAAATTCTGAATATGTACAAGGAACCATTGCTTCCAAAATCTCAATACTTCTATTTCATGGGAATCTTGCTATGCTAACAATTTTCACTAAAGTGAAAATTAAGTTAGTTAGGACTATCTTTCTCTACTCCTAGGCTGTGCAGTCCAGCACCAAAGAACTGAGGGATCCAGAGAGCTCAAGCAAGTGAGTCAAGCTATATTTTAGAAGAGAACAGTTTCTATCCACTTCACTGCCACTAGAAAATCAGAACTGGTGGTACATTCATTTCTGTTCCCATTCATACTGTTTAATACGGATATGGTTTGTCCTTATAAATACTCTAAAGTATGAAAGTCAACCTAATAGTACATCTATATATTAGCTCTAAGTTCTCTTCTGATCCTTGAACACCCTATAGTATTCTCTATTCTCCAAATGCTGTGTTTCTATGGCTGACATAAATCCGCATAGGATGGGATTTACAGCAGTCCTTGGTTGTGTAGTTATTGGCAACTGCAATTTCCGCCTACAGAAAACAACATTTGGAGCAAGCCGTCATTCAGACCCGAATTTATGTTTGTTTGTTCTTCAGAAACGAACTCAGTAAACCATAAATTTCCCTGGAAAACGAAGAGTGCATGTTGGAGATATTTATGGACTAGAGACAGGAGAATGAGCTAACTGAAGCTCATAACTTAGGGTTTCCATGAAGCCAGCACAGAAGAAGCTTATTGGGGAAAATGTCCTCCAGATCAAGACAGACATATTTCACGAGGCAGCCCAGACAGACCCAGATGAAACTTCCATGACAAAACATTTTTAGGGGTGGATACAGGTGACAAAGAGCCTACTTGTAGACAGTGGAACAATGGTAAAAGGCAAGCCCAAGTCTATGTGCTCATCATTACAGTCTCATAGTCACACCACCTAAGCAGAGTTGAAAGATGCCACTAGTCAAATTCATATTTATGTCTGCATGCAAACTCTCATACATGCAGCCAGCAAAGATTTGCAGTGCTAATCCATATTAATACTGATAACACATAATATAAAATAATGAATTGTTTTAATGGTTGAAAAATATTTGGCATATTAGTAGATGAATATGTGCCTTTGGGCGAGATAATGGGAGTCGCAGTGTGACCAAGGGAGCATACTTTTGGCAGAAAGAGAGGAACTGACTTTTGGCAGGATGTGGCAGAGAGATAAAGAGACACCAGAGTGAAAAACAATGTGTTACTGGCTAGCCTGAGCTTGGAGATAAAGATTTTAACTCTTTGAAAAGGGAGACCAGCAAGTAATGTAATTCTGAAGATTAGAAGCGTTTTGCATGTGCCTGCACCTATGTTTTACAACCAAAGGAATCCAAATGCGTATTTTTGAAAGGACAAGGGGAATATACATTTCAAATGGAGAATGTGTCCAGCAGTGGCTTATTTTTTCAGGGAACACAAGCCCTGGTCAGTCCAATTGTACAATTGAAATCTTTAATAGTAATTTTTGATTGTCTTAATTAAAATCTGCCTTCTTACTTCACTCAAAATTCTCTGAGTTATTTTTCATCGGCTTCATACCACAGGGATTAGCAGATCTGCAGTAACAATATCTTTATTAGGTTGGCTCAGAGATCACAAAATACTATGCAACCTTTCAGATTCTCCAGAACTCTTGATCAAGCTATACAGTAAACAAAGAGTTTGTCTGAAGTACACACTTACAGTATTTTGATATCACTTTAAATGCCATGGCTCTGTCCTATGGAATCCTGGGATTTGTAGTCTGGTGAGGGATTTGAAATTCTTCACTATAAGAGCTGTCTGGCAAGGAATTCTCTGTAGCTTACCAACCAAATCCCAGGATTCCATAGGGTAGAGCCATGGTATTTAAAGTGATATCAGACTGATATAATTATGTAGTATAGCTACATTTAAAATGGAGCTGGGAGGTAGGAGGGGGAAAGTGACTGATGTTCCCTTCATGAAGTCTACTGCTGATTGTAGTACCAAGATGAAAAGTGGATGGGGATTGCAGACAGTACCTGCAGCCTCCATCTGCAATAGATCCATTAATGACCTCCTTTGTAAAAGAAATGCTTTTCAAACAATCTCCCACCAGGAGAACAACAGAGAGGAATGAGGTAAAGTGTCAAATCCCAGCCAAAGATGCTATTATTCTGCTGTAAGTGTGATTTTCCTGCCTCATGAAATAAAGCTCTCAACCATGGAGAAGAATTACCATTCAGCTGTACATCTTCTGTGAATCTGAACAGGAAACTGAGGGCATGGTTATGCCCATAAAAAAATAACTACTTCTATGGATTTTAACCTTTTCCACATTCAGTACATGCCCTGAAAAATATATTTCAGTACACGGCTATTTTCAGTCCAACATTCCCAAGATTTGCTCAAATACCAACTCCTTCCACTGACATCAGCTCCTCCCAAATTTACTATACTAAAAATGATTGGGTGAATAACTTTGGAAATCCAAACCATACATATCACTGTCTTCCATTGCTTTGTTTTAATCTTCAAAAAAATCATCACACACCCTGTGGCCTGGTTCCACTCAGTCATAGCCCTTCAGATTTGCTTACTGGTTTGGACCCAAAGTCCCTCAAGTGTGCAGCCATATATCCAATTATTCTGAAGTAAGTCTTGCAGAGTTCAGTGGGTCCTGCTGCCCAGCAACTCTACATAAGACTACAGCTTAAAACACTATTTAGACTGTACCTGTACACATTCCACAGTTAGTGAATAATGTGGTACAATGGACTACAGCAGTTCAGAATGCAGGTGAAGGGCACCATATTTTTGAATACTGTCCTGGACATTAAATTATCACATGAGGAAGATAATCAGCTAGAACCCTCTCCCCTTGATGTGCTATTTTTCTACTTACTATTAAATTTATACAAAGTGTAACATGAAAAATGGAGTACCAGTTCTGCAACCTGATAGCATAGTCATGGTAGGCTATAGTGCTCACCACAGTGAGCCCCAGAAAATCCCACGACAGGTTTGTCTTAGGATGGCCCCAAGTTGGAAATGACTTGAAGGCACACAACAACAATAATAGTGACTATGCTATCAGATTACGGGAGTGGGACTCCACCTTTCATGTTACATCTTCTGCAAATGTATTGCCTCAGTTCTAAAGCATGGGCAGACCTGGCCTCTATTTCACAGCTGCTTGTGTTGCACCCCAAATTCTATTCTATTTGTAATCAAAGTTCTCCAAACAGCATACTAAGAGCAATCTCTTTCCATCTTGACTGAATATAGGGCATCCGGGACATGCTTTCACTGCACTGTATCAGCTTTTAATAAGGTTATTCCTGGCCAGCCTTCAGCTTGTCCCCTAACGACCCTCACTGCAAAGGCCATCTCTCATTTCAGATCCACATTTGCTTCCACTCCACATACATAACATTTCTTTTCTTGCAGATATTCAGTATTGCTGAAAGGTGATGGATTTATAGCCCTCAAAATGAGTTTGTTCTTGGAACAAAAAAGTAGACCAAAGCAGCACCACTATATGAAAAAGAAAAGAAAAGAAAGTAGCATAGCACTCTGACCCCATAAAGGATGATAGACATAAAAAGATGGCAATCTTAAAACAGGGGCCCATTTCACACTGTGCAATTATAATGCCATGATTCCACTCTAACTGCCATGGCAGCATCCTATGGAATCCTGGGATCTGTTGCTTTGTTGTTGTTATGTGACTTCAAGCCATCTCCAACTTATGGTGACTCTAAGGTGAACGTATCAGAGGGTTTTCTGGGGCTAAGAATCTGTGATATGCCCAAGGTCACCCAGTGGGTTTCCATGGCCAAATGGAGAATTGAATCCTGGCCTCCAAAGTCATAGTCCAGCATTCAAACCACTACACTACACTGTCTCTATCTACTGCTTAGGATGGGATATTTAGGATTTTCTGCCAGAAAGTTCCAATGCCTCACCAAGAGGCCTCATCACATTACAGCACTATAGTGCTATATTCCACCTTATTTGCCAACATCTCACAGAATCCTAGAAGCTGCAGTTCAGGGAGGGGCATTTAGAATTAACAGGCAGTGGATTACTCTTGATTTTTGGGCTGAAAAACAGCCAGAAATCTCATCTGGAGGTAACCTGAAGGTCACTTTTGTTCAGGATCTTCAAGTCTTTAGAAGGCTTTTGGGTCTGAGGAAGATTTGGGAGAGGTTCTTCTCATGGATGCTTCCAGAGAAGGTGTTTAGCAGGTATTGGCCATTTGGAGCAATTTTCAGCTAACAAAACAGTATGGGTTTTGGATGCACAAAAAGAAGTTAGGAGCTGTAGTCCCTCATCTTTGGCCTTGTTGTTGTTGTTGTTGTTGTTTTGTACTTTCAAGTCATTTCCAGCTTATGGTAACCCTACGGCAAACCTATAATGGGGTTTCTGGAGCTGAGGGTGTGTTATGAGCCCAAGGTTACTCAGTGGATTTCTATGGCCAAGCATGGAATTGAGAACTGGCAGTCTCCAGGGTCATAGTCCAACATTGAAACCACTACACTACACTGACTCTCTACCTGCAGGCTCCTAATCAGTCTCAAGAAGCTGAATTTTGAAGCTCTTCATCTTAGTGGACTCCACAAATGGAGTCAACAAGTTCTAAAGAAAAGGAGAGGATAACAAAAGGAAAGACAAAGGGACACAAGTGAAGAGGTTTTGTTGGGATAAAAAAAGAACCTTTCTAAATTTCATGCAGTTGTATCCTCCTATGCAAAGCTCAAACCAAGGGCAAAGCAGGTGTGAGAAGAGAATAAACCAGAGTTGACATTTTCACCTTCACTCCAAGACCTGTAGTGTTGGAATGTAATGCAAATTAAAATGTGAAAGAAAAATTAACTTGTTTAAAAGTCTCCCTTTTAAGATAAGCATAATTGAATCAGATTTTTTATCATATTAATGATTAATTTAATGTGTTATCCACATTCTATTAACTCTCCCACCTCTGTCCCTTTCTGTGTGCTAAAGCCATCTGTACTGACAACTGAATCTTTCTTCAATAAGGACCCTGAAAAAGTATCCTCCACCTCACCTGAACACAGCAGGATAGCTTAACAGGTTCAGGGCAGGACCACAGTTTCTTCCAAGCCCATGTTCCCATCTTCTTTCACCTGGTCTCATTTTGCCCAGTGCAGGACCAGCTTTACATCTATCCGAAGTTCTGGGGTAAAATTTCATTTCCACAGAAAACCTGCTTTAAAATGCCATGCATTTTAAATTTTAAGCCTGCAAAATTTCTAGCTCACTAATAGCTTCAGAAGAGATCATTCTATGAAAGAAAGTATATATAGAGTCATTTTGGTGGTCTGAAGCAGAGTGAAAGGAGCAAAATAAAAGCATGGGGGAGGGAAGAGCCATTACCTAGATTTGTGATCATGGTGTCCAGCACCTTCACTGCTGCACTGTAAATCCCAGAATTCTTTGAGTTTAGGTTGTCAGTGACCACTGTCACCACAGACACCAGGACTGGATTTAAGCCGTCTTTAAGGATCGGGATCATAGAGACAACTGATTCTAACGCGTACTGGTTCACTTTCTTGTTGGAGTCCTGGAGTCTCAGGTTAAAGGCATCAAAAATCTGTTTGCATTAAAACAAGAACAGGCAAATCTTGCTATAAATGGCACACTATTGGGTATACAAAAGACACTGAAATGAAAACCCATCCCAAATAGTTAGAAGTCTCTATATGAAAGCAATATATTTTTTTTCATTTCCAGATAGTATTTTAATGTCAAAGGCCACTTTTGAATTTACCATAATTACCTAGTGCATGGGAGAAAAATGAGTCCCAAAGAAATTCAGTAGGAAAACTGGGAGTAATTTTGGTCTTGTCACAAGCTTGGGAAAATATTTTTTTTTCAACAATAACTCCCCAAATCCACAGCCAGGTGGAGTGTTTTACAAATTGCTGTCAAAAAATAAAATAAAATAAACCATTGGATTTTTTCAGAGGAATCGCAATAGGATAAATACTGTATCCTCTCCATAATCCACATGACCAATTACTCTTACCCACTTACCAGTTAAATTCTCTTCACACCAGAGAGCTGTCTTTAATAAAATTCCCAAATCTGAGTTATCCTACAGACCTTAGGAGGAAATATTGCCCTGCCTGAAGGTTCAAAACCATAACTTGTATTTGTTGGGCCTAATCCAGTTTCAATGCATAGATTGGTAGAATACTGAGTCGGAGTACCTGTATAATGTTTGAGGAGACAAGCTGGGGGTTGTTCTCACAGTACTCTGTTAGCAATGTTATTCCCTTCATCCGTGTCTGAAAATCCTTTGCCATCAGCAGGTTGTTCAGCTCCCTAAGCTGCTCCATCATTTCAATGCTGCGAAAGGATGAACGTCGAGCCATGGGCTGTGGCAGGGCTATAGAGATTGACCTGGTATTAAGGATGAAAAAAACTTTCACTATGTTCCTCATGAAAACTGTTCACTGGCATCCTATTACTCTAGCACCAAAAAGAAGCATCATTTCACAACTTCAGAAGTTCAAATTACTAATACAAGTTGAGGAACAGTGCTTTAATTTACTTAGTTGGTATGATTTGCTCTGGGTGCAAAGCTACGGGATGTGTCCAGCTGGAAAGCATTCAGCAAATATGAAGCTAAGGAAAGTCAAGGGAAGATGGAACACTGAGGGCACCAGATTACTCTAAGACATTGGCCCTTTCCACACGGGGAAATAACACGTGGTAGCGCGACCTCCGTGGGAGGTCGTCTACACCGTAAAGTGGATTGGGGTGGATAACTTTAGAGTAATTCCACACCCCAATCTGCGCTTGGGTGCCCGGAAGTGGCGGCGCCGTGTGCTTTTTAAAAAGCACTTTTTATGTGGTTTTTAAAAGGCACGGGGTGTGCAGCCCCGTGCAGCCACATCGCAGCGCCCGATGTGGATTTGCAGGCGTGCGCAAGGGTGTGCAGGCAGATCTGCCGGGGGCGGGATTTCCAGCTGGCGAGGTTCTCCAGTTGGTGGAGAGCCTCCGCCAGTCGTAAGCCGCTATTTTGGGTGCTGCTGGACGCCACGGGACGCCGACAAGTGTGGAGCAGTGAAACGCGCTGCTCCATGTGGCGACGGACTAAGGTAAGCTCCGTTTCAGCGTGGCTTCCCCCATTTCTCTGCCCGCGTGTGGAAAGGGCCATTCTTTCGCCTGAGATAGAGCAGCAACTAGCAGGAGAGGGAAGAAGGCATTGCCAGCCCCAGTAAAAATTCTGCCCTGTCCTTGAAATATTGCTTCTGTCTCCAAATTCCTAGCATTGCAGTAACTTAACAACTCAGGCTCCTCCTGCACTATACCCCATTAGCACATTCTTCCATTACAATCCCAGCATTGCTGTTCGCGCAATAGTAGCAGGTTAGAAACACTCTCTTCCGCACTCTTCTGCCTTAAGCGGATGAGTAACAGTATTGCCACCAGTGTTCCTTCTGCTACAGTATCCTTGGCCACTCCCTTTGCCCACTTTCAGCCCTCCACACCACCCTTGATTGGTTGGAGTTTGTTTGTTTGTTTGTTTGTTTGTTTGTTTGGAAGCTGTATGAGTGCAGCAATGTTGTAACAGCATGACATGCCAGTACACTATTGTATTTTTGCACTATAATGCTTAAAATTTTATTTTTAAAAATTTAAAGTTTTAACTCAAAGGAGAAGATAAACATGGAGAAGTGATATTTCAAAGTTACCATGCCATGGGAGCAGTTGAGAGAAGGACAAGCTGGGCCCACTCACATCCCATGCACTCCTGCATCCAGAAAGACAGGAAGCGCTATCAAGTGCTATTATGGTACTGCACTGAGCTAGCTGACAGGAGCACTAAAGGAGGCTCTTAATGGATTTTTTCCTGGAAATGGTATAAGGCAGTTTTGCAACACTTGGGGATGAGATAGCAGCTGGATAACGACAACGTCATGCAAGTAACAGGACTCCTGGACCAGAAACAGCCTGCTGCTGTTGCAGGATAGCGACATTGTATGTGGAAATGGCCTCAGTTGAGCACTTGGAAACAGAGTTTAAGTATCCAAAGAAAAAGGGCAGGCAAAATAACAAAGGGAATGTGAACACTGCAGATATACACATTGTAAAAGTTAATAATTTTCAGTGCCTCATTGCTTGCAATGCTAGAAATTTGAGTACTGAAGGAAAATTTCATTGGAGGAAATCCCCTCATTTTCTTTTTTTTGAGATAATGTCCTAATTTTGCCCTTCCCATAGCAGGCACACCCACGCTGCAGTGTCAAGGTGCATAAAACCCAAGGCGAGTCATATTATTTCGGAATCAGAGGCATAACATCTCACAAATGCCCCTTTCTCTGTCACTTCTTGTCAGTAAAATATAAGTATGTTTAACTAAACAAATAAGTCGCCACAGAAACAGAGCAGACCTTTTCTGAGGAGTCATGCTTGTTTACTGTTTAAATTTATACATCTTCTGCATAAAAGGAATCTTTTCAACAATTATAAAGACTAAAAGATTTGGGAATTGGGGGGAAAAGAAGCATGTCATATTGAAAAGGCAATGAATGACACAGCAAAACTTGCAAGAATGGGTGAGGAGTTCTCTCTTTGATTATGGCTTTTCAGCAGCCTGCATAAAACAGCCAGTAGAGGTTTATTTTTTTAAGAAAACAAAAATTATTTTGCTCTGCACAAGTTGAAAGATTTATATAATTAAGACTAAAAGAAAAGAAGGTGACACCTAACAATCAACAAATTTCACCTGGTATAAACTTCTGTAGATTGCAAGCCACCTTTTCAAAGGTGTACACTTCAGTCCATGAAAGCTTATCTAATATATAAAAGTCAAAGTTTGTGAGTTGGTGAGTTTGTGTCAGGTAGGCAAAACCCTTATATGATTGGCTGTGTCTGGTGAGAATACTTCATATGATTGGATGCCTGTGAAAATTCTATGGAATTTTGAGGTTGACAGTTTAGAGAGGAGCCTTTAGAATTCTCCGTTTGGAGAGCTGTTGGGCCTGGCCAGTTGCTATGGAGACAAGGCCTAGCAGCAAGAAGGAGGCGGCCAGTATATTTCCCTCAGGAATCCAACCTCTGTATGTTAACAACTCTGAATACAGATTGGATTGAGGAATATAGGGAAAAGTTACAGGTACTGGACAAGACAATTTGGGGAGTTAGAGACATAGAATCTCAAATCTGTGTATTTCAACCACATCTAATTACTAAGGTAAGGTAAGCTAGCTCCTAAGATATTTCTAATAAGTATTACCTATGAGAAAATAAAATCCTGGGCAACGCCAGATAAATATGCTAGTGTAAAATAAAATGTGTTCCTGTTTTAAAATGCCGCTAGATTCTTGACTGTGTTGTTTTTGTTCCAACAGACCAAAATGGCTACCCAGACCTACAGGACTAAAGCAAGCAATGTTCCATACCCTTCATCTGAAGGCAGGCTGTCCAGTGAGGTTGTCAAGCTGCTGCTTTTGGAGCCTCTGTGACTTTTGGCAGAAGGAGCCTGGGATATCTGGTCTTCTGTTCCCTGTGTAGAGACACACACCAGGTGCATTACAAGAACAGCATTTTCACATGTTCCACCAAGGACAAATCCCAACATTTTCACACTACAGGCTCATCCAGATTGGCAGTTCAAGCTGATTTATCCTATACCATTCCATGTCTCTTCTTTTCTCCACTTTCCTGTCCTAACACACTTTAAAAATGTGGTGATGGTATAAGGGTAAAAGGTCAGATGTGAGAGAAATAAACCTTTGTTGGCAGAAACAGATTCTTTCTTCTCCTGCTCTTCTGTTCCAACCCACACACCCACCAACAAATTGAAAGATTTTTAAATTCTCTCTAGAATCTTATCGCTAAATGATAGGTTCCAATAAAGCTATTACTGTGCTGGAAAAGATTGAATTGCACCCACCCACTACTCAGTTAATGCTTTAATGGTTCTTCCCTCCCTCTCCTCAGCACTGCCAAATGCTCCAAGACTGCAGTTGTGTGTGAAGAAATCACACTCATTTTACAGGCTGAATTTCTCTTTCCTCTGAACTCAACCATGTCCTCCCCCTCCACACACATGTCTCTCTTTCCTGATTTTGCATTCTTCTGTTTCCCAGAGACACCACAAACACCAGTGGAAATTGAATAGTGAGGGTGATGGGCAGGTGATCCTTCCCAGCAGTAACATTACTGGAACCTACCAGTTTTGCACTAATGCTTTAGAGCAGCGGTTCTCAACCTGTGGGTTGCGACCCCTTTGGGGGCCGAACGACCCTTTCACAGGGGTCACCTAAGACCATCGGAAAATATGTATTTCCAATGGTCTTAGGCTCCATTCCATCCTCGGTGGTGGTGCGCAAGCGCGAACCACGCCCTTGCGTCCTCCTGCCCCCTGTTCAGAAGGGACTGAAATCATTCCCCTTCTCCGCTACCGGGAGAACCTCCTGTCTGACAGGCCAGCTTGGGGGGGATGGCAGCACCACGGGGGGCAGGCCCTCTCCTCGCCACGGCCCCTGCCCCACTTGCCACAGAGGGGGGCGCTGCGGAAGGGCCAGGGGGCCGCAAGGCAGTGCTTTTCCGGGGAGGGTGAGCTGCGCCCGGCGCAAAAGACAAAGGCGCTGGGATTCCTCCCCCCCCCGGCCAGGATTGACACTCTGGAAACTTTTCCCACACTGCCCCCCCCAGCAGAAACAAGAGCAAAGCAGAAGCAGAGCCCGGGGGGGTTCTCGGAGTTTCCCTCCCTGCCCGCCCTCTCCCTTTTTCCTGGCTGGCGAGGCGGTCTTTGCCGGGGGGGGGAGGCATTGTAAATAATAAATAAATAATTGTATGGTTGGAGGTCACCACAACATGAGGAACTATATTAAAGGGTCACGGCATTAGGAAGGTTGAGAACCACTCCTTTAGAGAGAGTTTTATGGGGAGGGGAGAAGTAATAGGAGGCATTTCTGGGGGAAGAGAGCAAAGATGTACAGCAGGGATATACAACAGAAACATCCTAAAAATAAGGAGGGGTAAGGGATTGGATACACCCTCATAGATCATGGCTACGTCATGTCTCAGTTCACATGATAAGGTAATGTGTCAGTATTTTAAAAAAGCTTTGGCTTTTGGGTAGGTACAAAATATGTTGAGATACTGAGAGAAAGGGCAAAAATAGCCCAAAAAGTACATGACTGGAAAAAGTATCATTTGGATCTTAACAAAAAAAACAACAACACTGCCATCTCCCAACATATTTCCTTCATTTACGTCAGCTTTTTCTGTAGCATCTGGAAAAGATTCACCTGGACTCAAATACATCATTTAGATCCCTATACCAATGAATGAAGGATAGCTTGCATTTGCTCTTGTGATCCTAAAGATTGCTGCAATGTTCCTTGCTCCCCCATACTCACTTTCTGCTTAATTGTAGCCATGACATCACGCAAGTCATGTGACGGTAGGCACTGCTTCAAATACCCATCAAATTTTGAATGGGACATGAGTAAATGCAGCATTTTCCGGCCATGAAATCTAACACAGGAAGGGGAAAAAATTAAGAACATTTTGTTCAGAAAGTAGCACTGGAATAGTTAAACTGTTACTTTGTATATCTCTTCTATATTTATTTGTCCTTCAAAATAAATCCTAATAAACACTATCGGTCTCTTTATTATCATTTTAAAAAGCTTTAAAGCATAAGGGACAAACACATTAACCATTACATTATGAAAAGCATTTGGAGATTAATCTGGGCTATCTTTTGTTACCTTGTGTCTTGGTTGCGGTCCTGAGCAAGTTTGACCAATGTCTGTACCAGCACTTCTGTGCTCTCCCGGTTGCCTGAGAGCAGCTTCTCAGCTCCAATCTGCTCCACAACAGTCAGCAAGTGTTCAGCAGCACATTTACGAATGAGGGGGTTACGGTGGCTGCAATACAGACATCAGCCTGGAGAGAACTGCAAGTTGTGTTGTTTGTTTGTTTGTTTGTTTGTTTGACAGTGACATGAAAACACCCAAGCCACAGGAATATATGGGGACCGGCCACAGAAATAATTGTAGTTTACACCAGGTTGACCAGAAGACCCCACTGTCTTCTCTCCTATCCTGCAAGCCTCCCTTAGAGTAAACATGGGGAATCTTTTTCCTCTAAAATGGATAAAGTCAGTCAGGGCCTCAGTTAATGATAGGCAGAGAAACCACCTAAAAGAAATAGCTTTCTCTTTTAGCCTGACCTAGCTCACAAAGCTGTTGTAAAGATCAAGGGGGGAAGAGAACAGCTGTGTAGACTGCTTTGCATTTACTGAAATAAAGGTTGGGGTATAACTAATAATTAAAATAAATAAGGCACTCTGGAAGGCCATTTCTGCACTACACTTTTATAGCATGATTATTCCACTTTCAACATCCTATGGAATCCTGGGGTTTGGCTGGCCCCTTCCGAAACTGCAAACCCTAGGATTCCATAGGATGTTGAAAGTGGAATAATTGAGCTATAAAAGTGTAGTGCGGAAATGGCCTTCCTTTCCTTGCCCATTTGTCCCCAAGGCTGCAAGTATGCAGGTGAAAAGGTCATTTTGCACTTACTTCACCCCATTGGCCACGAGAGCTGCCATTGCTCGTGAGGGAGTCACACTCCGTGCCATGACGGCTAAGGATTGGTCAGCTGCTTGCTGGATAAATTCACTAGAATCGCCGGCTTTCTGGAGAAGGACCCGAGAAATCTCCTCAACCTCTTGATCCATCTGCTTCTTCATGGACTTGAAGAGTTCCTCAAGTGTCCCAATAGCAAACCGAGACACTTTTGACCGTAGATTGCTAACCTGGTAGAGGAAGTACTGAATGAAGCATTTACCTGCCACATAACCCTGTTTACCATTGCAATTTCAGACACACCAACCACTGATGGGACAAGTCACTTGCTAGTACTGTACATGTCAGGGCACTTTCTTTGCACCATTATTACAGATAATTCCATGCTACTCGACTACACCAATCAGATACACCTATCTCTGAATCAATCTGAAGCTTCATCTTTACTGTGCTATAACCATAGAGAAGAAGGACATGGCAATTATAATAGTTTTGAGATGATGTTTTGGGAAATCACACCATCACCTGATGATATAAGCCAAACAAGGGAGCAAATAGCTACACAAACCATACAGCCCTGGCCACACCAATTTCATCTGATTTCTGAAGGTAAGCAGGAACAAGCCTGGTTAATACTTGGATGGTAAGCCATTGGGTAAGCCAAGGGACCTCTAGTAGGGCTAGGAAAGAAGCCTGCCTGAAGCTCTCCGGAGCACTAGTGTCAGTCAGAATTGACAATCCTGGGCTAGATGGGCCAGAGTATAAGGCAGCTTCCTTCCATTTCTGTGCTCCAAGGAAGGAACAGTCCAACTACTTAAGCAGTAACTGGTGATCTGCACATCAGATATCCATACATTCAAAGAGAGTCCGCATGGTATAGTGGTTTGAGCATTGGACTACAACTCTGGAGACTAGGATCTAAAACCCTGTTTGGCCATAGAAATCCACTGGGTAGCCTTGGGTAAATCACACTATCTCAATGTCAGAGGAAGGGCAACCCCTCTCTGAATAAATCTTGTGAAGAAAACCCTGTGATAGATCTCCCTTAGGTTCACCATAAGTCAGAAACACCTGAAGGCAAAAAAAAAAAAAAACAACTGTGGCAAGGCAGAGCTTGGAAAAGTTACTTTTTTATATTTTAGTATCTAGAATTCTCAGTCTGAGGACAACTCTTCCTAGCTCTGAGGTGAGAGTGTGCATTCAGGGTCCATTCCAAACTCTTTTGGGGACTTTATTGGGGTTCCTGACCACATACCTTTCAACTGTCTCAATTCAACAGTGACACTGTTGATTAATCCTCTGTTGTCCCATTTTTCCAGCTGCTTTTAGAATGTCCTAGTTTCTCTCTCTTCCTCCAGCTTTCCCCTTTTGCCCTCAGCTCATTTCAGTTTCTGCAAACTGATCTCAAAGTACACAAAGCAGCTTGCATTCAGTTAACTCAGCAGGAGGGAAAGGAGGATGGGGTCTTGCCCTTCCCAGAAGGCTGAGGCAAAAGCTAATTGCTGCAGTCTCTCCTAGCTTGTCTGCTCTTTCCTCAATAACCTTTGCCATCTTGACCATGCTTTGATGCTGCTTGACCATGTGTCTCCGTTTTCATCTATGAAATGTTGGAGAGAATGTGATTGCATGGATGTGCGAAAGGATTACAACTCTTTAGATCTAAAGATATTAAGATTTTTTACAGGAACTGTATGACTAAGGGCACTGTGGAACAGGGCTTGCACGCCCATTGCCTGGCCTTCTACATAGTATTAGCCTTTACACGGAAAGGCAAATGCATGCACGGGACTTTCTGTTCAGAGGTACACACAGAATAAGAACCCAGTCACTCGAATCAGAGCAGAAAGAAACACTCTATTTCTTCGCTGCATTTCCACACCTGTAGAGCCAAATTAGACAAGACATAAGAGATGCATGAGCAGTCTTCCAACTTTTGCCTTTCCTTCTGAAGGGCAGCCATGGGACTGCAAAGCTGATTGCAGCAGTAAGGGAAAAGGGAGGAAGGGCCATAATTTCTCTTAAAATCCCTCTTCAAACTGTTTTGGACTCCCTGTTCAAGAAAAAGAAATGGGAACTCTCTCGCTTTTTCTATGAGGCTCAGAAAAGAAAAGCATTCGCAACCTTTCTTATAGAAAAGGAAGTGAATCTTGATCAAAGAAAATACCTTGCAAGAGAAGAATGAATCACTCTTCCCCATCCTCCACCATAGGATCTTTTTGCTGTGTGTGTGCGTGCACGTGCACATCTTCAAGTCATCTGCCAACTTATGGCAACCCTATGAATTTCATAAAGTTTTCTTAAGCAAGGAATACTCAGAGGTGGTTTGCCATTGCATTGCTCTGAAATATAGTCCAGAGCATCTTATATTCCTTGGCAGTCCCACTTCCAAGTACTAATGAGGTCTGACCCTGTCCAGGATCAAATGGACTCTGTTTTTTTCCAATTCCCCAGGGCCAATTTATCTGCCCCAGTTCTAATCAGCTTTCTCTCACACACTTTTTAAATGTTTCATTGTTGACCTAATTTGCTTTTAGTCTTCTAATCCACCCTAGGAGCTCAGTTATCAGATGGCAAATAAATGCCTAAAACAAATAAATAGCCACTGTCAAAGCTTCCAAGTTAGATTTCCTCATTGGTTCCAGCAACTAAAGAGCACTGCTTTAGTGCACTATCTCTGATTTTTGCCTTCTTGTCTCTCACCCTCTCTCATTTTCCTTTCTCTCACATATATACACCTTAACAGGAACAGCTACCAGTAATCAGAAGTGCCAGAAACTTGTATCCCAACTCCCTACATTTCTTTACCCTTTTAACCTTAAAAAACGCAACACCTTGACTGTGAAAGATACAACTGGCTCAGAGTTTGGAAGAATTATTCTTTCAAATAATTCCTAGAATCTCCCAGCAAGCATGATGAGTTGTCGTACTCACTGCGGCGTTTGGAGTCTTATAATTTAAAAAATAGATTTTTCAAGATTTGAATTGGACAAGGATCTAAAGGATCTAAAGAACAAGGATCTATATCCTGAGCAAGGATCTTTGTAAGGGAAGGAACACATCCTTATTTCTCTGATCTCTGAATAGACTTGTTTTGTTTGTTGGCAATTTGTTTGGTTTGTTTGGGTAATTTCTAACTTATGGCAACCCTAAGATGAACCTGTCACAGGGTTTTCCTGGCAAAATTTGCTCAGAGAGAGTTTGATATTGCCTTCCTCTGAGGCTGAGAGAGTATAACTTATTCAAGGTCACTCAGTGGGCTTCCACGGCTGAGTCAGGATTCAAAACCTAGTCCTAGGCCATTTCAGCACTACAGTGTTACAGTGCTATTATTCCACTTTCAACATCCTATGGAGTTCTAGGATTCGTAGTTTACTGAGGCTAAAGAGCTCTCTGGCTCAGAATTCTAAATGCCCCTCCCTAAATTGCAAGCCCCAGGATTCCATAGGATGTTGAAAGTGGAATAATAGTACTATAACAGTGTAGTGTGGGAATGGCCCTAGTCTAACACTCAAACAGTATGTATTGGACTCTCTGTGTCTGCTGGGGTTCTGTTCCAAATTCCCAGATCCAAAAGTCACATGTATGGAGGGCCCACTGGTTTCATATAAGGATCTCTCTGGCTCTCTCTGAATTGACTAGGGGTTCTCAAAATGGAGCCCACAGATAGGCTTCAAGAGGTTTTTAACTAGGTACAAAACAACCCTCCTTTGTCTTCCTATCAATTACTTTGAAAATTGTGTTTAAGGTTTTTTTTTCCCCAGAGGAAGAAGTTTATGGCTTTCACCAGATTTTCAAAAGGGTCCTTAATCACAAAAAGGCTTAAAAACCATTGATGTAATGGCCTCTTCCAAATTGGTGTAAAGAAGCGTTAGCTCTCACAATACAGTGAGCCTTCCACATTTGCTGAGGTTAGGGGCTCAGGACCCACATAAAAGTGGAAAAACTGCAAATATCCAAATGTATGTGTGTGTGTCTGTGGGAAGGGAGCTGAGGCATGGTGGGGTGAGTGGGCACCCCGGGTTCAAACCAGGTAAGGGAAAGGAAAAGGAAAAGGGGTGAGCTGGAATGGTGCCCCCCCCCTAGACTTCCTCTCTCTCTTCCATCTTCTTCCTTGGTTGTGGGGGGGGGTTTATGGCACCAAGAAATCCCCCTGGAAAAGAAGCACTTGAGGAGAAGGGCGAGGATTAGAGAAACTCATAAATAATTAGAACTATGAAAGTTAAACGCAGAAATGTAGAGGACTGACTGTATTGCTCTTTATTTTTTACTGGGATTTGCTTATTGTTGTTGCCTGTGTCTAATCATTTCATTTAATTCTGGGGGACTTAGCAATCTGCACAAAGGCTCTTCCAAATACTTTTTTTTTGGGGGGGGGAAACAAGGTATGTTTTACTGAGGTGGTCCTACAGTTTGAAGGGCAACTTGTCTTCTCTCTGAATCCTTTAATTTTGTTTTCTCCCCAGAATTATAATGCTACAGAAAAAAATGCCATCACACTGTTGCACTATTAATCTTTTTACTAATTTAATAAAGAAAGAAAAAAAAGGAAGAGTGGAGAAGGATACCTTTTTCTTTCAAAAAGTACCGAAATTAAAGAGAAACCCATGCAAGGGTGAGAATTAAATGTAGCAGTGGGCTCCAGGAGTTACTAGAAAATTTTCTGATAATATCATTTGGATATTTAAAAAAAATACCGAAGAAGTAACTCAACAAATACCACAGCCTCCAGGAACCTCCCTATACATTTGCCTCATCTGGAGTTCCTCACAGACATATCTATAGATATGATAGATCTAGAGATGTGTGTCTGCACAAAGGACATTGTGAACAGGGCTCTCTGTCCTCAAAACATGTTTATGTTTGAAAGTAGGAGATGGAAAGGTGTTTGAATCCCACTAAACTGAATCCTCCATTCAGATGATTAAAGTTTACACATGTTCTAACCCTCTCCACAAACTGAGGATTGAGTCTGCCTCCATGATAATTTTAGAGAAAAACCTGGAGACCACAAATTATAGACAAATGGCCAGCCATTATTTGCTGCGGATGACAGAAGGCTTAATGGCTTTGCCAACTTGGCTAATGCTAACAGCCCGATCAGCTGCTCAAACAATGAGCAAGTGCAGAGATGGCCCCTGTGGCTTCTTTTACCTCCTGCTTTTTATTAGAGAGGTTTAAAATGATAGCAATAAAAGCTCTCCATTAAGTGGTCAAATAAAGAGCAAAGCTGCTCAGAGCAACCATGGGTGAACAACCTCCCTGGAATCCAAGAGCTGGCGAGCTCACAGAGTCTGACACAGGCTGTCCGGGAATACCAGACTGCAATTGGGTTGTCTGGACACAAAAATACTCTCCAGAATTTAAGGATATTTGCAGATTGGAAAGTACAGGATGTAGTATCTGACCTCTAAGCTGGGCAACTAATTTGGTGGAGTCTTCTTTCTTCTCAGCCTTAGCAACTGTTAAACATTTTTAAAAAGTTGAGGGAGGGGGGACTGAATCCTATTGTTAGCCCTAACTAGAGTAGGCCCATTGAATCAATGGGTTTTATACTTACATGGCCACTCACCATTCATCAATTGATTCGATGAGTCTACTCAACAGGATTCAGGCCAGCACCTCCAAAGAGGGTGTCACTGGACAGAGCTTCTGAAAGCCAGGAAAGCTGAAGCAACGACAGCTCTCACCTACTACCCAGTATTCACTTTTTGCTCCATTACTAGTTTCCTTACCAGAAGAGAGTGAAAATACCCTGAAACCAGAGCTTTTAGAAACAGGCTGATTTACACAAAGTATGTCAATACATACAATTGTGACTAATTTGTAGAACTTACTCCATTCAAAATGTTGGCTTTTTTCACACACACCCCGTGCTGGTTGCACGTGGTTTATTAATTACATATTCATTTCACTACAGATAAAATAGCATATATGGCAGATTTATAGGTGCAAACAGGTACCAAAGCTGTTCAGAGACGCATTGACTAAATAGAAACAGATTGGAACGCATCAGGTAACCCATGAGAGAAGGGAGAACAGACATATGTTAAATACACGCTTCCCACCTCTTTTGTGGCTGCCAAGGAAACATCATGAAGCCTACACTGGAGAACTTCTGAATGGCAAGTAGCCAGACATCTGATACTGAAGAGTCCTTTCTCCTTCAAATGCCTGAGAAGCAATTATTTGAGGGCCGGGGAGAGAGGATGGATAGAAGGAGAGAAAAGTAGAGAAATGATTGGTCTTGCCTGGCATTTTGCAAAAAACAGATTTTTCACAGAAGCAAGAGTGTCTGAAAATGAGATGTGCCATAGAAGTCACACAATGAGAATACAGAAAACCAAAGATGCTGCAGCATTTAGCAGAAACACTTACGCACCATGGTTTTAAAACTACTATGGGGGAAAAAAATACCTTTCACCACCAGACTATGTGCCTGACAGAATCTCCTGTGAATTAAGTGGAATAAAAGAGAGTGATTGATTTACTAGTTCCACATGATAAACTCCATCCTTGGAAAGGGCTGAGACCTGTATGGCAGCCTCTCTCCTGTGAGGCTCAGAGACAAATCTTGCATTTTTCACTCTCCTGTTTTTCAGGCTGTTGCCAATAAAGTCTCTCCGACTCTGCCTTACTGAATTAACAGCACCATCTGTTGGAGAGTCTGTGACAAAAACTGACACAGGTGCTGAATTCCAGAACGATAACTTTCAGAGAGGTGGCATATTAGTCTATGGAAGCAAAGGTCAACGTATTTATCATGCCATCTTGGAGTGTAGTTCTGGAAGGGGAAGCAAAATGAGGGCAATGCCCCCAAAACTAGAATTCTGTTTTCTAACGAAATTTTCCTTCACTCTCCTCTACTGCAATCCTAGCACTGCAGTCACTTAAAACTTCAGTTGAACATTTGGAAACACAGTTTAGGCAGTGCATTGAAATCTTTCAAATAATCAGCCACACAACTTTGGAGGAATGAAAAATAATTGGAGTGGCCCCAATCCTGTCCCCAGTGATTCTTTTGTATATCACATTGCCTGTAGTTTAAGTTGAAGCATTCCAAACATACCTTCCAAATTTAGTGAAAATCCATTTCACCATTTTCTCGTGATGCAGAAATAAAACTGGCAAGCAGAACGTTTATCTTACTTATACACAGATATGAACACAGTGAGACCAAAAAGTATTTGGATGGCTTAGAAAGGGGGCAGCCAATGCTATCAAGAGAATTTGAACAAAGTGAGAGTTCTAGATTTTCATTGCCTTACTCTCCACAATGCTAGAAATTTGGGGACTGAAAGAAATTTCATTTGAAGAGTCTAATTTTTATTGGTGGGTAATGTCCTCATCCTTGCCCCACTGCTACATCCCAACACCATGGCATTTCTTGGAGTAGAATACACCCCATCAGATACCTGAGTTGTTAACATTAATTGCCAGCTATACTGAGTGATCTATACAATAAAAACAATTTACAGTCCCCCATCCACATTCACAGGTTTAACCTCCCCAAATTTGATTATTCGTGAGGTGTGCATGTACCTCCCCCCACCTCCTCCTCTCATTTCCTTGTGTTTTGCAGAAAAGGAAGGACTATAGGGGAGGCACATGCGCACTTTCCTTTACTCCTCTGGAGCTCCCCCTTCCCATTCCTTTGCCTCTGGCCCAGGGGCTGAGAACTCCCACCAAGGCAATGGGTAAGGGAATGGGATGGAAGGCTCATGTGAACCTTCCTTCTCCTCTCCAGAGCTTCCCCATTCCATTGCCTTTGGCCTTGGTACACAAAAAGCAAAGAAATGGGAAGGGGGAACCCCAGAAGGGAAAGAGAAGGGGATCACAGGGGGGTCATTTGCGTTTTTTCCACTTTCATGAGGGTTCTGTGCCCCAAACCCTCACAAAAGTAGAGGGGCCACTGTGTTTGTTTATTTGATTAAATTTATATCCTTCTGTTTTCCCAAAAATGGCACAGAAAGCAACAAACAATATTAGAATTCTAAAACAGAAAGAACAAGCAAAGCATTTAGCCAAAATTTAACCCAATTAAAATGTTGTGTGTTGCCTATCAGCTTATGGCAATCCCATGAATTTCATAGGTTTTCCTTAGGCAAGGAATACTCAGAGATAATTTTGCTAATTTCTTCCACTGAAATATAGGCTATACCACCTAGTATACGTCAGTAAAAAAAGAAAAAGAAACAACAGCCTCCAAGTGATTAAACTCCCCTAACTGGACAGCAACTGAGCTTAAATAGCAAAGTTCTGCCCAAAGAAGAACTATGGAAGGAAAACTGAGAGGGTGCCAGTCAGTTTCCCCTGCGAAGGAGTTTCAGAGCCTAGGCACAGACTCCCAGAAATGCAAACAGTGAATTCAAATTGCAATAAATTGCAAATAAATGTAGCTGAGTTGTTCTGTTTCACACCCCCTCACATTGCACACACATAGCCACAGTATTCAAAAATTCCTGGAAAAAAACATGAGGTGGCTCAGTTGGTAAATGGGCAGATGTATGTATGGTACAAGGCTGGCCATACCATTAACCAGGACGAGTCAGCTGTCTCAGGTAGCAGATTGTGGATGTTACGAAAGGGAAGCAAAGTAGTCAGTTATTTAATTTGTTATTGTTGTGTCTTCAATACCTAGGGGGGACAAAGAGTGCCTATAAGATTTGTTTAGATTTATTTATTTATTTGCTTGCTTGTTTGTTGCACCCCGAGCCAAAGTGAGGGCAAATGTTCTGGGATGATCACATACAGGCTATGTAGCCTACATGAAATTCACTTGGGAGGATCACTGAAGACACCCCAGTTATTTTTTCATTCAACGAGAGTAGTACTTGGCAGCCAACTGGGAGAGGCATGAGATTAATGTACAATTTGAGGAATGTTTCAGCTCCTAAAGAGACAGGCAGCCATCTTCTGAAGCAGTTGAGATTAAACAATCATTACGATGGTTAATGAGCAAATCAAGGTACTACGGCTAGTATGTCTGTCTGTCCATTTTTTACTTATACTTCCATTGTATCTCTGTCTGTCTGCCAGCTGAAGATTATCTTGTATCTAATTAATCTAATCTAAATTGTTAATTAAGGGGATTACAAGATACGTCTTTAAGGTTCCCCAGAGGCTTTTTAGAAGGTTTTTAAAAAAATACTCATATGTTGCTTTTTATTTCCTTGATTTTTCCCTTTGGGGTTTTCACATCTCAGGCTTCAGCCAACTCTTTTTTAAAAATCAGTTTGAACCCTGAATTGAAGATTGACATTGGCAAGAATGTATGTTCAACTCTGCAGATTCTCTCCTCCAGTGACACCATTAACACACAGTATAAATAGGACCAACATGCTCAAAGGCAGCCTCTTTTTTTAGTGAAAACCACATCTGACAAACAATGAAGCAGAGAAAAGAAAGAAAGAAGAGGGAATAAAATGGGAAAACCAGAGAGTGAGTCTGTAACAACATAAGTACAAGGAAATATAGGCCCTTTCCGCACCGGCCTATTAAAACGGTGCAGCGCGACCTCCGACGGAGGTCTTCTGCACCGTGGAGTGGACTGGGGCAGACTACTTTTCGTAGTTCTGCACCTCAGTCCGCTCCGGAGCGACCAGAACTGGTCGCGCAGCATGCTTTTTAAAAACCTCTTTTAAAAGGTTTTTAAAAAGCACGGAGCACGCAATCCTGTGTCGCTCTGTCACCGCGCTCCGGTGCAGATTTGCAGTGCGTGCCTGCAGATCTGCCAGGGGTAGGCTTTAGGCTGGCGAACTTCTCCAGTTGGAAGCTGGCATTTTGGATGTCGGAGCAGTGTGGAGCGACGGGCTCGCACTGCTCCTCGTCCTGATGGACTTGCCCAGATGCTGAAGAAGTGAATACTGTTTTTGTGTGGTTCCTTTCC
Organism: Ctenosaura bakeri; assembly: GCA_948474755.1. Classification (NCBI taxonomy): domain Eukaryota; kingdom Metazoa; phylum Chordata; class Lepidosauria; order Squamata; family Iguanidae; genus Ctenosaura; species Ctenosaura bakeri. The sequence continues at coordinate 226,873 of CAOLHI010000322.1, read as the reverse complement.
CACGTGCGGAAAGGGCCTTAATTGCACTTAAACTCCACAGAAATGAAGGGGACAGATTTGTCACATTTAGAAACAATGGTTACTGAAGCTGGTCAATCATCTCATGCATTAATAATTGTGAGTATATGTACCTTCAAGTCACCTGTTGACTTATGGCAACCCCATGAATTTTGTAGGATTTTCTTAGGCAAGGAGTATTCAGAGGTGGCTTTGCCAGTTCCTTCCTCTGAAATATAACTTACAGCACCCAGTATTCATAGGTGATATCCCATACAATTACTAACCAGAGCTGACCCTGCTTAGCTTCCAAGATCTAATGGAATCTGGTGCCTTAAGAGTATTTGGGCCCGTTGTTGTTGTTTGCCTTCAAGTCATTTCCAACTAATGGCAAGTCTAAGGCAAACCTGTCATGGCATTTTCTTGGCAGGATTTGTTCAGAAGGGGTTTGCCTTTTCCTTCCTCTGAGGTTGAGAGAGTGTGACATGCCTAAGGTCACCCAATGGATTTCCATGGCTTAGTGGGGATTTGAACCCTGGTCTTCAGAGTCATAGCCCAACACTCAGACCATGACACTATACTCTATATAGCAGAAAAACAGAGGAGTAAAATCTTTGTCAAATTCTACACTTATACAGTCCCAAATTTTGAAATACAAAGTTAATCAAGCACATGCATTCTTCTAACACTTTTGCAGTAGGAGAAAATTCTGATTTCTTTTGAAGACTCCACCCACTTTTTGAATACATGTGTTGATGAAAATAAGAGGACTAAAGGAACAGATTTCAAACTGTATCAATGGTTAATAGACATACAAAATGGGGAATCAGTAGGGAGAAAGGCAATTTGGGGAGAAGATTTAGAGAGGACAATATAGGATTCTATTTGGAATAAAAGGTGGAGATTAACACCATACTTGAGGAAAACAAAATGAAATGATTTTTAAAAAAATACATAAATAGCACTGGTGTCTGGTAAAAACAAATCATACCAGTGAACTATCATCCTCCCCTGGTGGCGCAGTGGTCAAATGCTAGTACTGCAACCACAAGGTTGTGAGTTCGATCCTGCCAGGCTCCAAGGTTGACTCAGCCTTCCATCCTTCCGCAGGTCGGTAAAATGAGTACCCAGCTTGTTGGGGGCAATTAGCTAAAACACATTGTAAACCGCTTAGATAACACTCAGTTGATAAGCGGTATAGAAATAAATGCTATAAAATAAAATGCTATATCAACATGCTGGAGAAAATGTCTGGATGTTTTCTTAAAGAAACATTTGACTGTATCTGGCTGTGTTGTCCAAAGATCAGACAACTCTGGGATATATGGCCAATGCTACTGGTCAAGTTCAGAAAAGTGATACACTTGCATTATTATTGGCTTTTCAAGACAAAAAAAGAATGCTTTTTTTGCATAAGTAATGGATTTCTATTATTAGAACCTGCAAGACTGGAAAATATTGGAAGTCATTTAGGAGGTTTAACATCAAGGGATGTATATGTAGAACATGCCAAAATTTCCTTGGCAGAAAATCTCACCAAAGGCCTATTAGAAATAGGAAGAAACAGAACAAATGACTTTTCAGCAGTGTGGCATACTTTTGTTTAACTTCACAAACAGACTTGAATTGTCACATCAACCTCCAGAATACACAAATAACTTTTAGAGAAAGCCCTTCTCATTGCCAAGAGCTGACATGGCCCTGACTCTCGAGTTGTAATGAAATCCCTTTAATATGATGCAATTGCTCAATATATTTGTTGAACTTTCAAAATAAAATTATACAGCCTCCCCCCCCTTATCTGACAGGTTAGGGAACAGAGCACTGTCAGAAAACAGAATTGGTTGATAATTGGAAACCATGTACTGCATGGTAGGGAGCATGAAGGACTTAAAAAAGGCCCACAAGGGACCAACTGTGCATGCGCTGGTTGCAAAGTCTCTGAGGCAGCTTAGCACCCTTTTTTCTCCCTTTCAGCTCACTTTGCAAGCAGCACATGTGTGCAGGTAGTCCCAAGTGAGCCCCTGTAGGCAAGAAGAACTGATGAAAGAGCAAAACCCCATTTAAATTAATGGAACTTGTCCTTAATTGGGTGGTGTCAAAAGAGTGAGTTGTCAGGTAATGGGGTGTCAAAAGGTAGGGGTTTCCTATATATGGGATATATGGAATTATAGTTATTGTTGGGGCTTTATAGGGGCTTTTGTGAGGAATCACAGAGTGGAAGGTTCAAGGAATGTTCCCATGACTTTTGATTCTGAAGGAAATCAGAATCCTGCCAAAACTGGACTATTTTGTGCTCCTATGTGCATTTAGTATCATTAGGTGAACTTCTGTGTGTGGTGTGTATGTTAGAACAGCAAGCTATAAATTTTTGAATTAACCAAACATTCAGAAGAGCGGTACAAAGAATAGATGACATGTGGCATCTTTTGGCTAGAAACTGGGAAGGGGGAAATGAAACTGTCTGAGTCTCTCAGGGATGCTTTGTGACATGATGCAGAGGAGTAAAAGGAATGTGAAAAGAGGTAAAGTCATTTCTTTCCTTACCAATCATTGCTATTTAGCAACTTCAGGGCATCCACTAGCCCCTGTTCTGGGTGAGACAAAGGCCTTATTTCTAAGATATCTCTGTTTACAAGGTCCTCCTCCCATTCTGGAGAATCCTGAAGATTCGCTGGCAAGGAGTTAGCTGCAGATAAATAAAGATTCAACAACAGAATGACAATAACACTGGTAGTCAAAAAGTTATATGCAAAGCTGGAAATAAATTTGCTATTAAAACTAGCTTAAATTCTTTCTCTCTCAGCTGGAGGTGCATAGTCTGTATCTCTCTTTATGAGCCCATTAGAGCTTTAAGAACATCTGGAGAGGCCCTTCTCTTTGTCCTACCATCTTCTCAGGATTGTTTGATGGGAACAAGGGAGAGGGCCTTCTCGGAGACTGTTCCCAGACTTTGGAACTCCATCCCTAGGGAGGACCCATCCTTATTCTCCTTCCACTGGCAAGTAAAAACATTTTTCTGCCACCAGGCTTTAACAAGCTGACTGGAGCCAGCTTTTGAATGCTGTGTGGTGCCGTTTCTATGGTTTGTATATAGTCTTTTAATGAATTTCACTATTTTTAATGTCTAATGTTTCAACTTTATAAACTGTTTTTTAAATTTTATATTTATACTTTTATTAAATGATTGTGTCCTGTTTTTAATTTGTGTTGTTTTAAATATATTGTTAGCCACCTCTAGTCCCATTATTGGGAGAAAGGCATCATCATCATCATCATCACCACCACCATCACCATCACCATCATTGTAGTAGTAGTAAAAAGCAGAGTTGCATCATAATGAAAACAATGCAGAGAGAATAAACTCGGTGCCAGCAACCTGGTACCCATCAGAGGTAGAGGACTACAAGTCCCATAAGCCCCAATGCTAATGGTCAGAAATTCTGGGAACAGTAGTCCAGGGTTTCTGGAAAACACCAGGTTACCTGTGCCTAGAATGGACAATCTGCACTGGAATGGGAATCTTGCTGCACATCCCTTGTTCTGGGTCCAATAAGTTCTATTGTTAAGGGCAGAAAGTGTTAGAAAATGTAGACGTTAAGGATATCAGTCCTTCATGCCTAACCACATACACACACCCTACTTCACGCTGTGAAAGAAAAGTCTCAAAGAACAGCCTGCCACCTGGTGGATTTGCCAAGGGCTGCCATGTTGTCCTCTGAGCAACATGAGGCGGGCATTAGCTCTGATTGCACTTGCTGTTTCTCTTGATAAGATTCCTTATGCTTGCTCGCATATAAGACGAATAATAATTCCAGAGAAAGGCGGACCACTTCCTTCCACACTAACCCTCATGTAACCAGAGCATCTTGCAACCATATTAGTCTACTGCAGCCTCAGAAGAAGAAAGTCCCCCTTGTCTGTTGTTGTTGTTGTGGTGGTGGTGGTGGTGGTGGTGTGCCTTCAAGTCATTTCTGATTTATGGCAACCCTTAGGCAAAAACTTTCACAGAGTTTTCTGGGGGCTGAGAATTTGTGATGTGCCCAAGGTCATCCGGTGGGTTTCCATGGCTGAGTGGGAAATCCAACCCTGGTCTCCAAGATCGTAGTCCAATGGTCAAACCACTACAACATACTGGCACTACTAGATATACTGGATTAAGGATCAAACTAAATAATACCTTTACCAGGTTTCCAGAAGAGGTGCTCCTTCTGCTAGTGAAAGACATAGGTCTGTGATACTTTATGATTTTCCTCATCTACAGATCTTGCATTTAGCATGCCTGATTTTGTGACAGCTCATTGGACAATAAACATGGGTTTCATTTCTAAGTCTGATTGCTAAGGCTAGTCTGATTGCTAATGTCCCTGAGGAAATCCTATTGAGGGAATGGGAATTCCAAAGTAGACATATTTCCCTTAACGTTGGACCCTGATACATAGGATGTGAAGCAGTATGATATAGTCTGGTTCACTGCTGCCTGACATATATTTCTTTAAAAACAAACAAACAAACAAACGATTAAATTTTCTTCACGCTTTGCCAGCAGGATGAAGTGGACTTCAAGCATGCCTTTAACATCAAATCACTCTTACTGCCTGTTTTGACTGCAAAATCTAATCATATCCAGATACAAGTAGATATAATATCAGGAGGGAAAGTACAAATAAAAAGCTAAAGTTTTAGATGGACACAAGGAAAAGTTGAGTCATGCACTATGTGCAGAAATTCTGAAGACAGAAGCAGCACAGAGGTGGACTCTCAGGGTCCTCTCTCTACAGAGAAATGAGTTACTGTTATGGCTTTGCTCCTAAGTGATTTGACAAAGGAAGAATGGGAGATAGGAAGCAGTCCCCACAAGTCAAATCATGCTCTAGTGACTGAATTGACTGGGTTCTTCATCTCTTGCTGCTGTGTGCCTTCAAGTCCTTTCCAACTTATGACCACACTAAGGTGAACCTATCACAGAATTCCCTGAGGCTGAGAGTGTGTGTTGTGCCCAAGCTTACCCAGTGGGTTTCTATGGCCGAGCAGGGAATCAAACGCTGGTCTCCTGCTCATAGTTCAATACTCAAGACAGTTACACCACACTGGCTCTCATTCCTAGCAGACCACAAATGAGGAGTAGAGACTGACTGGGCATGCAAAATGGAAGCAAACTGAAGCATGTGTGTCTTCCTTTAGCATTTGTGTGATAATATTAGAGTGAGGTTATTACTCCAGGAAGAAGAGCTAGACTATTCCATCAGAAATAAGAGTCTCATAGGTTTTCTTGATGTTCAGACTGCAAATGAGAATTGCATAAAGCATATATATATGCTTTATGCTTGAGGCCTTAATACCACTCAGTACCACATCCAACAAAGTGGGTTTATACCCACAAAAACTCATGTGAAAATGAAAACCAATTAGTTTTAAAGGCGCTGCCTCATTTTTCTCTCTCCTTCCTTTTTCTCCCTGCTTTCTGTCCTTTTAATGTTTTCTCCTATTTGATCAATGTACAGCAGGGCAAAGAGATGGGGCAAAAATATGTTTTTGACACTTCTGCCAGTCTCCAGAAGCAGTAGGGTTTTCAGAGAGGCCTTGTTTCTTAATTACTTAAATTAAAAGAAAAGACAGGAAAAGAAACAAGTGGCTGTCCTGTCACCTTGGGCACAGCACAGGAGAATTCCAAAAGAGCTGACTAATGTCAGGTGGCTTTCTCCTCCCTGCTATGCTTTTACTTGAACCAGAGCTATCCTGTACATCACAACTTTCCAAATCCTATCAGGAGGCTAAGGCTCTCTCTCAACATTACAATTCAGGATCAAATTGCACTAAGGTTCCCAGACCTCAAGGCCAGATTCTCTTCCTTGGTCCTCTGAGTGAAGAAGAATCTCAGGAGGAGAATGCTACCTTAAAAAGTACATGTATCTATATTTTCCTCATTACTTAGATGTGCTGTGTCTTTTTTTATTTGAATGCATATTCTGTACAACAGTGGTTGATGCTTAATGTATCCTGCTTAATGTTATCACTAGCAGCTGTCCCTGCTAACATCACCAGGGCACGTCCCCTCTGACATTACAAGAACATAATCCCTAGGTCTCAGAGCCTGAAACAGTCCTGACCTGGCAACCCTACATTACACATACATGTGCAAGGGTCTCTTGGGTCTCTGTGGCTCCAGTATCTGCCATTCCTCCTTCTTTTCCTTTGCCCACACCATCACACACGCTTCCTCTGTCTCTGCATTTGGCATTATGCTAATTTACTTCTCTTCCTACTTCAATTCAGGCATATGTCTAAAAGTGTAAAAGTTTTAAGTATGAACAGGGAGCATACTATGTAAGATCGCCACTGGCATACTGACGGGAGGGGGGACGATGAGGGTGGTGTGCCCTGGGCGGCAATTTTGGGGGGGGGTGCCCCACATGACTTGGCCATGCCCCCATGCGATGTGGCCACGCGCCCTCGACATGCCCATGCCCCGCATGACACGGCCACGCCCACACACAAAGTAGCCACAACCTTGCCCCTCCCCCTGCCCCCACCCCCCTACCCACACTCCAAGCTACATGGCTGAAGATAGTCCTGTTTCAATGGTGCCTTTCACACTATGCAGTCACAACACTATGATCCCATCTCAACTGACATAGTTCTATCCTGTGGACTCCTGGGATCTGCAGTTTAGGGAGGGGTATTTAGAATTCTCTAGTGCCTCCCAAATACATATCCCAGTATTCCATAGGATGCAGCCATGACAGTTAAATCATAGTGCTATAATTGTGTGGTGTGAAAGGGCAACAAGTCTCCATGCCTGCAGTGAAGAAGGCAGACTGGATGAGGATGGTCAATCACAGCTGTGAGATGGGATGTGGGTGGAAAGCATGTAACAAAAATACAGAAGCTGTCTCTGGGAGAACAGACAGAGGGTTTTGAGTTAAAGATATAGACAGTTGAAGAGGGGCAGTTGAGGAAGTTAGTTGGGGTGAATATGTACTGGGTATCAGGGTTGATTGAAAGAAAAGGTCTGGCAGAACTCACTTTGAATATTGTTCTAAGTCTGGAGCTAAGAACTGGAATTTCATAAAGAAACCATTCTGTATGTTATGAAAATAAAGTTGTACTTCTGGTTACTTTGTTAAACCTGACACTGCCTAGCTTCCTTAATTCTAGACCAAAGAGTGTCATGCTTATCATAAAGAACACAGAGCTCATTTCCACACTAGCCTGTTATAGTGCTATTGTTCCACTTTCAACATCCTATGGAATCCTGGGGTTTGCATTTTAGGGAGGGGCCTTTGAGCCTCAAAGGCCCCTCCCTAAACTGCAAACCCCCGGGATTTCATAAGATGTTGAAAGTGGAACAATAGCACTATAACAAGCTAGTGCAGAAATGGTCAAAGATAACACACAAAACTTTAGTCCACAGAGAAGGCCCCTGAGGGCCTAGGGCCCAAATCCAGGGAGGGGTTTTAAAGCGGACCATAGGGCAAGGTAAGAATGACAGGTTTCCAAGGGGAGGAACTGCGAGGCCAACCTGGAAAGCAGGAAGTTCTGAAATAACATTTTTTTATTATTATTATTATTAAAAATAAATTTTATTAAACATACAATTTGTCCAAAACACAATCAACAACATATACATAAAAATACAAAATCAAATACATACACATATACATCTATCACACTTCTATGTATCCTATCTACAACCATATCTACCTTACATACATCACCATACACAACACAACATAATAACAATACATATACATACTCATTCCTTACTTCTTTTCTTAAATAATCTAAATGGAGATACAATTTCATTTTTCTGCATCTCCTTTACTAACTAACAATACTTCCGGTCATTATCTTCCATACAAACCCATTCTTCTTCCACCATACAATCCCGAACTTCTTTTTTCTATACCATTGAGTGCAACTTTTCTCTTCTTGTTCTCCTGCTCATTTTATTCTTATTTTTACAGTTACTGACTTATCTATGTTCTACTCTGCTTATACTCTTAACTATTATTCTTATCCTATTACCTACTTACTCTAATTCCTAATCAATCCTATTACACTATTCCCTTTATTACGTCAAATTCATATCTTTTCATTAAATCACTTTAATCATACATACCTATTAATGCACTTTTACCCCACCTCTCTTCCCAAACTTCTCTTAATATTTCCCATTCTCGATTGAATGTTTCTCTCGATTTATCCTTTAAATACAGTGTTAGCTTATCCATCTCCGCCAAGTCGTATACTTTCTGAAGCCATTCTTCTACCTGGGGTGTATTTTCCATCTTCCAATATTTTGCAAATACGATCCTTGCGGCATATATCATGTAGCAAATAGTTCTTGAATATTTTCCTCTAATATTTTTATTTATCCCATCTAAAATATTAAGAAGGTATAATTCTGGGGAAAATTCAAATTTAGTTTTAAATATTTTCTCTATATGTTTGTGTATCTGTAACCAAAAGGTTTTAGCTTTTTTACATTTCCACCACATATGGGAAAAGGTTCCTGTTTCTTGACATTTCCAACATTTAACTATTTTCTTATTTTTATTCATTTTAGAAATTCTAACTGGGGTTAAGTACCATCTATAATAAATTTTGTAAAAATTTTCCTTTATGTCGTAACAACTAGTGAATTCCTGATTTATCTTCCAAGCATTCTGCCACTGCTTCAAAGTTATTGTATGACCTATATCTTGGGCCCATTTTATCATATTTGTTTTGATTACCTCATGTTCCATTTCTAAACTTAATAATAATTTATAAATCTTACTTAGAGGTTTTTCTACACCTGGCTTCAAAATTTTATCAAATTCATTTTCCTCTAAAGTTATCCCTCTATCCTTCATGTCCTCTTTATATCTCTCAGCAAGTTGTCTGTGAAGGAACCAGTGAGTTGAGAAACCATCCGCTATCAATTCATCCCTAGTTTTTAATTTGATCTTATCTCCTACTCTTTTAATTATGTCCTTATATGTTAGCCATTCTTTTATTCTTATTTTCTCTAGTCTGTGGAAAGCTTCATGAGGTGAAGTCCAATGTGGTAATTTTAAATACAATTTCCCCCTAAAATTTAACCAAATTCTCAAGATCGCTTTTCTAACATAGTGATCCAAAAATTCTCTATTATTTTTATATTTATCATACCAAATATACGCATGCCAGCCGTAATACAAATTAAATCCCTCTAAACTTAATAATTTTGTATTTTCCAATGAAATCCAATCCTTTAACCAAACTAATGTGGCAGCTTCATAATATAATTTTAGATCTGGCAAACTTAGACCACCCCTCTCTTTTGCTTCTTTTAAGTATTTCCACTTGATTCTAGGTCTCCTACCGCTCCAAATAAATTTACTAAGATCCTGTTCCCACCTTTTGAATGCTTCGTCATTCATCATTATCGGTAAATTTTGAAATAAAAACATTAACTTTGGAAGTATATTCATTTTTATCGCTGATATTCTCCCTAATAAAGATAAATTAAGTCTTTCCCATTTTTTCAAGTTTTCTTTTATTTCTTTCCAGATTCTTTTATAATTGTTATCAAATAATTCTGAATTGTTTTTCGTTATTATTATTCCCAAGTACCTTACTTTCTTCACTATTTTAAACCCTGTCATATTTATTAATTCTTCATCTTGTATTTGCGTCATGTTTTTTGTATTCATTACTGATTTATCTTTATTAATACGTAAACCAGCTATTTGTCCAAATTCGTTCATTATTTCCATGAATGGTTTTATACTTTTTTTTGGGTCCTCTAATATTAATACCATATCATCTGCAAACGCCTGAATCTTAAATTCATACCCCCTAATCTTCATTCCCCTTATTTCCTCCTTACTTCTAATTTTAGTGGTTACCATTTCTAAACACATGATGAATAACAATGGTGAAAGTGGGCATCCCTGTCTTGTACCTTTATTAATCTTAAACGAATTTGATTTTTCTCCATTTACTATCAACCATGCTTTTTGATCTCTATAAATTGCTTGAATCCAATCTTTATACCTTTTTCCAAATCCCAATTTATTCAACACTTCGAATAGAAAATTCCAATTAACGTTGTCGAAGGCCTTTTCAATATCTAAAAACACTAGTGCTAATTCTTTTTGATTCATCTTTTGGTAGTACTCTATTGTATCTATAACTACTCTTATGTTATTTTTCAAGTGCCTACCTGGTAGGAATCCATTTTGATCCTCATGTACCCACTCAACCATAAACTTCTTCAATCTATTTGCTAATACTGCAGTGAAAATTTTATAATCTATATTTAATAATGATATTGGTCTATAATTTCTCTTATCTTGTTTATCTTTGCCTTCTTTAGGGATTAGCACAATATTAGAATCTTTCCACGAATTTGGTAAATTTCCATTACTTATAGAATTCATTACTTGGACTAGCAAGGGTGCTAATAGATCTTGAAATGTTTTATAATATGTTGCTATAAACCCATCTGGTCCCGGTGCTTTCCCTTCTTTCAAACTCCTTATTGCCTCCTTAACCTCCTCTAATTTGATTGGTTTGTCTAACTCTTCTCTTTGTGTTTCTGACACCTCTAATATGTCTACTTGATGTAAAAGGTCTCTTATCTTACTTTTCTGTCCTTGTGTTTGGCCCTTTTCTTTAAATAGTTCCTCAAAATAATTTACTAATATATTCTTAATTTTATTCTGTTGATAGTGAATAGTCTGGCCTTCTTTTAATTCTGTGATATTACTTTTCTCTCTCTCTTTTTTCAATCTATATGAAAGCCATCTCCCTGGTTTATTTGCATATTCAAAATGTCTCTGTTTTATATATTTCAATTTCTTTTCCATTTCTTCCATGGTTATTAGGGAGAATTGCTTTTTTAATATTTGAATTTCACTCTTGATTTTCACATCTTTAGGTCTTTTCTTTAACTCCCTTTCTTTCTCTTGTAATTTATCTAATATAGCTGCTTCTTTTCTTTTCCTACATTTAACTAACCAAGCTTGTTGACTTATAAAGAACCCCCTCATCACTGCCTTACTAGTTTCCCACACTGTCTGAGCTGATTGTTCTTTTCCCAAATTATTTTCTAAGAATTCTTTTAGTACCTTATGAGTTTTCGCTACTATTACTTCATTTTTTAATAAATTTTCATTTAATTTCCAATTCCCAGTCTTTCCACCATAACACAAATTCAGCAATATTGGACAGTGGTCTGAGAAAGTTCTAGGCAGTGTTTCCATACTTAAGATGTTTTTTTTTAAATCGGAAGATATAAAGAACCTATCTATTCTGGACCATGTTTTATATCGATCTGAGAAAAATGTAAAATCTCCTCCAGTACTTTTACTGCTTACTTCTTCTAGGGACAAATAATCTAATAAGTTGAACAAACTTTTTGGTAATTTTCCTTGCTTTGCTTTGCTATTTCCTAAATTTATTCCTGATCGATCTGTTAGGGGATTCAAAACTCCATTCCAGTCTCCCATAAGAATCATTTTATATTCCCCTAGATCAATTAATATCTCTAACAATTTCTGATAAAATTTGCTTTTATTTTCTAGAGGGCCATACACTGCTGTCACTAATACTAATACTAATACTGAAATAACATTTTTAAACATGAGCATTTAGGGACCTTGCTGCATCATTTTACATGTGCTTACATAACAGGGCAACTAAGCTTTAAATACCTTCTGAGCAGTAAAAATTAAGATGCACTTTGCATGCCTGAAACGCTGTTGCATTGAGGTTTATTTATGCATAGACACAAATAGAATTTAACTGTGCTTTATATGCTTGGCGGGAAAATGACCAAAATGGCAATTACATCTGGCCCTGCTCACTTTGCTTCAGCCAAGCCTAATCTCTCCTTGGCACACTCATAGTAACATCCCCCCACAGCTAGAATGTTACTCCTAAGATACCACCCACATTAGAATTCAACCCTTGTGTAGAAAAAGATTCCACACCCCTGCTATGACACAGCCAATTGGTTTTTACATATTCGCTACTACAGCAAGTGCTTGTTAGTTCATTAAAAGGATATACTGGTTCCCCTAGCCACTCTCAACATTTAAACCCTTGTGTTGCATTTTAGCATGCACAGCTGAAGTCTTAGTGACCTTCCAACCAAGTTCTTCTCAGCTACCTGACAAGTTTCAAAAACATTGTGTCAAAATCACCAGTGAAAGGAGACACCGAGGTTCAAACTAGATATTCAGGAGAAGATTTTTTCCATGCAATTAACTCATTTTCCTTCCTTCAGTGGGATTTGCTCAGAGATACAATCCTCAGCAATCAGACCTGCAGATTAAGCTCATTTTGAATTTCCCTTAACCCATGACAAAGCAAAGTACACTAAATGCAAGATACCTTGGTGAGAAAAATCCCTGGCTATAACAAATAGATGTCTTTTACGCTCTAAAGAGCATTTGTGCAAAAAAGAAAAAATGCTACACATGTTGTCTAATTGAACCATACTTTTAGCTGAAATTATAATATATGGAGCAAGAAGCCTCTTTTGCAAAGTATTCCTTCAATGTGTGCTATGATTTGTCCTTCTTTCTATGTCTTACCTGAAGCATGCCTGAAGAAGGTACTGTCATGGTTGATGATAGGAATGCTGGGGAGAGAGGGACGGTTCACCCGTTTCTTTAAAGCTGTTCCAACAGGAGGTCTGCATGGTTTGCTCAGGCTGACAGCAACAGGGGAGGGCCCATCACTGTTAAGAGGAGCAGAACCTGTAGAGAGTAATTTAGGAATGTCAGTTATAGGTGAAGAAACAGACAGATGAAAGAAAATCCAGATCTGGTTTCAGAGCCAGTCCTTGGACAAACAGCATCCTGGACAGATAGACATACAAATAACCTGCATCCCTTCTGCAATTTTGTCAAGTTATGCTAATCTCATGTATAGTATTAGCAGTGATGTATTCAAGGCTTTTACTCGAAGGACATTTCCGCCCTACACTGTTATAGTGCTATTATTCCAGTTTCAATAGCCTGTGGAATCCTGGGGTTTGACATTTAGGGAGAGGCATTTAGAATTCTCAGCCAGAGAACTCTTTGGCCTCAGTAAACTGCAAACCCCAGAATTCCACAGGAGGTTGAAAGTGGAATTATAGCACTATAATAGTGTAGGGCTGAAATGACTCATGTTTCAAGTCAAGTTTGAAGTCTGTATGGGCTTTTTCGCACTTTGGGGGAAAAACGGGGCGTTCTGATACTTACTGGGCTGGCGCGCTCCCTCTGCTGATCCAGGCTGATCCGGAGCAGTGCATGGCCGCGCTACACACTTCTCCGGGGACAAAAATGGTGCTTTCCGGTTGGTGGAAGCTCTCCATCAACCGGAGAAGCTCGCCAGCCTAAAGCCCGCCCCCGGAAGATTTGCAGCCTCACGCTGGTGCGAGCCTGCAAATCTACACATTAGCGCAGTGACGGACTGGGGCGCGCTGTGCTATTGAAACACTTCTTTTAAGCGGTCTTTCAATAGCATGGCGAACCACCAGTTCTGGTCGTTCTGGAGCGGGCTGAAGTCCGGACATACATAAAGTAGTCTGGACCCAGTCCACCCCTAAGTGCAAACGTCCTCACCAGAGGACACTCTGCCCCATCACTAAATCAAAGTGCGGAAAAGGCCTATCTTCAAGTCTCAAGTTGAGTCTCACTGCTTACAAGAAAATTCAAGTTCCAAGTCAAGTCTCAAGTGTGGGAGCCAATGTCAAAAGAAAAAAAAAGTGGTGTAGGTGCATTGGGAGGGGTCAATGGACTTACAAGGGGTCTGCCACTTCAGAAGTGGGGAATAGGCTCCATCTTACTCCCCATTCCTCAAGCTGGTGGCTTTTGTGTCAATGGTCATAAAAGAATCTGCAGATTCTGAAGTGGGGAATAGGATTCTTCTTACTCCCCATTACTGGAACATCAAAAGCTTTAGAAAGAAGGATCTTTCCTCCTCAAGCATATTGCTTAAGACATTCGCTGTTCCCCTCTGAGAAATGTGCCCTGTGCTCTGAGAGCAAGTCTTGTCTTCTGCTCTTAGGAAAAGTTTTAGAAGGCTGCTCCAATATGCAGGAGGGACAGACTGGTGAGTAGACCTCAGCCCTGCCTCAAACCTGTTGCCTAACACATTTGCTGTGCCCCTGCAAGAAATATGCGTACACTTCAGGCTTGAGAGAGATCGTCCTGTGACCAGTAGGCAAAAAGAGCTGGAAGCATTGTTCAAAGTCATAAAGTTTCTGGATGAAGCAAGGGCAGCAAGTCAGTCACTAAAAATATACAAGTGACAAGTTGAGTCAAGTCAGTGTGTCATTTATTGTCAAGTCGAATCCAAGTCGAGTGACTGAAGTGACTTGAGTCCGACTTGAGTCAAAGTCAGTCGACTCCAGTCTACATCACTGAGCATCAGTGTTGCTTTTTAAATCTAGAATAAATGATATCATCTTGGAAGATGTAAACTAAATTTGTCTTAAAGCTAACTGGTAGGTGTTAATTTTATAGTTATTACTCAAACAACTTGTAGAGCTTGTGTGTGTGTGTATGTGTTAAAAATGTTTTGGGGTTTATTTTAATTTGCAAAATTTAACAACCTTTGGAAACTGTTGGAAAACTTCAGTAGGTCCAAAATACTGCAGCCAAACTATTAACTGGGGCTGGTCATAGGACACTTTTAATTCCCTTTTTGAAAAAGTTTCACTTGCTAACAGTCGATTGCTGGGCCCAATTCAAAGTGGTGGTTATGATTCATACAACCCTAGGTGGCTTACATCTAGACAGTCTGAAAATCCTTATCTTCCCATAAGATCCTTTCTGAGTTTTATTATCACCAGGAAAGCACTTTCTTTTTCATTCTACTTCACTCTCAGGCTCATCTGGCAAGGACACAAGAGAGAGCCTTCTTGGTAGCTCTTCCTGGGCTATGGAACTCCCTCCTGAAAGAAGCTCAGTTGGCCTCCTCTCTGCTCTCTTTTTGCCAGCAAGCAAAGACCTTCCTATTTAAATAGGCTTTCAGCCTTTATTTGCTGAGCTAGAAGGATGTGCAATAGGTGTGCTGTGTTTTTAATATGTAATATGCCTGAATACTCTAAAGGCACCAGATCCCATCTGATTTTGGAAGCTAAGCAGGGTCAGCTCTAGTTATTATTGGATGGGAGATTGCCAGTGAATGCCAGGTGCTGCCAGCTATGTTTCAGAGGAAAGGACTGACAAAACCACCTCTGAATATTCCTTGGCTAAGAAAACCCTATGAAATTCATGGGGCTGCCATAAGTCAACAGGGAACTTGAAGGCACACAAGAAAGACTATGTATTTTATATGTTTCTAACTGTTTAAGGTCTTAAAAGTAATTTTTTATTTGGATTGATTGTTTAATGCTTTTTAAAAACTTTTGTACTATATATTGTTTTATCCACTTTGTTTTAACTTCTATTGTAAGTCACTTTGAGTCCCCTTTTGGGAGAAAGATGGGATATAAATCCAATAAACAAACTAACTAACACACAAATACTTACTTCCTGGCTCCCTACAAATAGCTAAATTAAGCTTTTTCCATCTCAGTTCCCTAGGGAGACTACCCACGCTCACATTCTTAAATCTGGCTCTGAGTGGTTCACTAGTGGAAGGGATTTATCCATTACACAAAGCTTCTCCTAGTGTCTTCCAGATTTGCTGTACTACACCTCCCACAATGCTCAGACATCACTGGGGTGCTGGGCACTGTAGTCCAAGAGGCATTAAGTTGAGAAGAGCTCTGTTACAACCCTGGACCCACACAAGTCTTATCACCAGTGAAATCGGGACATTAAACACTGACTAAGGGAAACATTTGCCTTCCTTCCATCTTCATTTCAGAGGAAAAGGCCTGATTTTGATGTGATATGTGATGTTCCTGGGTTGTTGTTTTTTCAATGTGATCCAAGCCATGTGTACATGTGGAAAAGGTTCTTCAGAATGTTTAGCCACACAACTTTTCTAGAGAAGAATGGATATCCTCTCAAGCCTTCCTTCCAAATTCACCCACTGGAAATGTTCCTCAGATAACACGTTTTCATCTCACTAGCACCAGCCTGATTAAGAGAAGTCACTGTGGATTAATTGTATCTGCATTCATTCATTGATTCTGCAGTTGATTAAATCTGATTATATTTGCATATGGATAAAAACAATAGCTCTGAAGGGGGAACGTGTACTGTTCTTTAAGATGATGCATGCATGCGTCACAGCCGGCCCCATCTTTGAAGAGGTCTGTGTGATTATTAATGGAAAAAAGTCCCTATTCATCCTCTCAGTTTTGGGAAGTACAAAAATCTGCAAAATTTGTTCCCTTATTAATCAAGGTTGCCTTGCTTGTCAGTCCAAAGGGTTTTCATTGATTTCAGAGCTTGGACGGATTGCATTTTTGAAGCACAACTCAGTTGGCTTGGGAATACTGGGAATTCTTGCCCATGGAAGTAATAGATGCAAGCTATATATTCAGGGATAGTCATGTTAGCCATGCAGCAAAATGCAACCAAATCCAAAATCAACAAAAGAGCAGTACCTTTATTGGCCAGCCAAAATGTAGAAAATGCATCATGCAAGCTTTTGAAGCTTCATTGGCTTCTTCGTCAGGTAAAGACATTAAAAATCATACAAGAGAAGAAAAGATCACAGGTATAGTTTTAGGCTCTTTCTGCAGCACCCTTCCATCTCATAATAGGGCTGGGAGAAGGATGGGACCACAACAACGCTTTTGCATGATATTCTCATGGTCTTGTCCTTCTCTCGCCCCCAGGCAGCACAATTGCAGATTAAATCATTGATGGGTTTTCTCCATCAGTGACACGTGATCACATCACCATCCTTCATTTACTTGTTCTGTAGAAGCCACAGAAGCACGATGGCTGAGCTTCTTGCCCCAGTGCAGCCTGGGAAAGTACCTGGATGCGTTGCAGAAGGAAGAGGTGGGGCCATCGTGCTCCCTTCCTCAGGGAGCCAGCCAGTGCAGAGGGGAGCACTCCCGTTGTGCTCCTCTCCTGGCACAACTGCTACTGGGATCCCCACTGGCTGACTTTGTGAAAAGAGAGGTGCAGACAGGGCCTTAGATTCAGGTGAAAATCATGCAGCCCTCCAGACAGCAACTGCCATCAGTGCTAGCCAGCATAACCAATGGTGAAGAATGCTGGGAAATGCAAACCAACAGCATCTCAAGGGCTACGTGATTTCCACCCCTGTTTTAGATCAATCATTAAATCAACCTAATGTTACCACTCTTGCTCCAGTGGCATTCATTTCTACACCACGAAATCACATTTTAAAAAGCCAGCCCAAATGGTATATAAGACAGAGACCACAGTGCGTATATGTGTGTGTATGTTCAGAAACTGATATATCCACTTCTCCCACCAGTATTAAAGAAAGAAAGAAAGAAAGAAAGAAAGAAAGAAAGAAAGAAAGAAAGAAAGAAAGAAAGAAAGAAAGAAAGTGACCTTGCACCATAGCCTTGTTCTGGCAGAGTGCTGACTTGCAGCTTCCTTTGCTGCTGTTGCAGAAAACCTTCGCAGAGTTTCTACTGCAGCACAATCAGTGCACGTCAGTTGCAATCAGATCACTCGGTCTGTGTTGCCCTTCACAACCCCCTCCCTCCATTTTTAATAAGCATTCCTATTGTAACACCTTCATCTTCCTCTGAAAGCATCATTTCTCAAGAGTGTGTGTAGCAGTTTAAAAAGGGAAATTCGTATTACTATATGACTAAGTGGCTCCTGTGTATAAAAACTCCCTCCTGGCCATAATTTAGTAAAAAATTATTACTGGGAGCAGCATCTACTGGCTTTACTGGAGAGTGTGGTTGCTATAATGAAATAGATGTGTGCCTGATGAAATTAGATATTGGATTCAGCATTATTCAGGGGCTACACTCATAGAATCAGAAGGAACTACAAGTGCCATCTTAGTCCAAGCCGCAGCTATGCAAAAATCCACAACTAAAGCACTCCCAAAAAACAGCCACCCAAGTTTAAACTAATTCTTTGTCATAGGCAAACCTAAAAATCAGGTTTTTTTAGGTTTTCAAAATAAGTTATATGTGTTTTATGCATTTTAATTCTTCTAATTTAAATATGTTAACAGTAATATCTTAATTCAATTGACTGCTTAAGGCATTCTAAACTTTTGTACCACATACTGTTTTAGCAATGTTGTTTTAACTTAATTCATAGAATCATAGAATCATAGAAATGTAGAGTTGGAAGAGACCACAGGGGCCATCCAGTCCAACCCCCTGCCATGCAGGAACACCCTCAAAGCACTCCCGACAGATAGCCATCCAGCCTCTTCTTAAAAACGTCCAAAGGAGGAGACTCCACTACACTCCGAGGCAGCAGATTCCACTGCCGGACAGCCCTGACTGTCATGAAGTTCTTCCTGAGGTTCAGGTGGAATCTCCTTTCCTGCAGCTTGAATCTATTGCTCCTTGTCCTGGACTCTGGAGCAGCAGAAAACAAGCCCTCTCCTTCCTCTACGTGGCATCCCTTCAAATATTTAAACATGGCTATCATGTCCCCTCTTAACCTTCTCTTCTGCAGACTAAACATACCCAGCTCTCTAAGTCTATCCTCATAGGGCATGGCTTCTAGGCCCCTCACCATTTTGGTCACCCTCCTCTGGACTTGCTCCAGCTTGACCATGTCCTTCTTGAATTGGGGTGCCCAGAACTGGACAAACTATTCAAGATAAGATCGAACCAAAGCAGAGTAGAGTGGTACCAGTACTTCCCTCGATTTAGACACTATACTCTTATTGATGCAGCTGAGAATTAGATTGGCTTTCTTGGCTGCCGCAT
This sequence comes from Ctenosaura bakeri, assembly GCA_948474755.1. NCBI lineage: Eukaryota > Metazoa > Chordata > Lepidosauria > Squamata > Iguanidae > Ctenosaura > Ctenosaura bakeri. The sequence continues at coordinate 208,065 of CAOLHI010000322.1, read as the reverse complement.
CACACTGCTGACTCATGTTCAGCCTGTGGTCTATCAAGACTTCTAGATCGCTTTCACACGTACTGCTGTCCAGCCACGTGTCCCCCATCCTATATTTTTGTATTCCATTTTTTCTACCTAAGTGTAGGACCTTACACTTCTCTCTGTTGAATTTCATTTTGTTAGCCTTGGCCCAGCTCTCCAATCTGCCGAGGTCATTTTGAATTTTGATCCTGTCCTCTGGCGTATAATTGTAAGCCACTTTGGATCCCATTTTGGGAGAAAGGTGGGCTATCAATCACATCAATCAATCAATAGGTTCCTCAATTGCTATGTTTTCTCCCATTTCTAAACCTCTCTTTTCCATGCATAGCAAAGCCATTAACAAAATGCACTGCTGAAGTGCCAAACACACTTATTACGAAAATGCTTTTGTATGGTTGGTCCATCTAGATGTGTCCACTTTTGATATTGTTCATGCACATTCAAATGTACAAGAGACAGACCAAAATCAGTAGGAGAAACAGGGGAAAATATGGGAATAATCCAGAGTATTCTAATGAAATGTTTAAGAATGCCAACTGATCTTGATCTTTCAAATAGATGGGAATAACACTATAACACTTCAGTCTCACACAGACAAGGCTAAAAATAGTCCATAATTTTTGAAAAATCCTGGAGAACAGGTGAAATCCCAGCTGACTGAAGGAGGACAAATATCCCCCTCTTCAAAAAGAGGTCCCAAACAATTACCCTCCAGTCAGCTTCATATCAATACCAGGTAAGATTCTAGAGCACGTCATTAAACAGATAGTCTGTAAATACTTAGAAAAGAATGTCACAGTCACTAGAAGTCAACATGGGGTTCTTCAAAACAAGTCATGCCTGGCTAATCATCTCTCTTTTTTTGAAAAAGTTATAAGCTTTATAGATAAAGGGAATGCTATGCATGTGACATATCTTGATTTCAGTAAGGCTTTAGACAAGGTCTCCCAATGATATTCTCACAAACAAGCTAGTAAAATGTGGACTAGACAATGCTATGGTTAGGTAGATTTGAAATTGGTTGACTGACCAAACCCAAAGAGTGCTTATCGATGGTTCCTCTTCATCCTGTAGAGAAGTTACTAGTAGGGTGCCATAGGGTTTTGTCCTGGGCCCAGGGCTATTCAACATCTTTATAAATCACATGGGTGATAGAATAGAGAGCATGTTCATCAAATTCGCAGATGATACCAAATTAGGAGGGGCAGCTAATATCCCAAAGAACAGGCATTTTCTGTGTTCACTTTCCCTTGTTAACTTTGCCTTCCTCTTTAATTTGGATGCCTTAAGTGTATTTCTAAATGCTAGATTGAAATTTTAATTTACTGCAATGTTAGAAATTTGGGAAGTGAAAGAAAATTTCATTGGAGGCACAATCCTTGTTGCAGGAATGCCCTTCCCCTGTACCAACTCACTCATTCACTTCCTCCTGGTCTCCTGTCCTTTCCATGATACCCTTTGCTGGTAGTCACCAAAAGGCCATATGGCCTAGGGTATCCTCAGATGTGTCCCCCTAGCCCTGATGTAAAATCTATAAAGCTAACCACCACCCACCCCCACTATACCTTCCTGAGTAGTTTTCTGTCGTTCTTGGAACATAATGGATTGTTCTTTTTCTCTCTCTTTCTCCTTTTCTCTTTCTTTGCGCAAAAGCTCTATCTCCTTCAGCTGCTTCTGGCGCATCTTCTCCTGAGCTGACTTGGAGATCATCACATGGATCTAGGTACAACAGAAACATATAATTAGTCCAGGGAGAAGAAATGCACTGAACTGTACATGAGAGGGAAGAATTTTGGATCACAGTGGCATGTAATGAACATGAACAAAGAGAAGTCAGCCATTTCTTTAACTCTTCATCTATCACAAAAGCAAGGGACAAACATCTCCAATATGAATCATGTTATAATTTTCAAATCTTTTCATAGAAAACTGGGAAGGGGCTAAACTACATGCTAGTTTAATATGAAGCATTCAGCTTATCTTCAATTTCTTTCTTACACTAAAGAAAGCAGCAAGCCCAATCGAGGCTGGTACCACTGTACATCAGTAGAAGAGGATTAAATTTCAGCCCACAGCTATTGAATCCCCACTAATTATCAATTTTCTCCTCCCCTCACCTTTTAGGTCCTGCATGTGGGTATGTACCTTCAAATTGCCTATTGAGCTACAGCAATCCCACAAATTTCATAGAGCTCTCTTCAGCAAAGAATATTCAAGAGATGGTTTTGCCAGCTTCTTCCTCTGAAATACAGCCTGCAGGACTTGATATTCATTGGTAGTCTCTGATCCAAGTTCCAACCAGAACTGAGCCTGCTTAGTTTCCAAGATCAGATGGGATCTAGCACCTTTAGAATATTTAGGGCCTGCGTGGGAAGAGGTTATTTGAGGGAGGCAATGGTTTAAGGGGAAGGCTTAAGCTCTTCTACTCATGCATTGTGGTTCAGATCACTTTTAAAATGTTTGTAGGTTTTTAAGCAGAGGCTGATTGGCCATCTATTGGGAATGCTTTGATGTGTGTTCCGGCATGGCAGGGGGTTGGACTAGATGGCCTCTGTTGTCTCTTCAAACTCTATTGTTTTATGATTCTGTTTTACAATGAGAAAAAGAATAAGGCTCAGCTTCATGCTACATATTTAATGCCATGTGTAATTTAGCTTTGAGCATATAGGAGCAACATTGTAGATTTGAGCATACCCTCCAACAGTTCACAGATTAAAATCTGGACATATATGGCGAAGCACCATCTGCATATGGTCAAGATTGCAAAAGGTATTAATGAGAAAAGGACACACAAGCTGGGAGAGCTTACAGCAGTTTGCTTTTGCCTGAGCCTACTGGGAAGAGCAATATTCCACCCTCTCCTCCTCTCTTCCCATCAGATGTATATCCTTGCTTTTTTCTTTCTCATGCACAAGAATGAAATTTTTTTAAAAAAATTCTCACTGGCAGGGTGGACACTTTATTATCTAACAGTCTCAAGAGAGATTTTGAAAATTCTGAGAAAGATGTGTGTGTGCGCACCCACAAATTGCATCAATTGTACAAATTGTATGGTTAAACTACAACAGCTGCAGCTTTGTTGAATGGACTTTTAAACATCAGAATAATCAAGTGGCTTGTTCAGCCAGTCCTTCTGTGCTTGCTGTGTATCTTCTGTTCCACAAAGGAAAAGGCACTCACTTAGAAGAGAGTCATTTTACACGAATTATAGAAACACTGACAAAAAGCCAAGTGCTCCTTGTTTCATTGTCACTCAGGAAGCAGCAGTTCTTGCAGAGACTGGAAATCTATTTTAACTGTCTTTTTATTTATCTGTCTGTCTGTTTATCTACCTATCCATCTATGTTGCACAAATTTTGCAAATGCTCTTCACATGACTCACATAGACCCAGTCCAATTCATTCCACCAGCACTCTCTCCACCTAGCTGTTTTAGGGGCAAAACTGAGATTGTGAGTGTGATGATAGATCTCTGCATCACATTTAATCTAACACCCAAAGTGAGAGGCAGCAGAAAGAGAAAGAACAAGGAGAAAACAGGTATTAGTTAGAAAACAAGCCCTAGGGATTGTGTTATACAACACCACAAGAAATACCAGAATCATAGAATCATAGAGTTGGAAGAGACCACAGGAGCCATCTAGTCCAACCCTCTGCTATGCAGGAACACACACCAAAGTACTCCCAATATATGGCCATCCAGCCTCTGTTTAAAAACCTCCAAAGAAGGAGACTCCACAACACTGTGAGATAGCACATATCACTGCTGAACAGCTCTGACCATCAAGAAGTTCTTCTGAAGTTTAGGTAGAATTTCTTTTCCTGTAGTTTGAATCCAGCACTCCTTGTCCTACTCTCTGGAACAGTGAAAAACAGACCCATTCCCTCTTCGATATGACATCCTTTCAAATAGTTAAACATGACTATCATGTCCCCTCTTAACCTTCTCTTCTGCAGACTAAACATCCCCAGCTCCCTAAGACGCTCCTTATAGGGTATGGCTTCCAGACCATGTCTCCCAGATGTCTTAGGTGTCCCCCATCCTATATTTGTGCATTTCATTTTTAATGCCTAAGTGTAGGACCGTACATTTCTCTCTGTTGAAATTTATTTTGTTAGCCTCGGCCCAGCTCTCCAATCTATCCAGGTCATTTTGAATTTTGATCCTGTCCTCTGGCGTATTAGCAACCCCTCCCAATTGGGTGTCACCAGCAAATTTGATCAGCATGCCCTCCACTCCTTCATCCAAGTCATTGATGAAGATGTTGAATAGCACTGGGCCCAGGACAGAACCCTGTGGCACCCCACTAGTCACTTCTCTCCAGGATGAAAAGCAGCCATTGGTGAGCACCCTTTGGGTTCAGTTGGTCAACCAATTACAAATCCACCTAACAGTAGCCCTGTCCAGCCCGCATTTTACTAGCTTCTTTGCAAGAATGTCATGGGGAACTTTGTCAAAGGTCTTACTGAAGTCAAGAAATGCTATATACACAGCATTCCCTTCATCTGTCAAGCTTGTAATTCTATCATAAAAAGAGGTAAGATTAGTCTGGCATGACTACTAGAGGAAAAAAAGAGGACGTGAAGCCTTATATTATTTATATAATTGATCACATATATAGTTGCAGGCTGATATTTAAAAAAAAACTGTTGAGACATGGAATCCTTCAACCCAAGATACAGAAAAGTTTTCTGTACACTTAATAGATTTCAAAGAATTTGGGTTACAACAGGTAAAAGTGAAAACTGCTTATATTAAAAGAAGGGCAGAAAGAGCATGCTGACTGGGGATGATGTGAGTTATAGTCTAACACATCTGAAGACCATCCAAGGCCAGGTTAAGGTATTTGGGGTCCCAGAACAATTCTGGAAACCGGGCTCATTTTGTGTGCATGTATGAGCTATTTAAGAATGCTGGCATAGATTTTTTTTTTAAATAATTGTCAATAAAATACACAGTACAATAGACAGTGGTGCAGAAATCTTTATGTTTATAAGGGCATTGTTCTTTCAGCCCTGGACCTCTAGAATGTGAGCAGTAGCACCAGCTGAACCATTGATAACCCAACAAAGAGGTCACCTCTTTGGGAATAGCAGTAATAATGTAATTGGTTGCGTGGCCATGATACAACTAGATTGAAATACTCATGAGAAAGGTTGCGCTCTTCAGGATCTTACATAGGCTGCTCTGGCCCTAAAGGTCACTTTAAATTAATTCATTAATAATTAAACTCCAGGAGTATGTATCCAATTATGCCCTCCCTTGGACAAAAAGGCTTCTGCGAGTAGAACAAGGGAAGCAGTGATCCAGCCCTCTACACTATGTGTATTCGTATGAAACCCTAACCAGCTGCCTCCTTTAAGTGCTGTTGATACTTTCCAACCAAACCCACTCTGAGCCAGGCTTTGAAAATCCATCCCCAGCTGTCCACTTGCATATCGAAATAATGATTCAATTGTTAGGGATGTAATCATGTGTTACATCCAATTTCTATGTTTGGTTGTGAAAGCTGGATAGTGAAGAAAGTTGGCAGGAAGAAAATCAACTCATTCGGCATGTGGTGTTAGAAAAGAGTTCTATGGATAGCCTGGGCCACTAAAAAGATAAATGAATAAGCCATAGAGCAAATCAAGCCTGAACTCTCATTACAAGCCAAGATGACTAAATTGAGGCTGTCATACTTTGGACATATCATGAGACGTCATGACTCACTGGGAAAGACAATAATGCTTGGTAAAGTGGAAGGTAGTAGGAAAAGAGGGAGACCAAACTACACATGAATTGGTTCAGTCATGGAAGCCACAGCCCTGAGTCCGTAAGACCTGAGCAGGGCAGTTGATGAGAGGGGATCTTAGAGGTCTCTCATCCATAGGGTCACTATGAGTCAAAGTTGACTGGACAGCAAATAATAACACAACAGTCTTGTGTCATATGAAAACCACACAGGTATGGTAGAAACTCCTCCCCACCTAAAGGCAACTGCTGTTTTTAAATCTTAACAAAGTAGGGAAACAGTAACTGAAGAAAGGATTCAGAAAATGTCCTACAAATGCAAGCAGAACAGTTGTGCTCATGTTGGGGGTGAAAAGTTTCCCAAGCATTTAGTGTTTTGTTTCTGAATTCCTCAGCAATTCTAAACTTCTTGCAAGAACTGTTTCAAAAGTCAACAAGATAACTCATAGAGAACATGTGTTTGTTTACAGAAAAATGTTTGAAGGATCTGTTCTCTGTTCCCATTTTGTTTGTTTATAATAAGCAACTTGTACACATTTTCTCTTCCTTTGGAAGCTCTATAAAAATCCTGACATTTCAATAAAGCTTTGTTCATCTGATCAGGCCACTCTTGCAACCATTGGTAGGGAGAGAAAAGGCCTTCAAGTCTGGCCAGCAGTTATCCCTGGTGCAGCAGGCTGACTAAGCACACAGTTCATCAGATCACTGTCTTCTTTTACTATTTAAATGACAATTATTTCCAAATTTCTCTCTGTACTCATAAAGGAGCATATGCATATTTAATACAAATCTATGCTCTTAACAGAACATATCAGCAATATATGGCTGCTTTACCTGACGACTAAAAAATTGAAGTGAGGGAGCAGAAACAAATCTTCTTTCCTAACCTCTCCCTGTCCAGATTTGGCAGAGACAATCCTAATTAATACTCTGTAGTTTCACTTTTTCACTTGCATTTTAAATGTCCCAGTTTCTTCTCCCACCTTCCTTTTTGTCCTGGCTTACTCCAGTTGCTATAAACTGAGTTCAAAGTGCAGAAGTAGTTTGCAATCTATTATGGGAGGGGGGAGAGGAGAGAAGGGAGCAGAATCTTTGCCCTTCCCTGTAGGCTCAGGCAAAAGCAAACCGCTGCATCCTGTCCTATCACGCATATTCTTCCTCATTAATAACATTCACCATCTTGACACTCACCTTTGTTTGGCCATACTTGCTCTGGTCTTAATCCATGAAATGTTGGAGAATATGCTGTTTTCCTGTATGAACTCTAGGCATAACAGTCCTCTGGAGTCAGTGAGAAAGTGGTCTTTAAAAACAAAATGCCATCACCCACTGTCACTGGAGAACCCTCAATAAGGTCACTTTAAAAAGAGGAAATTTATTTCCCTATATGTCGTTTTGATTTTTTGTAATATTTTTGGTGTATATTGAGGGGGGGCGGCAAACTCAGGGACCACCACTGGGCAGTAAAAGCTCTTGCTACACCACTGCATATCACATATTGTCTTTGCCACTTTTTCACTCCTTCCTATATGGAGGTTGGTGAATGAAAGCATCTTAAAGGGCCAAACATTTTCTTTCAGCCATCATGCCAAAATGCCTTTATTGCAAGCGGAAAGGAGAAACTTATCACCTACCCTTCCATTGCTCTCCTTCCATTCATCATCCTTTACGAGGTGAGGAAATGAAAGCTGGCCTCCTCCATCCTTGGCTGGACGGAGGGAGGAGGTGGTTAATGGCAGTAAGGATTCAGGTGGACAACCAGTAACCTTCATTGCTGTGGACAAGCCATTTCTGGAAGCAAGTTCTGAAGTTTCAGTTTCTGATGAGCCAATAAAACATAAACAACGTGTTATCATAGACAGCAAGGATATGTACGAAATAAAAAAGTGTGTTACTGGGAGTACATGAGCCAAGAAATTACATAATATATTAATGCAGATCAGGAGTTTGTGCCAAGGAGATACTCCAGCAGATTAAATCACTCCCTGTAGATGAACTCAGTCTGTGTAGGGAAAGGCAAAAAGAAAAGGCAGAACTTTCTGCTTCTATTCTGTTCATTGAGGATGATGCTAATGTTGCTGAGGTGGATGTTCCTTTTGTAAAGAAATGCCATATATTAGCAAGTTTAAGGTGATATTATAAAGTTATTTGAATTTACAAAGAAAAGTTTTCTGAGCAGGAACTGACTATAATTCCAGGCCTCCCCGAGACTCCATTTGGTACCAGAAGCTGATGCATATCACTGCTTTAAGATAAGCTTTACTGGCGATGATCAATACAGAAGATGGTCTATAGCAGAGCAAAACATTGCAACCATTCAGTTGATGAGTTCCAGCATCCTCTGACAGGATGCGGCAAGTGATAGAATTCTACCCAGCAATGAATTCTACTCAGACTGACCCAGGGCCAAGACTGAAGATCCCAGTAATTAGATAACAGGACCTCTAGACTGGGGTACATCTACACTACTCAAGACCAATAGAAGATAGGACAGAACCAAACAAAAGAAACTAAAATGCAAAGGTATGTTCTGTCTTCTATCCTGTACAAACAAGTAGCTAACAGAAAGTTTACTCCTTTGCTCTGTTCCCAGCCACCTCTGCATCCTTGAACGGCCAGAGTAAAGTGAAACCATCTAGCACGGCCTGTCGAATATGTTATGCCACTGGACAGTAGTTAACTTTGGCCAGGGGCCACAGCCACACCTTGTAATAGAAATTTGCAGTGTGTCCTCATCTCTCAACAGGAGTGTTTCTGTTCAGCACTCAATATTCCAGCCAAGTACCCATGCTCTCATCCATTTGGCCATTCTATTTAATTCCATGCCCTCCTTCAGCAGCCTCAAAACACTTGATCTTGTCTTGGAATCTAAACAAGGTTGGCTTTAGATCATAGCTTGATGAGAAACCACCAGAGATCTCCAGGTAGAAACTAGTAAAGAATGAAAATCTGGAAAGACCCTGTGAATTAGAGTTGACTGTGTTAAGATAGATGAACCAATGGTCTGACTCAGTAAATGGCAGCTTCCTATGTTTCTTTGTTTCCTATGTGTCTATTTCCAGTACCTCTCCTTTCTAAGTGGGGCCATTTCCGCACTAGACTAGTGCTATACGAGTACTATTATTCCACTTTCAGCATCCTATGGAATCCTGGGGTTTGCAGTTTACGGAGGGGCATTTAGAATTCTCAACCAGAGAGCTCTTTGACTTCAGTAAACTACAATCCCCAGAATTCCACAGGATGTTGAAAGTGGAATAATAGCACTATAACAATGTAGTGCGGAAATGGCATTAGGGAAAAAAAAAGATAAATAAAGAGAACAACCTGAAAGGACTTCATAAAATTATTAAGCATGTGGAGACCACAGGGTAATAAGAATGTTTCTTCTTTTCTCACACAACTTCAGAATTCTAGTGAAATATGACAATAGGGACAAACAAAAGCATTTCCTCACATAATTCCTGGGGGACATACAAAAGCTATTTCCCAGGCTTGTTAGCATCTTCAAAATGCCATTGCTTTGTGAATTTTAATTTTGATTCTGTTTCAGCAGTCATCTGTAATGATCATTGTTTTTGGAAGACTTTTATTTCATTTTTTAGTAATGTATTTTTCAGATATCTTTTTAATTCATCTTCTTTTTTCTGGGTATTTCTTCCATAATTACTTTTTCTTTCTCTTTTTTCCTTTTTTTCTTATATATTATATCTTGATGGATGAAAAGCAACTTCATGACTGCCTTGCTCACATCCCTCGCCACTTCTGTTGATTCACCTTTGTTTATATTCTCTTTAAAGCAATGTTTATGTGGAGATAAACAAAAGCACTTGCTCACATAACTCCTGAGGGACATAACATCAGTCTCTGCCACAAAATACAGTAGCTTTAAAAAGAGACAAAACACATTGCTGGAAGACAGGGCTATCAGTGGCCATTAGAAATAAGATTAAGAAGCACTAAACTCCTGGACAGCAGATAGAGGCAGCTGATTTTGTAAGCTACTCATGAGCCTCCTTAAGACTCCTGGCTGGTCCTCTGTTAAGCAGGATGCTGGAGCAGAGTGCCCAAAGCTCCAGTATGGCTTTTCTTTTAATCTGTGCTTGGGTTTTGTGATTGAACACAGCTCCACATGAGCCTCTTCCAATTCCATCAGCTGGAGTAAAACCGTACATTCTCCTGGATAATGAATCATCAGCTTTTGCAGAAGGCTTTGGTAAATTGGTTCTCTTCCTCCTTGCCCAGCAGCTCACACCTTCAGATGGTGTTTTTTTCCTGGGATTAATGATTTCTGTCAGGTCCCCCTTCTGTCTCCTGAATGACACCCTCTAGAGGTGACAAGACTTGGAAGAAAGTGCAAATGACTTGCCTGCTTGTGGTTTCTTCAAATTTCCCCTCCACGGGGGATGAAGTTTCCTGATGCCCATCCACAAAGACTAATAAGTGAAAGTAGCCTTTTCCCTTCTTGCTATTACATTGGACAAGTCCCCAGATGGGTAGTACACAAGGTACTGATGACTTAACATTCCCTGCTTAAATGTTTATAGCACAAGTCAGAGAACAGTAGAGTACATGCCTTGCATGCAAAAGGATTCAAGTTTAATCCCTACCAATTTCAGGTAGGGTTAGAAAAAATCCTATTAGAAACCCTGGAGAACCACTGTCAGTCGGTGTAGAAAATGCGAAGCTAGATTGATCTATGATCAGACTTGACATAAAGCACTTTTCTAAGATCCCACAACCACATATACATGTACAAGAAAAGTCATTACCAATCAAACTGGTGGAGGTAAGTCATGCCCTTCTTGTTACAGCCCCAAGATTGATATGTTTTAATTGGTAAAATATTATTTAATTGGCAAAAACATTGATTGGCATTGATATAAACTGGAATCTGAGGTGATTGGAAGGTCAAGCTGGGCAGAAGAAAATTACTGACTGAAACATGTGATTGCAAGGCAGGTCAACCAACACCCCCTGTAGGCATAGCCAAAGTCATTGTCAGGCAGATTACCAAGAAACTGCAAAGCTGGAACATTTCTGAGCGTACAATGGTCAAAAGGGATGTTCTCACCAAAACAATGACTGTTTCAACCCTGCTCCCTCACATCTGGACGTTTCCTTATATTGTCTCCCCAACCTCTCCACAAAACAGAGCTATTACAACAGCCATTACCTCTTTGTCACCTAAACGCTGACCATTAACTCCATCTGGACCCCATTGTCTGTGTTGCAATTCCCATTGTGCACTAGGCTGGGAGAGCCATTCACACCCTTACTCTCAGGGTAGTTTTTGAATATAAAAACTCTCAGTTTTGAGTGATTCAGTGCATTCTCTCACCTTGCTGAATGCCATGCTTTCACTCCAATTCCAGAATGAGGACTGTCCTTAGGTGCAGACCTAAGTCACATTGCTGCTTTCTTCATTGCTCTCTGGATTGGTAATTATCATCCAAATTCTAAAATCCTCTATCCACAACTTTCCTCCCTTTATCCTTCAGCTAGCCCTTGTATGAGTGTGTGAGTGCTTGGATCTTTTGCATGTGTGTGACTCTTTCAATAAAACAGATTTTAGTTTACATTTGGAATCTCTGGCTGGTTCTTTTCTGCATGATGCCATGAACATTGATGGAAAAATCTTGTTATGTTATTCCCCTCTTGCTGGCCTCCTAATTTTGAGCTAATTAATTTTCCTTTGTTACATGGAGGTATTGGCATCGCAGGTGGTACCCATGTTTTTGGGTAACACTCTCTCAGATGTTCCTAGTTTTTAAGTTCTGTCAGCACTAGCCAACACAGCCAATGCTGAAGGATCATGGGAGCTGCAGTTCATAAAATACCTGAACTAAGCTCAACAAAGAGATGGGGTAGTGGAAGATGAAGAGGCCAATTTCCTATATAGGCTCACCTATGGGTTAATGTGCCTCAGGGATGTAGCTATGAGGTGGGGGAGGACATAATTCTCCCCAAAATGAAATTGTCCTGCAATCCCTAAATTTCTAACATTGCAGAAAGTGAGACATTGAAAATTATTCACACTTGGAACTCTTACATTTGCTGTGTTCACATTTCCCTGGTAACATTGCCCCCCTTTCCTTTGGAGACCTAAACTCTTGCAAATGCCAAATGTTACATTCTAAATTCACAAATGAAGTTTTAAGTTTCTGCAATGCTAGTACTGCAGGGACTTTAGAAAAAAAAATTATTGAGGGGACAGAATTCTTATTTGGAGAGGACAATGCCTTCATGTTGCCCCCCCCCTATAGCTACCCCTTGATGTGCCCAGATGATGTCTCCTCATCTGATTAACATTTTCTTCTTAAGTTTCTCTTACATTCTTAGGATTGCCCATAAGCTATTGTGTCTCTTTATGATGCTGAAGACTCCAAATACCCAAAAATCCCATTTGATCCTGATCTATTTACAGTCTTAAGGGCCCCTTCAAGTGCCAGCTAAGAACAAGACTGGACGTGTGTCATGCAGTATCTGAGAGCTGTATGGACTATGTCTTCCCAGGTTTTCTATTCAAGCACTGAATGAGGCCATGCTGCTCAGCTCCAAAAGGGTAGGACCCAGAGAAGGTACCTTAACATGCGTCATTTGGAAGCTGCAAAGATCCAGATGAAAATCAAAAGAAGGGGTTTGTGGGGCATGAAATGTTACTCCTTTGGACTACAGCAGCTGGCTATGGGATTCTTGGAGTGTAGTCTCAAAAGCAAATTTTCTAAGTTCTGCCACAGAGCTGCATCTATAATATTTTATTATCTGCTTTTCTCAGAATTCTGTTGCATGCCATATAACCAGGATGGGAGTCTTTTGGCCATCCATATGCTGTTGGGCTGCAACTCCCAGCAGCAATAGTCAGCATAGTCAATATTAAGAAATGCTGGGACCTGCAGTTCAACAACACAGGTTCCCACTCTTTCTTACAACATTCCTTAGCACAAAAGAAAAAGAAAAAGTGACAATGTTTTGTATGATTTTTCTAGTTCTGTAGAAATATCTACATCCAGTTGAAAACAGAATTCTCTTCTCGGTTTGATGGGGACTTAAATAGCATTTTAAAAGAATTTAGCTGCTTAGAGTGGTTGCCACAATAAATCGTTTCCCAAGACAACCCCTGCAGTGAAATAATTATCAAAGCTAGCAGCTCAGTCCCCTTGAAATTAGCACCTTTGACCAAGCAGTCACCCTAGAGACAGAATGTGACTTTTCATTTTCACACACAACACAGGACCCACTTTCCAGCTGAGATTCCTGAGGCACAGAGGACTAAAATGGCTGTGCTTTTTTTTTAAAAAAAGCAAAGTTCTTGCCACAAGCTAATCATAATTTACACAACAATAGTGGGGGTGGAGGTGGGGTTAAAAAAATCAATCACATACTTTCAATTGTTTAATTCAAATGAGGTTACGGAGTGCATTTACCATCAAAGCTGCTACGTAAAATCTATTGCTCTCTTCCTCAGCAGAATAGCAAATACAGCACAATGGCCAGCCCTGTCTGGGGCTACAGAAAAAAACTCTGACACCTTTCTTTTTCTTTCCTTCTTTTTTTCTTTCATTTTTTTTATATTTTTGACATGTATATTGAAGACCCAGTTAGTCTGAAGGCACCAGATCTCATCTTATCTTGGAAATTAAGTAGGGTCAGCCACAGTTAGTATTTGGATGGGAGACTGCGAAGGAATACCATGCATTGTAGGCTGTATTTAGGAAGAAGTCAGTAGTAAACCAACTCAAAATACTCCTTGCCTAAGAAAACTGTACGAAATTCATGGGGTCATCAATAAATCAACAGGCAGCTTGAAAGCATTAGCACACAAATCCAGGCGTGTAGCTACCAGTGATGTAGACTCGAGTCAGTTGACTCAGACTCAAGTCAGACTTAAGTCACTTCAGTGACTTGACTTGGATTCGACTCAGAAATAAAGGATGAACTGACTTGACTCAACTTGTGACATGAATATTTTTAGTGACTGACTTGGGCCATTTCTGCACTAGACTGTTATAGCGCTATTATCCTGCATTCAACATCCTATGGAATCCTGAGATTTGCAGTTTTAGGAAGGGCCTCTGGCTGCCCTTGGTTCAGTAACATAACACATTTATCTAAAACTTTTCCCAAGAGCAGAAGGCAAGACTCATCCCAGAGGGCAGGGCATGTTTCTCAGAGGGAACAGCAAGTGTGCAAGGCAGTGGGTTTGAGGCGGAAGGATCCTTCCTTCGTAAAACTTTTGGAGCTTCCATTATGGGCAGTAAGAAGGATCCTATTCTCCACTTCTGAAGCCGCTGAAGGCAAAATGTGGAGGGCTGAGTCTGCTTAAATTGTTAAAAATGACTTTATTCGTCCACCATTTTCACTTTTCACTTTCACTTATGGTGAAAATGACTTTATTCAATTCTGTCCAGAAATTCTGGAATATAGGTTGAGCTCCCAGTCTTGAGATTTGACCTGAAAATATCTTGTAAGGATGAGACGTGGAGTAAAAGACTTAGTATCATAGAATCGTAGAGCTGGAAGAGACCACAGGGGCCATACAGTCCAACCCCGTGCTATGCAGGAACACCCATCAAAGCATTCCCAACAGATGGCCATCCAGCTTATACTTAAAAACCTCCAAAGAAAGAGACTCCACCACACTCCAAGGCAGCATATTCTACTTAAATACATTACTGACAGCTACAGGTACAGAGGTAGGGTTACAACATATCCTTCCCCAAATAAGAATTCTACTCCTGGCATGAAATTTGCCTTCAGTTCTCAGATTTCTAGTATAGTATAAGCATCCAAAGAAAAGAGTTGACAAAGTTAGCAGGGAATGCAAACACAGAACCTGTAAGGGCTCTGTCTATGGTTGAGTATCAGTTTCTCAGTCTTGCAATGCTAGGAATTTGAGGACTGCAGGAAAATTTCACTGAATTCTTATTTGGGTAATGTGAAAAGGCCTAGAAGGGAAACAATACTGCCACCCATCATTCACTCCCCCTGTATACCCTAAAAGCCTGTTCCAGAGAAACAAGAAACCTTCCAGACCCAGTTTTTGAGAGGCACCAAGACTCACAGATGGGAAGAGAAGAAAGTTCAGTCAAGCTAATAGCTGGGTATTAGCATAATAATGGATTTTGGTCAAACTGAGGGCGAGACTGACTGCTTACCCAGAGAACTCAGTGAGTGACAAGGATCCAAATTTGGATCATTCTAGTCCTATTTTGATACTCCAACCACTATACCACACTGTTTCTCAAGGCTGGCTGTTACCCAAACACTTACTGGGTAGCTCATGGTGGTTACAATAAGGCTCATCTATAACCAAAATGATGTGACTATCACTAGCCTGTAGTTGTCTCCTTTGATGATGTATGAAGTGAAGGCAGTTATGTGGAACTAACAATGCCAAACCAATCTCTCCTTTTCTGAGATGATGTCAGTGACATTGACATGACAACTTTTCTCAAGACCTTCCTCATCCAAAATGATTAGTTTGTTTCATGTATTTTGGAACCATACGGAGTGACCTTGGCATTAGATAAACTGAGGCTGCTGCCTCAGGAAACAGATTCTAGGTGTCAAGAAAGGACATTGTTAATTGTTTAATTTGTCAAAGTGTTTTTACTGCTAGAGATGGCATGAGAAGGTTGAGCTATGTTTTGTGTTTTGTGCCAAAAAAACAAAACAAAAAACATAGTTGGCTTTGGATATGTTGCACCTTAAATTTAAGCACTTGCTATTCTGCCTCAGGCCAGCACTCTGAACTATGTGAGATTCAACAATAGGTGAACATTTGGTGTTACCTGTATCTCTTGCCTTTTCTTTGATGAGCTTATAGGTACCCTGCTTCCCACTTTGCCCTGACTACAATCCTATGTGTTAGTTTTGAGGAATGAGAGATGGCTACTGACCCAAGATCACAGCTAAGAAAATGAATGTGAAAGGTATATTATAACACTAACATTTTCATACCTTTCACCCCACTATGCTCTCAGTCCAATATGAGTGCCTTATTTCCAGATCCTGACCTATTAGCCACTATTTACCTTGTGGGCTGAATCCTGACTTTCCAGTGCTACATTTTGCTTTTCTTTCCTGACTGAGCATCTGGTTTCAGTTGCTACCTTGACGCTGGCTGGTTTCCAAATTGTGTCTCAGGGAAACAACTTTGCTCCTACACTGTATAAATATCTGCTAGGGATGGTTAAGTCTAGAGTCTCCCTGTATGTCAACACAGCAAGATTAGCCTTGAGGAACATGAACCATCCCTGCCAGCCTTTCCAGTTCTTTTTAAATCACAAAAAGCTGCTGAGGAACTGTCACTAGACTTTTCAGTTCCATTTTTTCTCACAGCAGGCATGTGAATTTATGTCTCATACCTCCTCACAACTGGTGAGACCACATCGCTGTTACAGATTTTGAGCACCTTTGCTGTGCTTTAACATCTTTTCCCAAGGGCTGCTACTCTGTTGTTTAAGACAAGGGGGTTCAGAAGACCAATCTAAATTTACCAGTATCTTGTTGCTGTTAACTGCCATCAAGTCGACTTTGACTTTGACTTATGGTGGCCCTATGGAAGAGCAACCTCCAAGTTACCAGCCACCCTCTTCAGGTCTTCCAGATTCATGAATGTGTCTTCCTTGATTGAGTCTATCCATCTGTAATATGGTCTCCCTCTATTCTTATCGCCTTCTACCTTACCAAGCATTATTGTCTTTTCTAGTGACCCATGTTTTCTCATGATATGGCCAAAGTAAGACAGCCTCAGTTTAGTCATCTTCTAGGAAGAGTTCAGGCTTGATTTGCTCGAGGAGCCCATTCATTTGTCTTTTTAGCAGTCCAGGGTATTCATAGAACTCTTCTCCAGTCCCACATTTCAAATGAGTTGATTTTCTTCTTACCAGATTTCTTCGCTGTCCGTCTTTCACAATCATACATAAGAATTGGAAATAGGATGGCATGGATAATCCTAACTTTAGTATTCAATGATATATCTTTGCACTTGAGTATCTCAGCAATTTGCAGCATATCCTCAAAGATTCTTGACTTCTAAATGTAGCAATATATACACTAACCAAATGACTCTCCTGTTGTTAAGTTGACACCGATATTTAGCAATCCTGTCAGAGGACTTACTTGGCAAGATTTATTTAGAGGAGGTTTCCACTGCCTTTCTATTAGGCTGAGAAAATGTGCCTTGTTGAAGGCCAGTCATTAAGTTTCTGTGGCTGAGCAGGGATTTGAACCCTTGTATCCTAGAGCCCAGCACTCAAACCACTACACTATGCTGGCCCATGAATGACTCCTGTGTTATAGGCTGAAGGCTAATTTGAAATGTTTTGCAAAATTTAAACCACTGAAGCCTGAATAATAATTTTTAAAAGTGTGTGTTTTTAAATTATAAAGCAGAAATGTTTGTATGTTTCAGCATACTATGAAGAGCTTAGGCTTCCAGGATAGTTTAAGGCATAAAGCCAATTGCACTAAAAACTAAGACATAAAGAAAAGAGCCTGATATGGAAAGTAAACAAATCACCAGCATATAATGAAGCTATGTAAATATACTGCATTGATATGAAAGGCTTACTAGTATCTTGATGGTTGATGTAATCTGATGCAGTCTGACAACCAGGAAACAGTGGCTAGTAACTCTTGCACGCATTGGTCACTGAGTGGCCTCTTAAGTGATCAGTCACTGATGGGCCAGTAAGATCCCATCTCTGATGGGAGGGGAAGCCAATTATTCACACTAGTGAAGGCTATTGAGAACCTGGGCAGGTAAAGACTGAAGATATTAGAAAAGCCAACTCTTGAGAGACAAAAATCAAGGAGTTATATTTTGTCCAAATGACCTGAAGGCACACAACAACATATTTTTCAATATGGACATTGGTTCTGACCTTGCTGTCACCTACAGTGCTGCTGCTGGCAATACTGTTCCTCACTGATAAATACCCAGAATATGATGGTAAAAGGGAATAAGAGAGAATTTCTGCTGTCTCATAGGCTATAATAATGATATAATTCTCATCTGGGTAGATAAATGCCCATTATAATTATAATAGACACTACAAGGGGTTACAATGCTGATGGAAGATTATTATTTTCCATGGATGCCTGTTTTGTCTGTGTGTATTTTGCATTTTGTGTGTGAAATGTATTATATATACGCACAGCAGCAGCATCCCTTGTATATATCTGTGTGTGCACACATGTGCATCTGTGCATGTGTGTGTGTGTAGTGGATTTCACTATGTATAGCAATGCCTAGAGAACATTATCTTCAATGGATCCTTATGTGTTTGACCCACACAGAGGACTTGTTCAATTCCTTGCAAATGTGAAGCCAATGTATAACGCCTCTTAGTGGACAATGCAAAAATATGAACATGAAAGAATCATATGATAATGTAAAAGTCTAATGTCTTGCATGAAATATATTGGGAAACTGTAAGTATTGTGCCTAGACACTGAAAAGGCTATGTTCCTCCCTAAGGATGTGTATATGTTAATATAGTTACTATTATGTTTATACATGAATGTTTATAATAAAAAAGCCTAAAAAATGATTAAGCGAGCTTACTCTTTCTCTCATATTAATAATCCTGACAGTCAATATGTAAGAGTGCTAAAGTGGAGCACTGATGCTGATTCTGCCTGTTTGGACTGTACAGTTAATTACAAGGTGGGAGCTCAGGTAACCAGAAAGTGACAAGAGGGGTATCCAAAAACAAAAAAAATGCAGAGTAGCTGAAAAAT
The DNA here is from genome assembly GCA_948474755.1 of Ctenosaura bakeri. Lineage (NCBI taxonomy): Eukaryota > Metazoa > Chordata > Lepidosauria > Squamata > Iguanidae > Ctenosaura > Ctenosaura bakeri. The sequence goes on along the minus strand of CAOLHI010000322.1, from coordinate 189,561 downwards.
GGCAACGAGCCCTTAGTCCCTCAATCTAGAGAGACAGAGGTGAGGAATCATCTCTGTTTCACCCTTCTCTCCCTAAAATATACCACTGAAATGGGGGAAATTGAAGATATTTGTACAGCTATTTTGCTATAGCTAATCCTCCCATCTTGTTTTAGACAGGAAGTTTTTTTTCAGAACAAGAAGCAAGCATTCAATGCAATAGGTTTTTTGAAGCATATTCAAATCCCTTGAAATGGTATAGGCCCTAGCCGCCTCCAAGTTGCCCATCCCACATAACGCCAACACCATGCTGTGGATTACTTTTAATAGAGACTTTTGGTATTGGTGCACTTTCAGATGTAGGGGTCCCAGTGTTATGACTCAAAAGACATAAAACAGCTATTTTCCCCAACCAGACCCAGAAAGGTTTGCTGCAGCAAAAGACAAGGCAAGACAAGACAGTTGGAAAACATGGGATGGTCTGTTGCACAGAATGCCTCCACCATAAGATTCTACAGCTCATGCAGCATAATTGCACAATAAAAGCCTATCTGGCGGCAACTCCTGATGTATCCTAAAACTCACACCCATGTTTTCAAATAAAATAAATAAATAATTTGCACCTACCCAGATTTTTGAAGGTGTTCTTTTCAGTATTACAAGACGGTATCTGTGACCTTTAAAAAATTGAAAATGCAAGAAATAAAGAAATTTGTGGCAATTTAGTAATGTAGTAAGATAGAAATTTAGCACTTGTATTAGAAATGGAAAATATGCAGTCCTCTGTGTGTTAACTACAATTTGCATCATCAGTAATGTTGGCTGCAGCTGATATGGGTCCAGTCACATCTGGAAGAGCTCAGGTTTCTCAGCCCTGATTTGTATGTAGTGTTTAATATTAATCTAAGTACTTGACAGGCATCTTCTTGCTGTTCTATTTCCAACAAGCTGTAAAGTACCATTAACAAACTATACACTGTGAGAGGAAAAAGGATACAAGATGGTTAAGGCTGTTTCCACACTAGATTCAAAGGTCTCTCCCTAAACCGCAAGCCTCAGGATTCCATAGGATGTTGAATCATAGAAATTCAGAGTTGGAAGAGACCACACAGGTCATCCAGTCCAACCCCCTGCCATGCAGGAACACCCTCAAATCAATCCCGACAGATGGCCATCAAGCCTCTGCTTAAAAACCTCCAAGGAAGGAGACTCCACTACACTCCGAGGCAGCAGATTCCACTGCCGGACAGCCCTGACTGTCAGGAAGTTCTTCCTGAGGTTCAGGTGGAATCTCCTTTCCTGCAGCTTGAATCCATTGCTCCTTGTCCTGGTCTCTGGAGCAGCAGAAAACAAGTCCCCTCCTTCTTCTACGTGGCATCCCTTCAAATATTTAAACATGGCTATCATGTCCCCTCTTAACCTCCTCTTCTGCAGACTAAACATACCCAGCTCTCTAAGTCTATCCTCATAGGGCATGGCTTCCAGGACTCTCACCATTTTGGTCGCCCTCCTCTGGACTTGCTCCAGCTTGTCAATATCCTTCTTGAACTGGGGTGCCCAGAACTGGACACAGTATTCAAGATGGGGTCTAACCAAAGCAGAGTAGAGTGGTACCAGTACCTCCCTCGATCTAGACACCATACTCCTATTGATGCAGCCAAGAATTGCATTGGCTTTCTTGGCTGCCGCATCACACTGCTGACTCATGTTCAGCCTGTGGTCTATGAAGACTCCTAGATCCCTTTCACACGTACTGCTATCCAGCCACGTGTCCCCCATCCTATATTTGTGGATTCCATTATTTCTGCCTAAGTGTAGGACCTTACATTTCTCTCTGTTGAATTTCATTTTGTTCGCCCTGGCCCAGCTCTCCAATCTATCCAGGTCATTTTGAATTTTGATCCTGTCCTCTGGCGTATTAGCAAGCCCTCCCAATTTGGTGTCATCTGCAAATTTGATCAGCATGCCCTCTATTCCTTCATCCAAGTCATTGATAAAAATATTGAACAGCACTGGGCCTAGGACAGAACCCTGTGGCACCCCGCTAGTCACTTCTCTCCAGGACGAAAAGCAGCCATTCGTGATCACCCTTTGGGTTCGGTCGGTCAACCAATTACAAATCCAACTAACGGTAGCCCTGTCCAGCCCACATTTTACTAGCTTCGTTGCAAGAATGTCATGGGGAACTCTGTCAAAGGCCTTACTGAAATCGAGATATGCTACATCCACAGCACTCCCTTCATCTATCAAGCTAGTAACTCTATCATAAAAAGAGAGAAGATTAGTCTGGCATGACTTATTTTTGAGAAATCCATGTTGACTTCTCGTGATTACTGCCTTGCTTTCTAAATGATTAGAAACTGACTGCTTAATGATCTGCTCCAGGATCTTTCCGGGTACTGATGTCAGGCTGACTGGGCGATAATTATTTGGGTCCTCTTTTTTTCCCTTCTTGAAGATGGGGATAACATTTGCTCTCCTCCAATCTGCTGGAACTTCTCCTGTCCTCCAAGATTTCTCAAAAATTATAGCAAGCGGTTCCGAAATGACCTCTGCCAGCTCTTTTAATATCCTAGGATGCAATTCATCTGGCCCTGGAGACTTGAATTCATCCAATGCGGCCAGGTATTCCTGTACCACCTCTCTACTTATTATGTGCCTCATTTCCTCTGCTTCCTCCCCTGCTCCCCAACCGCCAGGTTGAGTGCTTGTATCCTTCTGGGAAAATACGGAGGCAAAGAAGGTGTTAAGTAACTCTGCCTTTTCTCTCCCCCCTGTGAGTAATTCGCCATCTTCTCTGCGTAGTGACCCTACTGTCTCCTTCTTTTTCCTTTTGCTGCGGACATATTTAAAAAAACCCTTTTTATTGTTTTTAATGTCTCTGGCCAGCCTAAGCTCGTTCTGTGCTTTAGCCTTTCTGACTTCCTCCCTACATCTCCTAGCTACTTGCTTAAATTCTTCTTTGGTGGTTTCCCCCTTCTTCCATTTCCTATACATGTTTCTCTTAACTCTTAGCTCAGCTGAGAGTTCTTTAGTCAACCATTCTGGTTTCTTCAGATGCCTTCCATTTTTCCTCCTTAATGGCACTGTTTTAGACTGTGCCTTCAGTATCTCCTTTTTAAGGAACTCCCATGCCTCCTGAACTCCTTTCCCTTTCACTATTCCTGACCACGGAATTCCAGCCAGCAGCTCCCTAAGTTTACAGAAGTCCGCTTTTTTAAAATCTAAGATGAGTGTCTGGCTGCCCTTATATTCTCCTTCCCACTGAATGCTAAATTCCAACAGGGCATGGTCACTCCCCCCTAAAGATCCAACCACTTCTACCTCATTCACAAGGTCATCCCTGTTGGTCAAGACCAGATCTAGAATATTTGATCCCCTTGTGGCCTCTTCCACCTTCTGGACCATGAAGTTGTCTGCAAGACAAGCAAGACACTTGCTGGACCTTGCTGTCTTGGCAGAGTTTGACTGCCAGCATATATCCGGGTAATTGAAATCTCCTATTATTACCGTATCCCTCCTCTTTGAATGTGCAGTCATTTGGTTGAGGAAGTATCATATATACTGTATCCCTCCTCTTTGAATGTGCAGTCATTTGGTTGAAAGTGGACTAATAGCACTATAACAATGTAGTGCAGAAATGGCCTAAGAGACAGTGCCATACCTAAGGCTACCTATTAAATTCCTACATGTGTGGCATTTTTAAATCAAGATCATTTGAGCTTATAACACTACCATTCTGTCACTACGCATAGTTTGAAACTTTAGCATTTACAACAGTGTGCTAACATTATTTCAACAATTAATTCATTGGTTTAAATCCAACTGCTAGTTGAGCCATTGAATGAATCACTGGATGGTAAGGCAACATTTTATGCAAGCTCCATAGATTCAATGGGTCTGACTGTAGCTGGGATCACCAATGGTTTTTAAGTCATTGAAATTAATTGTTTAAGAAAATCGATAAAATTAATTTGTTCTGTTGATCATTGCTATTAGTAATGTCTTACTTTCAATTAAAATATATAGTTACTAAAAATGGCCTCTAGTAGCCAATTCTCCTCCAAATTAACTCAAACATGTAACATGAAATGTCAATATTTACTCAACCAATTGACATTTAAAAATAAAAATAAGAATGTTATAAATTTGTGTGAAACAGTAAATGTGTTAGGGATACCAAATTAACTTTTTATGAATTATGCTTAAACTCTGCAGTATGCAGCCCAATCCAAGCCGCTGCCAGTAAGAACAGGTTAGGGCTATTGCCTGAGGCATCCAATTGTCCTCTGCAGGAAATAGTAGGCCAAATATGATGATTCATTGGTCTGTTCCAGCATGGCTTTTCTTATGTTCAGAGTTGTCTTAGAAAATTACAATCTGTTACCATCAGGCAGTAGATATATATCACATTTTGTTAAAATAAGCAATATTTATAATGGCCTATTGGCTCATGAGCTAACAGGGGTATACAATGGGTAAACTGTATGCTTCTAGTGCCCTCAAGATGTGTTGGATTTACTGCTCTCATCATCTCCCTTCCAGATATAGGCCAGAACATCAGGAAGGCATCAGCTTAAGGAAGGCTGGGGGTGATAATTATGTTGCCTTTCAGAGGTTGCTGGACTGAAATTCCTTGCATTCCTCACTATTGGCTACAGCTGATTGAGATTACAATCTAACAAATCTAGATGCCTCCATCATTTCCAAACACTACCACCCCTCAAAAATAGGAAAAAACAGAGGCAACAGAAGAGGTTTACTTAATCTTGGAGGACTCCTCTATAGGAAGAGGAGCAGGTTCCAACCGTGATGAGCTTGGAAGAGGTTTCTCAAACTTCTGGGAACTTTCTTCATGGGCCTTTGCTGACTTGGGAATGGGTGGGATCAAAGCAGCACCTAAAGATCTTTTCAGACTCTCATCATGGCCAGGTAAGATCTAGAAAAAAGAATGGCAGAAAGGATTAAAGCAAAGACAAATATATCCTCAATTCTTAACGACATTTATTGCTATATTTATATCTCACTCTCTTCTAGGTTGCTCATGACAACCATATGAGGTAGGCTGGCCAAGAGTGTCTCAAAGTCACTAAGCAAATTTCATGGCTAAGTAGGGATTTAGACCAGGACCTCACTGGTTTTCATCTGATATTGTAGCCATTATGTTTACACTACATTGCTGACTTTAAAGTTTCAAGATCACACCCCCTGACAAAAGGAGGAAATGAGACATGCCACTGCATTCCTAAAAGTTCTGGAAACCAAGCCCTAGTCAAATCAGTTCTAGCCAGTGGTGAGTAATGCTGGGAGGAATGACATAGGGAGCTTGGAGAAAAGAACACTGAGAAGTGACACGTTATTGTTGTTGTGTGCCTTCAAGTTGTTTCTGACTTATGGAGACCCTAAGGCAAATCTGTCATGGGCCATTTCCGCACTAAACTGTTATAGTGCTATTATTCCACTTGCAACATCCTATGGAATCCTGGGGTTTGCAGTTTAGGGAGGGGTCACGTGGCCCCTCCTGAAACTGCAAACCCCAGGAATCCATAGGATGTTGCAAGTAGAATAATAGCAATATAACAGTCTAGTGCAGAAACGGCCATGGAGTTTTCTGGGGGGTTGAGAGTGTGTGATGCACTCAAGGTTTCCATGTGGGTTTCCATGGCTGAGCAGGGAACTGAACACAGGTCTCCAGGGTCATAGCCCAATGTTCAAGCCACTACACCACACCAGCAATTGAGGTAACAGGACAGACATCTTTAAATACATGAAGGGATGTCAGGTAGACATAGGAGCAAGTGTGTTTGCTGCTGCTCCAGAAATGAGAACACAAACCACTAGATTTAGATTACAAGGAGAGAGATTCCACCTAAAAATTAGGAACAACTTCATTACTGATAAGAAGAATCCTGCAGATTTTGTGTGCATCAACTGGTCTAACTGCAATCCAGACCTTTGGTTTTGAAGCACTACCACCTGCTGCTTGTAGTTTGCCTCTACTGGAGTACTGCAGAATTGTCTCACAATGGTACCTGTAATACTATACTGCCTCTAACTCTCCAAAGGCTCCATCCTGTAAAACAAGCTTCTTTACAAGATTTTGCTGACACAATTATTCTCTCTACATTTAGGGCTTTTTCACACTTTGGGGAGGGGGAACGGGGCAGTCAGTAACTTACCGGACTGGCACGCTCCCCCCAACAATCCACACTAATCCAGAGCAGTGCGTGCCTGCGCTACATACTGTCCGGTGATGAAAATGAAGGCTTCCGGTTGGTGGAGGCTCTCCACCAACTGGAGAAGATCGCCAGCTGGAAGCCCACCCCTTGAAGATCTGCAGCTTTGCGCTGGCGCGAGCCTGCACATCTATACTTAGCGCAGCGACAGACTGGGGCGCGCCGGGCTATTGAAAGTCCTCTTTTAATCAGTCTTTCAATAGCATGGCGAACCACTAGTTCTGGGCATTCCGGAGCGGGCTGAAGTCCGGACATACATTAAGTAGTCCGGACCCAGTTCGCCCCCAAGTGCAAATGTCCTTGCTGGAGGACACACCACCACGTTTTAAAAATAAAATGCAGAAAAGACCTCAGTTTAAATTCATATCGTGGTGCAGGAGTCAGCACCTGATCTGACTCTGCAAAGAATTCATTTAAACATGACAAAAACCTTTTGGCTCTTCCAATGTTTGGGACTTCAACTCCCAGAAGCCCCATGCATTTGTGAGAGCTGTAGTCCAAAGCAACTGAAGGACCAAATATGTCCCACCTACAACATCAGTGTTGCCCAAAACACAAAAGTAGAACTCACAGTAACTTTGCTTTGTCCTGTTGGTACAGCACTGTGTCTTCAGACACGGCTAACATGTTCCATGTCCGTGTACAAATAAATGTATGACATAGCCAATCAGAGCAGTGAGACAAATCACAAAACTCTAAATCCTAGAAATAGAAGAATATGATGCTCCTCTATATGTAGAAACCTGCCATGTTGTGGGGGGAAGAATTCTGCATTTCTTTATGATGTAATGATTACAAGTCCTCTAAGGAGAAGAATGACACAGAATAGTAGAGTGGAAACAGAGAAAAGATGGGGAGGGGAGAAGAGAATGGCACTAATCTTTCATTTTCGTTTACCTGGGGTTTTTTTTAAGCAATACCTGTCGTGTCAAGCCCCAAAACTAAGAGGCACAAATCATGCAGCTTGTATCTTTCAATCCAGTTAAAACAAATTCTATTGATGAAAAACAAATATATTTAAGTGTCATCAGGCTCAAACAAAGATGTTCTGTACCGTGAAAACTTTAGCATTTCAGCAGAAGCATCCAATTTCTTCATATCGTTCATACTACCTGCAGTGCAAGAGCTCCCTCTACTTTTCTTTTCTCCTTCTTTGTCAGTAGAATTTCAGCACTTTGATCCTTTTTTTTTTAAATGTAACTGGAATAAATTTAGATCACACTCTCCAGGATGTATCTGTTATTCTTGCCAGACAGCCTTGAGCTCTGGCCAATTTTGCAACTCCTTCGACCTTCCATCAAATTCTGCTTCTGAGAAGTCTATTAATTTTTTGCATTAGTGCTCCTCCTGCTGGCCCTCATCAGCTTCTCAGCCTAGATGATAAGGTGTGAGCACCGGATCTTTGGTCCTCTCCAAATGTCACTTAATAATGTGTCATATCTAAGGTACCACAAGTTATTAACTCTGGAGGAGCTTCATATCTCATTGACTGTGCTATACACTGGCTGTGCTGTATAAAATGCACATGATCTTCCTAAGAGACATTTGTTGCATCAGGCATGGACTTCTAATGCAACGTTCCTCACACAACTGATTGCTCAATAACATTGCCCTGGGGTACCATGAAATGTGGAATTTGTTGTCTAGGTGGGCTGGTGTTACACCACCTTGCAGTAACACTGATCAGCAAGTTCCTATTTAGCAAGCAGCTCCAGAGAGGCAGCAAAGCAGGGATTTATTTCTGCACCTTGAATAAAAAAGATCATAGACCACAAGGGAGAGAGTCTCCTTTTCTCCCAAATACCATGAGCAAATCAGCAAATTAGCTGATTAGATTTTATAGTGCAGAAATACTAAATCATATTCAGATATACAAAAGTTAACTAGGGGTCTGACAACTTGTGACCAAGTTATGCATTTGCATACCCTCCCATATTTCATAGATGAAAATCTGGATAGACAGGGCCAAGCAGTATCAGAATGTGGTGAAGAAGACAAAAGTTATTAACGAGGAAGCAGATACAAGCCACAAGATGTTGTGCCACATCCCTGCATACAGGCAAGGACACCAGTCCGCCCTCTGGCTCTCCTCTCCAACGTGCTGAGTTAATTGAACACAAACTACCCTTGCATTTTGTACTCAGTTTGCAGCAACTGAAGTAAGCTCAGAAAAAAGGGGGAAAGTGGAAGGAGGAGAGAGAAACTGAGGGCTTTTTCACACTTTGGGGGGAAAACGGGGCGTTCTGATACTTACTGGGCTGGCACGCTCCCTCCGCTGATCCAGGCTGATCCGGAGCAGTGCGTGCCCGCGCTACACACTTCTCTGGGGACGAAAATGGTGCTTTCCGGTTGGTGGAGGCTCTCCACCAAACGGAGAAGCTCGCCAGCCTAAAGCCCGCCCCGGAAGATTTGCAGCCTCGCGCTGGTGCAAGCCTGCAAATCTACACATTAGCGCAGTGACGGACTGGGTCGCGCTGTGCTATTGAAAGACCTCTTTTAAGCGGTCTTTCAATAGCACAGCGAACCACCACATCTGGTCATCTGGAGCGGGCTGAAGTCCGGACATACATAAAGTAGTCTGGACCCAGTCTGCCCCTAAGTGCAAATGTCCTCGCTGGAGGACACTCTGCCCCGTCGCTAAATCAAAGTGCAGAAAAGGCCTGAGACATTTTAGAAGCAGCTGAAAAGGATGAATCAAGACTGTCCATGGCAAACTGGGGCGGCTGGGGGGGTATGCATTTGACCTGTTTGGAGTACTGGAGTAAGAGTATTAACAATAACAGATTCTTAGTGGATCCAATAGACCTTGGCTATAAAAACTAAAGAAATCATTTCTCCTTATGATTCTGTAGCTGCTGGGACATTGAAACCACAGTTTTTCTCCCTCTCTCTCATTGGCACACTAATACACATACATGCAGACAAACTTCCTTTGCCTGATGATAATTTGAGGCCATGAGTGGGGATCATGTAGCTCTCCAAATTGTGATTCCTGTCAGGCTCAGTCAGCATAGCCAATGGTGAGGAACCCTGGGGCTTAAGTTCAACAACTGTTGGATTCCTACCTCTGTTTTAGACATAGACCATTTCCACACTAGAGGCCATCAGCGCGATATACCATCAAAATTGCAGCATTGCCACCGGCTCATGCCATTGGGTTGGCAACGCTGTATTCTGCACCCTTCTGCCTTCAGCGGATGAATAGTGGTATTGCCACCAGTGTTCTTGCTGCACCACAGTGTCTTTGGCCCAGTGGTGGAGCTTGGAGTGTGTGGGGGGGGGCGGGAGGAGGCAGGGCTACGGCATGAGGGGCATGGCCATTGTGCACAGGGACATGGCTGCAGTGCATGGGGGCGTAGCCAGGGCATACAGGGGCATAGCCAGGGCATGTGGGGGCATGGCTATGGGCTGGGATGCCCCAAAAATATTGCCACCCAGGGCAAATCACCCCCCCGCCTCCACATTCCTATGTGACTGCTTTGGCCACTCCCTTTCCCTGCCTTCACCTTGCCCCACCGCCCTTGATTGGTCGGGGGATTTTTTCCTTTGAAAGCTGTACTAAACATACCAGTACAATATTGCATTTTCATGCAAAAATGCCTAAAAATGTATTTTAAAAAAAAGCTTTAACTCAAAAGAGAACTTTAAAATAAACATGGAGAGGTGATAGATTTCGAAGTGACCACACCATGGGAGGGGCAAGCTGAGCACACCCACATACCATCCATTGCTAGATCCTCAACAACAGGAAGCACTATCAAGCACTATAACAGTACTACACTGAGCTGGCTGATGGGATTGAAGTATTATTGGAGGCGCTTAATTGATTTTTTTCAAATGCACAATACTGCAGCCAAAGCCATAGGGAAAATGTCACAGATATTTGAGCCTCTCTTCAGCGCACTGCAAAATAAATTGTACATATGCATACATATATCAGCAGACTAAATCAAATGCAAGTTGATGCAGCTGGGCCTCATGGCAACCTGTTGGCACAGACACTTTAGTTTTTGATAGCAGAAATGTTAACATGAATGCAAATCCAGAATAGGTCTACACATTTTCCAGGCGCAAATACCACTGTAGGTCAGTATCTTTGACTGACTGCACCTGTTGGGCAGCTGCTTTGGTCTCTGGGCAATTCTCTTCAATTTCTAAGCACTCTTTGGCATTCTTCAACACCTTCTGCTCTGTTTCCTGGACTCTGCTGGTGTCTGGGGAAGTGGGGATGCTCTGAATTGGAGGCATAGGCTTAGAGGTAATCAAGAGTCTTTGAGAGGCAGATCTGGATATGGCTGGTTTCAGGGCAGATCCTTTGGGACCAGCAGGGTCAAGCAAGCCTGCAATACAACACACAGAGAATTTCACACTGGAGATACCTGCAGCCTAATTCTAAACATGTCTCAGCTAGACTAGGAAGAAACAATACTCAGTCTCTTGTACCTTAGTTTTACAACACTGTGAGCAACCTTAAAACTGTAAAATATCCTTAGAAAGGCAATACCTTTCTTCCGCTCCAGCAAATTGCTTACTTCATGCTCTTCTTGAAATGATCTCCACCATCAGCCATGCTGATGGCCCAAATCCAACAATAATTGTGGGCAGCTAGAACTATATCCACAGTACAAAAGCAGATTACCTTCTCTCTGAAATAAGGAGCAAGTAGGCACATTTCTATTATTATTTTTTTGTTTATTAAAATATTTATATTTCACCTTCTATCTAAAGACCTCAACATAGTGTACAATAAAATCAACATGATAAATTTAAAGCAATATAAGATCCTAGTTGGAGTGACAGGAAAGAAATGTTTAAAATATCTTTGAAGGCAACTCAGAAAAGACATGGCCTTGTACTAGACCACTCCTGCCATAGCTAGAGATGTTATCCAAAAAGGATACAGAAAGCCAATGAAGACTGCTTGACACATTACATTTTTTAAATGCAGCCAGATTCTTCATCAGACTTTATGGAAGTGTAACTGAGAAAACGCTTGCTTAGTGACTTTTTTCTAATTTGTGCAAGGTGGAATCCAGTACTTTCTTAGGCAATGACTTCACCAGGCTGCACAATGCTTATCACATGACAGCCAGGCACTACTGTGCTCCTGATCCAATTAGCCACTAAGTAGCCTCAGGGATGTGTGGGAAGAGGTCCCAAATTCCAGCATTCAGTCGGACATCTTTGCCCTCTCAGACTTCCACATAAATGAATTGATAGGACTTTCCACTCTGCCACCTTCAAATAGGATTTTGGCACTTGTGTGTAAAAATGTATTTAATGGTACAGAAGAAAATATTTTCAATAAAAGATATCATACAGAAAGAGACAAGGCAGGCTATGGTATCCTTGTTGTTGTCGTTGCTGTTGCCGTTGTTGTTGTTGTTGTTGTATGCTTTCAAGTTGTTTCCAACTTATGGAGACTTTCTGGGGTTGAGAGTGTGTGACACAGCCAAGGTCCCCTCACTGTGTCCAGCTGGAGAACTGAAATCCTGCTCTCTACGGTCACAGTTCAATGCTCAAACCACTATACCACACTGGCTTTCATATACAATATCCTACTGTATGGGAAAACCTGGAGCCACACCTGAAAGTGCTCAGTGATGGCTGCTTAGTTATAGAGAGTGCCAATACATTTTGGTCCATTTATATGTGTGTGTGTGTGTGTGTGTGCGTGCGTGTATGGCCTTCTCCAAGGGTCATTTGAAATCTGAATGCAGAAATTTCTGAAGCAGAAAATCTTACTCCATTTGCTGGATAAAAATCACCCCTGACCTTTCTCTAGTTTTTTCTGCGAGATTCTACTGGGTGCTTCCCCAGCTTCATCTCTTTTGATCCTAGTATATGCCTGGATCAACAAACAAGAATTTGTTGTCATAATATTATTCCATAGTGGAATAATAGCACTATAACTAGGCTGTTATAGTGTTATTATTCCACTTTCAATATCCTATGAAATCCTAGGATCTGCAGTTTAGGGGGGCATTTAGAATTCTCAGCCAGAGAGCTCTTTGACTTCAGTAAACTACAAACCCCAGAATTGCACAGGATCTTGAAAGTGGAATAATAGCATTGCAACAGTGTAGTGCAGAGTACTGAGAAGCATACATAATACTGAGAAGTTTTGAGAAGCAGGCATGAACACTGGATCTGAAAATAGTTGGTGTTGGCTGGCACATGAGACTGAGCTCTGAGTTGCATGCCCTGGAGGCAATACATTACAGTATCACCCACTGACATACTGGTGGCCAAGCCTGCACTCCACAGCACATTTATTTCAGCACTGTTCTCATGACTTCCACTAGTCTATTTAAAATAAATGCAGTTTTCAGTCACATTGGTTGATCATTCTGTGTGACAAGGGCAGAATTCAACCATACTGTACTTGTTCAGTTTAATATTGTAGCTTAATTGAGTGTTGAGTAGTTCAGTTTTGTGCAAAGACTGAACAATTACTTTTTAAAAGCACGCATCATAATCTCATTGCCCTTGAAAGTTCATGGAACAGTTGCATCCCCTCTCATCATTTTCATCCCCAGTGGCACACTTGCTATGTCAGAGGCAGGAATTATACACCCCTCCTAATATTGTCAGGTTGCAACTTCCAGCATTCCTCACTACTGACTATCCTGGCTAGGGCTGCTGGAATTTGCAGTCCAGCAATATCTGTATAGCCAAACAATTCCCAGATCCACAACACAGGACAACTGTTAGAATTGACTAGAAAATACTACACCAGTGATGTCCTCCTTGAAAAAGGAACTCATTGTAAGAAGTTATGTTGCTTGTGTTCTCTTTCTTCCAAACTCTGGTGGCACCGAGCAAGGTCCTCTGGCTCAGGCTCAATTCATCATCTGTAAAATGAAGCTAGAGAGCCACTGTGGTGCAGTGACCTGAGTACTGGACTACAGCCCTCGAGGCCAGGCTTCCGTTCCCCACTCAGCCATGGAAACCCACTGGGAGACCTTAGGCGTGTCATATACTCTCTGGCCCAGAAAACCCCATGATAGGTTCTTCTTAGGGTCATAGTAAGTCAGAAATGACTTGAAGACACAAAACAACAACAACAAAATGCAACACATCCACAGGAACTGTTGTAAGCATGAAAGTTACCAATGAGTTAAAGCTCTCTATGCAAAGGACTAAAACAGCATTACCATCACCAACATCTTTTTATGCGAATTGGTAGATGAGCACTAGACATACCTTTATTTGATGCAAGTACGCCCTCAGACATTCTCCTTTTCTTAAGTTTGTCCTTGATCTGAGCAGTCTCCATGGCTGCACTGCTCACCTCCTGCTCACTGGGATGTTGTCTTGACTGGGTGCTAGGCAGATGAGAAGAGTCACGCATGACTGCGTTATCCATATTTTTTTTCAGGAAGCTGTTCCTATTGTCCCAGGCCTCCAAGTGAGGAAATTTCCAGTGGTTCCTCTTTGCCTCCCCACAGACATCCTTGTTTCTTTAATATTGAATGAAGAGATGCTGGGGAAAGATTTAATAAATGGAACTTAGTCATTTAGTCAGTGAACTGAAGAATTCACTTTGGCACTCTTTGTTATTTCCTTTAAAGAACTTGTACACCAGTCAGTTTTGATTAAGACAGAGCTATCAAATACAGATGATGGGACCCAGAATGTCCTCTCCAGCCACATCTTTGGAGAGAACTTGCTTTTTAGGGGGGTTTGATGACAGCTATGGATAAGTCAGCATGCGTCAGAGTTTGGAATGGCATAGTGGTTGAGTGCTGGACTAGGACTCTGGGAGATCTGGGTACAAATCCCTGCTCAGCCAAGGAGATCCACTGGGTGAACCTGGGCAAGCTGTACTCTCTCATTCTTAAAGGAAGGCAGTGGCAAAGCTCTTCTGAAGAAATCTTGTCAGGAAAACTCTAGGACAGGATAAGTCAGAGACCATTTGAAGACACAGAACAACAACAGTGAATAAGACAGGAGGAATGGGTATCAGTCCAAACACAGAGGATCCTGTATAAAAAGAGTGTGTTCAAAAAACTGCATCCAGACTTAACCATACTTAGAATGGACCTACTTGGACCAATGGGTGAATTCTTCATAACTAACTTAAGTGACATGGATCTTCACAGGCTTCGACTAAAAACTGGGATCAAACTCAGTGGGTTAGAATTTTGGAGAAACATTTGGTGATAAGGTCTACTTGACAGTGGACAAGATTGCTTCAGGAAGTGGTGGGTACACCAGTGATGGTTTGTTATTTGCCACAAATGCTATAGTTGCATCCTCTGAAATGTAAATCCTGCATACAGCAAGGGATCAGGTTAAATGATCTCCAAGGTCCTCTCCAGTTTTATCATCCTATGAGCAGGTTAAAAAAAATCTAAGAAGAACCAAGCTTCCTGAGGCCTGCTGGCTGTGCTAACACATTTGCCACAGGACTGGGACATACAGAACTAGCTACCCAGGAGATGGCCAAGAGAATTCTGGAGAAAATAGATATGCAATTGATTTTCAAGGGCCACTTTAACTACACAAGGGATTCCTCCAGATTGGCCTAAAGAAGCAAGACTTATCACAATACAGCTCCTTGGGTCTTGTTGAATTTTGCGAGTTGTTTTTGCTTCTTCATTCTCTGTTTCCATTCTTTTTACAGGCTGTTCATAGCATTTTTGTTTGATCTGCACTAGGGTTCTTCTAATGGCTTTTAAAACCAAGACATAATTTGCTATGGTGCTCCTAGCAAACTATGCTCTACTTTTTAAAGTCATTGGTTTCGAGGGCAAACTTCTCCCTCTCTTTATTTTTTAAAATTGCTTTTAAGTGCTATAGTGTTAAAGTGTCATTTTGCTCTTCCACTAATGCACTGATGATCAGTGGAGTGAAAGAAAGAGCAGTAGATATTTTTTGTTGTTGCTTTTTGTTATTTTTTTCTAGTATGACTCAGAATTTTCACAGAATCATAATATCTGAGAGTTGGAAGGAACCAGAAGGGCCATCAAGTTTACTCCCTGCCATGCAAGAGTACACAGCTAAAGTACTCCCAAAAGACATTCATCCAACCTCTGTTTAAAGACTTTCAAAGAAGGAGAGTTCATAGCTCTCTGAAACAGTCTATTCTGCCATATAACAACTCTTACAGTCAAGAAGGTCTTCCTAATATTTAGGCAGAATCTCGTTTCTTATAATGTGAATCCACTGAATCATGTTAAAGGGAAAAAGGGAAAGCCATCTGAAGGTGGGAATAAAATCTTGCAAATGGTGCTAGGAATTGCCAGAAAATAGTCCAACATCATTTGGATATTGTTATAGAAAACTCTGAGAATTACATGAAAAAAACCCCTGCAACTTCCTGTCATATTTGTGTCATGAGTGTTGGAAGCACTCATAGGACATTTCCGCATGGTATCACTGTCCCACGATGGGGACATGGTGGCAGTGGTCCAGGAGTTGTGCTTTTGTACAACATAGAATCATAGAATTGGAAGAGCCTACAGGTGCCATCGAGTCCAACCTCCTGCTATGCAGGAACCCACATCAAAGCATTCCTGAAAGATGGCCATCCAGCCTCTGCTTAAAAACCTCCAAAGAGGGAGATTCCACCACACTCCGAGGCACCATATTCCACTGCTGGACAGCCCTGACTGTCAAGAAGTTCTTCCTGAGTTTCAGGTGGAATCTCCTTTCATGTAGCTTGAATCTGTTGCTCTTTGTCCTAGTCTCTGGAGCAGCAGAAAACAAGCTCGCTCCCTCCTTGACATGACATCCCTTCAAATATTTAAACATGGCTATCATGTTCCCTCTTAATCTTCTCTTCTGCAGACTAAACATACCCAGGTCCCTAAGCCACTCCTCATAGGGCATGGCTTCCAGACCCTTCACCATTTTGGTCATCCTCCTCTGGACACGCCCTAGTTTGTCTATATCCTTCTTGAATTGAGGTGCCCAGAACTGGACACAGTATTCCAAATGAGGTCTGAGCAAAGCAGAATACAGTGGTACCATTTCCTCCCTTGATCTAGATACCATACTCCTATTGATGCAACCAAGAATCACGTTAGCTTTCTTGGCTGCTACATCACACTGCTGACTCATGTTCAGCTTGTGATCTACCAAGACTCCTAGATCCCTTTCACACATACTGTTATCCAGCCACATGTCCCCCATCCTATATTTGTGCATTCCAGTTTTTCTGCCTAAATGTAGGACCTTACATTTCTGTCTGTTGAAATTCACTTTGTTAGCTTTGGCCCAGCTCGCCAATCTGTCCAGGTCATTTTGAATTTTGATCCTGTCCTCTGGCATATTAGCAACCCCTCCCAATTTGGTGTCATCTGCAAATTTGATCAGCATGCCCTCTACTCCTTCATCCAAGTCATTGATGAAGATGTTGAATAGCATTGGGGCCAGAACAGAACCCTGTCGCAAGGTTCTGACATCATCTGACATCATCACAATGACATCATTGTGTCCTGCTGCCAACACATCCCACCTATCACAATCACAGATATTTCATTAATGGAAAATAAATTGTCAATGGCCCGTGATTGCACGACACTCCCGTTGCTGGTGGTCATGCAGAACAGGTGGAAGTGCGATCTAGGCACATCCTTCCCCAGTGAGGCACGGGAAATAGGCTGCCTACAGTGCAGAAGGAAGGTGCGTGTTGTTCACACTCCCATCCACAGGCAGCTGGCTGGGTGCAGAGGGGAGCCATGGGGACACGCTCCCATCCTGCAAAAGTGCTGTTGGGATGACATCAGGACCATGACGGAAAAGGGTAAGGTGTGGAAATGGCCATAGACAGATTTATGAGAATCTTATGCAACTGACCTTCCCACTTGAACCTAACAGCATTTTCCTGCATACAAGTGAGGTGTTGCCATAGCATTCAGACCTAGGTCTTGAGAAGTAATCAAAGCCAGTTTACACTATTCTCACCATTGTCCACAGGTGCCCATCCATTCCCACAGAGCTGCAAATTGTCATCAATGCTTCCTCCTCCTAGTGATCTGTATCCAGGTTTCACTTCAGAGAAGTTCCCACAGTATATGGCAACTGGTGCTCGATATTTAGCTTGAAAATGAAATCATTATGTGTTTCTTTAATGACTGTTCTGTCTGCTTTTTAGTTTTTTTTCCAAATCTGGGCAACCTCCCCCCCCTTGTTTTGGATACCACTCCTCTTAATTTTAATCATCAGCATGTTCTCTAATGCCCATAACAGACAGCAGCCTTGGTTTTACTATTTAGCAAAGAAAACTTTTTTGGGCACCAGACAAATGCTGTCACACTATAACTCCCATCATTCCCAACCCCACTAGTCATGTTACATGGAGTTGAAGACAGTTGGAGTCCAGGTGCTTCTGATGGGGATATAGGCTGCCCACCCTTCCTGTGAGGAAAGAAAGTGGCCAAAACTGATGTTTGAACAGGGTCTTAAAACTGTAGAACCCATTGTTATGGAGGGCACAATTTAGCAATATGCTTCCAGCACCAAAATGTTGCCAGCTAATACTGTGTACACATGTAGCCCATTTAAAAAGTGGAACACATCACCTCCCCCCTGCAGCACCTTGCCACAACAGTATACATTTATTCTGTTTTTCTCCTACTCACATCACTGTTAGTAGGTGGTGCTGGATGAGTCCAAAACTGAAGATTTCATAAAAGCAAACTTCTTTGTTAATGAAGACACAAAATGCACAATACTGAACAGAACTCTTTCTTTATACACAGGAGGAGTTTGTTAAAGAGAAACTTTTAGGCAACACCCTTCCTTGTGACTCGTGTTTGTACCAATGCAAACAGGTTTTATGTTTCATGCATCTGTTGTTACCAATAGAAGTACCTGGGGATTTCCACAGTGTGTCGTAGCATATTAGGGCCTCTACACCGTAATAGAGCCATGGGCGTGAAATATTTATTGGTGGTTACTGGATGCAGCAAGTGGGCTACAGCAAAATTAAAAGAAAGCTCATAATCTTTCAGCCAAAGAAAGCTGGAATCCCTCTTAGCTTGTTATGCGCACATATCCACACAGCATGCAAAACACATCCATGTACCAAAACCTTCTCTAGGCATCCATGAGCATCCGCCTAAAGCAGTAGTAGGAAAAGTGCAGCCCAAGAGGTATAGACATCCCCCACAAGCCCCCCCCCTTTTGCAGGGTGGGGAAGAATCGTGCTTTGCTCCCAAATTTTGCCACACTTTGAGCCACTGTGGACCATTTTAGGCCTGAGGATTCAATTTTTTAAAAAACAGGGAATTACCTAGAAGTTGACTTCCTTTTTAAAAAGGCTTTAAAATATGGTTTAATTTCCCCCCAAGAAGCATGAGAGAGTTGGAAGTTAAAATCTGTTTTTTTAAAAAAAAAAAAAATTAATAAGCACAACAGGGAATGTCCCTGAGAGAGGGCAATGAGATACCTCAAACTCTGACAATTGTCCATCCCATCATATATAATCTACTATGCTATGTCTGCCTGCCTATCCATCTATTCTCTCATAGAGAACATATATTATGCATAATATACTTATGTCCCCAGAGATATGTTCTCCAGATATCTATGAGAAGACAGATTCAGATGTGGGAGAGAGAGAGAGAGAGAGAGAGAGAGAGAGAGAGAGAACAAGAACAGAAAGATTACTAAAAGGTCTTTACCTGTGGTAAAATTGTCATGTGTTGCCATGCGTACATAAATACCCAGGATTCCTTTAAAGGCAAGAAATTACTTGTTCTGTTTCTTTCCGTTCCTCCTACTGCTTCAGTTGCTTCCCTCCCAGGACATTCAAAGGTCTGCAGGTGACACAATCACAATCAAGATCAGCAGTAGATGACAGAGCATCTTTGGTTCTTACATTTATTTCATCAACCAGTGAAATTCTTGAACTCTCAATTAGAAACTTAAGGGCAATTGCTTCATCGTACATTATCAAGTTCCTATGGAGACATTATCTCCACATATAGAGACAAGAAACAACAAATGCCATCTCATAGGAGGTTGGCAGAAGTATCTATTTTGTTGTGAGCACATATATGAAAGTCAGTAAGACATATGTAGGTTTGGCTTCATGATGAGTGATCCCTACTTTAGTGACAACACACAACTGCTGGCAGATGTGTCAAGACTCACAATGAGGAAAGTAGATAAACATGTGAAAGCTGATGTGCAGACCATGGCCATTTCCACACTACACTGTCATAGTGCTATTATTCTACTTTCAACATCCTGGGGAATCCTGGTGTTTGTAGTTTACTGAGGCCAAAGAGCTCTCTGGCTGAGAATTCTAAAGGCCCCTCCCTAAACTGCAAACCCCAGGATTCCATATGACATTGAAAGTAGAATAATAGCACTATAACAGTGTAGTGCAAAAATGGCCCGTGTGTTCATTGGTGAGTCTATTTTCTGTGGTTTTCTCCCGGTGAGCCAAAGACCTCCCAGCCCTGGTGGATACAATAGAAAAATACTATTTATCAGTGGCCAAGTATAGATGTAACTATCAGTTCATTACAATGTAACAAAAGCTATACAGTACAACCCCCTTATCCGTGAATTCATTATCTGCTGATTCAGTCATCCACGGTTGGCTCCCCGCTGCCACCATCGTGGTGGCAGTGGGTGGAAGGGAAGCAAAGAGTGCAGCATCGTGCCCCTGCCAACTGTTTCCCCTTGCCCTGGGCCAGATTGCCCTGGCAGTGGGCAGAAAAGAGGTGGCAGGTGTGCGAGTGTGCCTCTCGCCTCCTCCTGACCCTTGCTGCAGGTCCAATCGCTATGGCGGCAGGCAGGAAAGAGGTGAGAGGCACGCGATTGTGCCCCTCACTGCCTCCCACCCCTCACCCCAGCCCTATTGCGGTCGCGGCAGGCAGGAAAGGAGTGAGGAGCACAATCCGACCTCCTCAGCATCTCGATCAGTGGGGGGCAGGCAGGGGACAGGTCATTCGCTCCTATCTATGGATTTCAGTATCTGCGGAGGGGCCCAGAACCAAGCCCCCACAGGGTCCTACTGTACTGGGCCAGGCTCCAGATCTATCAAGTCCAGCATTCTCTTCCCACAGCAGCCAATCAGATAACTTTGAGAAGGTCACTAGCAGGACATGCCCATAAATGCACTCTCCTGCTTGTGTTCTCAAGTAACTTATATTCAAAGGCATAAATATAATGGTGGTACTACAGTCATCCCAACACATTCGCTAGGGTTAGGGGCACAGGACCCCCATGAAATGGGAAAAATAATAACTCTAGAGCCCCCTAAACCATATTTAACACACAAAAAAGTGTGATCACCATATTCAATCCACCATGGATTCCTTTGAGGCATCAGGGGTCCTTCACAAGGCAGAAGTGGCTGGCTGGTGGGGCTTACTGCCATCTTCAGTGCTGCCCCACACCATTTTTAAAAGGGGCTTACAAGCCTCATTTGCAGTTTCTCAGTTTCATGAGATTTGCAGTTCCTATTTAAAATGGCCTAGGCAGGCAGCAAAGGTGACAGCAAATAATCTGTGAATAATCAAATCCGCAAAAGTGAAACCCGCAAATGTGGAGGGCTGACTGTACGTATATAGCTACCCTGACTAATAACCATTGATAGCATTGTCCTTCATTCCCAGACAAGTCACTCCTCTGAGTATGTGATCACCCTGGGTGTTTTCAAGCTAGTGTGACTTGTTCCACGCTCCTATGGTTACACGCAGGATTTCAGTTGAATTTGCTCATTTCAAGGGTTACGTAGGGGCCTGCACTGTCATAGTGCTATTATTCCACTTTCAACTTTCTATGGAACCCTGGGGTTTGCAGTTTAGGGAGGGAGCCAGAGAGCTCTTTGGCCTCAGTAAACTACAAATCCCAGAATTCCAAAGGATGTTGAATGTGGAATAATAGCGCTATAATAGTGTAGTACAGAAAGGCCCTAGGTTTGAAAAACTATGTTTCATTCCCACTGGGGGCCATGAAACACATCTGTACATGGAGAAGAGATACTTCACAAGCACACCAATGAGTTTTACATTTTGGTGTTACCTGTTTCTATTTCTTTTTTTAAAATCATGTAAATAAAATAAAATACATTTCAGTGTCAATGCTATTGTGCCATTACTTCAACAATGAAAAGCAGATGTTACAATAAAATAGAATGGAAAAACAACAACAGAGTAGTGGAATGGCTTTAAGTAGAAAAATTAAAACACCAGTTTACATTGATACTTTTTTTAAAAAAAAATCTATCTTTCATTTATTCTCAGGTTTCTTAATCTAAACAACATGGCATGAATAATTTAATATTTAAAAGATGGGGCAGAGTGCATATTGAACAATCCTTTAAAAAATATGCAGCTAATGGAATACGAACTGGAAAGATAATAGTAAAAGTGTACCAAAGTATAGACGTGCAGTGATAGACTTATCCATTCAATACATCACTGAGGATGGCTGGGTAAGTCTACTTCCTGTCCTCTTCAATTTAGCATGTGTTCATTCATAAGTCCATTCTGTCCTAGTCCTGCATTAATCTGTTTTTTTTAACAGATTCATATTCAAAAAATCATATTTACATATATATTAAAATACTGTCAAAACATTCTTCTAACAGATGCATTTCTAAATATTTTTATCCCACAGTATGCATTTTAAATGTATCTTGTTACAGTTTTTGAGATGAGAACTACCACATCACTATATTCAAAGAAGTACAGAATCCAAGGGATAATTATGTTCTGAACCACACATTAGTCTAGGAGGCACTGGCGCCATCCATTCTCATCAGAACCCAGAGAAATCAAGTTCACCAAGTATCTCTATACATTATTGCACCCATCTAAACCATGCTTTTGAAAAAAATGAGATAAGAGTAGAAGTAAGCTTCCAACCTTGAAAGCAAGCTGAGATATATATCAAATAAACAAGTAAACAAGACTGTTGATGCCTGCAGAGATTGTGCTATGGTTTTTTCAATGCAACACCAAAAATCAGATTTCCAGGGCCAGCCCTAGACATTTTGCTACCTGGAGCAAAGAACATAATGATGTCTCCTTCCCATTCTGTGTGAATAGTTGACAAGAATAAGAAATGAGTCTTTGTTCAAAAACGTTGATGTGTCAAGCATCCTCCAGCCCACATCTGTAGGCAGTAGACTAGCTGTATGGCTCAAAGATTTCTTCCTGCAGTATCTTTCTTTCCTCCCCGCCAACATCTGCCACTAGACACTACCACCTCACTTTGCCTAAAAGTAGGGCTGGCCCTCTAAATTCTTTACAGTTTGAAAGAAATGAGGGGAAAATGGGGAAGAGACATAAAAGCCGCCATTTGATTATAACATCATGCACATTCCCAGTAAACACCTGCCATATCTGTGGGCAGCTTGTCAGAAAGACATAGTTCCAATGAAACTGCAACTTATGGTAAAGTTCACATTAATTTCCGTGTCAGGCAAGCTCAGTTATGATGATAAACACTGTTGACAATCCAACAGACAAACTGTAGAAGAGAGGAGAGCCATTTTTACAATAAAGCAACTGCAGGAAGGACCCAAAGCGATTGATTTGTGAGGGAAAGATTTGTGAGGAAAAATTGGATGCATCACGCTTGGTTAAACCATGACAAAAGTGTGTGAGCCTGGGATGGAACAACGAGTAGTATTTATTCCTTCTTCCACTAAAAATGAAATATTGAGAATACCTCTGTATGTGCCTCAACATAAAATAAATGTGCAAGTATAAAATATCAGCCAATTAACTGTAAATTTAGACAAGCTGACCATATATTAATTTATTTGTCAATGTATCATCCTGCAGCCTGCCAGCCATTTCTCAAACATCTTCCCTATGCAGCAATATATTTACATTTTTCTTCTGTATTGTGCTCTGCTACATGAATTCCTAAATTTAAATCATATGGAGGCATAGGAGAGTTTCAAATGCTAAGACTATTTGGATAGTTCATACTTTCTTTAAAAAGAAATCCACCTTAAAAAGGAAAATATGCAGTGTGGAAAACAATTCTAAAAACTCTACCATGCTTCTTCTATATATTCTTTTGGCCATAAAGGGATTGCCTTCCCATATTGACATGGGAAAAATCTGTGATCTGTTTAATGTAAACAATGAGAAGGTTGACATTAATGGTAATGAAGTGAGCTAGTCTGGGTTGAACATTGGACTACGAACCTGGAAACCAGGGTTTGATTATCCATTCATCCATAGAAGCCCACTGAGAGAGATCTTGGGTGCACCACACATTCTCAGCCCCAGAAAATCCCACGACAGGATCGTCTTAGGGTTGCCATAAGTCGGAAATGACTTGAAGGCACACAACAAAGTCAGGGGACCCTAGCTGAAATTTCTGTCCCTGCCCCCTGTTTCCCTCTTAACAGTCTCCCCACTTCAATCTTAATGGCCAATTATATCACACAGTAACTGTTCTGGGACTTACTGTCTTACATAGATATGATTCACACTATAGAATTATATCACTAGAGTTCCACTCTGTCATGGTGACCTTGTATGGAATCCTTGTGTTTGTAGTTTGGTGAGACACTAAAGCTGTCTGGTTGGGAGTTCTAGATGTCCCTCTCTAAACTGGAAATTCCTGTGTTCCATAAAGCAGAACTATGGTAGTTAATGGAGGATCATAGTGCTATAATTGCACAGTGTGAAATGACTCCTACTCTGATGTACTGAGGTAAAGGGACTCCTTAGAACTGCTTGTTTTTAAATAATTCCCCCCTTTCTTCCAGAAAGCTAAATGCAGTCCATAAAGACCATCTATTAAGCCATTAAAAACAAGGTTTGCTCAGCCAGTCCAGATTGCCACAAGTTCAGGGATCCATTCTACTCCAGCATCCATAGATGCCTGACATACTGTCATTGCATTAAATCATGCACACAAAGGCCTATGCACAAGAGCCCTGGAAAGATGGCCACCAAACACAAATCTGATCATTCCTGTCCCTATCTTAGTGCCCAATGTCTTTGCCCACATGTTCATTCAATGAGTGGAATGGCGGGAGCAAGCAGGATCACAAACCAGAACTAAGACCATTTCTAAAATGTTGAAAGAGGAATAACACAGCTATAACAATCCAGTGCAGAAATGGCCTAAGTCAAAGGAAATAATTTTTCCACTTTATTCTATATTTGTTGCTATGTGCTGTTGGCTTTGATGTATGCAAACCTGTGAAAGGGAGAGCTATATGAGTCCCAGCTGTCAGCAACCTTCCTTAGGTCTTGTAAGCTCAGGAGCATGTCTTCCTTTATCGAGTAAGTCCAT
This sequence comes from Ctenosaura bakeri, assembly GCA_948474755.1. Lineage (NCBI taxonomy): Eukaryota > Metazoa > Chordata > Lepidosauria > Squamata > Iguanidae > Ctenosaura > Ctenosaura bakeri. Next base: position 165,112 of record CAOLHI010000322.1, on the reverse strand, counting down.
CTGTAATCTGGTCATACTCTTTATCTACTGCCTTCTGTTTTCTGTACTAACCAGACCTAATAGTGAGTACTGAGCCCACTTATACGTTCCATGCTTTAAGAGGAATGTTATAGACAAATTGGAGTAGTTTCACAGAAGGGGAAGTAATTATCATGTCAGCTACGAAGAATCATCATTCTGAAGGAGATAGGGCATCTCAATATATCAAGGTAGCCTGATGATAAATCTAAAACACTGCAAAAATTTCTGGTCTCTCACATGAGAAGAAGATAGTTAGCTCCTAATTTTTCAACAATCACTCACTGTAATTTGTACAAGATATCTCTGTTCAAAACCAGTCACTTTTTCTCTTTGTGAAGCAAAGCAAATGTATACAGTAAGCACCAGCTTTTAAAAAAAATCAAACTACCCTTCCATTTCTTACTTTAAAAAAACAACAACAACCATGCAACAAGGCAGAAGCAATCAGAGTTTTCACAAAAATCAAACCTGCACAAAAATAATTCTCACTAGTGTGAATACTTTTACCAAGAATAACAAACAAACAAACAAAAATGTAAAAATAACCCTAGAGATGAGGAGAAATTCTAAAATGTCTTGTTCTCTCACATGACAGTGAGGATTTATAGTTCTGTACCTGAAAATAAAAGTCAGGTTACCAGGTGAAATAAGGACAGGGCTCCTGTATCTTTAATAGATAAATAGAAGTTTGTCAATAGGTGTTGCTTGCATGACAATGTGCAAGTGCTCTGACCTTTATTTCATCCATCAACCCTAAAGATTAGAGAAAAGATGGAGGAGGGCAAAGATTTGTTCTTTGCTGTCCCAGAGGCCACAGCTTTGTTGTGTGTCTTCAAGTCATTTCTGACCATTTACAGTGAGCCTAAGGCAAACCTATCATGGGGTTTTCTTGGCAGAATTTGTTCAGAGGGGGTTTGCTGTTGCTTTCCTCTGAGGCTGACAAAGTGTGACTCACCCAAGGTCACATAGTGGATTTTGGTGGCAAAGCAGAGATTCGAACCCTGGTCTCCCAGTATCCTGGCCCAATGCTCAAACTGCTATACCGAGAGGCTTCTGCTGTATATCAAATAGTTTTCTAGGTTATAGGAGAAAGGAGATTTCAGCTCCCAATAAAGAAGACCTCTTTAAAGGCAACAGCAGTTTAACAGTGAAACTAATTTGACTAGGACAAGGGTGGGCAATTTGAACTTGCCCAGATGGTGTTAGGCTACAACTCCCATTAGCCATCTTAACCAATAAGGAGGGTATATGTATGCTGAAATCTAACAATATCTGTAAAATCACAAATGATTTATCCTTCACCTAGGCAGTTATGGGTTCTCCCTCACTGGAAGTCTCTTGGCTATTTGATTTCTTATTCGTATCATGGTCTTTATCATAATTTGATAACATTTTGTGTGTTTTTAAAGCTTGGGGTTAACCATAAAGGGGGACTTATAAGTCTTTTAAATATATATAAAACAAATCTGTTGTATATGCTCTATATCTGAATTTCCTGCATCAAGCCACATTGGACCAGATGGTCTACTTGAGCAACTCCAACAATTCTCTTTTTCTTATGCCAAAGCAAAGCCACAAATAATGAAAAGTAAGCCAGCAATGTACAAATCAATTCACTGCCAGACCTTTCATCTTGCTTTAAAACAGGAGTGAAAATTGTGTACTTTTCCAGATGTTGCTGGGTTGCAATTCCCAATTGTGAGAAATGCTGGGAACTGCAGTCCAACATCATGGTATGCATGGACACTGGAATGGGGGAGATGGGATGGTTCAACCCCCACAAGACTAATGTAATGGGCTGAGACCCTCCTTTCCAAAAAAATGATCCGGCAAAATCAGACCACCAAGATTCCTATTTAGCTGAGCCTCTTAAGGGGTTATCAATCAGAAGTGTAGTAAATAAGCAAATATTAAGACAGTGATCATCATTGAATCCTTCCAGGAATAATAAAGGCTGACTGCATCTATCCTATGTGTTCTTTGTTACTTGAGAATAAGCTACAGTGAGCACATGGAGTGCACTTTCTGCTCATATTTAAGAATGTTTCAAATATGCGTGGCAAAGGTAATTTGCCTTCTTGCCCTGCAAGAAGGCAAAATTAATATGAACCTGCCTGTCAATGCTGAGCCCCCCTCATCTATCTTATAAACACCTTCAGGGTCCCTGATCCAGTGGGCTGCACAATTCCCACTTCTGCTCTAATTCCAGTAGGCTTAAAGAACTATTCATTTATGAAGCTCTCCTACAAAGCAAAATACATGATCTATATTCTCTAGTTTTTCTTCCTTTCGCCCAACAGAGTTCAGAATGGGTCCTTAGAGCAAAAGATTCATTACAAGGAGTGGCAATTGCAGTCTTATTAAGAGCTGCATAGAGTAGGTGTATCAGAAAGTAACCATCTCTGCAATCAGAACAGAACCTGGAGTGGGAACAAGTGAAAGAGCAGGGCAGATGGGTTTTGAATCCAAACTCCAGTTAAACAACAGCAGTGACTGCCCAGGATAGGACATTGCAGGTTGTTCAAGCATTGTGCCCAGAGTTTGCAGAGTACATATTGCTACTGTCTCCATTAGAATTATGGCCAAGATACACTAATGCTGAAAGGTGACTGACTGATAGGTTGTCTTGCAAGTTTTCGCAGAGAAACAGAGGGCGGGACAGAGAGTATATTTTCATCTGTATTTCCTTGGAGCCAGCGTTTGTGGACACGGAATTCAACCACAAAATGATTCTTGTTGGTTTCAGTGAGTCAGGATGTTTTTGCAGAGAAGCTCAGAAAGGCAAGAACTGAAGACTCATTCTTCCCATGTCTTCACTTTCCAGATGCTCTTGCTTATGGTTTCAAGTGATCGTGCTATAAATAACAACTCAATATTTCTTCATTACATAGAGGGATAAGTTGCATGCACACATTCATCACTTGAGGGCTGCAAGTGACTTGCATTTCTGAATAGACCATCACAGATGTAACATCGCTGTATGATCCATTCAAAATGTTTGCGTTTAATAAGGAAAGCAATTTTCTACCCTAAAAAGTGTGCTTCCTAACTCAACAGGAGTGCCAATTTGTGGTTTGCAGCAGTAGGTGAATGTAAGAATAGGTGCTGGGGCTGTTTCTCAGAAGCCCACAGATTTTGCTAGGTTCTAGTATGGCTTGCTAGATGGCTCTGCCTCACTTCCAGGTGGCAGTGGAACCCCACAGTGGCTTCCACCCAAGTGGATTCCTATATCTGCTTTCCCTATGCGTCCTATGCAAGCAAGCTACATAACTGGATTATCATCAGTCAGCAAGTGGGATGACCAATGAATAGCTTGCCACCATCCAGCAAGTTTATTTGATTGTAGTCAATAAAGCTTTTTGGCCTTTCCCACTCAAACAAAATGTCATCTGTGCTTATTCTTCCTAAATGTGAAACCTCGCATTTGTCTCTGGGTCCACCAAACTCTGTTTTTAATTATGGTTTTAATACTATGTAAATGTACTTCACACGTATGTAACCCCCCCAACTGTCCTGATATGGCAGGGACATCCCAATTAAGCCTCTATCATTTCACTTTTCCAGGTGCTTTTAAAATGTCCCAGTTTTTTTCTCCTCTCCCCACTTTCCCCAGTTGTCCTTGCTTACTTCCATTGGTGCAAGCTGAATTCAAAAAGCAAAAGTAGTTTTCCCTTTATTAACTCAGCAGAGGGGAGAGGGGGAACAATTTTGCACTCCCCTGTAGGCTCAGGCAGAAGTAAATGATTGAAGCCTTTCACAGCTTGTGTGTTCCTCCTCATTAAAAACTTTTGCTGTCTTTATCACACTCTGATTTTGCTTTAATAATAGTATCTAAAGCAGTTAAAAGTAAGACCATGTTAAAAAAAGAAAACCACAAATAGTACAGCACATTCTGAAATGCACTTTTTTGCCCTAAACAATTGGCCATCAAACAAAAAGTTCTTCATTTGCCTATGAAAGAATAGCAGGAACAGCACCAGTCTAACTTCTCTGGGAAGAGAGTACCAGAGCCTGGGGGCAGCCACCAAAAAGGCTCTTCCCTGTGTCCTTACCAAATGTACCTGTGAGGGTGGCAGGACAGAGAAAAGGACTGGAGAGACCTTTTGGAAAGGTCTTCTGGAAAGACCTCAAGGCTCATATGGGAGAACATGGCCCCTCAGATAGCCTAGACACAAGCCATATTAAAGTTGTAAAGGCTTTGAGGCCGTGTTCTATTAGTATTTTCTCTTGACATTTCACCTACATCTGTGGCTGGCATCTTCAGAGGATCTGGTGGCATGGAAGTGAGACAGAGTATATATACTTATGTAGTCCCTGGGTGGGAGGGAGCAATTTGCATGTGTTACAGTTGGCCTGTGTGATAGCCTATTGTTAAATGGGATATCCCCCAGGGTGATTTGTTAGTCAGGGGGTATACATAACAGTGCATTGAGTACATTAGCAACCCATTGTATTGTTCCCTGTAGAGGGACCTCCAGAGTCTGGATGGTGTTCATTGGCATATTTTTGAGTCTTGATTTTAGTGTTCTTCAGTACTGGTAGCCAAATCTTGTTTACTTTCTGAGTTTCTTCTTTCCTGTTGAAATTGAGTAAACAATTTCCTGTTGAAATCCATAAACACATGGACAATTTCAACAGGAAAGAAGAAACTCGGAAAGTGAACAAGATATGGCTACCAGTACATGAAACACAAGGACAGAGATTACCCAAAAGATATGAGCATATGCCAATACTCGGAAACAGGATGCTCTAACCATATGGGATTGGTGGTTACAGAATGTGGTTAAAAAGTTTAGGATCTGGTAGATTTGAGAATTAGAAGAGCCTCCATATTCAAATTTGCATAATTGTTAACTGAATTTGCAACTGAAACAGTATAAGCACAGAATCAGTTAGTGTCCTGCATGAGAAAAGGACTCTGTGTTCTTGCGTGGTTGTACAGTGTATGAATGGTACAAAGATGCCTGGCATTTAATTAGAGTAACTGCACTTTGTGTGATTGTCTGCCAGTGCTCTCAGGTCTATTGGCTCTCTGCCCAGCACCTTCCCAATGAAAATAGCCAGAGACCAAGCCACTCACCTGCTCTAGACCTGCTCAACTGCCTCTCTAGCTCAGGGAACCTGTATATTTTGCCTGTCTCATATAAGTCCAATTGCAGAGCAATTGAACATACAAAATGTGTTTTCTTCCCACAGCCTTCTTCCAGTTCAGACCTTTATCTCATGTCTATGCTTTACCATCTCTTATTCCCCCACCAGAAGTTACTTCCTGCATTCCTGCCATTTAGATTTCATTTGAAAACACAGCTAGGTTAGACTGTAAAAGAGATTTCTATTGCAGTTGTTAATCCCCCCATCTTCCTGCCTTGTTACGTTGAACATAAAGGAACAAAATCTTGATTCTGGATTTTACAGCTCTAATCCAAGGTAACAGTCCCAAAGGACATCCTTCTTTTTTGAAGGACTGTAAGAGGACAGTCCTCTGTTTGAAAGACAGTTTCCTGTAAGTTCTCCGTATAAGATGAGGAACCATCAGAAGGGAAGAAATTTGTCCATCAACAAACAGTACCTGGGTAGCAGACTGAGCAGGCATGTGGGTTTCAGTATTGATTAATGAGGTGAGATCAATGATATTAGAATTGGTAATGACTGCTTCTCAACATACCTTTGACATCTGCAAATATCATGCAAACCTCCTGCGCCTCCTTTTGATTTTTTTTGGCAAACAAGTCCCAGGGAAGACAGGGGATGGAGTAGTGAGTCTAGATTGTACTTAAGGGAACAATGAACAGTTAATTAATTGTGCCAGAATTCAGTTCCCTCATACATTAGCTACCCAGAGATTAATTCATACAATTCGGGCCTTAGTTTGACACAAATAAGGAAGTGAGAGTAAATACCAGCAAAGGATGTAACTCCTGATAGTTCAGATTTAATTCAACAAAAGAAAAAAGAATATTCAAGACATCAGATGTCCTTCATCTGATAATGTACGTGATGACAGATAAAGCTAACATCTCTCTCTTTCTTTCTCTCTTTTCTGTTCCTAAGACACATCTGATTTTCACACAGGTCATGAACACAGCATAAATGACTGACCAGGATTACCAGCTGATCAAGAGAAACCAAACTGGCTCATTCCATTTCCCTTAAGAGCAGATTGATTAGTATAAGGAGCAGTAAAAGTCCACAAGTGACACTTTCATGGCATGTTCTTTTGCTGATGACTGCAAACCAAAATGCAATTAAAGGGAACAGAAGCAAGACCTGATAAAATGCTAGCAATCTTACCTTGCTCAGATACTCCACAGTTGCTCTTTGTTGATGTGCCTTCCAATCATTTCCAACCTGTGGCAACCGTAAGGCAAATCTATCACAGGCTTTCTTGATAAGATTGGTTCAGAGTGGGGTTGCCATTGCCATCCTCTGAGGCTGAGAGAGTATGATGCACCCAAGGTCACCCAGCTGGTTTTGATGGCTAAGCAGGAATTAATCCTGAAGATAGCAAATCCTGTCTGATCTTAGAAGCTAAGGAGGGTCCGGTGAGGTTAGTACTTGCATGGGGGACCATCAAGTAACACCAGGAGCTATGGGCTATATTTCAAAGGAAGCCAATGGCAAACCACCTCTTAGCTTGCCTAAGAAAAGCCTATGGAAATCTTGGAGTTGCCACAAATTGACAGGTGAATTGAAGGTACAGTCACATGCATGGACACACATACACACTCCCAGAGTCCTAGTTCAACATTAAAACAACTAGAACATGCTGACTTACAGTTCTGCTTACTACCAGGTAGGAGGCTGTGCCTCTTGGGATAACTCTTTTGCACTGCATCCCCTCATCTGATAGACAGATGTGCTCTTCCTTACCTGTCTTTTGCAGATTTTTTGATACTTTAAGGGTGAAAGAGTCTTTGCCAGCCCCAAGGATTCTTTCTTCATCCCCCCAGCTCTCACAGAACCCTCTCCTCTTGCTTTGGAACAGCAACACAATCTCTCAGAGTCACAGCAGGTGAAGATTTCTCTCCAGAGATGGGAGAGAAGGTAACCAGCAAACATCTTTAATAGTGAGCTAAGGGAATGCGAGCCTCATATCCCTTAGCAGAGCTGAGAGTCCCTGAACTTGCTTCTCAGTGACAGGAGGAGGGCATCTCGGCAAACATTCTCAGGAATTTTCAGAAGGAAGGTGGAGCTGTTTCAGAGCAGACATCATCCCCACTCCTTGTGTTTTAGCAGAACTCTTGTTCTTTCAGTCTCTAGAGAAGCAAACAAGCCCCCTCAAAGAGTTTTGGGGTTTCTCCGCTTTATACCAGGCAGGCTGCAAGCTGGCTAAAACCCAACTTCTGTTCAAATACCCAGCAGAATTCCTCCTTCTGTCTCCTCAATCCCCTAATTAGCACTACCATATTCTGTAAACTTTCATGTGAGAGGAAAGTCCCTGCACTGAGATTACAATCTAAAATTTGGCACAGAGGAAGGGAGCAGATAAGGGTAGGCCTAAGACATTTTGCTGCCTGAAGAAACAAAAGCCGCCCCCACACACACACGCACACACAGGTGCATAGTTCATAAAACCATGGCATATGAAGCAGAAGCACCGCATTTCTGGCAGTAGAAAATACTGCAAAAACAGATCAAGTAACTAACAATCTGTTGCCTGAGGTGGCTACCTCCTTTTGCCTAATAGTAAGGCTGGTTCCTGGAAGTAGATCTGGGCATGAATACAGAAGGAATATGAGGTTGTATCACATGGTGGTAAGCTTTCATACAACACATTTTAGAAACTAGGGGGTGAGCCAAAGACCGCATGGAAAGGAGGGAACTGAGAAAGTAAGAGCAGTGCCATCACACAGGTGTTTTGGGGAGACAGTTCCAAGCATAAGGGTCACCAAGGACAAAGGAAGGAAGTCTTTTGGAGGAGCAAGAAACTTCACCCACTGTTGTCATATTGCCTCCAACATTTCACAAAGGAAAACTGGGATGCATGTGGTGAAGCAGCATGAGAATGTGGTCAAGGTAACAAATGTTTTTCATGTGGAAGAACACACAAGCTGTGAAAGGCTGAAGTAGTTTGTTTTTCCCTGTGCCCACTGGGTAGTGCAAGATTCTCTCCTCTGCTGAGTTAATAGTGTGCAAATTACTTTTATACTTTGAACTGAGGCCATTTCCTTATTACACTGTTATAGTGCTATTATTCCACTTTCAACATGCTGTGGAATTCTGGTGTTTGTAGTTTATTGAGGCCAAAGTGCTCTCTTGCTGAGAATTCTAAATGCCACTCCCTAAACTGCAAAACCCAGGATTCCATAGGATGTTGAAAGTGGAATAATAGCACTGTAACAGGCTAGTGCAGACATGGCCTGAGTTTGCAGCAATTGAATTAAGGTGAGAACAAGGGGGGAAAGTGGGAGGAGAGGAGAGAAACTGGGACATTTTTAAAGCATCTGAAAAGGTGGGAAAACAGAGGATTAATCAGGACTTTCCTTGCCGAATCAGGACAGTCGGAGGGCATGATGTCACCAAAACAAAATTAAATTATTAGCTAGGTAAGGTACTTCTGGGTGATACTTAGGTCAAAAGGCAATGGTCTAAACCAACGTAAAACAAATCATTGCTGCAAGCTCAGTTGAACTAGATTACACTTTTTTTACCAACTCTGAAAATGTGCAACCACTAGTGCACATGTGAGGAATCATGTAACTTTTGAGATTATAATTCTCATCTGCCCTAGCCAACTCAGCAGAACCAATGGTGAGGAATGCTGGGAGTTATAGTCCAGCGACATCCAGAGGACTGCACAGTCTGCACTCTTGCATGAGCAGAATAGGCTTCTGATGAAATGTTTGGCCACATATTTGGTCTACATATTCTTTCTGGGGCTTTCACACTACACACTCATGTGATTCAACTTTAACTGCCATAGCTACATTTTATCCTAGACTGGGGAGGCCCAAAAGCCCTCTGACAGCCCTGCAAGTCCCAGAACTACATAGTATAGTATAGTATGGTATTATACACTAAAATTGTATAGCGTGAAATGGCTCTCTTTCTCTCCTTTATAGATTTTATGTGCAAAAAGGAACCAAGTGGAAGGGAAAACACAAGAGGATTACACATGGAAGACTATAGTCTGGCCCCCATATTAAGCTCTGTGAAGAAAATACAGCAGATGCCTCACCAAGAAGCACCCATTGGCTTTGAAATTTTGATATATGAAGCTTTAAAAAAGAAAAGATGGGACTTCAAATTTTGTTTCCTCCCTCATCAAGTATCTACAAATTATACTCCTAATTACGTACCAGTGAAAGATCCATTGGTGCTTGTTGGCTTTTCTGTTTCTGCTTGAGTAGTCATGGGTTTCCATTCTTGAAAATTTCTGAAGCGTTTAACAGGGACTGTTGAGCAATTACTATATGGGATCAAGGGACAAGCTTTATTTTCAGCCAAATGAAAAGAGCTCACTAAAATAAAGGGATTGTGTTTGAGGCTGTGTTTAATTTAGTTGTGCTTTTCATTTCTAGCATGCTCAAGGACATATGAACTCAACTGAATCATAAGCTGAGAATGGGATTCCCTACTGATTAACTCACAGTGAATCACCATCCCTCACTGAACAAATATACTGTACTAAGATGCTTCATTCTGAGCTGCCTGAACATAGGCAGGGAGGTGTATGAGGGAGTCAGACTTTCTTTCTGGGTATTGCCAAGCATGTTTATAGGTGCCTAAATACCTTGAAGTTACCAGGTACTGTCTGATCTTGGAAGCTACACAAGGCCAGCCCTGGTTACTCCTTGAATGGGAGACTGCTAATGAATACCAGATGATGTAGGCTGAATTTCAGAAGAAGGCAATAGAAACCACTTCTGAGTATTCCTTGCCTAAGAAAACCCTATGGAATTCACAGGCTCACCTTAAGTCAACAGGTGACTTGAAGGTACACACACATACATATACACTCACAAGCATGTGCAGAGCTGCCTTTTCATAGAATCAACTCTATGATTGGAGGAGACCCCAGGGGCCACCAGATCTAACCCTCTGCCATGCAGGAACGCACATCAAAGCATTCCCAACAGATGGCCATCTAGCCTCTGCTTAAAAACCTCCAAAGAAGGAGACTCCACCACACTACGAGGCAACATGTTCCATTGCTGAACAACTCTGACCATCAGGAAGTTCTTTCTGAGGTTCAAGTGAAATCTCCTTTCCTGTAGCTTGAATCCATTGCTCCTTGTCCTAGTCTCTGGAGCAGCAGCAAACAAACCCGCTCCCTCCTTGACATGACATCCCTTCAAATATTTAAACATGGCTATCACGTCCCCCTCTTAACCTTCTCTTCTACAGACTAAACATACCCAGCTTCCTAAGCTGGTTGCCCTCCTCTGGACACATTCCAGCTTGTCAATGTCCTTCTTGAAATGAGGTGCCCAGAACTGGACACAGTATTCCAGATGAAGTCTAACCAAAGCAGAATAGAATGGTATTATTACCTCCCTTGATCTGGACACCATACTCCTATTGATGCAACCAAGAATCAAATTGGCTTTCTTGGCTGCTGCATCACAGTGCTGACTCATGTTCAGCTTGTGGTCCACCAAGACTCCTAGATCCCTTTCACATGTACTGTTATCTAGTCTTGTGTCTCCCATCCTATATTTGTGCATTCTATTCTTTCTACCTAAGTTCAGGACCTCTTTTCTAAGAGTTCTTTTCAATACGACACCTTAGACACAGTGACTCTGATCATGCATAATGTGCAGCCCTCTGTGGAAATGACACTGTCCTGTATTTCCAGAAGCTGACTGGACTTGACACCTTATCCTCAGCATGGCAAAAGTAAGTCAATGATAACTCCACTTATGCTGCAGTTTTCCAGCCAGCTGCCTGAGTACATCTAAAGACCTGCATGACTTCCATCCCTGTGCTATACAGCGCAGTGTGATGTGGTGGACCAAGTGGTGATTTACTGCTAGTTTAATCTATCTTACAGGATAGCTGCAAAGAAAGTGGGAAGGAGGAAGGGGGAAGGAGTGAGATAAGGATGAATTATTCCTTGTTTAGTGATGGTTGGGTGATTTTAAAAATATATAACTGAGTTATCATTGAGGACGAGGAGGATGATAACAATAACAACAACTTGTTGATTGAGCAGTAATTATTGATTGGCACGCACGCGATGTGTGTGTGTGTGTATTTGATTGAATATCTGAATGATTACTGAGCAGTGAAACTTGCTCTGGGGGCAATTTCAAACAAACTAAGAAAAAACATTTGAATGAAACGGCCATAGAAAGGGTTAGAACAGCACAATTACAAAAAAGAGACCCTACTCTAGTCAGTAACACCTAGTAAACTGTGAAACCAACATTACAATGATGATGATAATAATAATAATGGCTTACTACGCCACTCTTCTTCTCTGAGGCAAATGTAGTTTCTTGTTGTTCTGTCCTCTCTGTTCTTTTTCTTTTTTGACAAAACCCGGCACATATCCCACTTCCTCTCTCAATTTCCCGTCATGTCAGAAAATGTCTGTCATCCTACACAAGCAGTTTTTGTGAAACGGTCATTTGTAAAACCCTTCCTCAGTTCTCCAAGGACTGCCTGACAAGCATGAGCAGCCCCATTGCTACTACAGGCATATCAAAGCCTCTTTGAGGCTTTCTGCTTCTCCTCAGAGCATTTGTCTGACCTCTCTGTCCTGGAGAACTCTTAGCTCTGTCTGAAGCAGTGTACGTCCCTCGCTGAAGGAAAAAAACCAAGCCGCACCGCAGTTACATAACAAGTATGCCGTGTGATCAGCTCAGGCACCGGAATCAGCAGCCTTAGAAGAGAGAGCCCAGCACTCAGACAGCAGCCAAAAGTGGATGCAGTTCTAGTCACTCACCTGATTCATAAAATCCCCTTCACCTCAGGAAACTGATTTCCATGTTAGGAGGCTTTCCATCCCTTGAACAAGAACAGAGCTTGGCTGCAAGTGAGTTTCCCTCCCCCTTGGTAGATTTTCTCTTCCCCTAAGTCAGATGACAGGTTTTGGAAAGCAGTGGATATCTCTCCAAGGCCAACGCGCTACTGCCCTGAACTAACAAGCTCACACTTAGCAGGTTATACACATAGAGCCAGCAAACAGTGTCACATACCGTGAACAAACAAGGCTGCATAGCAACCACTTCTTCAAAGAAGTCTTGAGATAGAGGGGTGAGGAAGAGGTTTTGCCAGCCAGCGTCTCCCTGAGTGCTTGAATAGCAAGCACTGAGTTGACTTTGACAGTACCCAAACTCTCCAAAAGCCATAAACCCCAAATAAAAATAGAAAAGAGTTGTTGCCCCCTCGGTAAACCCTGTCCCCGGGGCCTATAACTTTGATATAAAATTAATCTAACCCACCAGGGAGATCACCTGGATGTGCACATAGGCAACAACGGTCGTACGATCGAAAGAACCAGGTCAGGCCAGTAGACTCCCCTGTCACGTAGCCACAGGAGACCTCAAGCTGTGCTAACCCACGGTGGACAAAAGATCATCAGCCTTTAACAAGCCAGCTTGAAGGGATTAAGAGTTTTCTCACAACGTTGGGCTCTGGAAGCAATAAAATCTTATCAGGCAAAATCCATCTACATAAACTCACACTGCAACCCAAAGCAGCAGAAGATCCTGATACTTGCGTCACACCTTGTTATCTTCCAATATCAAAGAAGGTGCCAGTGTGAAGCTGTTTTCCATTCCTGTCCCCTTTGTTCTCCCCGGGAGAGGATTTGCCCTCAAGGTAAATTTTTCCTACAAATAGTCCCCGTTTTTGACTAGTTCTTTAGATGCCTCCCAGTCATACCAACTGACCGTTCCCCCTCCCAATAGCCGTGTGATCCCCTCAGCGTCTCTTCGCTGAGTTCCTTTTTCTTTCCCTTCTTTCCAGACCAAGGACTTCAGGAAAAGGTGCAATTATCACCCAAACTACAAATCCTTCAACAATCCCTCTATCTTATTTCCACTCTTTATTTCTCTTTAGCCCTTGGATGTGTGTGTGAGAGTTTGCGTTGATGAGTGCCACTACTGTTTAATAAAGTTATCCATTGGACCTTTTTGTGTGATTTCTGACTGGGCCCGACCCCGTAAAAACTGGGTAAAAGATCTTGCTAGGTTACCCTGCCTCTTGCATTGCTATCGCTTGTGCTCCATTGAGCTTACTTTCCCCATCACTTGGAGCATATTGAGGTGTCCCTCAGGGACCCCCAGATTTTCAGGGTAACAGAGTGTAGTGTATTCTGGGCTTCATGCTTTGAAAAGCTGGTATCAGGCAGGAGAGCACCCTGACCCCCGCACAGCAGAGGTACTTTGAGATTCCCCAAAGTTTGTGAATGAGAGAAGAAACTTGTTCTTTGTGGAAGCATAAGAAATTACCCTTATCTACACTGAGCTTTCCTTTAGGTAGCAATTACTAACCCCTCTACAAGAACAGTAGAGAGTACAAACACAATTCCTCGGGACAGTCGGGTGGGATAGGTACCACAAGTGGTCACTGAGGATGTTTGCATCACACATGGACTTTGGGCTTTTTGTATAGAACAATTGTGTAGTCCCCATAACATTTCCCAGACCTTCAATGAAAGCCAGCATGTGAGGTGAATTGAAATGTCTTCCTACTCTTTTTCAGGGGAACTCACACAAGCATCCCACTTCCTTTGGGTGTGAACAAAGAGAATCTATTTTCTTTCCACCACCTCAACTATGGTTATTGCAAAAAGAAAAACAATATTGCATTACAGTTGTATTTTGAAACATTGTATATTTTTAACAGATCGTACACTGTCCAGAGAACACTTTTCAGTGAGTGCTTTAAAAGTTAAATAAATAGTAAGATTATTCTCTGCTATGAACAACCTGGGCACAATTACAATTGATGTTAGAACCACCCCAAGACATTTTGCTGCCTGAGGCAAAGGACAATATGGCCACACACACTCACACCCCTTCCATGTTTGTTGTTATTAATCACCACCCAACTTTGACTTATGATGATCATGGGCCATTTCCACACTAGAGTGTTATAGTGCTATTATTCCACTTTCAACATCCTATGGAATCCTGGGGTTTGCAGTTTAGGAAGGGGCCTTCAGCTCGTTGCTGAAAATGATGCATGATCGCGTGTCCCTCCTGTGCCCCACATGCACATTGCATGTGGAGGCTCCGGACACACGGCCATCATGCTTCCCCCCCCCCAGAGCAGCCTGGGAAAGTATCAGGCTGCACTGTGGAAGGAAGGGGCAGAGTGCTCACACTTCCTTCCAGCCAGCATGGAACTGGTGTGGAGGGAAAGCAGAGGGGACGCGAGTGCCTCTGGACAAGACTTTTCACGCGATCCCTGCACAATGTCAGCAGCACCAGCTAAGGTGCAAAAAGGACCAGTGTCCAATTCTGAGTACCTCAATTCAAGAAAGATGTCAACAAGCTGGAACTTGTCCAGAGGAGGATGACCAAAATGGGGAAGGGTCAGGAAACCATGCCCTATGAGGAATGGCTTAGGGAGCTGGATATGTTTAGTCTGCAGAAGAGAAGGCTAACAGGGGACATAATAGCCATGTTTAAATATTTGAAGGGATGTCATGTTGAGGAGGGAGCAGGCTTCTGTTCTGCTGCTCCAGAGACTAGGACAAGGATCAATGGATTCAAGCTGCAGGAACGGAGATTCCACCTGAACTTCAGGAAGGACTTCCTGACGGTCAGAGCTGTCTGGCAATGGAATGTGCTGCCTCGGAGTATGGTAGAGTCTCCTTCTTTGTAGGTTTTTAAGCAGAGGCTGGATGGCCATCTGTTGGGAATGCTTTGATGTGTGTTCCTGCATGGCAGGAGGTTGGACTGGATGGCCCCTGGGGTCTTTTCCAACTCTATGATTCTATGAATAATAACGATGAATTAGTCTTTTTTATAAGTGATTAATAGATAATGGAAATGATTTGTTTTGAAAATGTAACTTTTTAGTGTCTACTATAACCATATCTTGATATTCTCATGACTTCAAAGTCATTCTGGCCTCACAGCACCAGAACTGAAACCTATAGGGGACCTTATTTTTCAAACAGAGCCACCCATCTTGTGAAAAAAGGCATCAAACAAACTGATTTTGTACGTATTGTCTGTTGATCACCCTTAACTACCAACTCAAGTGATTTGGTGCAGCACCTGAGGACCATCTAAGTGAGGAAATGTTCTCAGTGCATGGTTCCGTTGCCTAGCTTGGCAAAAACAGAATCAGAAACAAAAACAAAGAAAAAGCGGGGAATGGTATTAGGATCCGCTGGATCCTTTTGTGTCAATGAGGTCTAGTGCAAGCAGGGAATACCCAGAAAGCTCCAAAGAGAGGTGAGGTTCAAAAACAGTGAGATAGAAATACACCTATATATTACTCTTCCAGCCCAAATGCCTCCCATTTGAGCATTGTCCAGAACCCCAACATTACCACATTCTCACTTTCCATGGAACACCTAGGCAAGTTTGGCGCTTTCTCCATTTGTTTGCTCTGTGGCTGTACGTGAAGCTGGTGTTTTCACGTCCTTCATGTCTATGTTTGCAGCAAAAGGTCTGATCTTGAAAATATTAGCTGCTACACTGCTATCTCATTGGGGGCATGAAACTGCAAAAGCCTACTCTTTGCCCCTCCTCCAGGTTAAAGGTGCCGCGAGAGGATAACTTATGTAAGAATAATTCCTTGCTTCCAATCAGTGGGCCTTTCCGCACTCCACTGTTATAGTGCTGTTATTCCACTTTCAACATCCTGTGGAACTCTGGGGTTTGTAGTTTCCTGAGGCCAAAGAGCTCTCTGGCTGAGAATTCTAAATGCCCCTCCCTAAACTGCAAACCCCTGGATTCCATAGGATGTTGAAAGTGGAATAATAGCACTATAACAGTGTATTGCAGAAAGGCCCAGAGTGTAATAGGAAGAGGAGTCTTCCTCCAGATAATGAGCCTGTTCAGGAAAACCTGCCCTGTCTACTGGATAGACATTGGAATCCTCAGCCATTGAAATTTCAACATGTTCTGATTAAGATCAGAGGCTCTATTCCATTCTTCCCTACTGACCAAGAGAGAAACTGCCTTCTCAGTCATGGCACCATTGTTGTAGAATACCCTCCCCAAAGAAACCCATGTAGCCACACCTTTTTAAAAAAAAAAAATAAAGATATATATCCCCATCTTCTAAATAAATATTATCCAAGGTGGCTGCTAATAATTAACAGCTTGCTTCATGGCAAACAGTGTGGCTCTTCCAGAAGACACTTGGTGATTATATTTTGATTATCCAGTGAGCTGATCATAGGGAGTTGGAATTTCAGTTCCAACTAATAACTGTTTGTATCTAGTGGAATTCATTCCAAAAATTCTGTTGGATTCTAGGACTGTTTCCACTATTTGGTGTGAGCAGTCTTGTGTCTTCTTGTAAAAAATGAAAAGGAAGGAGAGAGAGATACATTTTCAAAACCAGGCTGTAGTTGTACGCATGTGCACACCAACACAGCTGAGAATATGTCCCATTGAACTCAGCCAAACTTCCTGAATAGGCACATGTAGGTCTGTATTATTAATAAAAAGCCAACTGCATCAGGTGATGGGTGGGCAGGAGAGAGAGAACCTGCCTGCCCCCCAACATATAAACATAAATGTGAATTAGAGTCCAACAAATAAGACCACTTTTCATACAGAACTTCCACTTAACTGAACTAAAGCAATAGAAGGGAATTAATAATTCACCACCAGCTAGCTGAACGGGGTCCTGCAGAGACAGAAGAAAGGCTGCAGAGTTTTAACAGCAAGACATGCTGAGTTCTGAAACAGCCCTTGGTACTGCAGAGAAATGAAATAAACTATTGACAGAAACAACATTCCAGGAAAGATGATTAGACGTGCTGCATGCAATATTCACTATTGAACTAATTTGTAAAAACTCTCCATGTTGTTTTCAGCAACTTCCATATTCCATAACTAGAATTCCACTGCAGTGGGAGGACATCTGAGGGCTTAGCTAGATGTTTTGTTATTCATTTAGAGGCTCAGAGCACCTGCAAACACTATGTCATTGGGGTAGGCTAGTCATGGACGTCCAAATATTGTTGGACTGCAGTTCCCATAAGCTTTATCCTGCAGAGCCAATGGTGAAGGATGGTAGGAATCACAGTCCAAGAGACACATAGAAGGCGACAAGTTCTCCACTACCAGTGTACTATATCCTGACAGCTGTGGTGTAAAGCTCAATCAGAACATATAATCCAGACATAACCTGCATATCCTGGAACATCAAAGCATGAATATTGAGTATTTTCAAACCCTGAGAAACAGTGCCAGATCACTTATCTATTTCAATTCTGCTTCAGTGTCTTATTCCAAATTCACATCATTAAAAAAAAAAAACTTGAGTACAATGACCTAAAACATTAATGATAATGTTAAGGGAAATTAAGCGCGCACATGCACGCACGTGCACACACACACACACACACACACACACACACACACCAGTTCCCTAAAATTCAGTTTACGAACAATCCTGGCATGTAGCAAACTTACCAGAGGTAGCCATGTCCAAATATTCTATCACAGACTCTCCCATCTTTATTCCCTCCTTCCTAAAATAGGCTAGCATAGCTAACAGCGTCAAGTCAGCTTTCCTTCCATAGCACCCATTGTTTCAAAGTTCAGACCTCTGTTCTCCTCCATAGGACCATTATGCCTTGCTGGGATAAGTTAGCAAAAGATTGAAGCTGTTATAGATGTGGCTTATTGATATGCAGGAGAATAAGATATTCACTGAATTAATGCTAACCATTTTTAAAGCTTATGAAGTAGAATTTCCTTCTGCAGAAACTATGCCAAGTCTTCAGCAAGGCTCATTCTTGTAGTTCTGTCAAGAGCTGCAATACCTTTAAGAATAATATGCCACATGTAAATTATGGGTAGGGTATATGTGGTGAGGGAAGACAGAGTCAAAACAGCAGGGCTATCCTGTGTCTCCAACTTCCTCCCTCCAATTGGGTCTTCCAAGAGAGAACGGAATGCTCTCACTAAAGATCAGAACTGACTGCTTACAGAGAGTTTCTAGAATTAGGCAAAAGACCTTAAGTAGTCCTGGAGCTGCCAGTTTTCCACTCCTGTTGTAGCGCTCACATCCCATTGCCCCGCTGAACACACTTGATCTAGTCTTACTTACTTACAAACGAGCTGTAAAGGAGCTTATATCTCATCTGATCTTTTACATTGGAAGCTAAGCAAGCTTAAGAGTGATTATTATTTGGATGGAAGACCATCAGGGAACACCGGCAGGGCTAGAAATGAGTCTGTCCTGAAACCCTAACAAATACTTGCCAATTGAGATGACAATACTGGGCCCAATGGTTTGACTTGGGTATTTTTAATTGTTGTTGTGTGCCTTCAAGTTGTTTCTGACTTACAGCAACACTAAGGTGAACATATCACTGGGTTTTCTGCGGGCTGAGAATGTGTGACATGCCCAAGATCACCCAGTGGGTTTCCATGGCTGACTGGAGAATCGAATCCTAGTTTCCAGGGCCATAGTCTGATACTCAAACCACTTTACCATACTGACTCTCTTTCATACTACACAATTATAGCTCTTTATCTAACTTAACTCCTATGGCTGTGTTATCACAGTATGTTATGTCTGGTGAGAGCACTAGATATCCTTTTGATATCAAATAATTTGGCCTTAGCTTGACCTTTCTCTGCCACCCTTCTCCATGTGTTTGCAGAGTTCCACCGGACAAGCATGAATTGGGCGCGGCCGTTAATGGTTGTACGTTCCAAAATCTCATTCAGGCAGGCAACTTAAGCCTTTCCTTTGCTTTAGGGAAAAACCTCCCTGCAAACCGGCTTTGCTCGGCACATATCTTCACAAAGCCGCACGGCCAAGAGCCGAGCCATTCCTTTATGTCGGGCCATCAGCATACTGGCCGTACTATTGTCATCCAGCGTTAAGCTCATCATGCAAAACCAGGACTACGAGACCAGGTGTCGTATTACCCACTCCCTTGAAACTCTCCATTCCTATTTCTAAAGTTAGCTAGTATTTGTCGTGTCTTTCGTGTTGCTTGTTCTTAATAAAATATTATTTGTTACTTTAAGGCTTGTCTAACTGCTCTCTGACCCGATGCTGTATACATTGGGTAAAAGATCCTAGCTGAAGTTACCCTGCCTCTCGTTAGCTTAAGAGAGTGCTCGAGCTTAATTCTCCCAACTTGTTCTTTTATTTGGTTATTTGGGCGCCCCTCCCGGGACCCCCAACATACAGGGTAACAGCTGCATTCTACAGAATCTTGAATTCTGTTGTTCAGTGAGTCATCAGAACTGTCTGGCAGAGAAGCCTAAATACCTTGGGAAACTACAAATCCCAGGATTCCACAGAGAATTAAAGTGGTATCAAAGTGTTATAGTTTTGTGGTGTGAAAGAGACCTCAGTATAAGGTAGCTTCTTATATATAACACCTCTGCCTTTTAAAAGACATCTTCCCAAGAGAATCACAAAGACCAAAGAGTTAACAAGATGGCAAAGGAAACCACCCCAAAAAGCTAAAAGAAATAACACTGAATAAAATAAAACAAGAGACTTAAGGACATCATCTGAATTAAGGAGCAAAGACAATAGGGGTAGCAGGAGCTCAGGAAAGAGAGCAAATGATTTTTTGCTTGGAGTTGCAAATACCTAAAAGTGAACAATACTTGGAAATCCTCCTGAATCATGTCCCCTGTCCCCAAACATTGGGACAAAGAGTAAATGAATGGGAAATCAAAATACATAAATGGCTTTTAGAAACAAGCTTTCTTTGTGTCAGAATGAGTAGTCTGTGCCCTTATTCCACAAGGATCATTGACCAAAAACTAAGCAGAGCAAATGCAGCATGGCAAGTTGAGTGATGGGAATAAACTCTGGGAAGAAAGTACTTGAGCTTGTATAATAAGAAACTCAAAAACACATCCTTCTCTGGTTGTGCCTTTAATGGTTTGTCATGTGGTCTGGCTACGTGCATAAGAACCGCTTGATCTAGGAATAACCTCATTAGGCTTCCTGTGCTATTAATCCAATTAATTCTGTATTATTGGCTTAACTGTACACTTCAGCTTTACAGCCAACTCCCGCAACTTCCAGATGAGCTGCTGTTCAGACTGAATTCACGCTGACTTAACAGAGAGGGGGGAAGTGAGAAGAAATAGGCTTTTAATGGATTCTAAACAGGGTTAAGACAAGACTTTTAATAAAACATCAAAAATGAGCGCACACATGAATATTTTAGAGTGGTTGCTAAGATCTGGCCTAAAACAGTATTTTAGACTGATTTTTATGACATTGAAAATGCAAAGTCTTTCCTCTACTAATAACATCTTCAAGGCAAGAGACTTGAATTTAGGCTCAGTTTATATAGGATATACATAGTTGGCCCTCCACATTTGCAAGGATTAGGGGTGCAGGACACCTGCAAAAGTGGGAAAATGGCAAATATCAAAATGTACCTTTGTGTGCCTGTAGGAACAGGGCCAGGGCATAGTGGGGGACAGGCACCTAGGGTCTCAACCAGGTCAGGAAAAAGAGAAGGAAAGGGGATGGGTTGGCACGCACCCATCTAGCTTCAGAGGCTAGGACAAGGAGCAATGGATTCAAACTACAGGAAAAGAGGTTCCCCCTGAACCTCAGGAAGAACTTCCTGATCGTCAGAGCTGTTTGGTAGTGGAATATGCTGCCTCAGAGTGTGGTGGAGTCTCCAAAGAAGGAGGTTTTTAAGTAGAGGCTGGATGGCCATCTGTCAGAAGTGCTTTGATGTGGGTTCCTGTATGGCATGAGGTTGGACTGGATGGCCCCTATGGTCTCTTCAAATTATATGATTCTATGACATTATGGCATGATGGCCCTATACTTCCTCTCTCTTGCCTATCTTCTTCCTTCCGGGGGGCAGCATTGGAATAGGGCTTGTGGTGCTGAGAAATTGGTCTGTGAGCTCCTTGGCTAGCCAGGAGCAGGAGGAAGAATTGGAGGATCAGAGGCAAGTTTTTAAAGGTCTGCATTGCCTAATCAGAGCTGTTGAAAGAGAAGGTTCTTCCAGAAAAGGAGCTCCTGGGGTGAGGGGCAGGAGTTGAAGAAACTCACAAATAATCAATTCCTCAAAATCAAATGCACAAATGTGAGGGTCAATCTTACATTTATTATTTTGACCACAGAGTAGTGTGTGTTTTCTGAAAGAGTAACTCAAAGAACATGTCCACATTACAGGAAGTCCTCCTTGAGTCCATTGGGGCTTGCTTCCAAGTAAATGGTATAAGCTGGAGTATGAAACAGGTCCAAGTGCACTTCATTTCAACTAATGTGATATTTGTACACACAAGAAAGGTAACACATCCTGAGTCTTTTTCCAGAAAGAAATGAATGTTATGCAGTTGAGGTGGCCAGCCCTATCATCTCAAGCAATAGGTGGGTCAGAAACCTTCCAAACCTGTTGGATTGGAGAGGAATGTGGGACAAAATAAGTACGATGCCACCTCTGTTGCTTCATTTGCAGCTGTTCTCAGTGTTATTGTCTGTCTACAACCACAACAACACTCCTACAATACTGTAAAAGTTATAGACAAGGCAGTCTGCTAGCCATTTCTCCAGTCCATTTCCATAAAGGGAAAGCAAATCTGCCACAGTGGTTCCTGCCTTAGTTACCTCCCAGTTAGACTGCTATAATGAACTTTATGTGGGACTGCTGTTGAAAAGTGTTTTTTGGAAGCTCCCGCTACAACAAAAGGAGGCAAGTGTGTATTTTAGAAACCATGTGACACCAGTCTTACAAGAATTGCATGGGCTTCCAATTTGCTTTCGAGTTCTGTTGAAGGTGCTGGTTTTGACCTACAAAGCTCAATAGCTTGGCACCAGAACATCTGAAAGACTACCTCTTCCCATATGAGCCTGTCTAAATTTGAGGGCCTCAGAGAGGTTATGTTGTGTGTCCAAACAACTCATGAAGTTAATTTAGAATAAACACATAACAAGGCTTTCTCTGTAGCAGTGCCTCAACTGTGGATCTCCTTATCCAAGGAAGTTGAGCTGGCTCCACCTCTTTTGAGCTTTTGGATGTCAACCATAACAGGATTGTTTGGTGTAGCCTTCAGTGTTTCAAATTGCTTTATTTTAACTTTTTTAAAACTGCATTTTAGAACAGATTTTTAAATTGCTTTGAAGTGTATTTGGAAAATATTTTAATGTGTTTTTAAAAATGCTTTGTCTTTGTACAGTTTTAATTGCTTTTATTTGTCCCTCACCTAATGGACTGAGAAATATCATGATAGATAGATAGATAGATAGATAGATAGATAGATAGATAGATAGAGACAGACAGACAGACAGACAGACAGACAGACAGACAGAGGTTATACATTTTATTTACTTATTTAATTTTACTTACAAGATGCCTAACTGACCCTTGAAAGCACCTTTCACTGCCCTCACAAGGTAATTCACAAAAAGAAAACGTATAGACAAAATAGCAAATTATATTTGAACTCCACTCATTTATAAACTACAGCAATATAGTCTTGTAAAAGCACATTGCATTATTTAGCCAGGCACAGATTGGAATAACAATGCATTTGAAGACTTCTTGAAGACTAGCAATGAGGGATCATGTGAATTTGCTTTGAATATTCCAAAAGTGTGGGCCACTACACCAAAGATCCATGGGACCTGAAATTCTAGGAGCTCTGACAGATGAGGAAGTGGGCATAGGGTGATCTCCGTCCTTTACTGAAGACTAGGGTGGCCATTTCTGCATCACAAGAAAAAACAAAGACAAAGAGGGACCGCAAGATTTGCATATGCATATACATATTCATATTTATGTCTATAGATGTGCATTTAAATTCTGATTATCAAATAATTTGGCTGGACTGCTAGTCTAATAATGAAGAGTGGGGAAAAAGGAAGATGGTGAGCCAAGTCTTTAATCTCTTATCCCCTCACTCTGTTAAGTAAACTCCCAAGAAACTGTGTTCTCCTTTCCATCTTTTTGCACACTAATTGGAAACGCATCCCTCCATGGCCAAATTTGTCTCAAAGAGTTCCAGTTGCTCAACCACTACAGCACAGATTTAAATCTGAGATGACCAAGATATAAGCAGTAACGACAATGCTGAAAGACAAATATTACAGAAGATGCCACATTGAGTCAAGTCAATATTATTCTGGTACCTATAGCTCATCTGTAATATATACAGACTTTTCCACTTATCAGCAGTGGCAGAGCTTGGAGTGTGTGGAGGGGGGGCAGGAGGGGGCAGGGCTATGACACGAGGGGTGTGCCCACTGTGCGTGGGGGTGTGGCCGTGGTGCGTGGGGGTGGGGCAGGGCTACGGGCCAGGACGCCCCAGAAACATTACTGCCAGGGGTGAATCGCCCCCACCTGCCCCCACATCGCTACGTGACTGCTTATCAGTAACATTGATTTTCATTATCCATATATAATATCAGAAAAAGAATTAAAACTAAAATTTGAAGAAAAACATCAAAGCTTTGGGTATCATTCTATTGGTTGAGACAAAATTATTTCGAAGAGGAATGGCTTCTAAGGATTAAATTATGGCCTGGCTGTTACCATCAGACCTCTGAATGTTTCAAACCACATTTTAAAATCCCAGGTTGTGTCAGTACCACTCACAATGAGCAAACAACTATTCAGTTCTTACTAAGTTTATCATGCATCCATGCAGATGTTGTTGTCCAACCAATAGCAAACAATGCTGGAAGCTGCAGCCCAACATCTGGAAGACCACATAATAATTCCTGTTCTCATCACCCAAAGTATCTCTCGACACTAAATACACAAACAATGTGCAAGCCATGAAGGTCAAATCTTTGCAGGCTTTAAAAGGAAGTTTCCCTTTTAAAATGGGCATTCATCTATTTTAACGGGTAACTTGCTAATGCTGTTGAGACACACTCATATCTAAAAACATTCCTGCATTTGTTACAGTAGCAAAGGGAAGTCATCTTGGTGATTATGGGTCATAATCTGAAGACAGAGAAACCTTCTCAGTATAGATTGTTCCCCTTCCTCTCTTAAATACGAAAGCATCTGAGTAAGTACAAAATGTACTATATTAATAGGTGTCATTCATATGCCAGAGGAATATGGACAGGTGACACTAGCAAAGAACAGGGCTATTCACATCCTCAAAGAGAAAAGGACAGCATAACAAGGAATTTATGGATGTGGCATGACCCCTATCAATACTCCATTCATGACTAATATTTTCAGCAGTAACATAAATCCACTATGCCATAGAAGGGGAAAATACTGTTAACACACTTGGAATGTCAAAGAGCAAGGATAGGCTAGCATGCCTCTCATCTCAGAGACAGCATAGGAGCCCTATGGGAGCAAATAATTTTTTTAAAAGACAGCCTTTATTCATAGTAATCATACTTCTTTAAAATGCTTTTATCCTTGTGAATCAGCCTTTCATCTAAGTAGTTTAGCAATAGGACATTGGAAATTGGACATTGCCTTGTTTATGAAAGGGTCTCAACAGTGAGCTTCACCTTTTGCCTTCTCAGGCCATTTTCGCACAACAATCTTATAGTGCAATTATTCCACTTTCAACATCCTATGGAATCCTGGGGTTTGCAGTTTAGGGAGGGACCAACTGGCCCCTCCCTAAACTGCAAACCCCAGGAGTCCATAGGATGTTGAAAGTGGAATAATCACACTATAAGAGTGTAGTGTGGAAATAAGTTTTAGATGCCAGGCAGTGCAAAGAACAATTTTTAATAACTGACAAATTTTCAACCATCAGTTTTAATTGCTTCACTTTGGCCTCCTTAAGCAGGGGAAAGCCAGATATAAATATAATAAATACATAAAATAGTATAGGATTTGTTTCTCTTATTGATCATTAGCTTTTAAATTGTGCCTGAAGAGATGGATTCAAACTGAAAATCAGGATGCTCATTTTGAAATTTAAGAAATGATTGGATAAGGCATAAAAATATATCTGAATTGATTGAATCAGCATAAGGCATAAAAATACATTCTGATTGACTGAATCATCATAAAGCATAAAAATACATTCTGATTCTGTCATCCTAGCCCACCCCATTACTAACTGCATACATAACAGGCTTTAGAGAAGAGCTCTGAGAAATTACTTTTTCACGTTACAACTCCCAGAATCATGGTGGTTCAGGAAATAAGAAAGCTGTGCTCCCAAAGGTTACATTTCTGAGGTCTCTGTGGGACAGTCTTCTGGTAAAACCTTTGAGAGCAGAGAGGGTTTCAGTAGGGATGTTCAAAAGGACTTCATTGGCCCCATCCTGTGACTGATAGAAACAGAATAAATGGCAATAAAGGGAACTATCATATGGAATTTCTTGATTGGCACTGTAGTCTATTGGCTACAGCAGAGAGGAAGTGGCATGCAGCTTCCAAGGCTTTTATTTCTATTTTCCTTCCCACTAGTATCCCTGGAACAGCATTTTCCAGGCACCATGGAGAAAGGGGTGAATTATACTTTCTAAAAGCTTTTTAAAAGCTTGCAAGAGCATCAATTCACTTTTCTCTGTTTCCAGAAATAGCTATGGATCATACACCCAGGACTGCAAAAGGAAAATGGAAACTCTCCCTCTCTGGCCATTTCCGGACAGGGCAATTAAAACGGTGCAATGTGTCCTCCACGGAGGACGTCTGCATCTTGGAGTGGACTGGGTTCGGACTACTTACCGGAGATCCACACCTCAGTCTGCTCTGAAACGACCCCACGTGGTCCTCCAGCGTGTTTTTGAAAGAGTGGAAAAATCAGGTCTTTCAAAGTGCCGGAGTGCACCACTGCGTGCCTGCTCCCTTTTGCAGATTCGCAGGCTCACACCCCCTGCAATCTGCGGGGGTGGGCTTTAGGCGTGGCGAGCTTCAGCAGTTGGTCAGGACCCACGACCAACTGGAAGACCATTTTGGAAGCTGGAGCAGTGCAGATCTAGACCATGCGCTGCTCTGATTAACCCTGGACCAGACCGAGGAGCCAGAAGATCCGGTGAGTAACGGCATGGAGCGATTCCCTTGCCTCGTGCGGAAACGGCCTCTCTCTCTCTCTCTCTCTCTCTGTATGTGTGTGAACACCTATCAGCTCACCTCCTCTCTACATGGCTAGATAGGAAACTCCAGGTTGTAAATTAAGATTGATAAGGAGTTAGTCAGAAATCACCTCATTATCCTAAATGAGTTCAGATCTACAGGGCCAGATGAACTGCATTCCAGAGTACAGTCATCCCTCCACATTTGTTAGGGTTAGGGGCACAGGACCCTCGTAAAAGTGGAAAAACTGGGAATAACTCTAGGCCCTCCCAAACCATATTTAAACACACACACACATAAAGGCATGATCACCATATTCAACCCACTGTGGATTCCTTTGAGGCATCAGGGTTCCTTCACAAGGCAGAAGTGGGTGGCTGGTGCAGCTTACTGCCACCTCCACTGCTGTCCCACACCATTTTTAATAGGGACTTACAAGCCTCGTTCACAGTTTCTCAGTCTCATGAGGCTTGCAGTCCCTATCAAAAATGGCATAGGGAGGCAGCAAAGGTGACAGCAAATAATCCGAGAATAATCTAATTTGTGGAAGTGAAACCCTCAAATGTGGAGGGCTGATTGTATTGAAGAAACTTCCTGACATACTCGCAGAATCACAGGCCATCATTTTTTGAGAAATCTTGGAGAATGGGTGAGGTGCCAGAAGACTGGAAAGGAGCAAACATTGTCCCTCTCTTAAAACAAACAAACAAACAAAGTTTTAAAAAATCCATGTAACTACAGACCTGTCAGCCTGACCTCAATACCAGATATACAGGAGTTCATCTGCAAGTATCTTGAAGACAATGCAGTGATTAATAGGTGCTAACATGGGTTTTTCAAGAACAAATCATGTCAAACTAACTTTATATCTTTTTTTCTCAGATCGTTGGTTTAGTAGATGGTAGGAATGCTATGGGTGTCATTTATCTGGTCTTCATCAAAACATTTGTTAACATCTCCTATATTATTTTTATTAGTAAACTGACTAAATATGGAATAGATGGAAGCACTATCAGATGGATGCATAATTGGTTGGAAAACCATGCTCAAAGAGTGATTATGCTTCAAATTGGAAAGTCATCTCAAGTGGAATGCCTCAGGGATCTGTCCTGTGGCCAACACTCTTCAATATTTTTATCAGTGATTTAGATGATGGGGTAGAGGGAATCCTTCTTGGATTTGCAGATTATATGAAACTAGGAGGAGCAGCTGACACATTGGAAGAGAAGAACAGAATTTGTAAGGACCTAGACAAGGCAGAATATTCTGTAGAAATTAATAAAATGATATTCAAAAGGGCAAAGCAAAATTTTACATTTAGGGTATGAATACCAAATATAAAGGTATAGGACAGCAGTTCTCAACCTGTGGGTCGTGACCCCTTTGAGAGTCGAACAGCCCTTTCACAGGGGTCGCCTAAGACCATCGACTCCATTCCCTCCTCGGTGGTGGTGCACAAGCGCGAGCCACGCACTCGCGTCCTCCTGCCCTCTTTGGCGGGAGCGCGTGCGGCCACAGCATCGCCACAGCAGGAGTTGTAGTGCGCAAGCGCGAGCCACACACTCGCGTCCTACTGGCCTCTGTTCAGAAGGGACTGAAATCGCTCCCCTTCTTCGCTACCGGGAGAACCTCCCATCTGACGGGCCAGCTTGGGGGGCGGTGGCAGCACGGGGGCAGGCCCCCTCCTTGCCATGGCCCCTGCTCCACTCGCCACGGAGGGGTGCGCTGAGGAAGGCCCAGGGGGCCGGAAGGCGGCACTTTTCGGGGGGGGCGAGCTGTGCCTGGCGCAAAAGGCAAAGGTGCAGGGATTCCTCCTCCCCCCAGCCAGGGTCGACACTCTGGAAACTTTTCCCACACTGCCCCACCCCAGTGGAAATGAGAGGGAAGTAGAAGCAGAGGCTGGGGGGGTGGTTCTCAGAGTTTTTTCCAGGGGGAGACAGGCGGCTCCTCTTTCCCTCCCTGCCCACCCCCCGTTCCTGGCCAGCGAGGTGGCCTTTGCCGGGGGAGAGGCATTGTAAATAATAAATAAATAATTTTATGGTTGGAGGTCACCACAACATGAGGAACTGTATTAAAGGGTCACGGCATTAGGAAGGTTGAGAACCACTGGTATAGGATGAGGAAATACCGGTATTTGGCTCAGCAGTACTGCATGTGGAAAGGACTTGGGAATATTATTGATCATAAGATGAACATGAGCCAGCAGAGTGGTGTTGAAGCAAAGAAGGCAAATGCTATCTTAGCCTCATTAATAGAAGCATAACTTTCAAGTCAAGGGAAGTAATATCCCCATTATATTCTACACTGGTTAGACCTTTTTGGGAATACTGTGTTCAGTTCTGGGCACTTTGTTTTAAAAAGGATGTAGACAAATTGGAGTGAGTTCAGAGAAGCAATGAGGATGATAAGAGGTATGGAGAACAAAACATAAGAGGAAAAACTGGAGAAGCTGGGCGTGCTCAGCTTGATGAAGAAAAGATTGAGTGATGACATGATCACATTCTTTAAATAACTTGAGAGCTATTTCTCTGTTGTCTCAGAGGGTAGAACTACATTTAGTGGTTTTAAGTTACAGGAAGGTAGATTTTGACTGAACAATAGAAGGCACTTCTTGACAGTGAGAGCAATTCACTAATGGAACCAGTTGCCTAGAGAAATGGGGTCTCCTTCTCCAGATGTCTTCATAAATGATGGGCAGCTACCTGCTGAAGATACTCTTGCTGGAAATCCTGCACTGAGTAGGGGGTTGGATCTGATGGCCTTTAGAGCCCCTTCCAACTCTATGATTCTATGGACTCTATGGTGGAGGCCTATGTGTCCACCAAGCTTCTATTAACCTAGAATTACTGATTTTAATGAAGTTGTTCACACTACTTATAAAGCAGCATAATAAAATTAAAAGTAGAAAAATAAAGATGTGGTCCATAGAAAGCTTCACAAACTCCAATGCAGCCCATGGTCCTGTCACAGTTGCCCACCCCTGTTTTAAATAAATTTCACTCCCCGCTCACACTTTTAACAAAATACCTCTTTTTCAAAACCAGAATTTTTGAGTTTCTTATGTTTGAATTTTTGGCAATCTAGATAGATCCCAGATGATCCCAAGGGGCAGATAATTGTCCCCATGCCTGGCACAGTTGATCATCCCTGAGACAGAGATAGACTGGGACCAGAGAGCGTGGGGTGCAACTCCTTCCTCAGCCACAAAGCTCATTGGGTGACTTTGGGCCAATGACAATCTCTTGACTAGCCACCCATTCAGGATACTAATAAGGTGGAGGAAAGGATCACATGAGAGCCAGTGTGGTGTAGTGATTTGAGCACTGCTCTACAACCCTAGAGACCAGAGTTTGATTCCTCGCTCTGCCATGGAAACCCACTAGGTAACCTTGGGTGCGTCACACACTCTCACCCCCCCAGAAACACCCATGATAGGTTCACCTTAGGGCTGTCATAAGTCAGGAATGATTTGAAGGCACACAACAACAACAAGGATCACATACTGTGCTGAGTTGCCAAGCAGAAGAATAAAATATCAAATCTGCAAACAGTGCAGATTGAAAAATTCCAATGTTCTCATTGTTGAATTTTAAGCCACCTTCCTCAATCTTGTGCCTTCCAGATGTGTCAGATTATAAGTGAAAGCTGCAGTCCAACCTATCTGAAGAGCTCCAAGCATAGAGATATATGGAGGTATTAAGTATAGAAGTGCACACATTTCTGACATGAGCACCTTTTGATCCAAATGGTAATTGGCTTCTTACAAGACACAGCCACGCATGTTCGTGTCTAAGACAAAAGAGGTGAGCACTCTTTTAACGTAGAGAATTTCACATTTACTGCCTCCCACACTTCCTACACACATCAACGTAGATCACAGCCATGCACTGCAGTGCATTTAAGTGTACTCTGCCTGGCATGCTACTAGCTGTTACAAGACTTAAAGAGTCCCTTAAGAAACAGCTCAGTTCAGAGCAGTAAATAAATCCTATTCAGCCTTGGTTTTCGCAGACAGCTCCAAGCGACTTGGCAATAGGCAGGGAACAGATGCTGCAACAATGGTTATAAGAAAGGAAACCTACCTCTGTCTTCATTTTAGGTATTCCAGTTAACCCTCAGAGCTTGTTTAGAATTTCTACGGTGGAGTCTGAGATCTGACCTTGGGGTGCAACTGTCCCCCAAAACATCCAACACGCAAAACAACCATCACCTCCATAGTAACCCTCCCCACTGCTTGGAATTTTTTGCTAGGGGAAAAATACCTGTTGCCACTTGCTAAGGAAATAAACTGCCTGCCAGCACATAAGGAGATTCATTAATGCCTTTGGCAAGTCTGATCTGATTGGCTCCTTTTTTTAGGCATTTGGCACACAAGATGCAAAGAGATCCATGGGACCAGGGTGTCAGGGGAGATCAGGCGAAACCTGCCAATAGACTAGCTTTTAAAAGAAGGAGAGCCAGTGCACAGTGCCAAAGGAATTTATAATCAAACATCAAAGCAGTGATGTCCAAAGGCAATACTAGCAGATTTTGGATACATTAATTCTCCCCTTTTTTTTAATTTTATTGAGTT
This sequence comes from Ctenosaura bakeri, assembly GCA_948474755.1. Classification (NCBI taxonomy): domain Eukaryota; kingdom Metazoa; phylum Chordata; class Lepidosauria; order Squamata; family Iguanidae; genus Ctenosaura; species Ctenosaura bakeri. Next base: position 134,420 of record CAOLHI010000322.1, on the reverse strand, counting down.
ATTTACAATATGATTTGGTGACATGAGCAGAGTTTTAATCTGTATAGTCGTCTAATGATTTACTTGTTGAATATTTACTGTGCATAACAACAAATTGCTGAATTACTGTGTATAAACCTTTGAAACGTGAGACATGCTGACAAAACATAACCTTTTCTTTTTAACAGAGCAAACAAGAAATGAACCAGCCTTATTTTTCAGAAGGAAGGAAGGAAGGAAGGAAGGAAGGAAGGAAGGAAGGAAGGAAGGAAGGAAGGGAGAGAGGGAGAGAAAGAAAGAAAGAAAGAAAGAAAGAAAGAAAGAAAGAAAGAAAGAAAGAAAGATTGATTTTTCAATGCTATATGAAGTCTTTGGTTCACAAGGGCATAGCATGAGAAACTTAACTCAGCTAGAGCACCTCTCCTAGGGTCTATATGTGACTGTGAGGGATGTGAACTCACCACTGTCATTGGTGAAATAAATAAAAAGAAACAAGGTTGAAAGCAGCTTAATTCTGGATACTGATTTCTATTTTTTTATACAGAAGAGTTTAGCTTTTCCTTAAGTGCTGTTTCCCAAATTCTTTTGCACTATGTTCAGATTTTTCCAATCCCGACCTATTACCAATCTTGCAGCAGTAAAAAAAAAAAAAATGTAAATAGGGGCCCATTCCAATAACACAATTGTAGCACTATTATTCCACCTTAACTGTCATCGTTGCATCCTTTGTAATCCTGGGATGTGTTGTTTGGTGAGGCACTGGAGTGCTGTGGCTGAGAATGCTAAATGCCCCTCACTAAATTGTCAATCTCAAGATTCCATAGGATGGCACCATGACAGTTAAAGTGGAATAATAGCATTATAATTATGTAGTGCGAATGGGCTGCAGCCCTTTACAATTGTACAATTTACAACCTCACAACTGTCACAAAAGATGGAGAGAAGTCTGATTTGCGGGGGATCAACAGGAACTGCTTGGTTTGTAATTGACTTACTAGAAATAACTTTTCCCAAAATTCATAAATACTAGGACACTCCCACCACATGTAGAAATATTTACCCAGTGGCCCTGCAACATTCTCTTTGCATACCAACCTTCCTCCTTAAGAGATGCCTTCATGCAAATGCTGGCTGGTGCTCATAGGATACTATTGAAAGGAAATCAAGCAAAGCCAATTTTACATGGATTCTGCAGGCTTTATGCATCATTGTGATAGGATATGCGGACAGTTTTTCTTCATTTTATGGTCCTAAATATCGTAATGGCACCAAATCAGCCTGATCTTGGAAGTTAAATGGAGGCATTTATGGTTAGAACTTGGATGGGAGACTGCCAATTGAATACCAGATGCTACGGGCTATATTTCAGGAAAAGGAACTGGCAAAACCACCTCTGAGTATTCCTTGCCTGGGAAAACCCTATGAAATTCAGGTGAGTTGAAGGTACATACACATACATTGGCAATTGTATCCTATAGCCACCTGTCAGCCCTGATAAATACAAATCTTAAAATAAAAGAAAGACATTCCATACACTGGCAGGGAAGTGCCTATGGTATAATTAAAAAGACTGCTAGTTTGCTCACTCACTCTTTTCCCCATCTAGGCTTTAAGTGCCTGGTTTTACCTATAAACCTCTAAATACTTTTGAGCCAGGTTATCTGGGAGGCATGTTGCCCCAATATGAAACTACCCACAGGTTATGACTGGCCTTAGAGGCCTTGTCTGCTCACCCATTGTCAAAGTCCATCAGACCATTGGCCACTAGAAACAGACCCTTTTCAGTTACGACCCTCATAGCTCTAAAACTATTTCCCAAAGAAAATCAATATAGTCTTGCTCATTTATAAGCCTGTATATCAGAGATGGGCAGCTGTGGCAAGTCTAGGGCCATATATACATCAGCCTGCGGGGCCCTTACAAATTTTGTTATAGTAGTGACTATAATGGTGACTAACTTCAGACTTTGGAACAAAAAGTACCTTGCCAGTTTTGGAAGGCCAGCAAGGTCAAGCAACATCAGTAAAGTAACATTAATGATGCTATCAACCCCTGCAGAAATTGCAGGCTTATGGGTTTTGTCTGGATATCTCAATTGCTGGCAGTGGAACTGGTCTGCAGATGAGTTACAGACAAATAATGTTTTAGCCAGCTCTGGAAGAATATTGTGTAGCCCTAAACACACACAGTACTACAGAGGGCATAAGCACAACAAGAAGACATTGAGGATAGCAAAGGAATATAGTACACTGAAAACAATGGTATCTGGCAAGCTCTAGGTCCATCTTCATTGGAGCCCCCATTCAGTTGTTGTCTTTTCTCATGAGTAAAACCACGGAGAACAGAAAAGCCCTGATCTTGCATTCACCATGCAAAAGGGCCGCTAGAGCATCGCACAATTGCAAGGAGCTGTCCACATGATGTCCTTGCAATTGCGCGATGCTGCCGGGGCCAGCAGGTGCCGATCGCACACTATTCCATTTTTGGCTTCTAGCTGAAAATGGTGTGCAATCGCACATTGCTCCAGGGCCCCGTGCGCAGTTACCATGCATGCGGAGCCTCTGGAGCTGCAGTGCTCGCGCTTCCTGCCCCAGTGCAGCCTGGGAAGATCCCAGGCTGCACTGCAGAAGGAAGAGGAGGAGTCCTCACACTGCCTGCTCACTAGCAGGCAGCGGCTGCAGAGCTGAAGGAACAGGGACGCGAGAGGCTGCTCGCGCAATCCCCGCACCCCAGCACCGCAAAAAGGGGGCCAAAGTGCTAACAAGCACTGCCTCCCTTGGGGCATCCTTGCATTTTTCTCTACTTGTGAAATCTGAATGTATAACTTAGATTCCTATTGAAATCTGAAAGTACCTTTCACACTACACTACACAATTATAGCACTATGATTCCACTTGAACTTCCACAGCTGCATCATAGAGAATCCTGGGATCCATAGTTTATTGAGGCACTCTTGCTCTCTAGCAAAGAATTGTAAATATACCCTCCACAACTGCAAATACCAGGATTCCATAGGATAGAAACATGGTAGATAAAGTGGAATCATAGTGCTACAACTGTGTAGTGTGAAAGGGCCCCAAGAGTTTTAATGCATGAAGAAAAAAATATGCTCAAATAGGGCTGTAGTTTGTGAATCATGCCTGAGGTTCCCCAGTGAAGTAGCTTTTATTTTTCAAAGAAAAAGCATCTTAGTGCTAGGTCTAGATTTTTTACTCTCAAAAATGAAGCACATGATGCCCCACCTCAATGAGAAAGATCCCTGGTCCATTCAATTCAATGGGTTAAGTTTTAGCAGCTACTAACTCAAGTCTTTGACAAATCTCTACCTAAATTTCTACTTGCTGATCTCGCAGTTACTCCCAGAGCTGTAATCAATAACATTTAATTTCGCCAAGCTTCATAAACAATGCTGACAAGTAATAGCAGCAGCAGCAGCAGGATCAGATAAACACCCCAAACACAGAGATGGGTAGATATACATTCCAGCAGCAGTGGCAATCAGTAATACACCTCTGAGTAATGACAGGCCTAACAGTATATAACCAGGAATTAGACAGGGAAGGCTCAACAAATCATTACATTTCCAGAGCTGTAAAACACAAGATGTCAGGCAGAGTCTATTCAAGGACTAATTGGAAAGCAAAGAAGGAAAGAAGGGTTGCAAACCTCTTTCTAAATGGTTGTTCCACACATTACCTAATTCTCCGAAAAAGGGCACTCCTGTGAAGACATCTGCAGAAAGGCAACAGGCAGATAATAAATTATAAAGTTTGATGAGGTTATTGTTTTTCACAGTTCCTGTGTGAGAAATCACTTCTCCTACCTACATGCAAATTAAGTCAGAGTTGGGAGGTAACTAACTGAAAATAACGGTACTTTTACTAGTCCTAAGGTTTTCTTAAGCAAGGAATACTCAGAGGTGGTTTTGCCAATTTCTTTCTCTGAAATATTGCCTACAGCCCCTGGTATTCGTTGGTGGTCTCTCATCCAATATTAACTAGACTTAACCCTGCTTAGCTTCCATGATCAGACAGGATCTTGTGTCTTTATGATATTTAGGCCATCATTACAGGTTAATAAATAGTTAAGGACTAAACATAGGTGGGCAACAGTAAACCCATGGGCTGCAAGCCACCCCCAACCACTCTTTGCTGCCCGCTCCAGGGTTACAAACCCTGCAGATCCGCCAAATATATAGGGCTGGATCCTAGTCAGAATAGACCCACTGAATCAATTGCTGAAGGGTGAGTCAACAATAATTCAATGGGCCACAGACTTTCAATTTCAGGCAAAAAAAAGTCTGAAAATCACCCACACCACTGCCAGAACAACAACATGTGGTGATTTGGGCTAAGTTTTAGTAATGTAAACCACAACTCCCAATACTCCTCTCAAAAATGGTTTTAAAACCAGCCAAAACAGAAGAAATTGAACTCAGGAAGTATTTCTGGTCACTGGAAACACACTGTGCAGCTCACTAGGCAGCATGGGGACCAGTTTTGCCTCACAATGCAGTTGGCAACCGCTGAGCTAGAGCTGGTACTCCCAGTAAGAGTGGGAGCACCATTTCATTATGCTTCCATCCAGACTTTGCCTTTGCAATCCCACATCAAGAGCAGTCAGCAGGTGTGCGTGCATTTTAAATTTTAAAACTTCCAAAGTTTCTGCATGCCTAAAAGCAAAAGAATGCAGGCAGGTGACATGACGGCTACCTGAAGGCCCACAGTGTCCAGAATCATCTTGTTTTTGCAAGCTCTGGTGCTATCAACAAGAGCTGAGGTTCCTTCCTGGATCTGTAGCCAACAGTGTTTGAATAAACCCCCTTCAATTGTGGGGAATGCAGAAGAGGTTGTGACAGGGGGAAGGAGGGGTGACCTAGACAATCCGTAATAATAAACCATTACATTTTAAAAGATAGAAGCAACAAATCCCTTCAAGATATTTGTGTGGGTGTGTGCATGCACATGTTTGAAACATTTTGGTTGAACTTACCTCTGTCAAAAATTTTGAGAAGGGACACAACTTGTCTTGTTCAACTGGATCCAAGAAGCTCTGCACCCCTCAGTTCGTTGAAGTGGGCATGAAAGAGATTCTTGTTGATGCCAGTCTCTCACAGCAACTGTTGCCATAGTTATAAACCATTTCTTATTGCCCCCACTGGAGAGCCACAGAATATAAAGAATGGGTTTACTAAGTAAAAGCAAGTGCAATGCACACATAAGACTGGCTCCCCTCCTTGAAGTGTGAGACGCTGGGGAAAGGCAGCAAATTCTAATCAGTTCTGTGGTCAGTTCTCCAGAAAGCCAGTAAAAAAAAAAAATCTCTGGGAGTTGTCCAGTTAATAGAGCATCTAAAGTCACAAGTGAAGAGAAGAAAACAGAAGAGCCGTTAAACTGTTGGTTACAAGTGAAAGATCAAGCCCATGTGCTCTTTTTCATGAACAGAAAGGAGTGAAGTGAGGTGAGGAGGTATAGCTTGAGAAGCATTAATGTCAACACTTAGGAAGCACAGAAGATGTTATTTTTGCCACCAGAAAGTGGATTGGGCAATTGCCTGATCTCTGGGATCCTCCAGACAGGGAACACGTATCAGGAAGAAGTGACATTTGTTGTTAAAGTTCTCAGGTTATTGGAGGTTTTTGTTTTGTTTTGTTTTAATATCCCATGCTTCTGTTGTCCTGGACTATTGTCTGCTGATTCCTGGCACTGGCTGCAACATTTTATTCCCATTCTCAATAAGGTTTCTTTTACCTTCTGAGACATATAGGAACAACATGTTTCTTTTTTCCTCTTATTTTTTTAAAAAGAGTTATGGTCCTATGGTACATCAGGAAAACAGGACTTTAGCACCATTACTTTTTAAAAAAATGACAGTTGAGAAAAGGGGGAATTTGCACTTGAAACCACATTCCTGTTTAAAGAAACCTTTGGGTCCTAGTGCAGATCCAAGAAATCACCACAAATGGCCCCCAAAGAGAATGGAATGAATGGAGACCAAGGCAGTAACAGCTGCCAAAACCCAAGGAGCTATAATTGCAAGAGCACATGCTTCTTAACAGTCTCTTGTCTGCTTAAGAAACAGACAGCAAATAGTGAAACACATTCATATCATAATTCACTTATGGAGATGTAGGATAGTGTCTTTTAGAGCTTGGAGAGGTTACTTGTTTGCAATATTTCCAGAATCTCCTGACTAGTGAGTAAAGGTCAAGTGTTTTGTCATATTGAAAAACAACTACAACAACTAATAATCAAATTTAAATGGAAGGAGAGAGAGATCAAATATTAAGTGAGTGTGCAGAGATATGCTGGTATTTGTTCAATTAAATGCCTACTAAACTGAGCATGCAATTTTTTAAGCTAAGGTTCTAAAAGCCAGATTTGAATTAACCGAGTTAACTTGCATGTTAGGATACAAATCCTATATCAAAGGACACATTATGGCCCCCCCAAAAAGGATAATGAAGCTTGATAAAACCAGAAACACATTAAAAAAGAAAGCTGAGTATTCTCAGGATGCCAACGTCCATTCCAGATTACACACTTGCATAACAAAATGAAGATTCATCTAAAAAAGAATCTAGTTTATTTAGGAATTCTGTCATTTTGTTATTCCATTCATTTCACCTTCCAGGAAAGAAATGGCTATTTTGTTGTAAATGCATAAGCTACATACATCCAATGCATAAGCTACATACATCCAAGTTTAGATAAACTGCAATTATGATTTGATGACAGAATTATTTGTCTTTAGTTCAAAGGGACTGGCTTTTTTCCCCTAGTAAAGTAAATAAATTTGATTATGGCAAAGAACATCAGGAGAGAAAAGACTTTTCAGGCTGTTTAATTAAAGGGTCTTGAAGTGACCATGGTTCATGAGATTATGCAACCTGTGGAAAGTTTCTATATTTGACCATGTGTTCCACTCCATTAAGCATCTCCCATGAGGTCCAGCTACACAGAACCCCAGGAGTCTTGTTTATACTGCTGAAGTGAGGAGTAGCACCAGGGCATTTAGGAAATGGAGGAAGCACCAAGCCAATGCAGGCAAAGACAACAGCTTGTTGTTACACAGGCACCTTTCCAGGTTTCTTTTCTATCCAAGGACTTCTCAGGGAAAGCAAAATTTCAGCGTCCTTAGAACAAGTGAGAAGGAAGCCAGAGAAGAGATTAAAGGGCTTTGGCAGATCAGATTAAGCCTTTTCCCCTGCTGCCAAATAGTGCTATGTGCACCTGGTAGACTGAACAGAAGCAATACCAGCCAGTAGATTCCAGGAGGGTGGAAGTGAAAAATTTGCAACATTTTTCACTCTGAACTTTGGAAGGAACAATCCAAGGTACTGAATTCTATCCCCAAAACAGATTTAGCACCTCAGAGAGTGTCTTTAAAGTAGAGATTGAAGCTCAGAGTGGATTCACTGTTCCAGTGACATGGGAGACACCAGCTGATACTTGATTGTATTTGTCCATGAAGAAAAAACAGTTGGCCTAATGGGTGAAATTCAGCAAAAACAGCATAAAACAGAAAAAGGATGCATTTTAACTATGTAGTCTCTATTATCTCTGCAGTGGTCTATGAAAGAAACTTAGATCCTTTTGATGTCTCCCACTTCATCCCCTCAAACGTTTTTATTATATCCACTTTACCTGTTTGCAAGTCTGCAATAATTTTCAGATGGAAGATATTAAAGAAAACACTCAGATGACTAGTAAACTGCCCCTCCATTTCCCATTTTGCTTGTATTCCCACAACAGAGTCAGGACAGGGTGGTGAGTGGCTGTGCCTGAACAGCATAGCTTTCCTGAGGAAGGATTGTGGTCAGAGCTGAGAGTTTGGACTGGAAAAAAAAAAGCCAGAACCCAAGGCACAGGGAGAAAAAGAGCATTGTTCTTATGATCAAGCAGGTGGAAGTACAACAAGCTCTGAGCATTTATAGCAGGTGAGACCAGCCCAATCACCCACCCCAGTTAGAGAGACCAGCCACCACACTTCAACTCATCAGACAGGCCTGAATCCATAAATCTCCTGGATCAAGATCTAGGATCTCTGGCATTTCCTCAAAGTTCTATGACTGAAAATTTTTACAGTGTTTTGTCTCCATGTACTCATTGGCCATTTCTGCACTGGAGTATTATAGCACTATTATTCCACTTGCAACATCCTATGGAATCCTGGGGTTTGCAATTTCGGGAGGGGCCTGACTATGTGAATATAGCAAGGCTCACAATGATGAAGGCATCTTCTAGGATCTCCCAGAGGTTCTCCACAAGTCCTGGAAGCTGAAATCAGTCCAACAGGGAGGGGAAGGAGGAAACATTTTGTAGTTCTTTCATGATAACTTGATCATGATTGCATTTATCTTCATCAACACTGGTGCCCAGAGTGAGGCCATCATTTAGGTATACAATACTGGATTATGTTTCATTGTGCAATTTGGAGAAACCTTTATCTCTTTGTTTTACATACTTTACACCAGTTCTTAGGCATTTAGGTTTTAAAATAGGGCAAAATATCCTTAATCTTTTGCAAAAGGCAAAATCAAAATAGAAGTCCACCTTTTTTGCAATATACTGTCATCCCACTGCTGATCCTGTCTCCCACCATACTCTGTATTTTGAGCACATACTTAAAGGAAAACTGTGGGTCAGATTGATCTCATATCTGAAGCTCTTCCCCACGACATTAATATTTAAAATGTTAGAACTTCAAGACAGTCAAGCTTCAACTGTTAAAACTGACAGCAGAGAGCACCTATCAATATCTCTGATGGGCTTGACACTGCAGAATTATTATAAAAAAGGAATAAGAAAATGGGAATCAATGTTGGCACAACCAGATTTTTCAAGCCTACGCTTTTAATTCACATTGCTTTTGCCCAGTAACTCATCATTCTTCTGTGGCACAAATCTGCCACCCAGTGGCCATCTGTGAAATAAATATTTCTGACACATACTTCTATAGGATCTCAGTCACTGAAACATGAAAGTCCTGGAAGCCAGCTAGTCAAAATTTACCCTATATTTGAAGAAATAGAAGGGAAAAGTACTTTTCCCCATTTCTGATTTCAAGTCCTTATTGAGGACCTATATTAGGTCAATCAAAAAGAAGCAAAAATCCTGAAATCTTTCAAAACCAAAATTTCTGCATCAGACCAAGTTTTAAAACCATACAGAGAAAGAGGAGAAGGAAAGGGGAAAGTGATGTTAAGTTGCTCAGCCAGCCTCAGATGATATGAAAGGAATAACATGCAGACTATTAAATTGTCCCTAAGACCACACAACCTATGGTTTTGAATTTTCTGGGAACAGGAAAGCAAAAGCAAACAAATCAACCCACTGAAATATAAAATGAGTTTTTCATTTAAGAACACGATGCAAGAATTCTAATCATTTCCCACTCTTCTATTAGCTCCTGTTTCAGGGCAGGCAGCTGGGGAAATAAACCATGGTTGCAGATTTAGCTATCACAAGCCATGGCTTTAAAAAAACTGGAGTTCATAAAGCCACAAACCATGGGTTGACATTGTAGCTGACTAAGAAACAATAGCTTGTTACATAAGTCAGTTTCATATATCATTGCAAGCCAGATTTCAACATACTGCATCATATCTTACTGTGACAAGTGTGGCCATTTGTGGGATGCTAAAGACTGAATTCAGCATCATCCTTTATAAAGGATGCCAAAGGAAAAGAGGAAGACCACATTACAGATAGATAGACTCAAATCAAGGAAGCCACAGCTCTGAGTCTGTATGACCTGAGCAGGGCTGCTGATTATAAGGTGACATAGACATCTCTCATTCATAAGGCTGCCATAAGTCGAAACTGAATTGAGGGCAATTAACCAAGACGGAACAAATTTATTGTGCCATAACCTACACACACACACCAAAGGAATGAACTACCTACCAACTCAATTCCTGAATGTAAAGCTTCTTTTATCCCTCCGTTTAGATCTCACTATCCTACATTTCAAGGGGTGTAAGGCATCCTGGGAGATTCAACATCTTTCCCTCTCTCTAATCTCCTTTTTTAGTTAGCTGTGTGCTCCATTAATTTGTCTTTTTTGAGTTGCCATTATTATTTCATTTATTTCTCACCTTTCTTTCAATGAGCTACTCATATGGCCATCCTATTCCTGTGTCCTCACAATAAATCTGTGCAGAAAGTCAGGCTGAAAGCATGAGCAGCCCCATGGTCACCCAGTCGTGCATGGATCAGTGAGAATGAAAGGTAACGAAGAGGAAGCATGGACGACCCTTTCAGGCTTGTGCCCTTGTGGGACAGAGTTCCTGCCAAATGCCATTGTACACATTTCTGAACTGGTTCAGCACAGACATAGCTTCTTTTTACTCAGTTTTCCCCCCACATCCATACAGCTAGCCCTTTTCCTCTTGTCTTCTGTCTAACTGTATTTTTTTTTTTTTAGCAGCATCAATTCTTGGAGGATGGTGAGAGAGGGCTGGAGAAAAGAGTCTTCACTATTAGGTTGCAATAGTGTATCTGCAGTGAACATTGTAATAAACTCTGATTCTGCTGCAGCTGTGTGTGTTTGCCTACAACAGTCAAGGTAAACAGCTCCATCTAGACAATCTTGAGAAATTCATTTGAATAACAAAACAGATAGAAAAGGGGAAAGCAGATAAGGTTGTTTCAAGTGTTCCCCCATCACTGTTAAAGAAGCATAGATGTGTAAGTCTAGCCACCGAAATACAAAGCATAAGAAACGTGGAGGCTGGGCAAAGGAAATAATATCATTGGATGTGTGTTGGAAGACATTTCCAAGTGGTTTTTATAAGGTTTAAGGTTTATGCAAGGTCTACTTTACCTGGTTGCTTAATTTCACATCTGCATATTCTTAGTCCTGAAAAAAACCCTGCTGATTTCTGTGTCTGGTACCAAATTTTCTGTTTAAGAAATCGTGCCCAGGAGCACATCTACTTCATTAACTGAGGTATAGCTGCATACCACATTGGCACCTGAATTAATTCACTCCCTCTGCTAGGAAACTACCTCCTATTTCATTCTCCCATTTGTGTGAGAAGCTTCACCTCCATTCAGTTGAAACCTGCACACAGAATGCTTTTTGTCTTCAGTTCAAGCTCATCCATGCAATACCACATTCGCTTTCCTTTTGGCTTGGAAGAGAGTAGATGAAAGTAGGAGACAGAGAAAGGTAACAGAAAGAGCAACCAGTAACTTGAAGTACAAGTGGAGTTAGAGACTATGGTGGTTCTGTATATTAAGAACCAATCTATATCCCAAACTGACATTCCTTTGCTTGTTCTCTCACTCCTCCAGTGCTCACTCAGCCTCATCTTGTTGGATTTTCTCCACGCCTGCACATCCTTCAACAGGCCTGGTACCTTCAAACTCACAGGATTCTACCTTTTCCCTTTAAAACATATTCACTTTCACGTCTCCCTCTAAACATGGTCTTCATAAAAGTTTTCTCTTCCCTTTCCAACAGCCTCACCAGGGATTGACAGCTAATCAAAATAGCTAATTCTGCATGCAAGGCACAGTGGGGACATCTTAAGGAGCTCCAGAATATTCTCAGTTCAGATCAGCCTCTCGCTTATTTTGGTTGAGCACTTAAGGAAACGTGTCAAGTTGTGAACTATATGGCTGTCTTGGATAGCATTTAAATTCAAAGTCTTAAACGATGGATTAAAAAAGGAAAAAGAAAAAACCCTAACCCAGCCTTTCTCAAACTGGTCCTCTCCAGACAAGTTGGACTACAGCTGCCTTGATCCTCAACCAAACAATGCTAGAAACTGTAGCCCTAAGCCTCTGGAAGGTACCAGGATGGGAAAGCTATGATGTGTGTATATGTGCCCTCAAGTTGCCAGTTGACTTATGACCATGGATTTCATAGGATTTTCTTAGGCAAAGAATACTCACAGGTGGTTTTGTCAGTTCCTTCCTCTGAAACATAGCCTACAGTATCTGGTATTCATTGGCAGTCTCCCATCTAAGTACTATACAGGGCTAACCTTGCTTAGCTTCCAAGATCAGACAAGATCTAGTGCCTTTAGGATATTTAGGCCAAGGTTATGCTATTCTTTATAAAATCACATTGGATTTGTGGAGGAAGGGCTAATTAGCACCACTGAAATGCTTGTATATTTGAAAATATATCATCATGTTTAAAATACATATCTTAAAATAGGAAATGGCTTTTCTCAGCTCCTGGTTCAGTTTTTACAAGTGCAAAAATAGCTACATGTGCTTTTGTGAATCTCAGAAGACACTGCTTATTCATAGATAAGATGTTGCTTGACACAGTAATAATGCTTTATATTGGGATAAAGAATCTATTGAGCATTCCTTCTCTGCAGCTCTTTCCCTGCAAGGGTTTCTGCAAATTTGCCAGCAGACTTCAGATGCAAAAGGGCATTTGACAATCAACTTTTGACTGATGAAAAAACCTCCACCTTCTAATCCAGCAGACCACACAGACAGATAATACAAAAGTACAAAAAATTAGCTGATTAACAGCTAATTCCCCAACCCCAACCAACAGCTACCGTACTTCTGCCAGCATTCAGTCATATGGTGCATGGCAATCATATGCATTATTATAGGGTTTTCATTTGTAGTCACACTTATATTTTTATTCCTAGGTGCTTGGTGACCATACTGTGCACTCTAATTAAGCTTCACAAATCCATTACAGATATGTGGCAATAATCACATGACATTTTGAAGGAACAGGACCTCTGAAAGACTTTTTAAAAAATCTGCTCTGTGACTCTTTTTTCTGTGTGCTCCCACTATTAGAAATAAAAAATGACTTGCTGTCCCAAGTCAGACCCTCTCCCTCACTAAGCTACTGTCTATAGTAGAATATATGAAATACATTAACACCATCTACCTGCACCTTCTCTGTGGCCTCTAACAGGAAGGAAGCAATCACAAAGCCCTACTGATAAACTATACCACACTTAACACTGTACTAGCCACATGCTGGGACCTTGGTTAAAAGGCAGGGTAAAAATAAAATAATTGAAATAAATGTATCTCAAAAGCCTCTGCACTGTCACACTGTATTATTATTACGGGGTAAAACAGAAGAAATAAGTGTATACACTTTTTTCATTTCACATCCAACGTCTCATTTTTTAATTAAAATGTTTATATCCCACCCTATGTCATGGGATCTCAGAGCAGCATACAAGTACAAAGAATTTAGAAATGTATAATCATAAATGGAGTTTAAACAGGCTAAAAACACACCGTAACAACTGAACAGGGAAAAATAGTTTAAAAGGTGAAAGCAGTTAAAACCATGTACATGTACATTCTGGAAAGAACAAAACCCCATGTTTTGACTTGGCACTGCAAGAAACCAACATTAGCATCAATCAGACCACAAACAGGGTGTTGCAGCAAGGCTCTTCCTTCATCCTTCCGCAACACATTCATCCCACTGGTAGGAAACACAGCAAAGGCCTCTCCTGTAGATTATTCAGGCAGATGTGGGGAGGGGTACCCTTTTAAATGAGAGCCAGCATGTTTGAGTGCTGGACTGACTCTGAAGACCTTGGTTCATATCCTCAGTCATGGAAACTCACAGGGTGGCATTGGGCAAGTCACACTCCCTCAGCCTCAACAGGCAAAAACAAACGCCCTCTGAAAAAAACTTGCCAAGAAAGTCCTGATCAGTTCATCTAAGATCACCATTAAGTCAGAAATCAAGGCACACAACAATGAAGTTGGTCAAGTATCACAGTCCCTGGCTGTTGAAAGGCTTTGAACGTCATCTCCTATAGCTTGAATTTAGACTAGCAGTGTATTAGCAGCCAGTGGAATTCCTTTAAGACCAGTATTATGTGGTTTCTATAAGTTGTGCCAGAAACCCAGCTGCTACAATTAGTGCAAATAGCAACTTTCTAGTTGTCTTCAAGGACAGTTTCACAAAGTGTGTACTGTAGTAGCCTAATCATGAAGTTACCAAGGCATGGACTATGGTGGTAAGCTTATCTCATTTGTGTTATGAGCACCCACACAAAATAATCAGCCTTAAAGGTGCTTGTCACACATCTTTTAAATAGAACTTTGAAATTTGGGGGTAGTCATGTATATATGTGATGTGCTATTGTTGTATTTTAATTAATGAGTTTATTGGCTACAAATCTTCACATAACAATAACAATGCTTGTATCAACAAAGATTAGTGCACAAATTTTGTGCCATTAGGGCCTCCAAATGTTGAGGGATTTCTACCCTAACTTTCTTTGAATGACCTTTCACTCTTTAAAAATTTGTATTTACAGAAAATGTTTGATACATGCCACCAATTTCCTATTTCACTAAGGTTCAGAAACATCTAGCTGTTGCTTGCATGTCTCATCCCTTTTTATAGTATATTGTGTTTACCACTCAGGAAGTCCAAGTAAGGTATCTGGAAGACTAGACTGCATTCTACTCACTGCACAAGAGACACAAGGACATCTGATGTCATATCAATAAAAGGAAATGCCATCTAGCTCCATCTCCAACTCTGACTACAGCCAAACTTTGGATCACCTTCTGAAGAGAGGCCCAAATAGCAGGGCAATGTGAAAGAGAAAGTGAGAGCAGTAGGTGCAATGGAGCCTCTCCCCTCCAAGAGGTGTTAACACTGCAGTAATAATAGCAAAAGGGACAAAAAAGGATTCCTCAGCCATTTCAAGGGGGTAGTTGGATAACTACTGTCTTCTTCAAAATAAATTTTTATCCTAAGTACAATGTACCCTTACCCAAGAGGTCCTTTGTGAAGCTTCTGCAAGGGTGGGAGACACCCAAGCTCTTCCCTTCTAAGCCAATGGCTCAAAGAGCGGATAAAATCAGACTTGAGAAAAAGTTGCAGGTTCCAGGCTAGGAAGCTACAAATAGTGGAAGGAGAAATTAACATTCAGCCCTATTAAAGCCTTTTAAATGTGGGTGAGGGTAAATATGTCTCTTGATTGACCTACAGAGTAATGAGAAGAATGAAAAAAAACTTTTTTTTAGGCTGCCTAGCTCAAGGCACAATTGGAAGAAACTCAGGAACATCTTGATACCTGTCTTCCCTAGTGAGATAGATTTATATTTCCACCAGCAAAGAAGTCCCTCCTGATAGTCTTGCAGATACACTGAAAGGATGATGTTTGGGAAGCAAGGTGAGCAGCAACCAACTTTGGGGGAAAGTTACAGTATAGGAAAGTAAAGAATATGAGGTCTGCAGTAGATACTCAGCTTATCACCCTGCAGACAGAAGGGCTGCTAGAGAGATGTCTATTTAACCTCAACAGTTTTCAGCTGAACCCAAATATAACTTCCTTATTTTACATAAAGAATAAACTTATATAAACAAATAAATAAACTTATGAAATACAAATAAAATAATAAAACAAATAAACTTATGAAACAAAGAATAATTTCTACTGCAAGGGGAATCACATTCCCCTTAAACAAGCTGCTCAAAAACAGGATGTTAGGAAGCGTAGTCAGTTGAGGTTTGCTCCAGAAATACAGTGGCCCTCCAAAAGGTAGAGAGGGCCAGTTCAGAGGCAGGTAGCAGGGCTGGTGTTTCTGGGCTTAGATGCATAGTGCCCGCAGCTTTGAACAGTAAAAGAAAATAATCAGACCTGAACAACTTGTTCTTAGAGAAAGTTCTCTATAGGAGCAGAATCAGCTGTTCTAATCAGAGAGATGCTGACATCCCATATAGCAGGAACAGAGAAAGAATCTTCCTAATCAGTTCCTTGGATTCTGGTTGGACCCTATCAGATTTATGATCCCCAGCATGCTGTTCAAGAGATAAGGGCTGCTTAGATAGTAGGTGAGAGGCTTTCTTAAGGGGCTCCTTAGAAATGAGATCACTGGATTTTGTACCACAGTACTAGTCTGATTACTTCTATTGATCTACAATTCATGTGGCTATACACAAGTTAAGTCTCTAGGGAAAAAAATCTCAGTAATCAGCTTGGAGGTCAAAAGCCATTTTTGAAGTAGAGGACATGTGACTTAAGGACAAGATTTTCTTCATGTAGGAAATAAAGCAACCTTTGATTTCTTGGAAGCAATCCTATTGAGGCGAGAGGCTCCAACTGGCTGCACAACTTATCAACTGGACACAGAAAAAGCCAGTTTGCTAGGTTCCAAAGACTCCCAAATCCAAAGATGTATTTTCTCTGCAGTTTACTTCTGTTTTGCTAGACTCTGCTGTGGCTTTCTTGTACAAAAGGATTAAATTGAATGCACTGCCATCAAGGTCAGGATCCATGGTCACTAGGAGCTCTGTTTGCATAAACCGTAGTCTCAGTTGCCTCCTTGGCTGTTCAACATTGGTATTCTCTGTGACACTGAAGCTGGAATCGGACATGGAAGGGAGGGCTCCAAAGCCATATGCATACTCAAGGAGACAGACTGTTCACATTTGGTTTTGCCTTTGCTTTTGAAGGATTTTTTCTTCCTTTCCAAGTGCCATAAGGCAGACAGGAAAGGAAAAGAGAAGAGGTTCTTAACTGTGAAAGTTACAGAATGGCAGAGAAGAAAACACTGAAATAAAGCAGGTAAGAATGAGCTGGAAGCCACAGGTTGTGGGAAAAGTCTGCAACAACTAAAGCTCAGAGAAAGAGGTTCTCCTGGACAAAGCAGGAAGGAACTAGAGGTGGAGCCAGAGGGCAGCTATTTTTACTGATAATGACATCAAATATCCTTGTCTCTCCTGGATGACTCATGAAGGACCTTGCCTATGAATTCCACTTTGTGAAGCTAAAGTGACAGTTATCCCACATTCTGCCAACACAAATAAGACAAATCCTAGTAAGGAACAACCAGTACAAATGAGATGCATCTCTAAAGAACTGAGATCTCTCATAAACTTGTGATCTGGAAATTTGCTTCCCTGAAAAGGGAAAGAACTGATGAAACTTTATCAGTGCAAAATCCATCTGCAAGAACTCAACCTAGGACCCACATATGACAGGACTAGTTCTTGATAAAGGTAATGTATATTTATTCACTTTACAAAGGAGGGCAGTATTTGGTTGCAACAGCTCCAATTATAGACAAATATAACTGTACATTATACTGGTGAATGGCTCAAAACCATGGCCCAATCCTGGTCTTAAAAATTGTTCATACCACTTCAGCTTAATTGAATTAATAGCATTCCATGTTCTTCCCCTAAGATTAAAAATTTGTAATAAATGTATATGCTTTGTGTTACATTATGCACAAGCATCTGCCCTCCCTTTCATTATTATCATTTTGTTGCTTTTGTTGTTTTTTACTGTTCCGAAGACAGAACTTTCTCTCAGTCAGAAATGATTTATGTACAAACCCTATTAAAACGTAAAGTCAGGAACCATAATCGGGTCTTTTTTTTTTAAGTACAATAAAAGTAACCGATCTGCACACACACACTAAAAAATCAGTTTGGTTTTTTTAAAAAAAATGCTGTTTCAACCTCGTTAGCACTGTATCACTGCCAAGGCATGAATAATTCTGTTATGAGGAATGGACCTTCGCAGAAAGGGAAAAGGAAGAACTATCAAGAAAATTCAACAGGATATTTTAGGTCTTACAAAAATATTTATTCTCTTCCAAAAAATGTAGCAAGATGCCAACTGGAAAAGTAAGTAACTAAAGTAGGTCAAGAAGCTACAGAGTGGTCTTCAATCCAGAAACTGGAACTGATAAAACAAGGCTGCAGCAGGTTTACTATCCAAAGGGCCTTGGTAAACCATTTCACTTAAGATGCAAAATGAATGTCCAAGTTAAAGGGTAACTTGCCAACTATGCAGAAGAGAAATGTTTCATCGTGATCCCAGGAAATACAGGGCATAAGAATAAGAAGGCTGGCATTGTTACACATTCTGGAGTTGGAAATACAGTGTCCTAATATGCTGTCATACACACTGGCCAGGTATCAAGTCTGCATTCCCTTGTGTGATGTAAGCAGTTTTCAGCATGGCAATCCAGAAATTAAATATTTTGGTGGCCAGCTCTAATAGGCTTTGTTTCTTTTAAAGTATATGTTATTCTTCTTCACTTTCATTTTCTGGGTCCAAATCTGATTCACCATTGATTTCTTTATCTACTGCCATTTCCTCCTCCTTCTCTGATAGGTCATCTCTTTCGCTGCTCTCATCATCTTCCTCCTCCTCCTCATCTTCATCCCAGTTCTCCTGCAGGAGACAGCAGTAGGAGATGTAACTACTGTATTCACTTTTTAATCAATGGGCTTACAAACATATCAAAGGAAATGGCAAGATTTTTACTTACATCTGAATCTTTTTCTGCAGCCATCTCATCATCTGATTCTTCCTCTGATGATTCTATGAGTACAAAACAGAAGAACTTGATGTAGGCTTTTCTCTGAACAGATGCTAACAGTATGCATTCCAATGAGCATCAGATTATAACACAGAAGCAAACCTCCTCCATCTCCAGCCCTCGATTGATGCTTTTTTTATGGCTATAATGCTCCACGAAAAAAACCACTCGGAGAATCTTGACAGTTCTGACACAACGCTGTGATATTACACTCGGGCTGTTTGAGTTTGCTGTTTATGTATGTCAGACATGGACCACCTCTGACCTTCCATGTGGATGACTAAGCCTATCATCCCTGACCACTGGCCTTGTTAGCTACACACCTGAGAGGAGGAACACGCACGCCCAATCACTAGTATTTTTTATAAATTTTCTCCACACGATTCACGTACACACTATTAATTTTAGTTTATACAACTGCAGTATACTACAGGACCCAAAAAGAAGAACTGTGTTTACTTCCCCTTACAGGGCCCAACATCTGCATAAGCAATTGAATAACTCAAAAGGGGTTTCTATGTCTGTACAGGTATACATATGGATGAAAAGGCACAAAGGAGGGGACAGGACATACAATACATACAATGTTAAGGGCGGTACTGACAGGCACAGCCCATGTCAATATGCTCCACACGAGAGGTGGTCAAATGCATTGGGGTGGGGGCCAACTCTCACATCTTTGCAGGCTGTACCTGCCCATCCACACCCCAAAATAACCTTTTTTGGTCATGTATTTTGTCAAAATGGCAACCACAACTGATGCAATATCACTTCCAGTTGTCATTTCAGCTGAAATAAGGTTGGGGAAAAAAGTATAGGGAGGTTCTAGGGGAGAACTTTCAGATGTTTCCTTGTTTTTTGGTGTAGGTTTTGGGTGAAAATCACCTCTCCAAGTTGCACTCCCACTCCCACCCCCAAAAACCGCCCTCCTCACTGTGTCTCCACAAACAGATTCAACCCTGGAAGAAAATGTGTGCAATATCCTTTTGATAGTCTAACATTAACTGATTCAAATATTAAAAGATGACCCAAAAATGCAGAGTCTTTTTCTTTCTTCCCCCATGTACTTTATTACTGTCGATAAGAAGACCAACTTGGAACACATACAACTCTCAGTCTGAAAAAAAAGGGTCAGGAATTAAAAAGAGTGTACAACATTTCCTGCAAGACGTCTCCACTTGAGCCATGCTGCTTACCTTCTTCATACACCAGCTTTGCAGTCTGGTCCACCTCAGGCCCATCCTGGGCTTGTTTCAGTGCTGCAACCTGAGAAGGAATGCATGGCATCAATTTGGGTTGTCATAGTATTTTGTAAGCATACTATCCTTCGTATCTGACAGAGGTCTTGATCCTTTAGCACTCTGGCACACTTGCAAAACTACTGAACTACAAGCAGAATACTGCTTGTATTCTGTAACATACCTCCATTTTACAACCATATATCCTCTGGGCTTCACACTACCCACTCTGTGCTGCAACCTAGCAACTCACCTGGGTAATAATAAGATAGAGTTTCCCATGCAAACGAGAGAGCTTCTGCAATGTCTTCACTCTGCTCTCCATCAACTGATACAACATGCCCAGCTGAGAGACAAGATCGGGCAACTGGGAAGAAAAAGGAGCTGTGTGTGAAATCTTTGTCAAGGAGCAAAGCACAGACAAGAAACCAGACATGGAAAAAGTTTTCTGAACATTTTACTATCACTTTCAATCCATATACCATATTACATGTACACACGCAGGCTACTTCTACTGGAGCGTCCCATTCTGAAGGGATCATCTGATATGTTTCATCTTTGCTGATTCAAGCATGACAACTGTGCTACATTTTTCTACACTGCTACACTGTGCTTCTCCATACAGCCATACACTTTTTTCCCATCAAGCTTTGTTCTCCTTCTCAGAAGAATGATGCATAAAAATTCTTAACTTCTGAGACACAAGAAACAAACAAAACAAAACCGTTTGGAAACAATTGCTGATTTTGGCACCAAGTATATTCAAACTGCATGTAGCAATTACTTGTTGAAGTTTATTTCTAATTTTGAAAATGAGATTCTATATCCTGCCTTCTCACTTCATCTTGTAATGTAATTATTGAGTTTGTTTACCCAGTAAATAGCAACCAATCCAAACTGGGATAGCCTGCATTTTAAAAAAATCCTTATCTTTGCTTCTCAGTTTGCAGTCCAATCCAGTTGAACTGCAGTTGAATTTTTTAAGTTTTTCACCATAAAGACAAAAAGTGCCATCAAAGGTTATGTGACTACGTCATATGGCTCACACCTAAAATCAGTTAACTTGGAAACCAGAATGAAATACATTATATGGTACCTACTCTACAAACTTTTTTTAAAACAGAGACCACAGAAGCACATATTCAGAAAAGAAATGACACTGTAAGAACAAAAGGTTGCACAAGCAAAAGGCAGCTCATACAACTTACCTTTCCCTTCCCCTCTTCCCCTTCTCCCTAAGGTTTCTCTGCCTGATTTCTGGCTACTCCCGTTTCTACTTCAGCCCTGTGCAAAACAACCCGTATCATTCAGGAGTACTCCAAAACTGGCTGGAGAAGCTGGGGAATGTGCAGAGGAGGAATAGGGAAGCAGAAATATAGATTGTGGAAAGCTGCCTTCCACTCACATCACCAACAGACACAGCACAGAGGAAAATCTGCAGCTCTACTAGCTGGAATACTTACTGTTGAAAGGTATGATGCGTGTATAGTTAAAACAGGTTTTAGCCATCGAACCATTTGTGAGGCACTGAAAAACAATAATAAAGAAAATGGCTTGCACTTACTGGTAAGGTTTAGAAATACATATGAATAATCCTTTATCTGTCACTTTGATCAAGTCAAACTATATATACAAGTGAATTTACAATCTTAAATCAACATGTACTGTACTATCTGTGGCAACTGTACAGTTCATAGCCATGGAAACCACACAAGACAAAAAGTATGTTAGGGACACTTCCATTTTTCCCAAGCAAGTAAATATACATATATGAATATACGAAGCTGCCTTACACACCTGCCTACTAAAGCCAGCATCACCTCCTCTGACCAGCCTTGGCTCTCCAAGCTCTTTGACAGAAGACATTCGTGAAAGCTCTAAGAATTCACCAGTCTGCAGTCTTTAATTTGAAATTACTTATATTTCAGATGGTATTGAATTTGCCTAAAAGATAAGATGCAACCAATCTACTGCTAAACAGCTATAAATCTGTAAACAGCCAACACATTAGACCACAAAGGATCAAAGATCTCCCACTTCCTGGGGAAAGAATTCTGGTTTATTCTTTAGCTTTAGATCGCTTACAGAAAAGCCAATTCTACATCCAGGGGTTGAAAAATTTTGGTTAACCTCACAACTATGGTTGCCTGATTCTCCCCACCATCACTTGCATTGGTTGGAGGCAAACTCCTCCATCCATTAGCAAAACCACCACTACTAATTTCTTGCAGGTAAGTGGAAAGCATTCTATTATCAGCAGTAATATCCCCAAAACATTACAAGTAATACATGAGCTATATAAGGCCTGTGGATTCCTAACTACTTTTAGTGTGAGCTAGAAGAACTAGCCATTCTTGAAGGTAAGAAAAAGTCTCAGAACCTAACATCAAGCAGCACCTGACAGAAGTTCTCCTTCCCGACTTTTCCTGCAGGAAAGTGGTAGGGAGACTGCAGGTTTCAGCAGCTGTCAAGAGCTGCAGCAGCCAAAAGCCTTCCCTAACACACATGGAAAAGAGAAATAGGTGGGGACGCACAATAGCTGAAATCTGTGTAAAACTTGTTCACAGCAGTAACCACATGGGATTCTCAAAATACACAATGGGAATCAAATTGACACCACACATTTTAACACACATTTGGTATTTTACTTTCTCAAACACATGTAGTCATGTTAGAGAATTTTCATGCCTGAAACATATTTTAACATCATACGGTCTAGCTCTATTAAGTCATGGATCATCTAATGAGTTTACTGTCCTGCTAGTGGTCTGATTTTGTGGTATATTAACAGCTGAACAGCAGCTGTAAGGCTAAGGTTCCTGCCCAGTTCTTTAGTGTAGTGACACATTTCTATGCAATTTTGGAAGCAAGGTCCACAAAACATTAAAAGTAATACATGAGCTATATAAGGCTTGCAGCTTCCTAAATACTTCTAATGTGAGCTGGAAGAACTAGCCATTTTAATTTTTCTGAAATATATCTGCCACGAAGACAAGAAAAAGTCCAAAGAAACAAAAAGCAACTCCAACCCACTACAAAACAATTCAAAGCCAGAAGGCAAAGTACCAAAAGTTTCAAAATCATCTGTCAAGTTTTTAACAAGCAATCTCAATGTCTCCAATTCTAAACTGTCCAGCTGGGAAAATTTTACACTCAGATATGACACCTTTATTCCTCCTAAATATCTTTTCCTTTTCTGCTCAGATCCAGTGTATTTTAACTGGATTAAAATGTTTTTCTAAGCTATCTTGGAATTTTTGATAAAGTATAACATTTCTTTAAAAAAAAATTACTTTAAAAGAGAACAAGCTGCACCCCATAATGTTTTCAAAGGGATACACATTCACTTGTAGAATCTGACATCAGAAGGTGAGCATATCTTATCATTCTAAATATCAACTACACCTGGATTGGGGTATTACAGCTTTAACTCTGTATAACATGATGATGCATATGGATAACAAAGAGAAAAAAGTTTCCTTTTTAAAATAATGACAATTTATGCTTACCTGTACGGGTGACCTTGCAGCCTTTTTGTGAGCTGAAAAGGAAAAGTAAAGAAGGTAGGCACTGATTTATAATCAGATGCAAGACCTACATGCTTAAATACATCTTACTGAAAGCCTTATTGATTTTTATTTCATCACAGTAAACATTTTATAGCAGAATGTCACTACTGGAACCCCAAAAGCTGGAAATACGAAATCTTAAATGGCAAAAACTATCTTGCTGGATTTAAAAACTTTGTCCACCAGGATCAGGGGAATAAAACATGGCTTCACTGATTTAAAAGCCAGTTTCAGACGCAATGCTCGTTTTGCATTTAAATCTGAATTACTAACTTGAGACCTTTGGTTTAAGTATTGGTGCATTTAGTTGATTTGCTGTAATACAGGTGCTCTGTTAGCGAAATAGAATTCAGTAACTATTTCACATTTGGATACCAGCTTGAACTCACAGTGAGATGCCTTAATGACTAAGAGCTAATGAAGTAAAAGTGAGTTTGTGCATTAAGGATGAAATCCTGCAAATCATGTGCAAAATCTTGCTTGGACTCTAAACAAAGACTCATGACGGAAGTATTCTGTGCTCCCATATTAAGGGTCTACTGTTCTTATTTAGTTCTTTTACAACATATTGTCTCCCCAGACAATAAACGTCATAAGTAAGGCAAGACAAACTCCACATCTGTATGTGTCTTGGCAGCTGTGCAAGCTGGAACAATAAAAACCACAGCTTTCAACTACAGCAGAATCCACTAAATGCAAAGACAAGACATAATCATTAGAACAGTGGAATATGAATTCATAAACAAAAATAAAGAAATATTATTCAGACACAAGACCATCAATTCCAATTTTTCAAAACGGCCATTAATTTTACTTTGCTGAGACATCAGATTTCATATAGACAAGAAAACTGCCATGGAATACATGGTCAAGTGACTCTCATTTCTGCAGCAAGTTCATTTTCAAGACTGACAAACCAAAGGCTATCCCCATTTCCAATGAAATGAATCCCAAAAGATACCACTTCTGTTTATCACATAATTTGCATTTGATTTTCCTTGACTACAAATCTAATGTAAAATTGGTATTATAGTAGACAATGCAGTATCCTTTACCTCCTGCAGCAGTGGAATGACAGCATGCACAGGCATTCTGGCTATGGTTTTCTTTATTACTGCATCCTTTTTGGTCTGAAGCACTTGCTGTTAAAAGGGGAGAGAGGGAACACATTACCAGCTTTAGGATTGGCACTAGAATGAGTATAGTATACCATATAGTGTGTGTTGCAATTTATTTGCTGAGCCCAGAGTTCAAACCCCACTCAGCCAAGAAGATCAACAGGTGGCCTTGGATTAGTAATTCCTTCAAAATCACCTGCCAGCACAGGAAAATAATGCAAAAACAAGTGGGAATTACAATGAAGTGCTGCAGTATATAATGTTCCCATTACTTATTCCTGCCAGCCAACTATATCCTCCCCCACCTCAATACTGCAATTCCATTCCTTCTCCACCTTAACTTTGTCTGCTTTGTCCAATTCAGCCAGCATACGCTAACCAATGAACATGCCCCAATCCTTACTGGGTTGTTTTGGGACTTCCACTTCCTTCCCTTTTAGAGTCGTCCTGCTTCAAAAGTTTTTTTTTTAAATTTTCTACAAATTCTGTCTACATAAGCACATGTTTCTGAACACCAGAAAGAGGAAATTATCTTTTGCTTTAAATTATCAGTTTCAGTTCAAAAGTGTTACTTCCTAAGAAATTTGTAGAAAGGCAACCAATTAAGTGAGAGTTCATTAAGTTTTACTTGCCTACAGTTCTCATTTTTTTCAATTGAGAATTCCATGTGTACATTCCAAGAACTGTATCAAAGTTCTTAAGCATGCTGGTTTTTCTACATTCCACAAACCATTCACTTCCAGATTATAAAACCCACCCTCAACAGTAACAAACAGTACAAACAAACAAAACACCTGCATCAACAAAACCCATTTGAAAGAACAACTCCTCATTCATTTCAGGCCTTTATGAAGATAAAAATGGCAAAGAGACTGTGTTTGCATTAGAAGCAGATATTCATAATGCCATTTATAATGCTGTCAAGAAATAATGGCATCATTGAAGCAAAGATTCTTTGGCAAGTATGATTATGACGCATTTAAAGAGTCTTCAACTACATAGGCAACGAGCACAAATGTATCTGAGCAGGTTCCATTAGACTTAGTGGGATTTACTTTATCAGGTTCAGACCATAGGGATGCCCCCTGCTACTAAATGCAAAGGAGATGTCTACAACAAGGTGTGTGTTGACCTTACACTAGTGTACCAACTCTGCATATTACTTGAGTAGTCAGATCTAGTAATGACTACACATCTTTTAGTTACCTTGGGACTTGACTACTACAGCTACTGAACTCCAGAAAAGGTTGCTTCTGAAAACCTTCCAAAAACATCAATTAATACAGAATGCTGCAGTCAAAGTTCTGAGTGGAGCCACAGTTATGAAGATCCATTTTGACTGTGGAGTCAGTTTAAAGTGCTGTTTGTATTACTCTTGAAGTCCCAAATGACCTGCAACCACCCTTTTTTGTGAGCCTTTCACATCCCCACAACAGGAGACACCCTTTTCAGTGATTCCCTTTATGTACAGTGTGACTTTTCATACATTGCTGGACTACAAGACTCAGCATTCTGCCCAGCTTCCCAGCTATGGCTTCTAGAAGCTGCGATGCAGCAACATCTGGTGGACCATACTTTCCTTACCCTTGTTTTATGTAAGGTTAGGATACCGGACAAGACCTTCTCAGTGGCGGGACCCAGGTTATGGAACCATAAGATCTCCCTAGCACATATTTTACTATCCCCTCATTCATTCATTCATTCATTCATTCATTTTAGATTGGTATTTGAGTTTCCTATTGTTTCAGTCACTGATTTTTTTCAGTGAGAAATGAAATGTTTTGGCCCTACCTGTCAAAAAAGCTGCTGAGAAAAAATGAGCTATAGTTTAAAACACAGATATAAAGGACAGCACATAGCCAATAAAGTATCTTTTCCCTCTTTTTTTCTTGTACATCTGTATGACCTCAAAGTACTGAACATCTACTGGCTACTAAACAATGGAGATACCACTAGAGAAATTTGCCAACAATATTCAAACGTCTCAGGTGTCACAAGATGGATTTCCATTTTTTAAGAACCCGAGACTCTAAAAGCATCCCCAAAAGTCTCACTTGTGCAAGAATCACAAAGGAGATGAACTTTACAAACAACAGAAAGACAATGTAACCTAACTGAGAAACAGGTATGTCTACTGCAGCCAGGATGAATGGCTTTAAATCACATTTCCAGTTTTAGACACCATGCATCTTCTGATCAAGTATGAAATATAACTTGCTGTTGTAAAGCAGCAGTGAACAACTGAGGAAGACTGGAGAACTGCATTAGCTCCCAGCAGACCTTGGAGGGTGCCTCTCTCTATTGCACCTGCTCCCCCTCCCCCCAAAAAACCTCCCAAAGATGCATTTTAGGTCCAGAAGAGGCATCTTCCTAACAGAAAGTGAGCAGAAGTCATTTTCTGTTACTTCCTGTTTTAAAAAGGGTATTTCCTGGGCGTAAAATTGGGGGGGGGCACCCCACACTTCCAGAGGGCATTTTGGGATAATTTTTTTAAAAACTTTTGCAAAACTTGTTTCGGAGCTCTGGAAGGGGTGCAGGGGGCATCCAAACATGGTGGAGATGCCCTCCACACATCCCTAGAGTGTGCTAGAGGGCATCCTGGAGCAAAAATAATTTTACCCCCCTGGGGGCCATAAACATGGCAATGGGGGAATCACACTTTGCCCACCACTGTTCTAAAGCAAGTAAAATAAATATCAATTACAGGTTCAGGACTAAATAAACCCATCATATCACTGTACTGGAAATAACCGGAAGACCATTGTAATTCAAGAAGGTGTAGGAATGTCCTGACCCCCATTTGTTCCTCCATACCCTAACTGTTTGTACTGTTGCTAAGAAAAGTCTTAGAAAGGCCTTCTGCTACTCTTCCACGCTCCAAGTTTCTGTCTGTTACTGCTAAGGATTCTGGATAATCAAACACACTGTCTGTTGGCTTGATCTCAGTCTTTTGCCTTGCCCTCCCAAGGTCAAGGACTCTGTAGGCTTGCTGGACAAAACAAAGTTGCAGATGAGACTTGGTAAGTGACACCAACTCTTGGCTTGAGACCAACAGCCAAGTAGCATCAAACAGTGGACGTGAGGAAAGAAGTTAGCTTGTCCCAGATGTGTGAGGACTCTCGAACATTCTATGGAAGACAGCCAAGTCTCCCGGGCCAAGAGGTATAAATACTCCCCAGACTGTGCTCTCATTTTGGGGAGCTATTGGCTACCATAGGGGTCTCCTTCACCACTTGCTGCATAAGCTCCTGTCAGTGGCTGATTAAAGGAACTAGCTTGGGTGAGAACATCCATCTTTATGTTTCTAGGCAAGACAGGCTAAAGTGGATTTCATCTGTAACTGTATGCTAATTCTGCTCACATGCTTATGCTGTTTAAACTGCTTGCTGTTGAATAAATCTGAGACTTTCCCCCCTACAACTAGTGTATTTTGCAGCCTCCAGATCCTCTAAAAAGGATCTCCTTGCCTTTGGTGAGATGGCCAATCGCCTTTGGCAAGACAAGTACCTTGGAACATAATCTAAAACCTTTGCTCAGGTAATCCATGTGCTTTTTTACACATGGTTATATCTCCCAAGCACACAAGGCAAGCAAATGTGGACTCCACTGATCCCTGCTTGGTTCTGTGTTCACATGCAAGAGGACTTGCCTGGAGACAAGGTAACCCAAAACAGAATAAGGACTGTAGGCTAAAAAAAAAAAAAAGATTTAAAATATGGGCAAAACAGTGTATCGCCACTATATTTTTCAGGCTTGTAATTTTTCCCTGGTTTTTCCCCAAGGATTTAACTTAAAGTGATCAAAGGTTATGAACAGAGTTTTATAGTTTCTATGTTCTGTACCTCAAATGCTTCCATTTAAACTAAAGTTATTCTTCAAAAAGTGAGTCTTTATATGAATTATTTTTAAAAAGTTAAAAACAGATTTTCACCATCAATCCACTCTACTGCAGACAAAGTCGAGAGTAATACCACAATATTACAATATATTGTAACATACATTATAGTCACTAACCTATGATCAACATAAAATAGGGAGCCGTCTTTAACAATCATAATATGGTTGATACTTACATTTAAAATCTCAGCATCATTGCTTTCCAAACCTTGAACCAAAAGCACTGCAAAATTGTCAGTTTGTGGAAGGTTTCCTGACGACTGCTTCACTTTCATCACATCAATATCCATTGCACTAAGACGGTCTTCAATGCTCTCCTGTACAAAAAGAAAATAAGTTATTCTTAAACAGCAGGAGGAACGACGTACAGGAGAGTATCTACACAGTTAACTTCTCTTTAAAATGACTTTTGTTATCACCCACTGAAGCAAAAAAATGCCTCCTTTATAGTACTGGGGCTGCACGCCCCAACAATGACCACTTGTTAAGCCTTTGTAACCTAAGGACAGAGGAAAACTGACAGGTAGAGGTGACTGAGACTGCTGATACTAGTGGCATAGTAACACATTTTACTAAAATGGAGAAGTACAATCCCTCAAAGGAACTGAATGTATTTCCTACTAGAAGACAGTCAGTTTTGCCTGTTTTGCTCTCCTCATTGGAAAAAAGAGAGTGCATTAACTTTCCTTCTAGAAGCCCTGAAGCTGTCTATTCTATGAAAGGCAGAACTTCTAATTGTGGTACTGGAAAAGACCTAATGGAGGCTCCCACTGTAAGTATGTGTGTGTGTGTGGGGGGAATAGAAGGTAATTCCTGTTAATTCCTCCTCCCCTCAGCAGCCCCACACTGTAGACTCTGTAGAAAACAACATTAATTTGTGTATCAACATAAGAATTTGGAAATATTCTCAGGTATAAACTCTATTCATATGAAGTACCTTCCAAGTACTTCAGTTACCTTACATAAAAACAGGCCCTAGAATATTCCCAACAATTCCCTGCACCTGTATACAGTTGGCCCTCTACTTTTGCAGGGGTCAGGGGCACAGGATCCCCACTAACGTGGAACCACCATCCATATTGTAAGCCCCCTCTAATGGTGTTTAACAGACACAAAAATTCACCCTCCTCATGCCCCATCCTCTTTCTCTCCTTCTGGCCGGAAAAGTGAACAAAAGCATGCATCCTCCCTCCTCCTGTCCCATTGCCTACCCAACTCCTATCCATGCAAGTGAGCAAGCAAATGTGCATGAGAATCCTCCTATTTGAACCTCTGGAAAGTCACTGTTTATCAGAAATAACAATACTGGGCTAGACAGACCAATGATCTTTTAAAGTATAAGAAAGCTTGCTATGTATCTATGGATGAAGACAGAACACTCAGCCTACATTAAGAACATAGCAAGAGAACAACTTACCTCTTTATCACTTAACTTCCGTTTAGTTTCAGTTTTTTCTCTGCAAGTTGTGGATTTGACAGCTGCACTATGTCCAGGAATTCCAGGCACTAGTGTTTTGACTTCTGAATTGATGACAGGAGTTTTCACCTAATTAAAAAAGAAAGGATACATCTCTGTATGCCCAAGTACAACGACCTTCCGTCTATTATAAAAAGAACTTAGACCTTCTTCTATCTCAAAAACCTGTTCAAGAATTAAATTGAAATCTAAACTCTCCTTTTACAAAAGGCATGCCTGTAACTAGCTCCTATAAACGCAATTTTAAAAATTCTATAAGGAAGTTCTCAAATAATACTCTACCCTGGACTGAGAGTTGTCACAACCCTACACAGTAACTTTTAAGAAAGAACTTGCCATCAATGCACCCACAAACACAATCCTACAATAAAGTAAGGGCACGGAAATGGATTGAATGGGCCCAGACAGAATTAACAAGGGAAGGAGATTTGTCTCACTCTACTCTGAACCCAGTCCTCATTAACTCTGTTCCATTCACAATATTCCTTGCCTCCCTCTGTAGGGAGACTGCCCTTATCATCTAAAGAACTAGACAGGTCTTTGGTTTCACCCAATAAGGTTCTTCTTGTGTTCTTTAACACTTTAAATCAATAAATAAAAAATAAAGAGGGAGGGTGAGAGCATATTCAATCTTCCATGTGGATTTTCCCTTGGGATCCTAAGCAGCATAGAAAAAACTCACATTCTCTTAGCTCTGACAACTTATATGCCTTTTGTCTCCTTTAATCTGGACACAAATTAAATCTTGAGTTAAGGAAACACTGGGAAAAGGTTAACAGTATCACTGTAGCTAATCTAAAATGAAAGATCTCATATGGTTCAAACAACTGTCTATACAAAGGATAGGAATTATTTCCAGGTGTGGTCTATTAATTTTGTGGGGAGGGGGAACAAAAATGTTGAGGGGAAAAAAGTGAAAAACGTAGTATGAGCATCCCTTAGAGGTTATAAGTCACTTTGTTACTTTGAGAACATAACATGCATTGTTGTAATTTTGTTTGGGATAAAATTATCATGTGTGGTATACTAAAAGTGCCAGGTTTCTAGACAATAATTACAAACTGAATTTACTTTTTAAATATATATATATATGTATGTACACATGTATGTGTGCATTTATTTATTTATTTATTTACAAATAGAGCTAACAAGTCCTGAGCTATAAAGAACACCTAAACTGAGTAAGGAACTTATTTGATTTTGCCAGCTTATTACAAGCAGGCAAAGATGATAAAAACAAAACAAACTGTCAGGACTAGTAAAATAACAGGAATTAAATTTGTCTTTTCTAGTTCCCAATAATGTCAAGCAAATGAAAAGCATTCATTCCCATAAAAAGAATCCATAAAAGGAAACTAAGACCAGAAATTGCAGCGATGCGATACTATACACAGTCTTACATAAAATATTCCTGTAACACAGTTTAGAAACAAAAATTTCACTCATCATTCTAAAAGAAAATATTCCAAAGTCCATTTGCCCATCATTTTTCCAGGAAAAAAGGTTTCATAGAAAAAAAAGGAAAAACTTTTTGCCATAATTTTTTTGGACCCTCACATTTTTATTCAAAGAAAAAGAACATTCTGTTTGTAACTGTTCATTCACACCACCACCAAAAAAACCCAAACAAACAGTTTGGGAGGTAACATGGTTCTCTTAACTTCAATTTTGTACACTTAGGTAAATATTAGATTATATGCTACAGATTTTCTAAAGAACAAAAGTGAAAGCAATTCAAAACTTTTGAGTACAACAGTGCTCTTGAAAACCTTAACCAGCCTCACTTTAACTTCCCTAAAGTCTTCCACTCCCTTATCTTTGGTTTTTCTCTCAGGATCTTTAATTGAACCAGTGGCATCATCACTGTTTACACCAGTCAGTAGCAGAGCAGCATGTGTATGTGCTTTCAAGTTGCCTGTATGCAAGCACAAATTATTCCAGATACATGACTTAAGACAGTAGTACATATTTCCAGTACTTACATATCAATGCATGTCAATGCATATCAATTTAAAAGTAAGCCACACTGATTTCAAAAGACCTTACTCCTAAAGATACACAGGATTACAGCCCTAGTCTGATTCATTAAGAAGCAGTGCTTAGTGCTCACTGTATGCTTTGAAAAAACTATCCTACTTACAATGAGTCTAGCCTTTTGGTGGGCTTTGTTTGGATCCTAATTCTAAAGGCTCCTAGAACAGAAAGACATGCCTACATGAGGTATATGAAACCCTTCCACCTGCCAGGCATGCTCAGACAGCCAAGAGAATGTGTCATCATTGGAATTCAGTGATAAGCGAAACCAAGACGAAGGTCATCACAGCACGCCCAAGGATCCTTACTTTCCTCCCCAACCTCTGGGACTAGTGTATCATAAGCTCCATAAATTCATTTGTAGAAAAGTCGACCTCTGGCTATCTTCACTACTATGAGTAAATAAAATTTAAGTAACGAGACATGAAACCACAAGCATACTTAATACAAAGGAGACATTTCCTTGCATGTTTCTGCCACCTTGCAATAGGGAGCCCTGGTGGCGCAGTGGTTAAATGCCAGTACTGCAAGCCACAAGGTTCGATCCTGAAGGGCTCCAAGGTTGATTCAGCCTTCCATCCTTCCGTAGGTCGGTAAAATGAGTACCCAGCTTGCTGGGGGCATGTATAGAAAAATGTATCGAAATACATGCTATTTCTAAGTTGTTCGCCGCCTCGATCCATATGGAGAGGCAGGATACAAATAAATAAATATATATAAATAAATAAATATTGCAGTAGATTTATACATGGCAAAATAAATATTGCAGTAGATTTATACATGGCAAAACTGAAGTACCCTATTTGCTGGTGTATAAGACTCACTTTTCCCCCCAAGAAATACTGTTTGAAAATGGGGTGCATCTTATACACCAGTGCATCTTATATCCTGGCAAATAGTATTTGCCAGTGTATAAATGGGGCAGGTCTTACACGCTGGCACATCTTATATGCCAGCAAATACGGTATGTAAACCATAATTATTCTAATAACTAAAATGCAAGTTGTATTTCAAAAAACATTCTGCTATGCTATCATACATCTGTCATTTTTTATTCTATGTATCTCTTACCACCACCACCACCACTTTCTTTAGAAAAACAAACTCAAAAAATAACTCAAGAAAACCTCTCAAAAAATAAAAAATATTTCAAATCTCACCTTTGTTATAGCCATTTCTGTTTTAAGTGTCAGAGTCTTCTGAATGTTCCTTAATAAGCATATGTGTGGTTCTGTGGTATTCAAAGACTTTAACAAAGAGAGAGAAAAATTTTAAAATATGAATGTCTTCACAAGTTATAACAGTTCTCAGTCAGAACACACAAGGAGCTATTGGCTACGAGGTATATACTTGAAAAAGAAAATGTTCAGATTGTTGACTAATCTCAACCTGGTCTTAAAGTTCAGATAGTTGATTCCTATACAAACTAAGGCTGTGAGCTCAAATCTGCTATCAAATTACAAGCTTTAATTTAAAAGCAAAATAAAGCAATTTTTAAGCTCTATAAAATATTACAAAGATTATGTGATAAAGTACACTGTTCAACAATAGCTACATCATTTTTACTATATTTTTACACTCAGCTTCTCAAACTTCGGAAAGGTTTGACATACCACTCTTTCAAGAACAGGCTGTAAGGAGTTCCCATAAGCAAGCAGCAAGGACTCCTTATCTGGACAAAATGCAGCTGCTAGAATAGGGACTGGCTTTGGTGTGGAATCATCACTCCCTCCAGGTGTTGCTACCTGGATTGTACATTTTGATGTCAATGGCTTTTTGCAGTACCTGCAAAAGAAGAAGAATATAATGAACAGATAAACTGTGAAGTATTTACATTTAGAATACTTGCCTCCATAACTTGTATGTTTCTTTATTAACCTCAGCCTACTCTCATCATCTCAAAGCTACTGCAGCTACCGGCAGTTACCATTTACAGTTTTTTCCCAGTAGTAGCTGCCACACATTCAATTATGTGCATGTTACAAACTGTCATATTTAGTGTAGACCTATTAAAATCAATAGGACTTAATCATGACATATAATAATCTGCTGTGTTTCACAGACTTCCAAGAAATACTTTGCTGCAACTAATATTTACCTCACTATACTCCTATAGCTTCTGAAGACATAGCAAAATGTGTTGAGTGTTGTAAAGTGTAAAACAGTAGAATAGAGGGTCTTTTTGGTGAAATAAGCTGTAAGTGGTGAAGGTCACAGCATCCTTTTAGCACAGCTGGAGTTATGTTGTCAAGGCAGTGATAGTGTGTTTAGTTCCTTCATGACTTGTTTGTAATATATATTATGCCTCAGTCTAGTTTGGACACACTGTGTCTGAGTGATCTGTTTTTCCTACTGAGACAATCAGCAAAGGACCTAGCATAATAGTGTAGCTTGACACTCTGGACATGCTCAGGAGGTCTTCCTACATGCTACACCCAACAAAATGAATTTCAGTATCAGCTTACCCATTTAAAACTTGCTCAAATACATGCAACTGTCCATCTCTGCATACAACTGCTAATTTCACTGGCTGAAAAGAAGAGGGTCATAATCAGTTCTGAAGACCAACACTACATTACATTATTTATTTAAGGCATTTGTTTAATACCTGTCAGCCCACCAAGGCCCCCGAGGCAAAGTACAACATACTTGATAAGCTGAATATTTAACCTGTGTTGATCATCATAAGCATGGTCAAAAGACTTAAAATTAAATAATTTTGATGATTTAAGAAGTCTGACAGACCAATTTACTATCAAGAGTCTCATTCTGAAACATACATTTTCTAACACAATGCCCAATTGCTGAAGGAACTGTGCAAAGAAGGAGAATAATTTTGTTTTGGGATCCATTAAGCAAGGTCACCTAAATTCTATGCCTACAACTGTAAGCACAGCTACTTCTGAAGTAAGCTCCACTAAAAGTAAGCCCTACTCTTGGACAAACTGATTTAAGGTTGTAAAAACTGTTCAGAATTTTCCAAACCATGAGCTTGAAGCTCTTGGACAAAACAAGGTTTCTCAGTGATAAAATATGATTTCCCAGCATGGTGTAGTGGTTTGAGTATTGGACTATGACCTTGGAGACTAGGGTTCGATTCTCTGTTCAGCATGTCATATATCTCAACCCCAGAAATTCCAGTGATAGATTTATCTTAAGGTCGCTCTAAATCAGAAGTTGAAGGCACACAATATCAAAATAGTGTCCACACTGTTTTTGCTGCAAATATTTGTGCCCTAAAAACATGCTGTAGATCTTAGGTAACTGGAGGACTATATGGGCCTCATAGTTTTTATTTATTTATCCTAACCTCCTACACGATGTATGTGACTCAAAATGCCTTACAATAAACAAACTGTCAAAATTTCATAATAAAGTAAAACAGCAAACAAAGTTCACTACAGAAAAACACTATCAAAGACAATAGCTGGTTGGAAGAAAACAGTATTTAGTCAGTGGTAGAAAGTGGCAAGCAACATCATCAAATTAAGTCTGTGAGGCAAATCTTCCCATAAACTTGCTGTAGCAATTTGTCCCCAAAAAAACATACTTTGACTATAGATAGAACACACAGTTGCACCTCTTCACTAAAATCTAGGAAACAGGCAGGGCAATGTAGAAGATGGCATCCTTGATGCAGAGGTGGACAACTCTAACCCTTCAGGCATCTTTGGTTTTCAGTCTCCATTATCCTTCACTTTTGGCTATACTTGGTAGGACTAATGCAGGCCATTGTAATGTAGGCAAAAAAAAAAAAAAAAAGCTGAATGGCCAAGAGTTGCCTACCCCTGACCAAAATATTTTGGACCGAAGCAACACAGGACTTGCCATCTTATATACATCACTCTGTGTTAGCTTTTTTTATATATAATTAATTTTATTATGATTACATCGTATAAAAAAACATTTCTCATTGTACATTTTACCGAACTATTACAGCATCTTCCACATCTCTCTGGATTTCAATACTATTATTTCATTGACAAATCAACATTTATGCATCACATTACATTTGTTAACACACAAGATAGATCCTGCTCTTCAGCGTTAGCTTTTTTGACAAGTGAGTCCTGAAGTCTAGTAGAAGGTATACTACAAAATAATGTACTAACAAACTAGGCTGAAACATTATCCATACCACAGTTCAGTTTTACATAAAATACATTTTTTTTACTCAATGTGTCAGAGAAAACCTTTCATCTGAAGTTATTATATTTACATTTTGGAAATGTTCATCTGTACCAAAGTCAACTTGCCTTTTAAACAAAATTCTTAACTACTGACTTTTTAAATGTATCCTATTAATTACATCAGACAGATCGGATATAAGCAAAAATGTTTCCCATACAATTGCAGCATAAGCTACACTCCTTACCTCCTCTTTGCTTTCTGATACTGTCAAGTCAATATGGATTGGTTCATCTGTAACTGTGAAACTCATCACAGCATTCTTTTCTTTCCTGTCTGATCTCACCTGCCTTGGGATAAAACAGCATATTTAAAAACAGCATTTTAAAATATAACTATTAGAAATAACTCCTTTAAAACATGCAGTTTCACATGAAAAATAAAAGGATTATACTGCAATGTAATTTATGTAGTATACTCACAGAGAGCATTGGAAATTTATTTCTATACTGAACTTCCAAGGAGTAGAAGGCTCATTTTACATTATACCTGTTCAACAGAACTATCTCAGACCTTACTTCTTTTTTATCATATATTGACTATTGCTGTCAGGAAAAGAAAATACCTACCATACACTGAGTAACCGATCATGCACTGCTCCAGATAAGAAATAGAGCCCTGTAATTCCATCAAACGGCTGACTTTCATTTGGAGGCCGTAATGTGATGAACATAAGAGCTGAAACTGCTGTAGCATGTCCTGTGAAATGCTAAAAAGAAAATTTCATTTAAGATTGATTAGAAAGACATACATAGCAACACTGTAATGCTCAACCTGCAAAAAAAAAACTTTAAGCCAAAAGATCTGATCAACAACTCAATTCAAACACATTCCCGGGACTAGGTTCTAACAAAATTAATGAGATGTTCTTACCATGAAACCTTAGAGAGGGAGGAAGAAATGCTCAGAAACGAAGGAAACAAATATTAAAGAAAACTACTTTCAAATCCAACAGCAACAAGCTTTTAAACTGTGGTTGGGCACTTTAAGTTTTCTCTTTGAGGTAAGTGAAGAAAGAATTGATAATGAATTTTCCTACCAAAAGGAGAGGAATGCAATTCTGTATGTGAGCTTGAAGAAATCATTAAGAAATCTTTTCAGTAGATTAGATTCAGATCTCACAGTGATGTGAATGTATATTACTCCAGCCTAATAATCTTTGCAGAGAGTTCAGAGAAGGTAACATTAATGGAATGAATGATAAGATAGGCTTCTGAGAAGAACAGGTTATATACTGAAAATGGGTTCTAATAATGTGTGTTAGTAAACTACGGGGCAAAATAAATCATCTTGGTGTTCCTATATAATCAGAGGGACTGCATTTGTATACAAGATAGGATCTATTTAACCCCAGTTCATGTGTCCAAGAATTGAGAAAAAATACAATAATTCGGCAGCATATTGAAACAGGATCAAAATTCTTAATTTGAGAATCTTTCATTTATTAAGGATATCTTCACATATACAGAATTAGGTATACTACTAAATAGGAAAAAACACACCTATTTTAGCTAGCCAGTGTAATGGCATATAACTGAAATACAAACTAAACAGAATTTAAGATTTTATTGCAATTGTTAGTGTCATCTGGAGAATGTCCAGTGACTCAAAGGAAACTTGGTAAGTCAGTATTTATGAACATTCAATTGATTCAGCTAGTCTAGTTTAGCTGGCAATAACAGTAGCCTTTAGGCGTAAGACTGCTGTGTTAGGAATTGTAGCTGACCCCAGCAACACATCACACTTGGATTACAGGACTACTAAAAGAGATCCATGTAGGACTTCCTCTGAAAAATGTTTAGAAACTGCTCCAGAAGGTTGTGGTCAGAGCAGGTGAACAGGCCAGTTAGAGGGAGAATGCCACAATGCTGTTACAACTTCTAATCGCTACCAATCTGTTCCAACACAATTCAAAGTGCTGGTAATGACCTATTAAGCTATACATAATTTGAGACAAAGTTATCTGAAATGACAATATTTACTCATATAAGTCTGAGTTTGAGTTACAAGATCTTATGAGGAATTTTCAGTATGTCACAGAAGAAATAATACCAAAAAAAAAAAAAAAACCCAGAATAATTACAGACAACTGAGAGAAAGGTAATTCTACATAGATCTATAACCATTAAACAATGCAGAAAGGTTGCATCTGTCACATTTACTAGATGTGAGCATTTAAATTAATTATAAGAGCCAAATTTAAATTATAACTAAGATTACTTTTTGCTTCTCTGCTGTATATTCACTGTTAAATATTCTTTAACTACAGTCAATTTGGTTAGTAAGGTTTTTTTTATGTGACATTTCATATCTTTAACCAGCTAGGGTCAAAAAAGCTTATTAATACTATCTTCTGGGTCCACACATGTCAATTAGCATGTAACTTCTAAACCATAAGAACAACCCTTTCAAGAATGCCTCAAACTTAATACTATGCAGCATGAGAAGACAGAATACAGATGCTTCACTTATTTTTATCCTCTTTTTTTTAATTTAAGCTACAAAACTGCTTCCCAGTACAATGACAGCCAACCCCTAACATGTCTTTTCAGTATTATAATGCTACTTGCACTTTAAAATTAGCTTTTTTCCCATTTAATGAGTTTCAGAATCAGCAGTATTTCCAAAATAACACATACTAGACATGGTCTATGTGTTTTCAGTCAAACAGCATAGGTTTTATGAGCTACTGGCAGTGCTCAGACACAGCCAAGGAATTTCGTGTCCTCATTCAACTGTCAGCCAGTTGAAACCACATTTCAGAGTATCATCATAGCAATCCTTCCAGCAGCTCTGACCACCTTAAATTCTATTGAATGGGATGGAACAAAGCAACTCATTTTATATTAAGAAACTGATTATCTTTCCTATATCCCTCTTTATCCCAAAAACAAACACATACTCTGTAGACTTCTTTGGTCTCCAAGTCCCACAATTTGATAGTTCGACCAGCTGAAAGAAGCATCTTTCCATCAGGACTGATACACAGAGAGCTCACACTGCTGTTATCTCCTTTCCATTTGCTGAGAAATATAATAACAATGAAAGGTCATATGGATAAAGGTTAAGTTAAAAATACCCAACTTTTCTTATCAACAAAATATTTAATCAAGCACTTTCAATGGGCTAAGGGAAACAAAACCTGAACATATGTTTAAGAAAATGAGGAAGCAATTTTCCTAATTTGCACCTCATCTGTACTGTGGAGATATTGGGACATGGGACAGTAGACCAATTTTCACATGTTCTTACTGATCTAATGCAGAGTGTATTAGACTTAATTCTGCATATAAAACTCAAAAAAACTTACTAAATTTGACAAATCACTAACAATGTTGCCACAAGCTACGAGGCAAAAATATGATATCAGCTCTTGTGCTACAATGACACTCATCTGCACAGTGGGAAATCCCACATATCCATGTGGGGAACTTTACAAATTTGTATCTGCTAGGGTTGTTTGTTTGTTTGTTTTTTGAGTCCTGCATATTTTGTTTTAGGAGCAACTAATAACTACCATTCTTTACAGATATTCACTTTAGAGCAGCCAGAAGAGATCAAGCAAGGAAAACAGCAACCTATTAAGCTGTTATGTGATCAAGTACGTCAGCCAGTACATAGACTTTTATTTTCATAAAGCACACTTCAATAAAATGTGATAAATGACCAAAACATGCATTGATTTATGTGTATACGCCCCTCTGTCTCTCTTGTTTGGTTTTTTAAGAAGCCATAATAAGATCTAAAATTCTTCTGAATCCAGGAAACGCACCTGAAGTATCAAAAATGATATATGCATCACCACCAACTCATTTAAAAATACATCTGAAAGCTTTAAGTGATTAATGATCATGTAGCTTCTGTTTTTGCCAGCTGATAATCATCACAGAAATGAATAAAGGGAAATTCACTACCATAATAATATTACAATATAATCACAGTTTGCATAGCTAAAAATAGCTGTAGGTACCTGAAACATCTGATCTTGCCTTTACCTGTGATTTTATGTAGCATCCTCTATGAAGAAAATACTTCCAGCATGCAAAAGACCTCTGAAAACATTTCCAAGAAACTCAGGTGGGTGCAAACCAACCGAGCGTCCACATTGGAACTATCAATAATACATCTCCAACTGCAATTCTAGATACATTAACTGGGAAGCAAATCCCATTGCAATGTGAGGGATTTAACTTCCTGTCAAAATGTTTAAGACTGAGCTGCCTAATTTTGTTCCATTCCCTTTCCTAGACAAATTATCTTTAAAACAAGAATAAAATTTTACCATCTCTACAAGAAGTTTTCTATTTTCTACCATTCTAGTATTTCCCCCAAAATAGAATGTAGTATTTAAACAATCAAAATATTTTCCCCAATCCCTTCCTATAGGATTAGAATGGACACCTTACTCCATTCTGAGTGGTACTGACATGATTACAGTTATACAAAACTGTACCATATATTGTAAAGATTATATCTCCAGTGTTACAATTGGCTGATCCAATTGCACGTGGGTTTATATCTGGCATCTCAGTGGTACAGTGGAAATAGTAACAAGGTCCAATACAGGCAGAGTTCTTTCTTATTTAATAAAGCTAGAATGATACAAAATACAGTAGGCACATCAATGGCAGGAGAGGGAGCTTTTTTGCCAGTTTCCCCTGGGGGTACCCTCTGGAATGGTGTAGAGTTGGGAGTTCTGGGAATAGAGGCAACCAAGGCAAGTTTCAACCCAACTTCCTGTCAAAGGGTTCCTTCCACTCATAAATCTACATCCATAGAAGAAGACCCTTCATAATAAAAAAGATAAATAATAACCCTACACATGTCAAGTAGACAAGAGAGATGAACTGCATAGGACTGCTATTTATTTATTTATCTAACCAACCTACTGGTTAATAAACTAATCAAGAAAATCTGAGTTGGCAAAAACTTAGCAGGGGTGTTAAGAACAGGGTTTTCTGGAGGTCTGTCACTCACAGGGTTGCCATAAATTGAAGCCAATAATCTAGTCAACTTTAACATACAAAACACGGTATGTAACTAATCACATCATTTCAAAACAGTAAACATATCTATTTCATTGGGAAGTGTTGAAGGATGATTGTACATTGCAATTGATAACAGAGATTGCAGCATTTTCAACAAGCATTCTTAGCTCAACTATGCACTCAGGGGAACCAAATCAGAATCAAACATTATAGTAACAGGACTTTCTTTAAACTCTCTTTTAAAATTCATGCAAGATGTTTATATATTAAAATTCATACTAGAGGCACCAACAGCCATCTCAAGGAATCCTTTGATAAAATTTTGTCTGGATTCCTTCCCGATTTATGAGACACACACAGTTACTTAATTCTAAATCCTAAACCAGTTCATACAATTGACTTAACACAAATACATGTAAAATTTAGGTAGCCACAAAAGCTGCACTTCTGTAGCATTTAACCTGCAAGTAAGCTCCACCTACCTCTGTTACCTTTGATTTTACTGTTTTCATTTTATTTAATTATTAATACATTTATGGTTCACTAAGATGGTTGATTCATTAAAAATAAGGCTAGCTAACTGAGCTAACAATTAAGAAAATGAACAAGAAAATGCCTGGATAAACAAACAGGTCCTCAGCTGACTGGGAACTCACTTAATTTTAATTACCATTTGATTCATTTTTGTTCTTTTTTGTAAATCATTTGAGTTAAAATGTACGTATAAAACTATAGACAGGGAGAGAGAAATGTAGGATTGTACTACTTAGCCTATGTCCAATATCACCCCCCTAAATTTAAAAGCTTTTCTATCTTACCACTCCCACTTTAAAAATAATGACACAAAACAAAATATCACATTTAATTATTCAGGTCATGCTACTTGAAGATTATGTTACTGCATAACCTCCAACTCCTACCTGGCAGAAGAAACTGTCTGCTCAGACAGCCAAGAGGAAACTGTCCTCACCACATATCAGAAGTGAGCGAAACCACGTGGACATCATCATAGCAGTGTACTGCCCTTAACAAATATTTGACAATGATGCTTGAGATTACAGATAGTTTAAAATAAACACAATGGGGAAGTTCCACTTCACAGAGAACTGTCTGGTGTCATTCCTTACATATGGCTTATATGAGGATTTGTAGTGGGGGTGATACCTTCTGTATAAATTGATCCCTTCAACACCAAGAGAAATGAGGCACCATAAGCAAGTAAGCTCCATCTATTACTACAACTTCCATATCATGCTGTACAAAGTATCCCATTCACATCTCTGAGTTCACCATAACCCCAAACAAGTGTAACTTGACTTCTGCACAAAGTAGATGGTTTGGATGCCGCTCATAAATCCACGGCTAAGCTTCCCCTTCTTGATCCTCCTCTCACTCCAGGAAACCTTTAACCTTACAAAAATAGTCTCATTCAAATGCACCACCATGCTGGACAGAGATGGGCAGGGAGAAGTGGGTATACCAAAAAAGGAATCACAGACAGAAAAGATGTGACACACCATCAGTTCCAGTTTCATCTACTTTGACTTCGACCCATCTGTCACCAATCCTCAATCATGGAAATATTGTCTTTGGTGTAATAATGGTGCTGCTTAAGTTTCCTAAATATAATGAAAATTACTACTGCAGACATTATGGGAAAGAAAATATTTTCCTGTCCCTATCTTTTTACCAAAGCTTCCAATTCTTTTTAACCACTATATGCTGTATCTACTGCACTGGAAAACAATGACTGCCAGCTCCTAATCATCAACAAACACAGGTTTCAAGACTAGGCAACCTCGTACTCTCCAGATGTTACAAATTACAACTCCCATAAGTCCTAGCTGACACGGTCAGTGATTGGAGACTGTGAGAGTTGTAGTCAAAAATATTTGCATGGGACTTGAGGGCAATGGCTACCTTTTTATGTCTAAATGTTGAATGTGAAAATATACTGAATTCCAGTCTAAACCAGATATAATAATAGAAAGAACAGAGTAAAAGAAACATCTATCTTAAGTATCAGGTCAGGCTCACCACTTCACTTTGCAGGTCCGTATGTTCCATTCCACGATATTTTTGTCATCTGAACAGCTATATAAGCAACCATTGTCTTGGTGCCACCGTATACAGTTAATTTTATTGTCATGGCCACTCTAGATGAAAAGAAAGAAGGTATCAGCAAGTCATATCATAGGAGTTGACCAACCTATGCCACCCTTCAGCGACCACGATGCTTTAAAGTACTGTACCATATTATTAACTCTCCTGCTGTTCCATGCCGATCTTAAGATGTACTTAAGAAAAAATAGATTAACTACTTTATTAAAGGGACAGACCAAACCTGGTAGAGGCAGCAACATTTGTTCAAACACAGGTATTTCCCATCACTTGGGGGAAAGACTTATACTTTCTTGCTTCTTCCTCCCCAACTGACCTGGAAAATTTTCTGAGAATGCAAAAGTCTGCAGACTTTTGGTGCAGTTTAACTGTCTAATCATGAATTTTGTGAGGTATTTTTTCTCTACACCGATATGGCTCTCTTTGCTTTTGTATTATTTTTCAGTAGAGATACAGAAACATGGGATTTCTATGATATTATTGCAAAGTATTACAAAATTAATTTCTATGGTCTACATTCACCACCTTGAATCCTGTGCTGGGAGAAAGGCAGGATATAAATTAAACAAACATATGCAATTCTTAAACGATCCCACATGAAGGATAATCAAGCTAGTCTAATCATATATGCTAACAAAAGATATAATTTATCTTAGTGGCAGAAAAATTGCCAATGCAAGTAATACTTACTAATTTGCTCTGTAATTCTCCTTTTATTGTGCTGTATAATAAAATGCTGCCATCTGCAGTACCAATAGCCAAAAGATCTAACGGTTCACCTGCTTCTACTGCTTCAGATTTCCTCTTCTTTCTCTGAGGGCCCTCCTGTAAAGAAGTTCATAAAGTCAGACAAGAGAAACGGTATGCCTAGCTATGTGAAATAGTATTTCTAAGAAACATGAAACTTGTTCACACCTTTAATAGAAATGAATTCAAAACCTTTTTTCTCTGTATTTTTAAAAGAGAAGACACAACAAAAGTCAATATGCTGGTTTAGCACTTTTTTCTTGTCATTCAGAAGAGGCAACTCAAATATATTTCTGGTGGTCACCTTTATTTCATTAACATTCAAATACTGTCTGGAGCTTCCGCTTCCAAAGCGCAACTTCAAAAGCAGGAATGTTTTGCTTTTATTTTTCCTTTCCAAAGCAAGCTAAAATTACTCTTCACGGTATCGCAGCCACATAGGGAGGAAAGCAACTCCTCCATTTTTCAAAGCCAAGAAACACAAGAGATGTATTCACTCAAGGCTACAAGAAGTGTCAATATGAATTAACCAGCCACAGTAGTTCTTAGATCTCACTTTATTAATACGAGTAAAGCACAACTCAGATCCCTCAGATACAGTTATAGCTTGGGGGCGACATGCTATGCAGGCATTTTTGCCGCAATTTTAGCTGGTTTTTGGTTGACTTCCTTTTTCTTTATGTATATAAAATAACCTTCTCTTCTCTCTCTCTCTCCCTCTCTATAAAAAAGAAAATATAATTCAAGTTTATCTTAACCCATCTATTAATTTTCCTGGTACACTCAGTAGCTTACAGTCTTCTTCTTTTGTCTGTACTACTACAAGTGGGACCTATTACACCTCATTTCTTATTTCCCCACCCATGCATCTTTCAGCTGTACTGCTCAGCTTCCACTTGTTTAAGAGGATCTCTCTTAGCAC
Organism: Ctenosaura bakeri; assembly: GCA_948474755.1. Classification (NCBI taxonomy): domain Eukaryota; kingdom Metazoa; phylum Chordata; class Lepidosauria; order Squamata; family Iguanidae; genus Ctenosaura; species Ctenosaura bakeri. The sequence goes on along the minus strand of CAOLHI010000322.1, from coordinate 89,834 downwards.
AAGTTTCCTTCCTCTTCCACTTCTAACTGCTTCTTTTCTCCATTTCCCCATCCCAAACTTTCTATACTTTTACCTCTCAGCAGCTCTATATTCCCTATTCTACAGGTTTCTTTCTATCACCCAGTGCAGTTGCCTCTCTGTATCATCATCCATTAAACTCACTGGGTTTTTTTCCTAGAGAACATCCTACCTTACAGAAATTTTCTCACCACCCCGTAGTCCCTCTCAAGGCTACTTAAAGTTCAGTTTCTTAATGTCATATATAATTTATGTTTCAGTTATGTGTGACCTCTCATCTCCCCTGTTCTAACTTTCTCTTTAACTTTGTAGTCTGCTTCCAAAGCTGAACTAGAAACCACAGGTGGAAATAGGTTTCCAGTTCTGCTATGGACAGCATGGCCCAAATCTAACACTACTTTGGCATAGTTTGAATATCTGATAGCCATCCTCATGCCGAATATGAACATAATAACCACTGCTCCACACCAGGTACATCTGACAACCCATGGTACGTTACAACCAGGTGCGTTACACCAGGTACATCTGACAACCCATGGTGCAATAGAATATGCAGAGGCAATGTGTAGAAACAATGTACATTCAAATGCTACTCTGTCAACTTTTATACACTACCATATAAACAATGGTCCTATCTATGCAACTCAGTTTATATCAGGGCCAGTGGGATACAACACCCACACTGTCCACAACTAAATGTATAGTATCATAACTTATACCTGTGTAAATCACCCAACAGGATGGTGGCCAATCTTTGATTAGTTCAAGCCATGGTCTGCCTGATTCAAATGCCACAATAAATTATTTTTTACAGTATGAAGCAAAATATAAGGAAAGGAAAAAAAACAAAAATGAACTGCTTAAAATAGTTACCTTATCTATGACCACATCATTTAACACTATAAGAATGTTTCAAACATTATAGAGAGAAAACCAATTTTCCATACAGTCCTATTCAGGTGTTTTAAATGTATGTTGTATCAACATCTGAAGATGGGTGTGAACTAGCAGCACTCCCACCTCCAGTTTCTTCTCATTCCTATGTCTCAAGCAGAGACTCTCTGCTATTTACTGAAACTCTCCACAAGAGATGACACTATGATTTCCAGGGTTCCAACTCATACAGAGTGCCTCTATGGATGGTGGAATCTCTCTATTTTAGACCGGTCAACCTAAATGGAAAAAGGGAAATGGAATGATGATTGAAATGGGCAAGGATGGTTCAATCCCATGCTCCCATGTTGAGGCATCATGTGAAAAGCCGGTGTATAATTTGCTGTTCTTAAACACAAAACTTTCCATCCCAGATCTGTCAAGAAATTTAAGCAGTTGGAGTTATAATCTTAAATATATTCCCAGTGTAAATAAATTACACTAAAAATAAGATTGACTTTAAAGTCACTTACTGTTGGCTTTCTGGTTTATTTTTTTTTAAAAAAGTGTTCTCTAATTTTGTGCAATTTGTTCCTATACAAATTAGTTTTCTCAAACATATTTTATTGGTTTCAGATTTTAACATAGGTACACAGCATCAAGTAAAGATCAGCAGGAGGCTTAATCTAACTAGATAGTTCTGGGTAAAGATACCCCAGAACTAAACACTGAAACTAAGCACACTTGTGATGAATACTACTTTCAATTTCAATTTCCTTAATATGTATAGAGTTGAAAGGTATTGAGGAATGGTTTCAATTTAACAAGATATAGTTCAGCTATAAACATATAAGTAAAATATTTACGCATGTGAATTCTTCCAAATAAGGAATTTTTAAAATGTAGACACAGGCCAAACTTTTCTTCCTCTAATCAATTCACACGAGCCTAAATTCAATTGTGAATCTCAGAGTTAACACATTTAATCAATGGAGCTTACCTAAGAACTGACCTAGCAAATTCCCACTGACTGCACTGAACTCTGACTGAGAGTAATAACTGGATTTAAGCCATGACCTCCCTATATTCATATCAAAGTATTAATGTGAACAAGGTACAGCAGTTTATCCCTTTTTATCCACAAAAAAATACTTCAGATCTGCAATGTTTTATAGAAAAGTAAGTAATAAATATCTGAGACAGAAAAAAAGTCTCTTTCACAGTACCTTGATACCACTTGAACTGTCATGGCTCCAACTGGGGTTTGTAGTTTTATGAAACATTTGAGTTCTCTGCCAGAAATCTCTAGCACCTTGCCAACTATAAATCCATGGGATGCCCCGTAGCAGTTAAAGCAATATCAAAGCACTATAATTGTATAACACGAAAGAAAGGGAGTCTTCCACAGCCTGGTCTACTGTATCTGACAGGGACTCATGATGTGACCTCAGGATATTTTCCTTATTGTAATCCAACCACACTTTCACTTATCAAAGTGCTAACAATGTTATTTCTGTATCATTACTAGGAGGCTTAAGAGAATAAGATAAAAAAGAAATTTTCTATGCACGGTAGCAGCAGTTATTCAGGAAATGGGTGCCTCTTCATTTGTTCAAGTATCAGAGTTAGCCCAAAGGATTTGCAAGACTTTTGCTCCTATCAATAATAATACTGCTGATTAACAGATGAAACATGGTGAAATCACTGTAATCCTCCCTAAATGCAGGAAAAGGTAGGTTATAAACAGTAAATTAGCACACAAAGACTTCAATCCCATACACATTTACCTTATATGAGTAGGCAGACATAGGACTGTGCTGTAAAATATTTACACTCTGTATTTAAAAAAACTTGCTGTAATACTGCTTCTGAAGCCACCTGATGTAGCGGACCAGCAACTTTCCCTCCAATGTACTAGTGACATGTATCATATTTCCAGCCACAATTCAATGTGCTGTTTTTGACCTAGATACCCCTAAACAGTTTGGGTCCAGGCTATCTGAAAGACCTTATCTCTCTTCCTGAGCCTATCAGAGCTCTAAGATTGAGTGGAGAGGCTCTTCTCTCTGTTGCATCACCCTTCCAGGCTTGTTTGTGGGGAACAAGGGAAAGGGCCTTTTTGGTGGCTGCCCCCAGACTTTGGAACTCCCTCCTTAGAGTATAGGATTGACTCATCATTGCCCTCCATCTGCCAGCAAATCAAAACATTGCTATGCTGTTTGAAAATTGACTGAGGTGCATTTTTAATGTTGTACAGTGCTGGTTTTAAATCTTATATATATTATCTTCCAATAATTTTGATATTTCTAATGTTTAGTAATTTAACTTTATATAACTGTTAAACTGCTTTTAAAATAACATATATTTATACTTTTATTAATGACTTTATATAGTTCTTACTTGTATTGTTTTTAAAATAAGTTGCTAGCCATTTTGAATCCTATTTATTGAAATGAATATCATCGTCATTATTGTTGTTGTTACTATATCCTGGAAACTCACTGTATAACTGTAGCCAGCACTGGCCTTTGGACTACTAGTTTGATTAGCACTGTATGCTAGGTAGGTCACCGTATTAGAAAGCATAACTACTTCAGTATTATGCCTACCATACAGCAAACTCATTAATAACTGTCTTTAAAATAGAACAGGAAGCCTCCAATACCTAAAGCTAGGGTTGAAGAGTATCTCGGCACTGTAGGGACAAGAGAATCCTATTACTAAAAAGCTACAGTACATTATCCATACACTCAGGACTATATACACTCACTGAGGCAAAAAAATGACATCCTCAAGTACTCACTTTTTCTTATTTAATAATTAAACAAATCTCTTTGCCTGGTCTTATATATTCTGATTCAACTGCTCTGCTGAGTTCTATGTCTAGAACCCTTTGCAGGGAGAAAAGCAGGATGTAAATTTTTTTTTAAAAAAAAGAGCATTTACTCTCAAGCAATCACAGACATTACTTCAGCCTTAGTAGGACAGCTCTATTTTCTCAGCCTCCTTTTACTCGCATGTATTCTTTACCTTCTAGTTTTCTTTTCTTCCTCTCAAAATAAAATGAGATGTGCAGAGAAACATGACGAACTAGAATTTTATCTATCCTTGAAATCTTCTGTTAATCTCTAAAGAGGGTTGTTGTGGTTCATAAACAGTGAGATAATTACACTTTCTGCACATGTTCGGTGACATTCTGTAAAAACTGACAAAATATCGAAACTGACAAAACAGCTGATATAACTTAACTTAAAGCAAATAACAAATGCAGTAACTAAAATAAAATAGTTACTGATCAGACTTTCTTGAGATGGAAAGGAGATATAATGAGGAACACTACAGACTTCAGTCATTAACAACAACCCATTTACATGGCTTCATAGGGAACAGGCACATTTTAAGACATCCTAGAACTGGATACTATGACTTGGATCCCACATTTCTTTCCATGGAAGAAAATGTACCTTCCATCCACAGAAGCTCCTAATTTGTCATTCTGTGCTTTCAAGTCAACTCTGACTTACTGCAACCCCTATCATAGAGTTTTTATTGGTAAGATTAATTCAAAAGAAACTCGCCACTGCCCTTCTCTAAGGCTGACAGATGTGACTTACCCAAGTATATCCAGTTTGTTTCCATGGCTGGGTGGGGGATTTGAACTCTGGTCTTCCAAAGTCCTATAGCAACCCTCAAATCCCTACATCAGGCCAACTCTAATGGCACTTCAAACAAGGAAAGATGGGGGTAACCTTATTTCCCCACCACCCCTGGAGTCCCCTACTTCCCCCAAATATCTGCTTTAGAGGATAAGCCATATTGACAGGCTGGAGCAGGTCCAGAGGAGGGCGACCAAAATGGTGAGAGGCCTGGAAGCCATGCCCTATGAGGATAGACTTAGAGAGCTGGGTATGTTTAGTCTGCAGAAGAGGAGGTTAAGAGGGGACATGATAGCCACGTTTAAATATTTGAAGGGATGCCATGTAGAGGAAGGAGAGGGCTTGTTTTCTGCTGCTCCAGAGACCAGGACAAGGAGCAATGGACTCAAGCTGCAGGAAAGGAGATTCCACCTGAACCTCAGGAAGAACTTCCTGACAGTCAGGGCTGTCCGGCAGTGGAATCTGCTGCCTCGGAGTGTAGTGGAGTCTCCTTCCTTGGAGGTTTTTAAGCAGAGGTTTGATGGCCATCTGTCGGGAGTGCTTTGAGGGTGTTCCTGCATGGCAGGGGGTTGGACTGGATGGCCCCTGGGGTCTCCTCCAACTCTACATTTCTATGATTCTATAGCAGAAGTGGTGCTGGGGAGCTGCAGAAATATGGGAAAACTTGGCAATGATTATGGGAAAATGGCAACGATTACCTCCTCATGTCTTGTTCCTCTAGGAGAAACGCTCCGAGTGGAACTCAACTCAGGGAACTCTCTACAGGATCCAACCAATACTTGGGAACCAATTTTCTTTGTGAATACATAAACGTTGTTGTTGTTGTCGTCGTATGCCTTCCAAGTCATTTCTGACTTATGACGACCTTACGGCAAACCTATCACAGGGTCTTCTGGGGCTGAGAGTGTGTGACACATCCAAGGTCACCCAGTGGGTTTCCACAGCGGAGTGGAGAACCTAACCCTGGTCTCCAGTCCGACACTCAAACCCCTACACTTTTCTACTTGCCACCATGGAGGAGCGAGTCCAATGCTAAGATCTGATTCAAGGGTCTCAATTCGGTAATAATAAACCAAGCAGACCAAAGGACTGACTCCGTGTAAAAGTCACCAGAGAGGGTCTGCTGGCTCTTCTCTGGGGTCACAGATTAAAGGCAGGGGGAAGAAGGGCCGAGGGTTCCCCGGCTTCCTTCTGCTCAGCCACCACCACGCCAGGGACGCGGGGCGGAGCCAGGGCGCCTGCCGCTCGCACATGTCCCGTAGGTGCGGCCCGTGGAGACTGAGGCCACTTCCGCACGAGCCTGTTATAGCGCGATGATCCCGCTTTCCGCCTCCTCTGGAATCCTGGGGTTTGCAGTTTCGGGAGGGGCCGGCCGGAGGAGGCGGAAAGCGGGGTCATCGCGCTATAACAGGCTCGTGCGGAAGTGGCCTGAGGCTAGAACAGAAAAGGCTAACCCGAATCGAGAGGAAACCGCGCGACGCGGCCCTCCCCACCACGCATTCCTGTCAGCCCCCCGGCGACCAGCTGGGCCCTCCTCGAGTTCCGGGCCCCTTTCACACGTGACGAGAGAAAAGAGGACCGAGAGCCGCGTTTTGACTCTGACCCAAGAAACGGCCTCTTCTCAGGGGTTCTCTCCCCACCAAGCCCAGGGTGCGAAGGGAGGCCCAGGCCGCGCACGCCTCTCCCCCGCGCGGCCCACCCGCCCAGCCACCCGCCCGCCCGCCCGCCGGGGAATACCTTGCTGGGGGACGGGCGGGCCCCGCTGCCGCCCGGCGGCGCCCAGGCCAGGCAGGTGCAGGCGGCGCTGAGGTGGGCGGAGGGCACGTACTCGTGGTGCAGGCGGCTGCTGACCGTCTCCCACACGCGGAGCCGCCCGTCCGGCCCGGAGAGCGCGAGGAGGCGCCGCTCGCGCGGGGAGAAGGCGCACGGCGTGCCCACCACGAAGACGGGGCTCCCGAAGGCCGCCCCGGTCGCCCGCTCCCCGCAGCCGCAAGTGGCGTCGCCCGCCGAGGCGCTCGCTCCGGCCGCCACCGCCATGGCGCTCGCTCCAGGCCCGGCCCTCTCGGTTCCCAGCAGGCCAGCGAGCGGCCCCGCGGCGGCCACGTGTTCCCGCCCCGCGCAGGCGCACTCGCCCCGCCGCCGTCCGCCAACGGAGCGACGAGGCGACGGGTTCCGTGTGCGCCCGACCGAGAGGTCCTGCCTCCCACCCTGTGGGGCTGCGCCCTGTCACTCAGCGGGCGGAGAGGCGGGGCCTGGGAGTTCCCCTCAGGGCCCAATGCGGGCCAGTCCCCCATCAGTGTGCCCGATGTTTGCAGATCTCGAGAGACGGAACGTGGGGCTGGGTTATTATTATATTTATTTCCCGCCTTTCCCCCGACTCGGGAATCAAAGCACTTCGCAGCAGATTTAAAAAACATATAGTTTTATTTTTTTCAAACCTACGACTCTCGGGGTGCTCCAGCCGCGTTTGGATTTTGGTACCTCAGAGCTACCAGTCATGGGCAGCAGGGCGAAGTGGTCTGAGGGTTGACTGGGGCCATTTCCGCCCTATTATACCGCTATTATTCATAGAATCATAGAAATGTAGAGTTGGAGGAGACCCCAGGGGCCATCCAGTCCAACCCCCTGCCATGCAGGAACACCCTCAAAGCACTCCCAACAGATGACCATCAAGCCTCTGCTTAAAAACCTCCAAGGAAGGAGACTCCACTACACTCCGAGGCAGCAGATTCCACTGCCAGACAGCCCTGACTGTCAGGAAGTTCTTCCTGAGGTTCAGGTGGAAACTTCTTTCCTGCAGCTTGAATCCATTGCTCCTTGTCCTGGTCTCTGGAGCAGCAGAAAACAAGCCCTCTCCTTCCTCTACGTGGCATCCCTTCAAATATTTAAACATGGCTATCATGTCCCCTCTTAACCTCCTCTTCTGCAGACTAAACATACCCAGCTCTCTAAGTCTATCCTCATAGGGCTTCATGGCTTCCAGGCCTCTCACCATTTTGGTCGCCCTCCTCTGGACTTGCTCCAGCTGGTCAATATCCTTCTTGAACTGGGGTGCCCAGAACTGGACACAGTATTCAAGATGGGGTCTCACCAAAGCAGAGTAGAGTGGTACCAGTACCTGGGTTTGTAGTTTAGGGAGGGACCTTTCGCATTCTCAGCCAGAGAGCTCTTGGGCCTCAGTAAACTACAAACCCTAGAATTCCACAGGATGTTGGAAGTGGAATAATAGCAGTATAACAGTGGGGTGCAGAAAGGCTCTAGGCCTCTGGAGACCAGGGTTTGAATCTCTGCCAGGCAATAGAAAGTTGGAAACTCACAGGGAAACCTTGAGCAATCGCACTGTCTCAGCCTCAGAGGCAGGCCGTAGCAAACCTCTGAAGAAACCTTGCCCAAAACCCATCATAGAGGTTCACCTTAGGGGCCTCGTGAGTCGGAAACAACCTGAAGGCACACAACAACAAAGCTACAAGGCTGTTGTTGTGTGCCTTCAAGTTGTTTCCGACTTAGGGCAACCCAAAGGCAAGCCTATCACTGTTTTCTAGGGCTGAGAGTGTGCGACACAAGATTCGTTCAGATGGGGTTTGCCTTTGCCTTTTTCTGAGGCTGAAAGAGTGACTTGCCCGATGCCACCCAGTGGGTTTCGATGGCTGGAAATCAAACGTCGGTCTCCAGGGTTGTAGTCCAACGCTCAAATCACTACACCATGCACAAGGCCGTGGTACTTCCAATAAAGCAGCCTACTGCAAATTTGCAGTTATACGGTGCTCAAAAAGCCTGGAAATATGTCGCATAGGAATCGGTGAGATTTACTTCCAAGTGCATTTTTGTGTATATTTGAGGACTGACCTTCAAACATGTTTTTCAGCACATTTTATGATGACAATTGAGACCAATTTTTTTTAAAAAAAGCTATTAATTTAAAGTTAGCTATATATAACAAATATAGTGAAAATGCATGAATTCGCTTGAATGGGAGGGGAGTGAAAATGTATTTCCATGGGATCATCTGAGGGGGTCCCTATGGTTCCTATATTAACCTGTAATTCTACTCCTGTTTGACTAGGAGTAAGCTCCAATGGGACTATCTAAATAGATTATAGTCTTCTGCTCTTAATTGCTTTATTTAATTAGCATATTTCGCCAAGTCACTCAGGGTGGTGTACACAGTTAGTGTTCTCCTTTCTTCTCACAAAAGGCCCATGAAGTAAGTTAGGCTGAAGCAAAATGTTTGATCCAAAGCTCCTGAGGAGGCTGCAGATCCTAGTCCAACTTTCTGAACAAGACTATACCGCACCATAATAATCCAATCTGTAACCCTCCAGATGTTATAAAACTGCAGCTACCACCATCTCTCATGATTGGGTATGCTGGCTAGAGAGTGATGGGAACTGAGTCCAAGAGCACAGATTCCTCATCTCTGTCTTAAACAGTCTGATACAAGAAACATCGGATATAAGAAATATGTGGAAATGACCTAAGTTCCTACAGATCTCTGATTCAGTTTAAACCTGTGCAAACAAAGCAGAAGTGGATCCTCATCACTCTTCTAAAACATCATGTCTCACAGAGAGCAACTAGGGCTAAATATACTCATTTGGAAAGAAATTCCACTTGCCTCCAACCTGTAATATGTTTAGGTCACAGCTGCTAGATCCAACCCATTTTATTCACATTTAATAAAGTTGGATGTGATTTATTATCCCACACTCTGATCCTAAATGTATTTGTAAGGAAGCCTAATTGTTTCATTAATGCATCACTACATTATTCCTTATCAATCACTTGCAAAGGAAATCCTACTGTTTCTGGCAATATGCCACTTCCCCCAAACACTCAGACTGCCAGTTTAAAGCGAGATCTCCATACAAGCAAAGTCCAGAACTTTCTTGTGTCACATTTTCAAATCAAGATGTCCTTAAGTTGTGGACTGAAAATCTAAAGATGGGTAGAATTTTTCAGCAATTACCAATAGTTAATGATGAAATAGAAAGGCAGAGTGGGAAAAGACACAAGAATAGATAAAGACGAAGTGAAATCACTTAAAGGTTTCAGGCAAAAATAAAAATTAGTCATCTTAGACACATTAAATTCAGACAGAACTTTGCTGATTTCAATGGCTCCTACTTTAGATAAACCTCTCTTACTTTTAAATGGCATACATGCATACAAAAAGAGCCTCCCCTTTGTTTGCTACACCAAACTATGTCAGGACTTGAAAATAAGTGACTTTATAAAGACATTTATTTACTTCTACTTAAATGCAATGCGAAAGGGACGATTCTTACTGTTTTCTAGGAGCCAATTTGCAGCCATATAAGAAACCAATAAAAGTTTATTATACTATCAAATTGATCATTTTGCCTCAAAAATTAGAAATAATGAGCTTTATTGATGCTATGCTTGACCAGACATCTGTTGAACTGCACTGTCAATGATGCTAAGGACATAGTGATCCTCTTGAAGGGTACTATAGGTGCTTTCAAATCACCCATCATCTTAGGGTGAACCCATGAATTTCATAGGGTTTTCTTAGGCAAGGAACACTCAGACGGTGTTCTCTGAAATACAGGCAATTCGTTGGTGGTCTCCCATTCAAGTCCTACTTTGGCTACCTTCCAATATCAGAAAAAATCGGGTGCCTTTAGGGTATGTTGGCCCTTTGACGGATGCTATCTTTCTTTAAAGTGAAATGTTTAAACTTTAAACTCACATCTTAGAGAGCTGGGTACGTTTAGTCTGCAGAAGAGGAGGTTAAGAGGAGACATGATAACCATGTTTAAATCTTTGAAGGGATGCCACGTAGAGGAAGGAGGGGGCTTGTTTTCTGCTGCTCCAGAGACCAGGACAAGGAGCAATGGATTCAAGCTGCAGGAAAGGAGATTCCACCTGAACCTCAGGAAGAACTTCCTGACAGTCAGGGCTGTCGGGCAGTGGAATCTGCTGCCTCGGAGTGTAGTGGAGGCTCCTTCCTTGGAGGTTTTTAAGCAGAGGCTTGATGGCCATCTGTCGGGATTGATTTGAGGGTGTTCCTGCATGGCAGGGGGTTGGACTGGATGGCCTTTGTGGTCTCTTCCAACTTTATATTTCTATGATTCTATGATTCTATGATCTTGTAAGGAGAAACAGGCAAAAATTCTTTTCCCTCCTAACTTTACACCTTCCTGTTCTCTTAAATACTCTGTTCTTAGCTTTGCATTTATTGCGTTTCAATAGCAAACAGCCAAATTTACTCTTTCGGGTGGTCTACATCTGAGACACGGAACAGAAACAGATTCCATTGCCGAAATCTGCTGTTGTGCTAGGATTGCACAAAGGACCATTCCTACCAAACACAAACTCAAAAGCAAGCGGGAAAGGAGGCAGAGCAGGGAAAGAGAAATCTTAAAAAAAAATATGTAGAAAACACATGCCAATGACGGTATACAATACTAGGTAATACTGGCAAATCATCTGATTTCACAATACATGTGGGCAGCCACGTGGTGCTAGAACCCAGCCATTAGGTCGTCGCAGAATATAGACGCGAACGATTACGCTATTTCCCTCCCTGAAACGCAGTCTATATGGTTCAATCAGTAAACGTCCGGTCCCCACTGGAACAGAAACAGTCGTCCATGTGCGGGGGAAAAGCAGTGGAACTTGTCAAACAAGGCCATTTCCGCACTAGGTTTTTATAGCGCGATGATTCCACTTGAAACCTCCTATGGAATCCTGGGGTTTGCAGCCGGCCCCTCCCGAAACTGCAAACCCCAGGATTCCATAGGATGTTTCAAGTGGAATCATCGCGCTATAAAAACCTAGTGCGGAAATGGCCAAAGACACCCTCTTTAGAGGCTTTCTTCCTGCTTCCTCGGCAGAGACGTTCAAAAGAGCCAGTAGGGAGGATAACTTTCGTTTCCTTGCAGGGCATCTGTGCTATCAAACGCCTTACAAAATACGAAGACATTGATGGAGACGCCGGAATAGGCATATGCTGTCGCACAGTTGTGTATAAAATAGTGGGCAATTATCCTATTGCTGCGCTTGGAAAGCCCTGCGTCCTTTCTCGAAGACGGGATTGTTGAAGGAGGGAGAGCAGGGCATTAAAAGGCTGGCAGGAAGAAATCAGACAGAAAAAGCCTTCCTTATCACAGAAAAGAGGAACACGTTGACTATGTAACTAACTATGTAACTAACTATGTAACTAACTCCTATGTTACATAGGAGGAGCAAAACAGAAGCCCCCCCCCAGTGCGGAAGAGAGCAGAGGAGCATTTACAGTAGATTCATATAATCATTAAATTAAGACACTATCGTAGAGTGGGAGGTTTGCTGAGCCTCTAACCCGACTCCCCTTGGCAAATTTATTTGCATCTTTTATTTTTCTCAGGCGTCTTACAACAGTTAAATATAACCTCCCCGCCAAAGAGCGCTACTGCAGCGCTTCCACCACTTAATGCTTCTTGTGCGTCGTCTTTCTCTCGCCTTGCGTTTCGAGGATGCCAAATCAGGGCCGCTTCCGCACGGCACTCTTCTAGCGCGATGATTCCGCTTTCAACCTCCTATGGAATCCTGGGGTTTGCAGTTCCGGGAGGGGCCGGCCGGCCCCTCCCGGAACTGCAAGCCCCAGGATTCCATAGGAGGTTGAAAGCGGAATCATCGCGCTAGAAGAGTGCCGTGCGGAAGCGGCCCAGGACCGGAAGCGAGAGGCTCAGGCAACAGCCCTCTGACCCCTTATGGGGTTGGGCCGGCCAGCCTCCGACTGGGGAGAGGGGACGGGCTTGCGACGGGAGCGCCTTGTTCGCCCTGCAAGGGAAGCCTGAGCTGATCTCATGCGGCGCCGGCTGGCGAGGCTCGGTCTGCGGGCATGGCGAGGGGAGACCTGGGCAGCCCTCCTGAGCCGGGCGAGGGCGCAGCGGCGACCCTTCGGCGGGAGCAGCGGGGCCGTCCCGGGCCTCTGCGGCTGTCAGGCGAAGGGTCTCCGAGGAGAGCCCGGCCCAGGGAGGGCGGCGGCGGCGGCGGCGGCGGCGGCGGCTGCCCCCCGGCCCTCTCCGGCGCGGGTGGGCGAGGCGTCGGGGCCAGGGGGTTTTCGGGCCGCGGCGGAGGCGAGGATGAGCCGGGAGGGCGGGCGGCCCCCTCGGCGGGAGAGGCGGCGGGGCTGCTGGGGCGGCGCCGGCGAAGGGCTTGGGAACGGCCCCTCTCCCCCCTGGAAAGGGTGAGCCGGCTGCTCCCCGAGGATTTCCTCTCCTCCGAGATCCGAGCCATCAGGGGCGCCGAGGGGGTGGAAGCCCAGCCTGGGGAGGAGGAGGCCCGCCGGCCGGAGAGAGAACCCGACCCGGATGGAGGCTCGACGTCCGAGGAGCTCCGGAGGGCACGGTCCAAAAACTTTCCCTTCCAAATCGGGGACTTGATCCTGGCGGAAATCCGGCGGAAGCGCGGCGCGGAGTTTAAGAAGCTGTGCAGACTCACCGCGGCCGCGGGGGCCTTGAACAGCAGTTGGGGAGCGGTGAGATACGCAGAGATCCTGGGCAAGCTCCCCGGGCAGATGTTGGTGACCTCCACGGGCCACTCGCTCCTCGTCCGGAGGCCAGCCTTGGAAGAATTTGTGCTGCTCATGAAGAGGGGACCCACCATCTCCTATCCAAAGGTTTGCGCTCTGTTTGAGGACCCCCCTTGCGTCTGAGGAGTACTGGGATGGGAGAGCTGGCCTAGTGGTTACTTAGCTCGCTTTGGCCAAGATCCTGCACCAAAAAAGTTGGAGCAACACTTGACCCACACAGTTCCATGTCCCCCTCTTATCCTGACAGCTGTTGCTGCTCCTTCCCATTGGGGAGGGAAGGGAGTAGGGAGAGAATTCAAAGCAACAGCTGGTCTCAGCTTGGAGGGGGGAAGAATCAAAGCGCAATTCTTTTTCCTTCCCCTGGGAGCCCAAAGCAGTCACAGCTATCTCTCTCTCCACCTGTAAGCAGTAGCAGGAGTGGTGGCCCTGAATGGACTTGACAGCTGCCAGAGGGGTTTTTTAGATGGAGTACAAAGGACTATGAACCATGCATAAAAGAAAAGTATGTAATTAACAGGATGCTGCCCTTAATTATCAGTAGAGCCTCTAAAGGAGATCCCAAGCTTGGCTAGGTATGAGATTGGCTAGGTATGAGAAGGCAGTATGTCAGATGACCTGGTCCGAGACCTGGAAATCTTTCTGTTGTTATTGTTGTTGCCTTCAAATAGTTTCCAACTTATGACGACCCAAAGGTGAACTTATCACAGGGTTTTCTAGGGCTGAGAGTATGTGATATGCCCAAGGTCACCCAGTGGGTTTCCATGGCTGAGTGGGGAATTGAACCCTGGTCTCCAGGTTTGTAGTCCAACATTCAAACCACTACACCATGCTGGCTATCAAAGAGCTTTCTGCTTGGGAGTATTTATTGAAGACTTTTACACTATATATCCATGAGCATGTGAATCACAGAGTGCCATCCATGTCCTGATCCTCTAAAGCAGAGCTTTCCAAATTTTCATGTTAGTGATGCATTTTCATGTTAGTGATGCACTTTTTTGACATGCATCATTTCGCGACACAGTAATTTAGTTTTACTAGCAAACCGGAAGTGCCCAGAGGCATATTTGGGGTGGGGAAAGATGGCCTCCCCACCCGATCCTTGTCCGCTGCTGTCATTCTTGCCAGGGAGAGGCTCCAGCAAGAGTGGCGGCAGGGAAAAAGGCAGTTTCCCCCACCAGATCTTTGTCCGCAGTGGTCATTCTTTGTTCCTTGTCTCTGATTGTATATATCTTTGTTCTGCCCTTTGGTGTAGAGGGCAATTCAATTAATTAATTGATTAACATTATTGCCAAGGAAGGGCCCCAGGGGGAAAGGTAGCCCCCTCCCATCCAGTCCTTGCAGGCTGCCGTTGTTCTTGCCAGGGAAAGGCCCTCGTGTGAGTGGGAGGTCTTTCTTGGCCTTGGGGGGCAACACACCTGAACACTTCAGGTAACGCACTAATGTGTCACAGCACACTGTTTGGAAAGCCCTGCCCTAAAGCATGTTGCTTGATTCATATCAGTGATAACTCCCAGCTGAAGAAAGTGTGTGTTATTCTTCAGTAGTTATCAGTGCTTAGCCTTAAAACAGATTAAGGCACATTCTTATATACTTAGGTAGGAATAAGTCCCATTGATTCCAGTAGACATACATTGAATTGTGCTACAGAATTTAATCCATTTGTAGAAGTTGTGTGTGTATGGATCAGTGCTGCAACTGCTGGTGTTGATTTTCACCAAGGGTCAGTTCGACCTTCTCCTGGCTAGATGTGTAAAAGCACTCAAATTAAATATCATTTGAATGGCAGTTTCTGTGTGTTTAAATTCTCCTTTATTCTTCAAACCTCTAGGACATTAACGCAATGCTGCTGCTAATGGATATCAGCCAAGGAGACACAGTGCTGGAAGTCGGTTCTGGCTCTGGTGGTATGAGTTTATTTCTATCAAGAGCAGGTAACATGCCAGAAATGTCAGGAAAAAAATTATATTGATGCCGATATCAATACACCACGGTTAACAAAGTTGATATATTCCTTGACACTACTTCTTTAACAAAAATTTTTGTACCAGAGGCAAAAATCAGACAAAAAAAATAGGAATAGGCTCTTATACCCCAAAAACTGAAGAGCAGCTGAACACATTGCAGCAAATTTTTATCCAAAATTAGCAATATGCACATGTGTAATGAATCAACCAGATTGAGTAATCCTTGCATAAGTAAAAAAAAACATTTTAAAGCTCTTAGAGAGTACTTGAAGGCTATTTCTGAAATTCATCCAGGGATTTTTTATTCTTTCACCAGATTCCACTTTCCTTATTTCCATTTTGGTGTCCAGACTTAGAAATCTATGCTTCTTTAATGCACAGGAGGTAGCTGCTGTTTTTCTTATCTGACACAGGCTACAGTTAGGGTCAGCTAGAGTAGGAATCTGCTAATTCTCAGCTTTGTTTACGGCATACATTCTGCTACAACCCAGCATCAAAAGGCTATGTTACTCTAGCCTTCTTTCACCATCCACGCAGTGCTAATGCTACTAAAGAATTTCTAGCTGAACATCAGAAAAGGAAGAAAAGGGGTTGCAGAAGGCTTTGTAAAATGTAACTTCTTTGTCAGAGTTTTGGTAACTGATGTATAAGTGTACTGGAGAATTCCATCTATTCGATCTGGCTCTAGTACTTTCATGCATTTTAATCAGAACTTGGAAAAGCTATTGCGTCTGGGAGATTCTGGGAGTTATAGTCCAAAAAGTAACTTTTCCAAGTTCTGACTTTAATAATGTGGGAAGTTGTCTTATATTTGGTCAGTATTATCTCCTGTGTGAGAGCCTTAAGCAGAAAAGGACACAATGCCATTTCCCCTCCCACGCTACCTGGCCCTTTTGTTAAAACCAGAGACATAATCTGGTACTATCTGTAGGCAAAATACATGCTCTCAAATTTTGATTATTACAACATGGTTTCTTAACTGGGACTCCCTGGAATCCTAGAATTCTTCCAAAGGTTGTGATTGAAAAGAAAATATTTTTTTAAAAAACTTCATGTAATGCATGATGCAGCACTTTCAGTGGTCAGCAATGACCAAGCAGCCCATTAACAATTTTCTTAGAGGTCTTTCAGCTGTATGGCATTGCACAGTAGGGCCATGTTCGTTTAGTGGAGTCCATTCTCAGTTTTTGACGCCAGGTAGGGGAGACAGCTGACAATTGGAGAACACTGTATTGCATGCAGAGGTAAACAATAAGCTGATAATCTCAGCCTCTCTCTCCTGAATGATCTGCATGCTGATAACTGACTTACAGGAGGGAATGAGCTCTATTAGTGTCGTGGAAAACTGGAAGGAAATTTGCATTCTAAATTAAAGAAATTTTACCCACCACAGTTCAGCTGCCTCTCATTTTTTATGTATATGTAGGCTTACAAAAGGGATCAAGAAACCAACGCATGTGCATAATAATTTTGTTACTGAAGTTTTTTAACTTCCATATTTGAGTCCAATCATGTCACTCAGTAGGAAAATGTTTTTTCAAGGTGTTGTATAATATATATAGATATATTTCATTTTGCTTTGGCTTATGATTTTAGTAGCTTTACTATTCTATGTTGTCAATGAATTTTCATGTTGTATCATTAATTAAAATCAATTTACATCCTTTATTTAGATTAACTCTATCAAACTCCTAAATTTAGTTATTTAATAAAAATGTACTATGTTTGCATTATGAGTTTTTAAAATTTATGAAAGAAAAAGAAAGAAATTAATTTCATGAAAATTAAGCTAAGGTTAACAACCTGTTTTTTTAATAGAAAGGCTGACTTAAAATAGTGATTTTAGTAGTTTTAAATAGCGAAAGAAAAGCTACTGTTGCACATACCATACCTCTTTAGCATCTTGTAGAATAGAAGTTTGTGATAAAACTTTTAGGTCCACTTGGATAAAGTAAAAAAAATCAAACAGGATTTTTTTTTTAAAGGAAAAGCGAAAGTTTTCTTTACCTACACTACTGACTTACATTAGAGTTGGTATCCTTTTTGGAGAGGGGAAATCAGACAAAAATAGTAGGCTAAACAGTTGGCCAAAATAAACAGAACCAGAGAAAAATACCATTTTCTTCTCAAAAGAGCATTGATAATTATTATTCAATTATTATATTTACAATTTACTGATCACACTAATGTACTGTAAATTGGAAGAATAATTTATGCAGGGGTTCCCTGAGACCTGAAAATTATTTCTAAGGTTCCTTCATAGTAAAAAGGTTGAGAAGGCTGCTGTAGCCTTTACTTTCTTTGAAGTATAGAATGCTTTAGCTTTCAGGCACTCTTTATAAGGTTAAATTTCTAATTTGGTATATGGGAGTGAATTCAGGAAAAGCGTTAAGAGTGGGTGACGAAATAAATTTTGGAGTTTTGAATTGCTAAATACACTTTGAAGATGTAGTAATAGTTCTATGCACTTTGTGGGCATAGTAAGTTCAAGTAAATGTTCTGAATTCTCAGAATCAGTACTCTAGCCCCCATAAGCACGTTGGACCATATAGCTGTTCCGTGAACATAGGGAACTAGTTACTACTAGTTACCATTTATATCATAGGCAGGGATTATTATTTTTTTCTGTCAAGGGTCACATTCTCTCCTTGATGGGGCTGTGGCCAGCAGTTGACAGAGCCAGGGCATTGCCAGGACTGCTTGCTTTGATCAGAATTCTGAACTGACTGTTTGCAGGTGGCCTTTGAAATTAGGCTGAGGGCTGCATGCAGCTCTAGAACTATAGGTTGCTCCTCCCAGATCTGTATAATCCTTGCCATTGGCCATGTTAAAAGCTGTAGTCCAAGAAGTAATTTTTTTCCAGATTTGGTGGTTTAATTCACAGCAGATAACAGTGCCATGATCTGGCCAAAATGCCTATGCAAGCATTTTATTGGACAATAAATTACAGATGAAAATTCGGGTGCCACTGAACACAAACAATGATACTTGAGGACTGAAAACAAGCTGTAACTAGGGGATTGGAATATTTTAGTAAAAGAATTGGTTGCTCTGCAAGGTTACTTAAATATAGTTAATTAATCACTTAAAATTCAGTAGTCAACCAACAGTGTAGTTCTGTGCATATTCATTTTGAAAGTGAGTTTTGTTTTATTAAAAGCTTTGAGTGTGCTTAGGACTGCAGTTTAAAATATATTTAAGCACTTGACAGTTCCATGCTTTGTCCTCTCATGGCAAGGGAAGAAACAACTAAAAACAAATTTTAAACAATATGACATCTGTTTTTTCTTGTATTTCATAACTGTCTTCTGGTTATGATCCTTCATAATCATGTATAATTTTTGGAATAATATTCTTTAACCCTTTTATTAGTTATTCTTATCGTTAATTAACTATAAGTTTTTCAATTTAAGATATTTCAGTAATGGTGATTCTTATTTATTTGTATTAATGTTCTAATGAAGGTAGGTAGGCAGTGTATTTTATAATAGTTTATCAATAAAATTTAAAAATTACTAAATTCTTATCAAATTATTAATTTTTAAAAACTTTTAAGAATAGCTCCATTAACCACTGCTCTTTAAGTTTTAGGAAAAAGAGAAAGAACTTGGAGTTGGCTACTGGTTTATTTCCTATGCCATCTATTCAGCTTTTCATAAAAGGAAGAGGAAAGTTATCAACTTTAATTCTATTTTATTTTGTTTTCAGTTGGGCCACAGGGGCACGTTATAAGTTATGAAGTCAGGCGAGACCATCATAGAGTGGCAAAAAAGAACTACCAGACCTGGCGTGATACATGGAGAATAGGGCATACTGTGGAGTGGCCAGATAATGTGGATTTCATTAATGCAGATATTTTAACAGCAGCTGAGGATTTGAAAACTATAACATTTGATGCGGTACGTATTTGTGTGTGTTTTTTAAAAAAACGGGACTTGTCATATCCTTCTCAAGAATATAAAGAGGTTGAGCTGTATGCCTGTGGAACACATGAAGCCCCACCCCTTTTGTGACTGCCCAAGTTCCAGCCCAAAGCCTCTGCAAATTCCTCTCCCAGAATTTTTTGAAAAGTTTATCTAGGGGGGAAAAAGCCACAAAAGGATCAGTCACCATTGTTACAGATTTGTTAAGAACTACCCTACCTCTAATTCCCCCACCCCACTCCAAACACACCAACAAAATCCAGAAATCAGTTCCAGATTTGATTTTTAGCAGAAAATGCAGCAGTTTGGCCTGTCATAGGCTCATAGGGTGAAAGCTGGCTCCTACCACAGTTATCTGCCCCAAACCTACAAAAACATATTTCTGTTTCAAGCTAAAAATACAAAATATTTATAATCTAAACTTCTGAATATGCTTTGCTTATAAATTTATTATTAGCACAATTTACCCTGACTTTTATTCAAAATTAGACTCCTAATAACTTTGTTTTCCTTTTTAATATAGTGTACTCTGGCAAATACCCATCACATAAGATTCACAGTACAGACAGCATCCCAGTACTGACAAATGAAGCTGACCACATACCACAAAATCTGTTCCTCTTCTTTTAAAAAAGATATATATTAGCAATGGAGGTACAGCTCTTCCAAATTTTTAAGTCCAGTCTGTATTCAGTGCAAAGGCACACTTCTTGGAATACTTAACTGATCAGCTTTGAAAGAAAGACTCAAAATATATTCCAGCAGTGCCCTTAGCAGTCTGACCCACGCTATAGCCCTGTCAAAGTAGCTAAGACACATCAACAGAAGTAATGACTGAATGACTTCTGAACACTCAGGATGTAAATGTCTGGCCCTGAGTACATTCCCTGCTGGACATTATGGTTTGTGATCTTGTTGACACAAACTTTGATGTATCTCATTTAAAAATATATGCTTTGGGATTACAGTGTAAGTGGTTAAAATAGATTTCTTATATCCTTCTTTAAACTTTGCTAAAATGTATGTTTCTCCTCTAGATAGCTTTGGATATGGTACTCCCTCAGAATGCTTTGCCTACAGTTATCCCAAATCTTAAACACGGGGGTGTTTGTGCAGTATATCTTGCAAAGTAAGTACTAGTTTTTTCCATTAACAACTTCATGCTCAGGTCATTAGTAATAACTTTTCCGGCTGTGCATTTTGTGTATAAATAGTTGTTATAACATTAAAAAGGATTTATTCTCTCCTGTTTTCTATTATGTTATATATCTGTGGTTGGACACTGCTTACAAACCAGGATATCAAATTAGGATCAGATCCTGGTTTGTAAGCAGCATTTCACCCACACTATCTTCTTCAAAGATGGATGTGCAAGGGGAGCAACAAGAGTGGGCATAAAAATGTAAAGCTTCTTACATACCAAGGTTTATGATACCTAGATTGTTACAGATTTTTAACATTTGAAATGGTCATTTAGGAAATAGTTTTGTAATAAACATGAGCTTTTGGCTTAGGTTTCTTAAACATTCGTAAACACTGCCTTTCTCAGGTTTAGAACTATCTTGAGCAGTTCTAAACTTAAGGAGAGGCAGTGTGTAATTTTTAAAATAATATTATTTAAACAAGATCAGTCAGTTATTCCATCAGTCATAGATGATCTGTGATGGGTATTATGACTGTTTTCACAGATTTGCTAACAATCATATTTTATGGGAATGCTTTGATGTGTGTTCCTGCATGGCAGGGGTTTAGACTGGATTCTATAGCCTGAGCTCTTTGTCTCAGCTAATTTCTGTGTTTCAGGCAAGAGACCTATTTAATATATAAGTATTGGGCTAGCTAGAGTAAAATTTGGACATAGTATTTCATTTTGGTTAAAGAGCTGTGGCTTCAATCCTGCATGCATTTATTTAAACTGAATAGAGTGGGACTAACCTGGTCATATTATTGAGCAGCTGGGCAAACTATTGCAACTTATGTGTATATATAAAGATCCATTGGCAATATATGTAACTTTAATTCTTCTATAAGCATCACTCAGGTAATTGATCTGGTGGAAGCAATCCGAACCAACAACTTAACACTTTTTTGTGAAAGGATAGTGGAAGTGACACACAGAGATTGGTTGATACTTCCAACTACATGGAGAAATGGCGGCATTTTCCAAAAGAGAGAGTCTAAGCAAGATTTTCACAATGAATCAAATGGCTATTATGCAAATGATGAAACTTCTGAAGAAGAGAGAGACCATGATGGTAGGGAACACATTCTAATAAGAGCTTGTTTTCTTACTGTAAATACAATACTGCAGTCCATGTGTTTTGTCAAAGGCTGGTGAACCATAATATGAAATACAACTAACAGTGTACTACTGAATTTGTAAGCTGCACGCCACACAGTGGTCTATGAGGGCCTGCTGTTTGCTGCAGTTGTCGCTGTGGGCGAAGATGTGTAAGAGCACAAATATCCCCCTAAATGAGGAGAATAGGGAGAGGGATAAGGATGCCCCGAGATGGAGAAAGAACAGTAGCAGATGAAGATCAAGACTGTCCCAAGAAGAAAAAACTATTTAAATTATGCATTGGAAAAAGGGTATTGGACAACTGTGTCTTTTCATTTTATTTCAGAGGCTTTTGTTTGTGACAATGCAAAACCACCTTACATTGCTAGACCTTACCCATGGCAAACTGGGCACACAGGTAAGAATGGCTCAGCAAATATTTTATGAGATATGCATCATTACTTCTAGTGTGTTTTTATAATTCTTGTTATTTTTTAAAACAGAAAAATGTATAACAAATAAAACTTATACCAGGAAGCTACTTATGTACTATATTACTAATCCTGATATCTTTTCTTCCTCCCACACCAGCATTTCTGGTCAAATTGCGGAAGTTTAACCCAGCAAATACAGTCCCAAATGGTACATGCTGATTTCAAGAGTGCATTCCACTAGAATTAAAACTGTACTTATTTGCTGCCTATTCTACTCAGGAAAACCCAAATGTATTTATATTGACTAGATGTTTGATACTGTATGTTTCAACAAAATACATAATTTAAAAAATAAACTTAAGACAACAAATACTTTGAAATGTATGTTGAATTTCATCTTGAAGATTAATGGTATCTCTCAGTGATTTCCAAACTTGTTGGCTGAAGCATTTTCTATTCTTCATTTCCAGTAAACCAGTCCATAAATTTATCTTGACTCGTACAGATACTCCTGCTTCCTTTGTTTGGTTTGTTATAGTCTGTGGGGAAAAAGGGAAAGAAATTCACACACTGAAAGTATATAGAACTTCATAATGCTGTTGTTTTGTGTAACCTACTGTTGTATTATGGTATCACAAGGCAGGTTACATTTATGGGAGCAAAGGAAAAAAGTTTTAGGATGGAAAATTCTATTCTCCAATTAGTAAGAAAAGCAAAGGGATTTGCTGGTGGAATGTTACACTTTCATAGTGCCCATCTATTATTCCCTGTCATATTCCATAGTTTCTTTGGTGCAGTCCCTCATATGTGCTCACTGCAAGAGCCAGCCTCTTTCACTATCAACTGCTGGGCTCTCCCTTCACTTGAGAATATATAGGAGCCTTTTTAAAAAGTTCCATCCAGCAGGTGTCACCCTACATTCTGGTTAGCTCTAGAACTACGTATTAAGTGTAAGAAATCTCTTTTCACTGTTGTTGTGTGTCTTCAAGTCATTTTTGACTAACAGTGACCCTAAGGTGAACCTATCACAAGATTTTCTTGGCAATATTTCTTCAGAGAGGATTTGTCATTCCTTTCCTCTGAAGCCAAGAGAATGTGACTTGCCCAAGGTCACACAGTAGGTTTCCGTGGCCAAGCAGGGGTTCAGACCCTTAGTCCAGTACTCAAACCACTAAACCCATTTGGCTCTCTCATTACATCTATTATCTACATATCATCTATTATCTACAATAGATCATGTACAAAACTGTGATATGGACTTGTAATCCTAAAACAGTCCTAAATTGGCTTAAGAAAGCTTAAGTGATGTTGCTTTAAAAGATTGACCCCAAATACAGAATGTGGGCGTTATGGAGATCATGTAATTTCTCTGGAAGTAATAGTGATTCACCATGATCCAACTTTGACTAGGATGTAAGTAAGTGCTATTGTACATTTGCCTTTCACAGCAGAGTCAGTCATCTAGGATTGTGCCTTTTTAGTCTCTTTACAAATAACTGGAATTCCAGGGGGAGCATGGCCAGATTGAGTCCTCCCCTATGACTACAATTCCCTACTAAATACTTGCTTGGGAAAATGGTTTGTGGAAGGATCTACTAATATATTTAAGGTATAATTTCTATATACAAAAGTGGAATTTAGAATGCTCACCACACCATACCTTGGGAATAACAGTGAGGCGGTGGCTCAGGAATGATTTTATCATTTGGAAGAGAGTCGTGCATTCCATGAGATATGTGCTGCTCCATCATTTCCAGAGTGCCATTTGAGGAAGAGGAGGATAATCCCAGCCTTATGGATCTTGTTTTTTTCCCACAAAGCAAACAGTCTGTAGGTGTGGCATTCGGTCCTTGAGGCAACTGTACTCCATTATGACTATTGTTTCTTGTGGCTCCACTATGATGGATTGAACGTTCTCGCTGCCATATGTAATGTGTTGGGGCAATAGCCATTACCTATATTAGAGAACCTTAGCTCTGAAATGGAGCTATATCAGAATAGACCAAAAACGGCATACAAATCATCAAGGCTAGCTGCTAGTGATCGTTTGCTTAATTGCCAATAGAATTCTTATCAAGACTTGTATCAAGACTATACTATTATTTATCGTGGTATTTCTCAATACACTGCAAAAACCCATTTTCTAGCAACTGAGAATATCTGATAAGGGCTAATTTACAACAAAAATATATTTGTTTTTCTTTGTTTTATAAGAACTGTCCCATTTATTGGAGAGGACAACTGTGGGAGACAAGGGGACCTTGGAGGCCTCTCCTTTTCTCTCCCAGACATCCTCTATGGGAGATGGGAACATCTTTATGGGCCTTCCTGGGCCCCTAGATATTTGGAACATTTTGAGACAAATTTCTTTTTGAAAAATTTCACAAATTTTTGTTTTGACTCCAGAGGCCTAGGAAGGTTCTAAACATGTGGAAATGTCCTCTGTATTTTGCCCACCCCTGCACTGTAGAGACAACTGTGGTAGATTTCTCACAGTACATATTTCAGCAATTGAAGTGAGCCATTCACCATGACTTTGTGACTGCTTAAAATGTTTTTTTCATTTAGTTTGCAGAAAGTACACAAATGCTTAATTTCAAAACAGAAGAATCTATTTAATGCATTGGCGCTTTTCTCCTTAACATAGATATAAAATATACCCCCTTACCTCCTCACAGCAGCGTCTGCTCACAATGGCCCTGTAGTCCATCTTGCTCCAGAGTTCATCTCTTAGAACTAAGAAATTGGGGAAGAGCTTCCGCCAGGATTTTCCTAAAGCCCAGGGAAAAATCTCATATTTTGACTCTTCATCATCTTCTTCAACTGTATTTGCCAGGTACCTAGAATGATGTGCACTGTAACTCACATAAACCTGGCTTCATGTCAGACTGACATCACTAAGTCTATTTATCTTAACCTAACCCAAAGGCAACAAAGTCCAGGACTTCAAACTAGAGATTTCAGTCTCCTAAAAAGTTCAAACTTTACTTTTAAAGAACTCAAGTTTTTAGGTCTTGTAGGCTTTGAAAGCATTTGAACAATGTTTACAAAATATTGAAAGCCAGAGTGCTGCCTGAATAAGATTTCTTTTATTGAACTGGTTGGGATTCTTATCCCTCCTCATGACTAGCAGGCAGAATATAAGATGTAAATCATCTAATTCCATGGTTAATCTTACATTTGTACAGATCAGGTTAAATTGATTTTCAATTACTTGGTGGTGATTCTGATACAAAAAAGTGCAATGATACAGCCATAAAAGCATATGAAAAGGAGATATGAAAAGACATCTGAGAACTTGTGAAAATTTCATTTTGCTTAGTACGCTCACATATCAGGACATTATTTGCATGCAGTATCAAATTTTTATATAAATCATATATTACATGGTTCAAAGGTAGCCCCAGATGAAATACATTAGTCTCAAAGTCTGAAAGCACTTTGGGGAGATGTCCCATGGATTTTTTATTTGTTTTACTTTTTTGAATTTGTTATATTTTTGTAAACTCCTTGCTTTCTACCTTTCCATAACTGGTAAATGCTGGGGAAGGGGCTGGTGATTGGCTGCTGTAGGAAGGACTGCTGTGTCAGGGAATAGTTTTTTTCAGAATTCTCCTTTTACTTCCAATTACTGCTTTTAGGAGGGACATGGAAAGACTATCAGGATCTGTTTTGGATACTTTGTGTTGGTCTATCAGTGTCCCAGCAATACCCCCATTCTTGTTCCCAGATATGGTAGTGTGCATTCCACCCTGGCTAGTCCAGATGATAGGTTAAGTCTGGCTCTGTTCTTTTTCTAAGGGTGGTTCACCCTGTCAGCTCTTGATCCAGAATATGGCCACCCCTTTTCAACTGCTGCTGTTGCCAGAGTCCTGCTAGGGCCAGGGAATGGGGAAGTAAATAAGGATGACATCTGCAAAACCAGAGTAATGTCAAGCTTCTAGTTTCTGAGAAAAGAACCCAAGCCTTTTCTCTACTGAAAAAGACTCAGCCAGTGATGATTCTACAAAGAAGGAGGGTTTGACAGCACTGCTTGTTGTGTCAGTCTCACCACAAAACATGGACACAGAATGTTGTCCCACAACCAGCATTCAAAGGAAGTCCTGCTTCTACCTGAATTAGCTTTGTTCTTTCTGTGAACATGTTGCAAAGTGAACAGAAAACAAAATAATTATTTTATAGGCACTTCAAGAGCTGCTTTGTATTTGGAACAAGCCTAAGTTTTACAACCATTTGTTTAAACATTAGTAAGCCTCATCCCTTAAATCTTACTTAAGTAATTATTAAAACATTTTAAAAGTTAGAGACACTTTGTTGTTTTTTCTACTGTAATCAAAGGGGAAGCCATCTGGGGCTGAGGAAAAGAAGGTGAGGCATGACCTTAGACCTGAGACAAAACATCATGTCTATCTAAACTTCTGACTGTGATAGCCCACTATCCGAGTCAATGAGCCAAGTATGTAATAAGCCGTGCAGACATTTTATATTATCATAGGTAGAACATTTACAACTTAAAACAGAATTCAAGAAGAAACTGAAGTTTGTTAAAAGTTGGCCAGAGTTCACAGTGAAAAGTTTGCTAGAGTTCCCTATTTTTTGTTTGCTTGTTTGTTTTTCCATAGTATGGACCTTTCTGAATGGGTTTGAGCAGCTTGAGTGTTGTATATTTCTGTTCTGTCATTATCATAATTCAGGTTCTGGGTTCTTTACTTTTCCATTTGTATATTAAATAATATTTTAACTCAGTTTGCAAAATCAATGTAATCAAAATCACTGTAAATGCTGAAAAAGTAAGCTGAGATCAAAACATTGGCTTAAATACATTAGTCCTGAGTAGAATAGACCCAAATAAGTAGGAAAAATTTTGTGAATCTACACTTTATGTTCTGTTTATTTAATGATTCCATTCTGATTTTAGCCAATAATCAGATTTAGGCCATTGTTTAATATTTCCATATTTGTACAGGCAAATTTGTTTCTGCAAACCTGAAGGAAAACCCCATGCTTTAACAGATCAGAAACGTTTTCCCCCCTGACTGCTTCTCCCAAATAATGAAACATTGTCTCTTATGCTGTAATCATGACAGTAATCATCAAAGAGTACTTACAGAGCAACAAAGAAATTGAGCCTTGTATGTTCACTTATGCTGTAGCCAGCTCTCTTGAAATAAACAAAAGTCATTGCCAAAAGATACTGTTGGAAAAGATAAAATATTTATGTCCCTGTTGTCTATAATGACTTTTCTTAAGGTAAAAACAAAATACCTCAGTCATTTGGTGACATCAACAGAAAAAAGTACATACAGGTGCCTCTAGCTTTTTTCATTGACTCATTTTTCAATGCTCTGCTGTTTTCAAAACTTGCAGGTTAGAGGCAAGCTCTCTTAATTGTATGAGAGTTCTGCTCTTTCATCAGTTCTTCTCACCTATGAAGGCTCACTTGGCACTGCTCTCAGGCACATGCACACAGTCCCAAGTCTTACCTAAGGAAAGAGCAGACCCCTCATTGAATTTTTTTTAAATTTTTATTGATTATAAAGAAAAAAACAGAATAAAAAAGTAAAACACCATGTGATACACATAATAGTGAAAAAAAGAAATTTCAACAAAAACAAGCTTACATTATTATTTCTCTCCAATACTGTTACAATCATATACTTATTCAGCATATTCTATATCGTACTGCTTATATACTTTTGTTACCTATCTCTAGATCTCATTCTCATTATACTCATTATTATTATAATAATTTCATTCTTAATTCTATATTTTCCCCTTACATTTAATCTATTGCTATTACTAACTATAATCTTATTACTTACTTACTTATTACTTACATATCAAACTATTTCTAAAGGTAAACCCACTCATTGAATTAATGGCACTTGTCTCTAATTTACAAGTGTTGGAACGTCAGACTTTCATCAGACTTGCCTAGGGAAGTTCACTTGGATCCACTTGCATACATGAGCACACTGCTTGCAAAGGAAAGCTGAGAGGGGAAGATGCCAAGTCAGCTAAGAGACTTTGCAAGCGGTGCACCTGCGCAGCCAGTCTTGAATAACAGCAGCATCTTGAATTGGACCCATAAACAAACCAGAAGCCATTGGATGAATGGAATAGCAAGGGGAAATAAGTCTTGTCTCAAAAATCTTACCTTTTCTTTGCCTCGCACATCTGATTAGAAACCAACATAGCTTCACTAAATTGTAAGTCAGAGTAGATTAATGCCAGAATGAATATTGAATTTTTTTGAGCCTACAGCTGAGTTTTCAATAAAAGTGTCCCTCTAACTCAGCAAATAGGAACCAATGAAGCTACCTGAATGGCAGGCCAAGTATCTAGCCAGCAGGGCTGAGATCAGAAGTAAACCTGCCCCTCTTTCTGAAGCAGACAGGATAGGGACAGTAATCTTTAAGAAGAAGAAGAAATTCTTTTCAGGGTAAATTATTCCAGAGGCATACACACTTTATTAAGATGTATTGTCTCATGCACAGAAATTAGTTCTACTGATTTCAATGGAACTTAATAGCAAACAAGTTTAAGATAAACCTATTTATTCTAGTTTGATCTAGTTGTTGGATTTGGTCAATTTTTTTTAAAAAAATTGACATTTGAATTATGATGAAACAACAGTGGGCAATAAGTTAAATGAAACACTAATTTAGTGTTAAATAATATACTTTTCAATGGAGCAGGGTTGCTCAACGTGAAATAGGCCTTAACCTGCAATTTTGGCAACCTACACCTGAAAAAAACAGGAGCTGTAAACCAGATATGGGCATAGGTAGTAACTGTTCTTCTGCTGATGACTCTCATCACCATGGGCATTGACTAGCAAGGATTTTTGACTCTCAAATGTCAAGCAGCAGCAACAACACGTCTTCTCCTAATTTAGCCTTCGATAATCAGACACTGATGTTTGTGTAGAAGGACTGTGAGCTACATTCAGTTGTGCTCCAAGCAAATTCCACGTTGCAATAATTCTACAATAATTCTAAATGTATAGTTTTCACATCAGGCTCGGTTTGGTGGCTTTTGAGATTCTCTTAAAAAAGCAGATCCTGCAAGCTTGAACTTTTCTCGTCCCTGCTGTTAAGCGTGCAACAGCATACATGTGGTAAGCAACACAAACACATTCAATTTGGTGGGTTACCCTATATGTGTAAACCTGTAATAAAAACAAAATCCTTCATTTTTCCCCTCCTTTAAAGTCATAATGAATTTCAAGACAACAACCAGCTTTACCTTGTCCGCAATTTTACAACAACAGTCCATCCACAAGAAATCTTGAATTAAATCATCATCTGTAAAATAAGGCAGCCATGACATAACCAATCACAATTATTGCTAAATCTCAGGAAGCATTAGCTTTAAAATATCCCTGAAAGATATCAAATTGCATTTTAAGATAATAATAGGCTTGGTGGGTAGAAGGTAGCCCAACTGTCTGGAGGAAAAAATGCTTTATAAAGAAAATTAGAAATGAAGGAAGGAAAAATGACGAAGTGGAAATCTCTGTAGATGGGTTGATGGTTTTCCTTTTTACTGCTTTACTTCTGGGCAAATCAAAGCAGCAATGTTTTCCATTAGCACAGAAATAACATTTTGCTGGAAATAATGTTCTGACCAGGTTAGCAAACTGACAAGAAATTCTGTCTCTTCTATAAACACATGATTTTTATTTATAGTACATATATGTACAAAACTTGGAATGAATATAGGATATTCAAACTCCAATTTATGCAATGTAGCTGACAGAATAATCTTAGGTTAGTCTTGCTTATCTTGCTAAATACAGTACCTCTTTAGCTGTTGAGAATGGCTATTGAAATGTGAAATACAACAGATATACTGCAAATATGTATACTTAGTGCATTTTATGAAATGCATTTTAAGAACCTACCAAACAGTTTAAAGAAAGCTGTTATTTCTTGACGCTGAATAACTAGACGTGAACCTTTTCGTTTGTTGGTATTATTAATTATGCTTTTCTCACAGATGTCTTGACTGCCTTTAAATTTAGGACGTTTAAGGCAAAAGGGTTTTTTTTGCTTGTATGAACGAGATGTGCTTGATTTTATATGCACAGTGACACTGGGTGGTGTCTGACAGCAGCTCTGGTTATGTTTCATTTTTCTAAATGATGTTACCTGTTAAAGCAAAAAAAAAAAAACTTAGCTAAATTGAGGATGACAAAGGCATAACTGTACCTTCATGAGAAGATGTAACCATATATCCCTATTGATACTATTACTATTGACCTAGAAAGCTTTGTATTATTTATAAGCATCCATTTAGGTGTCCTGTTTGGATCCAAAAAGAAATTTACATGCCTAAGTGGATGCGCATTAGCAACAATGATATATCACTGTAAACCGGGCTGGGCAACCCATTTTGACATGGACTACTTGTAGAATCTCAATGTCATTTTTACGGTCCTTCATGTCTACCAGCTACTACTATCACCCCAACTATGTTGCCAAATTCACACCACCACAGCTTCCAAAAATCACGCCACTAGTTCCTTTCTGGTCTTTCCTTCATTTCAAAAATGAGAAGCAACTCTAACACAAAGACCCCCTTCTTTGTTATTAATCCCTCATTAAAGGGCCATGTCTCCTCCTCTCAATAAAATCACAATCTCTTTTTGCTTTGTTGTTTGTGTGCACTGTCACTTCTTGTCCATATCTTGTCCTATTGCTGCACTTCACAGAGGCCTCAGAAAAGCTCTGCCCTAGATTTTGCTCTGTCACTCTTCAATACTATAGAGCAACTGTAGTTGTCACATCTTGGCAGCAACTTCAATGGTCTCAGCAAAGTAATAGTGGAAAGGGAGAGCCCCCAAAGGATTATACAGAATATTGTGCCCCTCTCCCACTGTTGGCCCTTTTGATATTGTCTGAATACAATGTGCAAATTGGTAAATTATTTGTAGATGGTAGGTAATTCTGTGCCATTAAATATTTGTAGATGTTGTACAGATATTATAATGATCAAATATGAAGATAGTGTTGAATTGCTTTAGATACAAATAGTGCTTATTACAGACATATAGTAAAACTGTCTTATGTATTAGTGCATAAAAAGGCCTGTATTTGACCATTATGCTTAGTAGGCACATTACAGAAGTAATACTTTCATGGCAAAAATGGCACCATAACAGAAAGGAAGAAAAAGAGGCCAGCTAACTTAGAGCTCTCCCTCTCAATGGATCAGATGGACAAAAGGGTTTTGCAAAGTTTTTGGTTCCCATGGAAACTAGATTATTTTCTTTTTTTTGTTTCAGTTTCCTTGGCTGAGTGTTTGATATAAGATTTCTTGAACTTCTGACTCTAAATTCTAACTGAACATCTAAACAGAAGCCAACCACTTCATAAATAATAATAACAAAAAAAATAGCTGAACAAGTTAATACTTCACAGCTGCTACACAGTCCAGCCTCCAAAGTTTTTATAAAAATATTTTTCTGTTTCATCCCAATCTGAATACATACATGTTTTTGGACCATTTCAACCTTTTAACATTAATTGTTTAATATGTTTTTAGAACGCTTAAGTTATTTTATTGTTTTAAATTGTTATTGTTCCAATTCTAAATAGTTTAAACCGATTTTATTGTAGGCCTGCTGGCTTCTTGCTGTAATAATAAACTTGTACTTGTATTGTAGGCCACCCAGAGATACAGGCAGAGTATAGATATTTTAAATAAAATAAAAACAAATAGGCAAAAATGGAAAGCATTTTGGAGTGCCGCATTCAGATGAGGTCACATCATGGCAGTGTGCTTAGCACTACGTCACAGCCATACAGCCTTTAGTGCAGTGGTGGACCTCCAGTTGATACTGGCAATTAAATAGGATAATGGAATGCACTTCTGCTTGGCACAGGAAACTGTCAATCACATCACATTAAGGCAGGGGTGGGAATTGTGCAACCCTCTAGATGTTGTTTGACAACATGTTCCATTAGGCCTACAGCCAGTAGAGAGAAACTGAGAATTGTAATCTAACTACATCTGCAGGGCCACACTGCTCCCACTGCTGCTTTAATATGATGGGATTGACCATTCTTGTGTAGAACAGGAGTCAATATGTCTCTCCACATGTAGTTACCGTATTTGCTGGCATATAAGATGCACCCATGTATAAGACATACCCTGTTTATACACTGGCAAATACTATTGGCTGGTGTATAAGACACACAGGCATATAAGATGCACCCCAATTTCAAACAGCATATTTGGGGGGGGGATTGAGTCTTATACACCAGCAAATACAGTAATTACCCTGTGGGGGGCTATGGGGAAAATATTTCCTGTTACTTAGTTTTGTATACTTAATTTTGTGCATACAGTTTTTTATCTGCTACAAACACCATTTCTCCTATTTCAAAAAAAAAATCAGTGCCTGGTTCAAAAAAAAAAAAAAGCTGAAGTGAAAAAATAAAAGTCTAGAATTATTCTGAAGAAAATGTAGTCCAGAGTTATCTGTTAATAGCATAAAAAGTAGAGTTTTATATAAAAATAAATATCCCAATAGGAGACCTCTGCCTTTTCTGTACAATATTCATTAGTCTTTCTCCAACACTGAACTGTTTGGAGCAGGAGAAAATTATGATGTCCAAAATTTGTACCTCCCTTTGCCTCTCTGTGCCAGACTTGGGGGGGGGGTAGGAAAGCTGTCCCTTTGCCTCTGCAACCCTCCAGCAGAAAAAGGCGTAGGAAAGTCCACCATCTCTGAGGTAAGTGCTGGGAAATTATCCCTCTGTTTTGCAAGTGGAATTGATATGGATTGCCCCACCCTAACCTATCACGTTGAGGGCTCAGAGAAATTGCAAGCTAGTTGGAAAAAGAAAGCAATGTGGCTCTGGCTTATTTATTTTTTTCCACTTTAAAATGGCTAAGTGACATTAAAAAATAACATTAAAAAAGACTCCCTGTCATTATCAAAGCAGGTAGCTTGCATCCTTCAGTGCTTATGAAGTGATTCCTCGCTGCAGTGCCCTTTCGTTTTAGGAGAGATGTTTTTGCTCAAGGAAGCATGGAGTCCACATTAAATGTCAGATTTCTGTGGGCCAGACTTGGAACTAATATCCACATCTGCTTCCCAATGACGTGAATGCATTTACATTTAGCAGGACTGCTCCATTTTCCACCAAGAAACATACTTTGCTTATGAGGAAGCTTTTTGCCTACTGTTTAAAGAGGAAACTGCCAGCGCTCATTCAGCCAAGGGAGAGGTTGCTGTGCCATAAAGAGGCAGAAAGCACTTTTGAGGATTGCTGTCTTGAGGACAAGCATTGAAATAGCGCCATTCTCCTCAGAAAAAATAAGGTTTGTCATGGACAAAAGACTGGTTTGGTCACCTACTTTTGTGCTGCCCTCCCCCCATCATGAGAGCCTGTGAGCCAAACCTAATA
The DNA here is from genome assembly GCA_948474755.1 of Ctenosaura bakeri. Classification (NCBI taxonomy): domain Eukaryota; kingdom Metazoa; phylum Chordata; class Lepidosauria; order Squamata; family Iguanidae; genus Ctenosaura; species Ctenosaura bakeri. Next base: position 56,726 of record CAOLHI010000322.1, on the reverse strand, counting down.
AGGAATTGTGCCTTATCAGGAAAGGAGGGGACTTAATGTAACATTTACCTCAGAGTCAAGTGATCTATATGGGGAATGGAAAACAAAATGGACTACCAGCTCCCTCCACCAATCAAAAATCTCCTCAGAGGGACATCTTCCTTCACTGGAAGAGTGAACCCAACGTCAGCCAGGGCAAGAGCAAGCCCTCTGTTATATTTTTACCCAATCAGGACACAAGCCTGATAAGTCCCAGCCAATTGAAATACGAGTGCCTCGCCAAGCAACCAATCAGGAAACAGGGAAGCTTGTTGCTAACCGGCTTGTGACTTCTGCATGCTTACTAGGGAAACCTGTGAGGGGCACGGCTGAAGAACTTGGAAGGTTACATTTTAGATGATAACTCTGAGCCTTTCAGCCTGCATGTCAAGGTGTTGGGGGTGAAGAGTGGGAGCTGTAGTCTAAAAAGTAACTTCCCCAAGGTCAGCATAGTCGACAGATTGCTGTAACAGCCAGAAATCACACAGATCCGTCCCTCTGACCTATTTAATAAACTTGCTCACATGCACAAAACTAAGGTTGCTAGATGTCAGGGTCTGGCCCTTCACTCCCGTTCTCAGGTGAGGGGGAGGAATCTCAGATTAAGAACATGTCTTGAAAGGTGTGTGCATGTATATATTGTCCTCATTTGGTGATGCTTAATAGAATCATAGAATCATAGAAATGTAGAGTTGGAAGAGACCCCAGGGGCCATCCAGTCCAACCCCCTGCCATGCAGGAACACCCTCAAAGCACTCCCGACAGATGGCCATCAAGCCTCTACTTAAAAACCCCCAAGGAAGGAGACTTCACTACACTCCGAGGCAGCAAATTCCACTGCCAGACAGCCCTGACTGTCAGGAAGTTCTTCCTGAGGTTCAGGTGGAATCTCCTTTCCTGCAGCTTGAATCCATTGCTCCTTGTCCTGGTCTCTGGAGCAGCAGAAAACAAGCCCTCTCCTTAATGTGTCATGGCATCTTAATGGCATCACCAGGGGCCCTTTTGCACTACACAGTTATAGCACTGTGATTCCACTTTAACTGCCACACCTGCATCCCGTGGAATCCCGAGGTTTGTAGTTTAGTAAGGCACCAGAGCTCCCTGGCTGAGAATTCTAAATGTTCCTCCCTAAACTTCCAACCCAAGGATTCCATATGATGGCACCATGACAGTTAAAGTAGGATCATTGCATTATAAGCGTGTAGTGTGAACGGATCCCAGAAGCTGCCCCTTGTAATATCACCGAGGTCCCACCTCCTGTGACATCACCAGAGATCATCCCTCAGTATCATGTTTTGGCCCTAAAATCTGTCAAGATATGTAATTGGTTAATATTACTTGATGCTGCGCTGCTTCTTCTGATCTTGCCCTTTAAGATTAAGGTGTAGAGTGAGATGAGGCTACGCAGCTGTATGTTAATTTTATGTGTTTGACTCAGGCACTTGTAGAGTAATAATGTACAGCTGCGTAGAGTGTATATAAGCAGTTTGGAGAAACTGCTCTTTCTCTCTCTTTCTTTTGTCTCCTTGCTGTGTTGGTTTGTATATTGCTCTGCTGTTTTTACTGTTTGACTTTATCATGTTTTTGCTAAATGCCTTAACTTGTTATCTGCAATAAACCTTTTGTACTTTTTCTTTATTGCAGTTTGAAGTGGCTGTTTTTCCTCCAGGCTGTAGTTTTTATTGCCAGAGGTTTTTTGGAGGTCCTTGTTTGTTTAAACAAGTACCCCAGATATAAGGCTTGCTATAGGCACGCAGCCGACAGGTTATGGGCCCAGCACGCTCCCGCTGCGCTGCCTAGATATCAGGAGAAGCCACTGTTTTTTGTGAGGCGTGTTTTTTGATTTTTGAGGTCCTGCTGGCTGGTGTGTTTTTCTTTTGTTATTATGGCTCACTCTGTATCTGGTAGCCTGCCTCTCACGAGGCTGAATGGCTCGAATTACCTGACCTGGGCTGTTAAGATGCAGTATTTTCTTCAGGGAGAAGGTGTTTGGGGTGCCTTTACAGACCCTCTGGATCTCCCGCCATATGAAGCTGTGGCAGCCAGGATTGTCAGACGGGCCATGTCTCTCCTGTTTCTCTCGGTGGAGGATGACCAGCTTATGCATATCAGAGACCTGCAGTCCCCTCGTGAATGTTGGGTGGCCTTGAAAAATGTTTATGTTTCTCAAACAGCAGCAGCTAAGTTTTCTCTTTGTTTCTGGCTTTATAATATGAAATTAATGCCTGGCAATACAGTACAACAACACCTTGCAGAAATGTCCAGACTGTTTGCAGCTCTTCGTGAAAGAGGCAAGGTCCTAGATGAAGGAGACAAGGTGTTTTGTATTTTAAATTCTTTGGATTCCAGTTGGGAATTGTTGGTGTCATCTCTCCAGTCAATTCCAGAACGGGACTTAACAGTGTCACTTGTAACAGCCAGGCTGCTGGAGGAGGAAGAGAAGAGAGCCAGGACGTCCATGCAGGCAGTTGCAGAAACAAACTCCGGGAGAGGAGCTTCACATGTTGCTTCTGAGAACAGGCAGGAGGGGTTGGTGAGAGCCCATGCCGTCCGGAGATGTTTTCGTTGTGGTTCAGTGTCTCATTTTAGACGTGACTGTCCATTGTTGAGACAAAGGGCTCAAGAAGCCAGAGGTGCTGGAGGTCGTGGGAGAGGTGTCAGAGGTCGCAGGAATCCATCTCGGGCTGCTGTAGCTACAGACTGCACCATTTCTAACAACTCTAAGAAGATAGACACCTCCGTTTGGCTTCTTGACAGCGGGTGTTCCCAGCATTTGGCCAACACTGAAAGTTTGTTTGACTCTTTAGCCCCTGCCAATGTTTCCACAGTTGTTTTGGCAGATGGTACTACGGCTAAAGTGTGTGGTGTGGGTAATGTATATGTTTCTGCATTAGATATGTGCCTGGAGAATGTCCTGTTCGTACCTTCCCTTGATTTTTGTCTCCTCTCAGTGGGTGAGTTAACAGAATTTGGTTTTGAGGTTATGTTTTCTGGGAGGCAAGGGAAAGTGCTTAAGAATGGGAATGTGTGTGCTGTGGCTACTCGAAGTGAAAAGCTGTATAAGCTCTTGCCACACCATAAAGTTTGTAATGTGTTTAATAATGTTCCCATACATAATGAATGTATACACCTGTTACATCGTCGCTTGGGGCATGCAAGTTTTTCTGTTCTAAAGAAAGTAGCTGGTTGTTGTAAAGGTTGTTTTTTGAAACCATGCAATGTTTTCTTGGATTGTGCCATTTGTAAACAGACCAAATCTAAACAACTGCCGGGTCCCAGAAGTAGTTCACGTGTATCTACTGCTCCCTTTCAGTTGGTACATTGTGATGTAGTAGGTCCAATGAGTAAAAAGTCTCTGGGAGGTGCTCAGTTCTTCCTACTTTTAGTAGATGATTTTAGTAGATATACATTCTGCTATTTACTAGAAAGGAAGTCTGAGGTTTTTCAAATTCTTAAAGATTGGTCTGCCCTTGTTGAGCGACAGTTTGGGTATTCTGTAAAGAGGCTGCAATCAGATCGAGGCAGTGAATTCCTTTCTGGTAATGTGCAGCAATGGCTTCAGAGGAAAGGGATTGTGCATAGAACTACTGCTGCCTATGCGCCTTTCCAGAATGGAATTGCTGAGCGTACTGCTGGGGTTATTCAGACACTAATGCATAGTCTGCTTGCAGATGCAGACCTTCCCCTGAGTTTTTGGGGAGAAGCAGTATTAACTGCATGCTATCTTCATAACAGGCTGTGGAGTTCAGTGGTGCAAGCCACTCCTTATGAGTGCCTGTACGGAAAACAGCCCTATTTAGCCCATTTGAAAGTTTTTGGGAGTTTTGCATGGGTTCATAGCCCAAAGAACCAACGTAAGAAAGGAGAGCCAAAAGCTCAACGTTTGAGGTTCGTGGGGTATGAAGACTTTTGCAAAGGGTATCGGTTCTTCAAAGGTGGCACCAGTTGTGTAATATCAAGGAATGCCACGTTTGAGGAGCACGCAAATTGGGCACGTGTGCAGGCAGCTTCTGAGTTTCATCCTTCTGCTTCTGACTTGGTTTTTTCTCAGTCAGAACAGCCTTCAGCCTCTGCTACTGACTCCTCGTGTGTCAAAACTGAGGAGGAAGATTTTTCAGAGGGGAGGGCTGTAAGAGAAGTTGTAGAAGTGCAAACAGGGGAGGATGAACGGAAATATACAAGAAAGAGAACTCGTAGTGTCGAGGAGAATAATGGGTCCATGCCTGAAAGTTTTAGTCCAAGAAGATCTGAAAGGAAAAATAAAGGGGTTCCCCCAAAAAGGTTTACTCCTGACACGTCTTTGTCAGTGCGTGCTTGTCTGACAACATGCGAGCCTAACAGCTTCGCTGAGTTAATGCAAATGTCTCGCCAGAATGCACAGCCCTGGTGGAAGGCAATGCAGGAGGAAATGGACTCTATTGCCCAGCATAATGTATATTCCCTCTGTGAATTGCCCAAAGGTGTGACACCCATAGATTGCAGGTGGGTGTACAAGGTTAAGACAACTAGTGGTAGACAGGTTAAACACAAGGCTCTCCAGAAATGTAAAATGAAAAAATTGTAAGGCAGTAAAATCGCCAATGGTTACTGGGTTTGTAAAGAATGTAGAAGATGAACTGTTCCCAGATATACAAAACCCTTTATTGTTACAATACACAACCAAATGCTCAATAGAATAGGACTGATGGGTCCTGTAGTGGTAAAAGAGGAAGCAGCTACTCATCAAGTAGGGGAGTGTCAAGATATGTAATTGGTTAATATTACTTGATGCTGCGCTGCTTCTTCTGATCTTGCCCTTTAAGATTAAGGTGTAGAGTGAGATGAGGCTACGCAGCTGTATGTTAATTTTATGTGTTTGACTCAGGCACTTGTAGAGTAATAATGTACAGCTGCGTAGAGTGTATATAAGCAGTTTGGAGAAACTGCTCTTTCTCTCTCTTTCTTTTGTCTCCTTGCTGTGTTGGTTTGTATATTGCTCTGCTGTTTTTACTGTTTGACTTTATCATGTTTTTGCTAAATGCCTTAACTTGTTATCTGCAATAAACCTTTTGTACTTTTTCTTTATTGCAGTTTGAAGTGGCTGTTTTTCCTCTAGGCTGTAGTTTTTATTGCCAGAGGTTTTTTGGAGGTCCTTGTTTGTTTAAACAAGTACCCCAGATATAAGGCTCGCTATAGGCACGCAGCCGACAGATTCCACTTTAACTGCCACACCTGCATCCCGTGGAATCCCGAGGTTTGTAGTTTAGTAAGGCACCAGAGCTCCCTGGCTGAGAATTCTAAATGTTCCTCCCTAAACTTCCAACCCAAGGATTCCATACGATGGCACCATGACAGTTAAAGTAGGATCACTACATTATAAGAGTGTAGCGTGAACGGATCCCAGAAGCTGCCCCTTGTAATATCACCCAGGCCCCACCTCCTGTGACATCACCAGAGATCATTCCTCAGTATCATGTTTTGGCCCTAAAATCTTAGGTTCTTGCATAATCCTGGCCTAGCAACCCTATACAAAATACAGGAAAAATTGGTAAAAGTCTATTCAAGAATCAAAAAGTTATATATCCAAAACCAATATATCTTCCACAACTACTAGATGCTTCATTTTTTAAAAAAATTAAAAATAAAGCTATATTACTAATTAAATATCTTGGAAGGAGTTTGAAATAATGATTAGAGAAAAGCAGTTCAGTTCAGTGTAACTCACTCCCCCTTTCCATGGCCTCTGCTTGTCTCAACCTTTCAGGGGTGTAAGAAAGGCTCACCCTGGCTGTTAGAAAGCATATGATATAGCATCTCAAGACTGGGTTTGGACAGGATCAATACAGCCTGTTAGGACTACTGGAGATTGCATCCGTGGTCCTGGAAGAGACCTCCTTTTTAGGGAACTTACATGTAAACAACCCACAATGGGTCCATTCAACATAACTCTAAGTAGCATGACCTGGGACATTTCTGCACTACACTGTTATAGTGCTATTATTCTACTTTCAACATCCTATGGAATCCTAGGAATTGTAATTTAGGGAAGGGCATCTTTGACCTCAGTCAACTACAAATCCCAAAATTCCACAGGATGTTGAAAGTGGAATAATAACACTAACAGTGTAGTGCAGAAAATGGTCGTGGTTACCCCTTCAGCAACTAAACAAAGGGGAAATTATTACTTATTTATGCATTGTTACATTGACATCTTGCCTTTTCTCAAGTGAGCTCAAACCAGGTTTCATGGGTTTCCTCTCTCATTTTAGCCTTGCAAAAGCCCTGTGATGGAGGTGTACAACCAACATCAGCTAGTATGTTTCATGGCTCAGTGGAAAACAGAGCCTAGATTGTCAGTTTTTTGGTTTGTTTTAAGGAGCCCCAGATTGCCCCCCCTTTTTTTTGTTCTGAACAACAACCTGCAAAGTACAGCAACTTTGGAACCAACTTGAAAGCTGATTTTGTAGGCGACAATTAAGTTCCCCTCTGCCCCAGATACACAGAGGACATGAGTGGTCTCCCCCACCACTGTTCCCAGTAGGCTGCTTCCCATATTAGCAGAGGCAGAGCAATCACAGTTGTCTCCAGAAGGAGAGAGAACATGCATGATAAGGATCATCCTTCTGCTTTGCACTTGCTCGCTCCCTCTGGTTGGTTAGAACAGGAGCCTCTGCAAGCCCCCTTCTTCTCCATCTCCTTTTGCAGGACAGAGCAAACAGGAGTACAAGTGCAATCCTGTAAGGCCTCCATAGAAAGAAAACAGCTGAAATTGTGTTTGTGCTCTACTCTCTCTGACTCACTGGTTTGCATTTTTCTTTTCTTTTTGTAGGGGAGAAACCTTTGTAAATGTCCCTCTTTTCCTCGTCTTCTTTTCAGAGAGAGCAAGAGAGGACAATTAAAACTGACCTATGGGAGAGAACAACTGGGATCATCTTTCAGCACAGCCATCTTTACTTTGTAAGGCAAAAACTTCTGTTAATGTCCTCTCCATTTACACACATATACACACACAGAGAGAGAGAGAGAGAGAGAGGTCACCTAGCAACATGTGTCCCAGTTTTCATCTGTGAAATAGTGGAGTCTATTTCACTCTTTACTTCTCTGACAAATCCAGAATGGGAAACCAGCTTCAAATTCTGATTTCATTCTCTAGTTAGTTAGGAGAACTAACTGACTCTGGACTTGAATATAACAGGAATGTGAATGGAAGTGTTTGTGTCTTCATTAATTTTGAATTAGTCCCCTCACCAGTAGGAGGAGACAAGCAAGGGTGATTGGACGGTTTGCATGGACACCCTGCTTGTGAATATTAAGTCAGTATTCTAACAATTTTGAATAATCATTAGGTTCAAACACAGCCTATTTCTGCTGTTCTGGTGGGTGGGAGCCTTTTTTTGGGAGGGGGACCTGTCTCTTCAGCCACCTTGCAGCTCCTGGTGGGAATTCAATAATTCAGCTGTGGCTGTATGAAAGCCTGCATTTTGAAGGACACAAGGAAATTTCTGAATTTGAATTCTGTAAGCCTCTTAGGTTCTGGTTCTCTCTCTAGCAATTTGATGTGGGAGCACAGGACTTACATGGAACATTAAATTAGAGGTGCCAGAGAATCAGCTATGGAAACATTATTCCTACGCAAATACATTTTAACAAATTTGAAATACAGTGGAGTCAGAGACATCAACACACTTATGGAATGTTTTAATTTTTTAAAAAATTAAATGAATTACATACATGCAAAGTATCACATTACTGATTTAAATGAATCACTGGAAGATTGTGTTTTGTTTAGAAATGATAAAAGGGCACGTAACCATATAAGAAATGCTAAGCTACACATTATGCACTAACGTGTTTCTGAAAAGTTATATCCCTTGGGACAAGAAACTTTCTAGAGAAAAGCAGTGTAATTTGGAAAAGTGAAACAGGGGAGGAGGTGCTTAGCCCTTCCCTTGTCTCATTTTGGACCTGCCCAAGGATCCAGGTATGTGCTCCTTCTTATAATCAGGATCATAAGCAGCTGGTAAGATGGGAAAGGAATTGCAATGAAAAGCAGTTGGTGTTTGAAAAGTAAAGCATGCTCTCCATGTTATCATTGTGTTTAACCCTCTCTTGATGGTTTGAAAAACTTTGAAAAAATAGTTGTCAGCTTTTTATAATACACACTTGTATATAATACAGTGGGCCTGTCATATCTGCTAGGGCTTGGTTCCAGAACGCCTCCCCCATGAATACCAAAATTTGTGAATGCTCATGTGCATTATATACAGTGGTGTAGCAAAATGGCATCCCTTATAAAAAGTGGCAAAATCAAAGTTTGCTTTTTTTGGTTGGTTGAATCTGTGGCTACAGAACCTGCAGATATGGAAGGCCAACTGTATATAGTAATGTCCAGCAGATAACTAACATGTTTCTACCCAGTTTGTAGAATTCTGTAGACCACGTAAATAACCTGTGAAGTGTTAGCTGGACACAAGGGGGCACTACATCACCATCAAAACCTAAGCCAATCCTTGCTAGTTCAGTTTTTTTGTGCAGATCAAACAAGAAATACTAGATATACTGAAATTGAGTCATGTTTGGCCCACACAGAAATATATTGACTCTCATTTTAAAGAAACTAAGGGAATTTCCAGAATAGTTATTTCTGTATTAACTTATCAGGGCTCTCAAGGCAGTTCATGAGATAAGCATCAATATAATAAAGCTATCCATGTAACTAATGCACAATAGCCAACAAAGCAAATGAACTCAGGAGACAGTCCATAACACAGTACTATAGAGAACTGTCTGAATAAGGTGCCAGGTTCAGCCCCTGATTTCTCATGCTAAGTCTGAGAATGAGAGATTTAGCATTGTTAGTCAGTAGGTAAACTGGCTCTGCCATTAAAGTGAAGCAGCTGCCTCAGTCAATGTTGACAAGTGGCCACAAGGCATTGCAGGAAAGGGAAGTATGCATGTGATACACACCCCACCTTGTGCTCTCCTCTTGTGTGGGGAGGATGCTGCCTGAATGCCATTGTTGAATATTTTTGCTGGCACTCCAGTGGGACTTTTATATATGAAAAGGGAGAAAGTACCATCTTTTTCATCTCAGGAAGCCAGCGTCTTGCACTGGCACTGGAGTATTTTAATGTATTTGATTGACTAATTGATATCCTACTTTTTCCCTAAAATAGGGCTCAAGGCTGTTTGAGGAGACAATACTAAGACAGATGGACTAACAGTCTGACCTTGCACTTTCCTACGTATCTGACAGGAGCAACAGTATAAGCTGTGTTCTTTGCATGGAAGACCTATAGTAAATGGTGCACTCAGTCTTGCTACAGGAGTGCTAATATGTCTGTAATAATTGCAATGTGTCCTGCAAATAATTTTTTAATGCATCAGTCCTCACAGGTGTCCCTCACCAAGGAGAATGTAAGACTCATTTATGGACAATCCCTCCTCATCTACCTGCATACGGAGCTTCCACAGAGGACAAACCGCCAATCTTTTTTCCTTTGTCTTATTTGATCTCTCCCTTTTTTCTTTTAGCCAGAAAAGTGGGTTCAATTTCTCTCTCCCCTTTGGACCACACACTTCTGCTTTCTCATGATCTGTTAACAATACAAATGTATTTGCACCTTTATCAAAATTACCTGCAATCATTTCGAATCTATCACCAGGACATCTAACATTAAGCAAGTAAATTTATCTGTCTACTTAGAAGATACAATTACCACTAGATGCTACTACTTTACATGTGCAACTGGAGTGTACAAATTTTATTGGATCATATGGGTTAACACCATGCCATTGGCCTCTTGTGTATCTATCAGGTTTACGATCCACAATTGCAAGATGTAAACTAACACTAAATTCTAAATACTAATATGATAATGCTAAATTCTATGGCCAGGAGCCAAAGCAATGTGGTTTCTTCCACATAAGCATCGAAACTTTTAGGACTCCAATTTCCCTCAGTAATACCTGCCCCACCTCCCAAAAATAGCATTTATGGTGTGGGGCGCTCCAGTGTATCTCTCAAAAGGAAAACAGACAAAGCTGTTTTGGAAGAGTTTAAATTCGTTTGTATGTATCTGTGCACTCACTCCTTGGGCATAAGCCTTCAAAAATGTAATTACTTCACAAATGATTTTGTACACCTTTAAAAAACATTCATAGAAATACCTTTGAATATGCTGGATACAGTTTACTAGGATGTAAGACATCAAGGTATCCCAGAACTCCAGCAACTTTGTGTTGTAGGTTGCCCTGTACCTAAGGATCTTAGCTAATTTTACAATTCCCTTTGCATTAAGCCAGAGTAGCTTTTTGTTTTATCTCAAATTAATTCATGAGTGTGGATTTTTGTGGGAACTATGCAGCCTTCAGTGATACAGTGAAGAAAATGAGAAAAATCTATTTACCAGGACAGCCAGTGTGGTGTAGTAGTATGACTGTTGGACTACAACCCTGGAGACCAGGGTCTGATTCCCAACTTGGCCATGGAAACCCACTGGGTGACCTTGGATCATCATACACTCAGCCCCAGAAAAATCTGTGATAGGTTCACCTTAGGGGTTCTCCATAAGTCAGAAATGACTTGAAGACGCACAATTTAGCAGTAGCTGATAACTGTATAGGGGATGACTTAAATAGTTTTTTCTTCTTCTTTCTAGTACAGGTGAAAATTTTTGAAGTTCATACTCTATATTTTACATCATTTAATATTTGTGAATTTGTATTGTACGTTTTGCAATCTTGTTAAAAGCAATATATAAACAAAAAGAGGCAAAGTCCTATTTACACAGTTCTTATGGCATACATTCATGAGGATTTAGTCATCACATATAATTTTTCATCACAGTAATTATTGAGCACTGCCGTTGTTCTGCTGGTATTCACTTGAGTAACTTAAGAGCAGAGTGCCTCAGTTTTCAACTCGATTCAAGAAACCAATGTAAGATTTAACAAGCAGTGTCACAAGGCCTGATCCATGATAGCTGCATGAGTTTGACAGTGGAGAACTAAACATGGAAGATGAGGTGAGCACCAGGCCAGGAAGAAAAAGCTGAAAAAATCATGGTGAGATGACTGGGCCACAAACCAGAGTATTTTCTAAGCAGGCAAAGAAAGGCCTCATTTTAGCTAAATTGCAAAATAAGAAGTGATGAAATTAGCTCCAAGGAGTAAGGCAGAGGGATGTAATCAAAGATAAATCCAAGTATTTACTTATGATAAATTAACTGGATGGTGACAAAGCAACAGATACAGAAAACGAGAAGGCAAGGCTTAGGAGGAAAGAGGTGAAAGTTTGGGCTTGACTATACCAAGTTTGAGACCAAGAACAAACTTCACGCAAAAAATTGAATCCCTAAGAGAATCTCTTTATCAGAACTAGCAAAATGATAACTTGCTTAGAAACTGTGTAGAAAAGAGAGACAACACTGAAGCTAATTTGTACCAAGTGTACCAATGACACCAAGTGAAAGAGGATGGTGAAATCCCAGCAAAACTGCAGAGAGCTCCAATAGGATTACTCCAAACTGGGTGAACTGGCAAAAAAAAAATGGGAAATGAATTTCAGAGTAATTAAGTAAAATGGTACATAGAGGGTTAAAAAAATCCTAACTTCATACATGCACACAAAAACATACACACCTGCGCGCGCGCACAACGCAGTCTTAACTAGAAAATGACTAGGAAAGCTACAGACAACTTAAGAGGAAACCCTGAACAATTATATTCCATCTAAAACAGGTGAAATGCCAAGGGTTGAGGACCACTTTTGGCTCATTGAGGACTGCACTGGTGTACCTGGCAGAAATCAGAAGTCGCTACCAATCAATTTCAGATGCATTTTTTCTCCATGTTAGGTGGGAAGTCCTTGAAAGAGCATTAACAGTCCGAAGAAGGCCCATGAATCTACTGTTGGCCATTTACACAATTTAAACAAAAAACATAGGAGAAGGGGCTGAAAGGAATCCACCCCTCAAAGCACTGGAGGAATCTACTCCCAACCTAAAAGTATCAAGGAAAATCCAATTCCCCCTTTCTTTGTTCAAGAAAACAAGGGAGCAGTTTGAAACACAGTCTAACAGACCGTTATCTCCCTATATAAACCAGCCCAGATTTTAAGACTTTCAGCTGGAGGTCTTTCTCTTTGTTCTACCACCATCACAGGCACATTTTAAGTGAGGATGTGAGAGGCAGCCTTCGCAGTGGCTGCTTCCAGGCTGTGGAACCAAACAGATGGTTCAGTTGCCCTTCACCCTTGTTCTCTTTTTCCAGCAAATACTTTTTTTTTTTATTAGTCAGACCTTTGGTGTTTAAAACTGTATTATGTATGTGGCAGAAGGGTGTTTTGAATGCAGTGTGCCGTACTTTTATCTTTTAATGATACTTTCAAGCGTTTTAACTATGTCCTTTTTCAACAGAACTGTTTTAATTGTTCTAAGATAGTTTTGAGTGTCTTGTAGGGAGAAAAGACAGGGTATAAAATAAAGTGTAACAGCCTTTTCACCAGTTTTCACATGGGGAAATATATTCTGCATGACAGTTTTAGATTTTTCTAAGTCTGCCAATGTACCCTCCTCACAGCCAAAATTCAGGGGAATGTTTCTGTCTGAAGCAAGGAAGCACTTCAATCTTTTTTTCTACAGCACTTCCTCAGACAAGGACTCTTAAGTGTGTATCTAACTTTATGATGTAAAACTCTGTATGTTCTCCTGTGCTTTAGTACTGCATTCTAATTCTCATTTTATGATTTTGTACACTCACCTCTCTGAAGCTGGTTTGAAATAGTGTAGGTGTTCTTCACCAGCAGTTACACTAGTTGGTGCTGATGGGAGTGGCATGCCACAATATCTGGAGGGCATCAGGGTTGGGAAACTGGTAAAAATTGACCTCCAGATTTTTAGGCACGCAACGCCTATCCAAGGAAGTCAACTGTATTTAAAGCTACACAATTTTCAAAATACGAAACCCGCAATTTACTTCGCAGGTAACTTATTGGGGAAACTGTAAAAAAAAAGTATGTTCATCTGAGACCAGTAAAATGTACAAAAAAGAGACTTGAATACAGAATCAAGAGGTTTAGTAATATTTATTCCTAAAACTCAATATTCCTCTAAGCTGACAGGACACAGCCAGCTCAGATGTGAAGTTTTGTATCCACAAGATGGGTTTCAAATAACTTCTGTGCACATGTGGAAAAAAACATGTCATTTGTACAATTTGTTCAAAAACTATCCTGTGAACTAATTTTATCTAGAAATCCAAAAGCCCATCCTCATTGCACAAGATTGTCTTTAAGCAAATTGCTTACATGACACATAGACAAAACAGTAAGAACTAAAGTTCCTCCAGTAAGTAGAGATTAGTTACAAGCCAAGTGTGGGAGAATGCTCCAAAAAAGGTGACACACAAGCTTCTATTTTAAAGGGGGCAGCAGTAGTAAGAGTGTCTTTTTTTATTATCCAAAAAAGAAAATGGAGAGTAGGACAGACAATAAAGTAGTATCTGACAGACAATGAAGTACTATTTAGATTCAAAGTAATCATGCTCAGTACATTACCAGTTCCATTCTGGTCAGAAAGAATGAGTATACACCCATGGCCAAAACAATTAAAGCAAACTGCAAAGCCAGAAAATGACACATCTCACTTTATCATTTAAACTGAAAAGATCAGGGGCAGCAATGGTCAGAACTTGCCATGCTGCTTATATAGACCAGTATTTGTATTCATGGGCAAGATCAAAAACTAGCAAATGGGCAGTCTTAGGTAGCTCCAAAGGTTTCCATACATGATGCTTATAAGGGATGGATCATAAGTTGTCCTATTAGCCACTGCCTCCATCATTGTTTTCACTCTTACAAAATTACAGTGCAAGACATTAAGAAATGACAAATGTGGCAGTGGAAAGAATACCAATTACAGAAGATCCATGAATGCTGTATTTCAAGATGGCTTTACATGCATATAGGGACAGTTACAATAAGAGTTCCCCAGACGAAATTTTAAACCCAGTTGTACTACTAATTTTAAAGACATTTTGGGGTTCCATGTGTTACTGGAAACAAGAAAGCACCTAGTGTTTTCTTTTTCAAAAAAAAAAAAAAAGCCAGTTGTGGCAATTTCTTCCATCTTGTTACAGAGTATATTGTTTTTTCATGTAGTAAAGATTTAAGAAGTTAATTTGTTTGTAGCTAGGTGAAAACACTGTACCAACTGTTTGTCAGTCGTTAATCTGCAGGTAACTTGGCACTGCACATTTCTTACAACTATGTAACTGTCATTAAAAAGTAGGGGAGCTGGCCTGATGGATGTTAAAATACCTTCTCCACAGAACATCACATGTATACCATCAAGGGCAAATAATTTCATGAACAAATATTAGAATAACCAGTCAGACATCAAATCAATTAAACAACTTTACTAAATGAAAAAAAAACTACATTTAATATGTGTTTAAAACAAAATGGAGTTAGAAAAGAGACTTCAAGTCATTTCAAAGAAATTCTCACTTTGCCAAAAGTCACTTGCATAATATGTGCTACTTCATAAAATGCAAGTTATTTGAATCTCAATTTAACATTTGCAAAGACGATATTAAAGAGTTTTACGTATATCATTCCACAACCAGAATGCTATAAATTGGAAGCTTCCCTTGTAAAGGATCTTATAAATTTGACAATGTTTAATAAAAAACTGTATTTTTATCCAATTAAGTCTCTGCCTTTCAATGGTTATACACACATCTTTACACTTTGTCATTTGCACATATGAACTCTTCAAGAAAGGAAAATTGCAAAAGAAATGCTGCATCTACTCTTGATCATGTACAGAAATTATTGCTACTATATTACACTACAAAGCTGAAGTCTCTACAATAGTATATGAACTTTGATCATGAAAATCCAGAGGATATAACCTTTAGTGACATAGGCCTTACAATCATATTGAACATTCACATGGCAATATTAGACAATCCAACCACCACTAGCCATAGTTAATCTATTGCTCACTTATCAATATCTATTTAAAGACACCCTGCTGGAGCAAAGGGTGAGGGGGATGGAGTTAGCTTTTCAAGGCTTGTCAGAGAGGGATCTTCATGTTTGTGAGCAATGCAGAATGCGCTATAATGTAAGTTATGGCGCTATCAGGAAGCTAAGCATGCCAAAAGGTGTTTCATGCTAATAAATTCTTAAGCAAGGGTACCACATGATCAAGTTACCAACTACTAAGCAATACCCATTTTCTTGTCCTATTTTAGTTAAATGAAGTGCAATTGTGAGTGTAATGTCAGTTTAAAACAGTGCAGTGTACAAATCCATTCTGTGGTGGCGTAAAATAAAGAGCAGGAAGTTGTCCATCTCACAAGAAATACTGACTGCTGTTTAGATAAGGAGCATTACCAAAGTTATTATCTTGAGCTAGGTTTGTCTTTAGTTACTATACTCCAAAAAGAGGGGCACACATTTATCAGCAAGATTAATGGGAAAAGGGACAACAGCAACAGCTGCCCCCCAAATCCCTTCCACAATTACTTTTCAGCCAGGGAACATAACTAGATACTTTGCCATCATTCTAGCTACAAAGTAATAGAAATAAAAGCAATCAAGCAACAGTAAGACCACATTACACAAATGAAACATCATGCTCTCATCTGATTTAGCTATTACATCAAGTTTAAATTGGGATGTTGGTCAGCTTTAAAACTGATGTGAATATGCAACCAAAAGAATTTGTTTAGATCTGATTTTACTCTATGTTGGTTAATAGAACTTGGAGTATACTTGTTACAATACAGTGTTGCACATCTGTCAACTAGAAAATATTAAAGATCCTTTACCCGTCTCTTTAAGTTAAAGATGTGACATCATAAAGGGTGTCAAATGGCTGGATGGTTTTACAGTGCACACTTATTATATACTGTATATATGGAGTTTTGTCCTTAATAGATCTGATGGGTTTTCTATTTTGTTCCTTTCTTCACCTCTTCTTCGGCGGATTAGCTGTGCGAGGTGGAGTGACTGGACGTCCAGAATTCAGTCCACCATACTGGTACTTTGCTTTCTTTTCAGATGGCTTCAAAATCTTTAAAGAGGAAGAAAAAACCCTCTTACAAAACAGTCTTTTGAACTTTTTCCACTCACTCAGTTATAAACCAATGCAAATATCTCAGCCTCTCAAACTGATTTTATCAGTTTCTAAGGCACTACTGCTAAATCAAATATTTCACAGCTCTCTCCTTAAACATCTAAGATTGTTACACAGTGCATAAGGCTCATAACCAGCTCTGCTGACTATCCAAGAACAGATAATTGATCAATGCTTTGTAGGAGAAGGTTCCACATTTAATTCCAAGTATCTCTAGTTAAAAGATCTGGGAAGGATTCTTTCCAAAGACTATAGAGAGCCACTAGTCAATACTAAGCTAGACGAACCAATTAATACAACTCTCTGTAATGAAGTTCCAGAACCAGACACACTAAATCTAGCCTGCTCAGACACACTCCTTGGGTGGACTGCATGTAAAGTTAAATCATATTAATAGCATGGTTTATGAACAGTAATAAGACCATACAAAGAGTGGGGTCTGCATGGTTTCTTTCTGCCTGCAACCCCCCATATATCAGAGAAGTAAACTAGAATTCAGTTTTGCTTTAGCAGATTAACCACGTCATCCAGAAATTACAGACACTCTAGTTTGCGAAATAAACCAGAAAAACAACCCAGTGCTTGATGTTTGTGCCTTTTAGCAACTGACTAGATTTCTTGCACTCTTTAAATGTTCTTAACACAAAAGATCTTAACATTTATCATGAATGCTAGCTTTCAAACAAGGAAAGTTAAGCACAAACACATCTTAAGTATTCTCAAGTACTTTTCCCTGGAATACAACAACTCTCAGCCAATCCTCTCAAAACAGAAACACTAAAAGAAAGCTGTAATTCTAGTTTAGTGTACCTGAAAAGAACACATCAAAGTTTCATCCACGCTCATCATACCACCAGCATTATCAAACTCTCCACAGTAGTTAGGAGCAGAAAACAGGGTGACCAGCTGTCGTTTCGCAAAGAATTCATAGCCATCTTCAACCACCTGTCATTGAGGAAAACACACAGCCAAGGTTAATACACCCAGAGTATAAGATGGTGCCAAATAAAGATTTAAGATAGTTGTTAGTTGTGCTGCAAGCCTAGTTAAAGAAAGATCAACTTTTTGTATACCCTTAATAGAAGCTGAGGGCTCAAAATCCAGACATACTTTCACACATAGGGTAGAAGATCCAGAACCTCATGTAATGGGAATAAGCTTTGAGTTCAGAATACCATTTTTAGCCTCATCTACACCTGTACACTAGTATACAATCACATTTTGTTCTCTAGAATGTAAAAGGTAAAACATAAGAAGCAACAGAGACATACCTGGTGAGCTCGACAAATCAAATCCAAATCATGCCTGTTCAAGAATTTGCTGACTACATCAGCTCCAAAAGTGAAGGAGACTCCACGATCATTTTCACCCCAACCTTGCACATCCTTGTCTGGATCAGACCACAGTAGATCACAGAGTAAGCCTTAGAAACAGAAAATGAAAGCATGCATTAGCCACAAAAATCAGGGGGAAATGCTTATTTAGCCTATGAAGCTTTGAGGGGATATGCTTCATGCACTCAGACATTTATAAAAATCAGGTCTTGAAAGTACTCTTTCTCTACTGGTATTAATGAAGTAGGATTACAGCCCACATTAATTTCTGAAGACTCTTCAATTTACAAGTGAACACAGATTCCAGTTAAGAAGACACTGTTTCCTAATATTCAAAGCCTCCCATTTTACTAGTAAGAAATTTAAGAGAAGAGTAGAATGTATGTTGTTCTGTGAATTCTCCAATTAATGGGAAAGAGGGAGACAGAATTTTAGTTTTCAAGCACAAGCTCTGCAAAGCTTCCTGACATCTTAGATTGGAAAACAAAGGTTCACTGAACAGACTACTTAAATTGCAGTTGCAGAGCATTAGTATCAAATTCTCACTGCTACAGGTCACAAAAGTTTCAAAATAATTTAAAAAAGTCTCACCTGTGTCTGGAACATCTGTGGGTCTCATGATTCTTCTGATCTGTTCCATTGATTGCAGATCTGGTGACAATCCTATCAACATCAACAAACATTAACCCTCTTTTTTAATGAAAGATAATCAAGGAAAAGGATCTAAATAGCCCTAGCCACTTAGAGAGCCCTAGGCATATTCTCTATTGTATGAATTCCAATCAGTCTACAGGAAAGCTCAGATACCACTAGTTCATAACAAATATGTGCACACTTGAACATTTCAGAACAAACAGGATAATAAGGCCCCATAATGCAATCACCAGACCTTAAATTTGGGAGGCCCAAGGGAGTATAGAATACAGTAACTGGCTAACAAATGCACAGATATATATTAAACATAAAGGACAGCAATTATGATATGTTCTATATAGAATACTGAATCCAGGTAATTACATTTTGAAGAGGAGTAAAGTAAGCATTTAAACAAAAGTTGAAATTAGAAAATAATTTTATGTGAGCAACTAGTGCAAGTTCTGATTTAAGCACTACATAGCACATTAGCAATTGACTGCATTAAAAACTTTGATGACACCAAAAACAAAAACCTGTGGTACAGGCACGATTCTAAAAATAAGACAACACACAAGTTTTTGAATGACAAATATTTCCACAATCAAATGTGTCTTCAAAGTATTTTAATCATGTAAACAGAAAATCCATAAGCTAAATACAGAGGTGTACTGGCACTACAGAAGTTTCTTTCCCTGCCCAAAGACCTTCAGGGGCTGAGGAAGCAGGACGTGAACCCCCCCTCCCCATTACACTGGATTCTGCTATCCTGCCTACCAAACTCTACTGCTGGATCCTGTCCTGTGCTTTTATCATCATTCACAAAAATTAAAATTGTTTTCAAGCATGACTCACATACAGCATTGAGAAGAAGTGACATGAATGAATTGAACAAGGCAGATAACTGATCTCAGTGTAAGCAAAGAATATTGAACTGAAAAATTCAGAAGGCAAGCAAGATCTTCAACATCTAAAGAATATGGTTATCAGTGCATTACGCATGCAGTACAAATTATAGATTGCCAACATTTAACTAGAAAGTTAAATAAGATAAGAAAATATGTTGATGTTAAATCAACAGGGTAGCATTTATTTAAACACTATGTTGTGTACCTTTGCAACAGTTTCATGAAATACTACAGGGTGGTTATTAAAGCAAGCTACATAAAAATGTGTAATGCACTGGAACATGAATGAATTACTAAAATGTTTCTTCAATCGAACAGCATAGCTATAATGCAGTCTTCTCCTACCATCCTCTAGCAGCTGCAGACCTCAACACCCATCAACCTAACCACTAGCCATGCTGAGAGGGCCTGGTGTGAGTTTTAGTTCAACATCTGGAACACATCAGTTTGGGAAAGCTGCTACAAGCTATCACCATGGTTTGAGTCTTGACAATTCACAGTTCTAGATTCTAGATAAGTATGACAAGTTGCCAGGATGAGGAGTTAGGATGAGGGTATACTATTTAGAGGACCATCTTCCATTCTCATATGGTAAAAAATGCATTTTAGAAGATCAAGCGAAACAGCTAAACTGCAGTATCTAGCTAATAAGAAGTCTGCTTCAGAGTCCCAAAACTATGTGGAAACATTCAAAAAGCACTAATGGCATATGTCTGCATAAACATATAAGGCAGCATAGACAATGCATTGACAAAGCAGATCTGTAAAGCAAGTGAATAGTTTAAAACATGTAACGTGATCTGTTTTAAAACACATCAGTTTTTTTAAATCAAAAACTTGCTTTGAATTTATATAAAGCTGCCTCAGTTCGAGCTAATTTCTGACTACTTTCAAGCTACAGCTCACAGAAGAAAACTCTTTTATTTTCTGGGAGATATTCAAAACTGCCCAACTACACTCCCCTCCATTACCTCTCATTGGCCCCTTCAAACCTCCAGAGACATGCTGAGTGTGAAGAGAAGCTGCAACAAGGAAAAGAACCAATTCCACCAATGTTGTCCATTCTCTTTACGGATGGATACTGCTTAATTTCACCCGTTATATTCCTTCCAGAGTTATAAGCAACCTTTAATACAAGAAACCTGTCCAATAAAGAACTTTACAGTCTACTTATTCCATTCCAGAGGAGCCTTTTAAATATTTCCACCAGAGAGGATGGTTGATAACACAAACATTCTTCTTTCAGTGAAGGAGCTTCCTGTCGGTACCACAAGTAGTTAGAAAAGACACTTAGCCTCTGCAACTGCAGAGTCTGTATATCAGCCCTGGATAATCAGATGGTGAGCACCACTAGTATGACAACACTTAACCTTTCTGGGACAACATACAGGGGAGCTTTTCAATCATTGCTCCTGTTGTTGAGTGTCTTCAGGTCTTTTCTGCCTTACAGAGACTCTAAGGAGAACCTATCATGGGATTTTCTTGGCAAGATTTGTTCAGTGGGGCTTGGTTTTGTCCTCCTGTGAGGCCGAGAGAATGTGACTTGTCCCAGGAAACCAGTGAGTTTCCATGGCTGAACAGGGATTTGAACTCTGGACTCCAGAGTCATAGATGAATGCACAAACCACTACACTCTGCTTCCTGACTGCCTCCATTTTTAAATTTGCTCTTTGTTTGCAAAATTCTTTCAAGATTAACTGAAAACAATTTTTGTAACTATACAGAGATGTTTACTTAACCTTATAATATTTAGCTGCTAAGGCACTTTAAAAAAAAAGCATTAATATTTTATAGTACTTTTATTTTACTGAAGATACAACTGAGTGGTATATTTATTATAAATTCACTTTCCTAACATAAAGCAAAAGAATGCTTAGACTTTGAAAGTTCTGCTCTACAGACTGGTATAACTGTAACTTACAGCAGATACAAGTACCACTATTCCCTGGTGTTACAAAGCAGGCCCCTTCTCCATCACACCCATAGATATTTTTCTTTCTACAAGTAGTATGAAGGAATTAGTGAATTAAATTGCCCCATACAGCACAGTGCGGTCCTAACATATCTAATCTAATCTAATCTAATCTAATCTAATCTAATCTAATCTTTTCCCCTATATATTATATACAGGGGAAGTTGCAAGAAAAATGTTCCATTGCCTTTATGCTGTCACAATCCAAGTGAGTGGTGAGAAGGACTGTATTTCCCCTTCAGGTTTGGGATGCATATTGATAAGGCACTCTCACAAGAGATTCAAGTGGCCTCTGTGGTCCAGTGTTCCTTTTATAGTTCAGGCTTCAGTTACTCCAGCTTCAGTCATATCTGGATACAGAGATCTTGGCCACAGTTCTTCTTGCGCTGGGTCCCTCCCACTTATGTACTGCAATGTGTTTGAAAACTACCTAGAAATTGCAATTTGTGTACAAAAGGAAAGCAAGGCTAATAACTGGAACAGGGTGATTAAATCATATTATACCTGTACTTTATCAGCTGTACTAGCTGCAACAGTCTATCTCCAAGTGCAATTTAACATCCTCATTATAATATTTAAAAAGCTTTTGAAGATGTGGGAACAAGATACCAAATGTCATATCCTACCTATACAACTATGTAGTCCCTGGGATTCCCATTAGAGAACTGGTTTCAGGTTGCCCTTGCCAAATGAAAAAGGACAAGCATCTACCATAGAGGGAGGATTGTCAGTGGTACACTCTGACTGTGGAAAGCCATCCCCATACCCTCTTTATGTTCAGCTTAGAGAAAGTTCAAAATTTATTTTCACAAGTCTTTCAAAGACTGATCTTTTACTGTACGAAACTACCAATTATATGTTCTTCATCTGTTCCTGACCCCCTCTTGTCTGAATTTAGAGTGTATGCAGTTTTGTGGTAGAGTCAGCCCTCCACATTTGCAGGTTTCACTTCTGTGAATTTGATTATTCACAGGTTATTTGCTGTCACCTCTGCTGCCTCCCTATGCTAATTTTAATAAGGACTGCAAGCCTCGTGAGAAACAGAATCTGCGACTAAAGCTTGTAAGTCCCTATTTAAAAACATTGTGGGGCAGCACTGGAGGTGACAGTATGTCCCATCAGCCACCCACTTCTGCCTTGTGAAGGAATCCATGGTGGGTTGAATATAGTGATCATACTTTTTTGTGTGGTTTGGGAGAGTTATTCACAGTTTTTCGACTTTCACAGGGGTCCTGTGCCCTTAACTCTATTGAATGTGGAGGGATGACTGTATTGTTATTTTATACGGTACTTAATTGCATTTTATTACGTTGGCAAGCCAGAAAGTAGGCTAAATTAAATATTAATTCTCCCTAGGGTAGAACCACTGAAATCAATGGATTCAAGTAGAAACTAAGTATCGTTCATTTCAGTGGGTCTACATTTAATCCCATACTACTCGGCTGCCTTACAGAAAAAAGAATAAAAATAAATATAGCACTAAGGCGAACTTTCTTGATAAGATACTGCTCAGTTGAAAAATACTTTACAGGTCTTTTGATTATGGACATTTACTTTTTTAAGAATACTGATTTATTTGAAAGTCAAAGTGGAAAGTGTGCACATCTCCCTGGCTACTCTGAAAGCTCACCTTCCATTCCTATAGGTCCTAGGCCATTTCCGCACTACAGTGTTAAACTGCTGCTATTCCACTTTCAACGCCCTGTGGAATTCTGGGGTTTGTAGTTTACCGAGACCAAAGAGCTCTTTGGCTGAGAATTCGAAGTGACCTTCCCTAAACTACAAGCCCCAGAATTCCATAGGAGGTTGATAGTGGAATAGCAGCACTTTAACACTGTAGTGCAGAAATGGTGAAAGAATGACTTCACATCCACCAGCAGCAAACTTGATACCAGTTCAGAAACTGACTTGGTTGCATCTTTTTCTCCCAAGTTTACTTTCCTCTGAGTTAGCCAACAGGCTTCCTCATCATGCATGTCTGAATTACCCAGGGAGGTAACTCAGTTCTTTTCCACATAGGAGAAGAGAAACTGACTTCTTGATTTCAAGATGTGCAGACACTCATTATGTTGTGATATAGATAATGACTAGCATATGCACCTGTTTCTTGAAAAGATCACCCAGATGCTGATTTCATCAAGACAGCATTAGGAAACTTAAAATTTCAGTTTACAAAAATCCCCCAAACACTGTGCTATGTTAGGACTTCAGGCAGCCTTTAATTGCTAGCATTCTATACCCTGCTCTCCTATCTGGTCTACTTCACAGTCAAGCCAAGGATGATGCATGCTCTCTTGTCTCAGTGATAATACAAGCAGGCTATAATCTTTGCAATCTTAATAACTAGTGCAGAAAAAACTAAGATCAAAAGGCCTGGAGGTCTCTTCAAATCTATAAGTTCTGGCCTTCTTCAGGACTGGGAAAATGAATTAAATTCCCATACCCTGTAGCAAATTTTATGGCTCCTTCTTGAAGGAGCTGAACTACCCATTCATCAGGATTTGCTTGGATGGATTCCTGGAAAACAGTAATATTCCAAAAGATAGGTTTGTGATATATCCAAAACTTTGTCTGTTTTTCAGAGGTAAGAGACACAATATTCTTTGGCTGAATTTGGCAACACATTGGAAAAATAAACAATTCTGCAAACACTTTAAGTAATTTTGGAAGTAGCTTGCTTACCCCCATGACAGCAGAAAATCTTCTCATCTACAATGGCTGCAATAGGCAGACAATTAAAGCAGTCTGTAAATGTCTTCCAGAGCTTGATATTAAATCGCCGTTTACCTGACAAGATTAGAAGAGTAGTTTACATTAACATCTCATGACTACACATACAGCATGGCAATTCAACAAGGCAATATAAATACCAGAATCCAACAATTACTTATGATTTAAAAAAAAAAACAGTTGCAAAGAATGTTCATAAGCCTGAACAGAGCAAAAAATTGCATTTCCTGTTATTAAGGCAAGGGTTTGTATCTAGCTCCAAAGCTTGCAAGCATTTATAACATGGATGAATAAAACAACAAATAATATCAATTTTTTACTTACATTCATCATAGAATCCATATATACGATTAATACTAGCACACTCATGGTTTCCTCTTAGGAGGAAAAAATTCTCTGGATATTTGATTTTGTATGCAAGTAGTAAACAGATGGTTTCCAAGGACTGTTTTCCTCTGTCCACATAATCACCCAGAAAAAGATAGTTGGCTTCAGGTGGAAACCCTCCATACTCAAACAATCGAAGTAAATCTGTATATTGGCCATGAATGTCACCTAAAGAAAAGAAGAAAGAAAAAAGATATTTCATATTTATTGTTGTTAGTTTCCATTCCATTCTTCAACTTATGGCAATCCTATTAATAAGATACTTTCAAGAGCCCTGATCATAAACTCTGCTTTTCAGATCTTCCAAACTCAGTGATACATCTTCCTTATTGAGCCAACCCACCTGTACAGCAGTCTCCTTTTCCTACTGCCTTCCAGATTTCATGTTATGAAGCTATTATCCTTGCTAGTTAAAAAAAAGAAAAAAAAAAGAAAGACTTCTTTTGTCTCAAATGCTTTGCTACTGAAACTCTAAGGCTTTATTGAAGTTTCTTTTTGTTTCCCTTTTTTTCTCTTCAAAATCGTGGTTTCTATTCATTGCTCTGCTCACTAGAAAATTGTTTAATTTCAAGTTTCCTATTACTGACCCAAATTCAACTTCTGATTCTCCAACCACCTACAATCATCCATTTGTGCAATACCAAGAACAATGTCTTACAGACTTACCTGACTATTTAGCATGCCAACATGGTTTTAGCAAATAGGCAAAACTAGCTAAACAGCACTGTGATTTTTCTCATATCCAGAAATGGTTATTAAGTGACTGCAACTGTTTAGCAGAATGACACTGCGAAAAATGGTACTGAGAAAAATGGCACTGAAACAGCAGCAAAAAGTGCGAAACAGTGGCTGCAGCACCTACAAACAGCTATGAAACAGCGGTAGTAACTTGGGGAGGCTGAATTCACTTTTTTTAAAAAAAAACATTTGAATAAATATACCACAAGATTTAAACTGAAACAGGTACACTATAGGCTCTAAATTGTAGCACAGTGATTATCAAACCAATTTAATCAATCTGACAGTTGCTATCCAGAATTACAGAATGTTAATGAGTCCCTGAAATACTGCATTAGCACAGTTATTACTAAATACAACCTGTAGTCACTGATTAGTTAAATTTGCATAGCTTTCTTATGCTAATTTCTGCTATGTAAAACAACTCTTGCTCTTAACTGAATTCAGTTCTAGAGCTTGGAAAATGTGTTGCAGCTACTACTGAGATATGACCACCTATACCAACGTAGCAAAGCTTACCAGAGGGATTATGTCCTAATTCTTTCAGAGATGCATCCAAGAAACAAAGGGTTGCTACTCTGTAGGTAGGCACAATTGCTGTCACAAACAATCTTAAGACAAATTGTGCACCATATTTCGACTGTTACCTATACCATATCCACCACTGAGGACCATTTAGAGGACTTTCTACAGCCAGGAACAAGAATTGCTTATACCCTATACAGTCAGCAAGAGCCCAAATTCAAATCAACACAGGCTTCCCTACTTACTTGTTCATTATTTCCTGTACAAGCAAGAATACAAACTTGCAAGCACATGATTTTATTACTTCCACATTACCTCTCTTTCAATTAACTGGTAACTATACTCCTTTAATCTCCAATGCTAGGATCTGATCAACATCCAAACTGTATTACAAGTTAGCTACAAGTTACTTAATGGCTGGCATGAACCAAGAGTTTGTTCTAGATCTGAGGACCAAGATTCAATACCCTTCTTTCCTCTACTGTATTCTTCATATGCCTATTTCAAGATCACTTTGCAAAGAGAAATGGATAGGGTTTGTTTAGGTTTCCTGAAGTGATACAACTGGTACAACAAGGCAGAGGTGGACATCATGTGATCCTGCAGATATTGTTGGACTGCAAGTCTCAGCAGCCCTACTCAGCACAGCTAAGAAGAAAGACTGCTGGGAACAGCAGTCCAATATCTGGTGGGCCACATGATTCCCATACCTGTCCTAGGTCTTCTAGAGCAATACTCTGCATATGCCTTTGCATAACAACAATTGAAGAATCAATATTACCCCTTCTTCTATCTATTATCTTCATGCTCATCTTTTTCCAGTCTGCACAGACAACCGTTTCTGCAGAACTACAGGCTGACGTTAACTGTAACTTTTCAGAATGGGGATCTGGACTAAATGATGAATTCAGCTTAAACCAATAATCAGCATTTATTAGAAGTAATGCAAACATCTCTCTTTGTATGATAGGTTCTAAATTAACCTAAAATTAACCTAAAACTTGGGAAGAGTATAAAAGGCATAATGTTTCCATGTCACAAAAATGAGAAAAATAAAAACATTTACTTTACTTGCCTTACTTCTCAAGCAGGCAATGTTTGCATCTTTTGAATCTCTATTAACATTGGTATAGGAGCTACAGACACTGCTAGTCCTTTCTTCATCAGCAGATACCATTACATGAAGCATCAATACATACCACAGATCTTCAGTGGTGCCTCTAGCTCCAAAAGAATGGGCTGGCTAAGAAAGATTTCTCGAGACTTTATACACAATCCTCGAACTTCAGCTTCTGTCATCTGCACAATCTTGCCAGGACGACATCCCCGGACTGAAAGAGAGACAATTATTTCTACATTTCAAAGTCTCTGAAAATATATTATGGAAAACAAAAGAAGAAAACTACACAACTCTTTGTTTTCCTAATTAACTGTTAACAAGAGTAAACATTCCTGGCTTCAAATAAGCCACCTCCCTCCTCTGACAAATGAATGAAATGATAATGAATGAGACCTTCAAGCTTGTTTGTGACAGATTAGTTCAAATTCAAAAGGTGTGGAAATACAAAGATTGGCTGAGGCTTCATTTTACAGCAAGTCTGTTCATTTTCCTTATTCACATTAAACAACTGAGGCAAGCAAAGACCCTAAATCTAAAGGAAGGTAGGAGTAAGATCCTCTTTTTTCTTAAACAAGCAACACTCACAGTCAGAAAGAACTATTAAGTTGTTTTGCAACTGATGAGCTCTACTTTAGCTTAGACTAAGAATTTAAATGGCAGAATCTTTATGAGATTCTTTATATATCTAATTTTGGATAAGCTAAAATTAACTAGAAAGTCAGAATGGTATAATGATTTGAGTGTCACACACTAGGCTCTAGGAAACCAGTACTGACATTCTGGCTGAACCATGGAAACCCAATTATTGACCCTGTACAAGTCACCTCAGTGATAGGTTGTCTTCAAGTTGACATAAGTTGGAAACAACCTGAAGACACACAACAGCAACAAAACTAAGATACACTTTGGATTTCAGTTGATAAAGCAGATTATTTGTTAAAGCTGATTGTTGTTTTTTTCTTTAATTATCTGAACACAAGCATTCAGAAGTAAGCACCGCAAACTTCAATGAAATTCACTATGCAAAGGACTTCAGTAGGGTCACAAAAATGGTATCAAGGTGTAATGGGACACTTTCTCAAGAAATCAGACATTCTTCCTTCAATTTTTAAATGTTTTTGACAGAAATATTGGCATAAGTGTATTACTAGCCCAAACCCACATTTCATATTTTTAGGTTAATAATTTTGCTGAATGGTCACCACAGCCACCACCCCTGAATATGTTTAACAGAACATACTGTTACTCAGTAACTCTGACCAACCCAGACAAAATCCTCTAAATCTTATATGGCCTGTGTCTTGACCATCTGAAAGACTATCTTCTAATAAGACTCTGAGTTCAGCAATTTCCAGTCCTAACTTCAGAGGAACATATGGTAAGAACACAAGACAGCACAATCTCAGTGGCTGCTCTCAACTGTAGAACTCCCTGCCACAGAAGGGTAGGCTGGCTCTGTTTCTCCTCCTCATCTGCCCCAGGCAAACACCCTATTTAGACAGACAGTAGGTCCTGATTTTTTCGAACTTTTCAAAATGGAGGGTGTGGAATTTTTTCTCTCATTTGTTTTAAATATCTTTTAACTGCTTTCATTTTAGGGCTGTTATAATAGAAAAACTAAATTCTTTAAAGGTTTTTAATATGATTATTGATTTTTAACTACATACTTTCTAAAATTTATGTTACAAGCCACTTTGGGTCCCATGACAGGATTAAGAATATTTAAATAAATATTCCATTTGAGGCACTGGGTAGTCTCTATTTAGCAACAGCAAGTACAACTTTCAGCCCTTTTAAAAGAGCAACTAGAAACTTTCTGATGGGCATGGGATGGAAACCAGAGTGGCAAAGAAAGGGAACACGTAAATAAAAATCATCACCATGTAGCATCTGCTAGTGCTGGCTAACCCTTCACATTCCGCAATCTGCATCCACTAGAAGTACCTGAATGCAATATGTAATGTGTCAACAATGTCTGACACTTCATACAAAGTCATGAACAAACGTTTGTTATGTTCAAGTGCTTGGTTTTGGTTTCTAGAAATCCTTAATGCATAAACAAGGGATATACTGAATACAAACAAGTATACATATTTCGTGCAGCCAAGATTTCTCAATTCTAGTAAAACCAAATCAGTAGTAGTTTTCAGTCTTCCAACCCAAAAGGGATGAACTAATACAACACAGCAAGTGAAGGAAGTGTTTAAAATCTAGTCCTTGTCAAAAGCAAATTGTGGATGGGTGCATGGTTCAAGTGCCATTTTCCAACAAAAACACTAAATTTTGATAGAACTGATTCTAGAACTGCTGAACCACAGCAAGGATGGCACATGTTCTGACAACAACACAGAACAGCAATGTCATCCTGTTTTAGTATAAAAAGAAGAAAGGGATCTAGTGGCACATTTAAGACTACCAGTTGAGAGCCAGTATAGTACAATGATTTGAGCATTGGATTATAATACTGGAGATCAGAGTATGATTCTCTGCTTGGCTATGGGTGACCTTGCACATGTCACATACTTTCAGCCCCAGAAAACCCTGTAACAGGTTCACTTTAGGGTCATCGTAAGTTGGAAATAACTTGAAGACACACAACATTTTTTATCAGTATAAGCTCTTCTGACCAGGGCTAACTTCTTCAGATGCATAGAATGAATATTCACAGAATGAAGACACACATTTATTTATAAAGGCTGTGTGTGAAATGTAACAGAAATGCAAAACAAGCTGGCATGATCATAGGTGACAAGTATAATCCTGATGGTGGGCCTAAAGATTAATCAGAAAGGTTGGATGATAGGTTTTCTTCACCACACCTGGATTTACTTGCTTAGCTATGCTTGTGAGTTAAATCAGTTATTCACCTTTGTCTTTTTAAACACTCTCTACCATTAAAGACCAGGGATTGAATCCCTGTTAAGCCATGGAAACCCACTGGGTTACTTCAGGCAAGCCATACGCACTCATCTTCAGAGAAGGACAAAGGCAAACCTGCTACTGAACAAATCCTGTCAAGAAAACTTCATGGCAAGTTTGTCTTAGGGTTTCTATAAGTCAGAAATGACTTTGAAGGCACATAACAACAACCAGAACCCCACTTTTATGGATTGAGATCCACAAAAGCTTATGCTGAAATTAACTGTTTAGTCTAAAAGATGCCACTATTTCCTTTCATTCTTTTTAACAGGGAGTACAGCGCCTAAGTAAGTTATAATGCTAGACTATCTCACAGTATTTGCCTGTGAATGAACTAACTGCTCAGCAACTATATTCTATCTCCATAATGAAGATACACAGCTCACTAAATGAATCAAATTAGCGCTATGGACTATAGGAGGAACTGTTCCACGGTGATTCCACCAGTGCTCAGAATGCATTGTACCCCCTTTCATCATTAAATGTGAACTGTTTAATGACTTTAACAAACCTGAAATAAGCTTCCTGGAATTCAACATGTCCAGAACCACCAAGCAGTATAACAGGCAAAACTAATTTTGACTCTTAAAAACAGCTGCATTGAATCATCTAGTAGTGAAGGCAGCAAAGAAATGCATGTGGCCAACTAAGCAGGCTGACATAATGGGGATGGAGAGCCCTGCCCTTCCTTTGTATCAATCACACAGAAACCAGATAGATTGCCAAAGAAAAGGATGTGCATGCATGTGCATACTCACCCCCATGAAAGCCAGCAGAGATGGGAATGAAAGCACTATCATTCACTGCAGAGGCCACTGTATATCTGTGAGGGACTTTTTTTTGGGGGGGGTAGTCTTACAGATTGCATCAAAAGTTTGCACCAAAGATCTGTGCTTTCCAGCAGAATTTTGGTGTTCCAGAAAGCTGGCACTATTTTTAACCTAGAGTTTTAATACTGTTATTTTAACTGTTTCTAACACGTAATCTGTTTTGAGCTGCCTGAAAGACAAGACAGGAGTCCTACTGCTCAGTTTTAATCTGTCTTTTAAAATTATTTTTTTAACTGGCTACCTCTTGTTGTTTTTTATAATCTGTTGCCTCATTTTTGCACAAAATAGTTTATCATATGAGAGGAAAGATGAAAGAGAGAGAGACAGGGAAGCAACCTGCATAAAGCTTGCCATATCAAGCCCTCAAACTGTCACTAAAACAGGTATTTTATGTGATTCAGCCTCTAAGATTTGAACATACTAAGATTTTACCCAAATCAAGAGTATCTATGGGAAAAACCAGATGCACTACTAATTTAACTGACAAAAAAAGTAAATTCAATTGCTAGGCATAATTAACATGGCTAAAACTAATTATCAATTCCTACTAGTGTAGACCCAAATGATCAAGATCGTGAATTCTTTTACCATAGCAGAGATATAAATCAGCCTAAGTTCCACAAACAGTTGAACAACAGGCAATAGAGCCCTCAGCTCACTCAATGCTTAATTACCAAGTGAATATAAAACTTCCAGGAAGAGATAACATGAAAATACATGAAAAAAAGGAGAATGTTAAGCTACAAAAACAGCAAGGACTGATATAAGTCAAAGTATATTAAATCACACATTTAATTAATCAAGAGAAAGCCTTTATTTAAATCATGGACTTAAATCAATTTTGCCCCCATACTTTCTCATAAACAAGTAGATTCAAGCTAGAATTAAAGTAAAAAATGTTACATGTTTTGTATTTGCTACAGAAGCACTGCAGTATGCTCTTAGGACTTTTCTCAATATTCTAAAGAAAAAGTATGAGAATTTGGGGAACACTGAAGAACACTATAATAAAATATTTTCTCATTTGGAATGAGTCACATGCTTTTTAAGGCAAAATATTAATTCTACACCTTTAAAGTAACATTGTTATAAGAATCTATAACATTAGAGAGTAATTACTGAATAAACTCCAGACATACACAAAACCCACTTCCTAGAGACATTTCTTTACCTAGATAGTGCTAGTATCTTCATGAGAGGAACATAAACGAGTCCTATTACTTATAAGTGGATATGCCCCTTCTGTTGACTTATGATTCAACTGTAGGGATACTAGACAAAACTAAAATTCATGTGCTTGGTTAACACAAAATACAGCAATCTGCAGTACTGGGCATATTCAGTTCAAGAGCACTTTTGACACCACAGCTCTTTGAATTCTAACTAAACAGTGGGTGTTACTGCTGACTGTTTGTTGTTGCTGTGTTATGTGTCTTGTAATCAACTCCAACTTATGGTTATAGTACACAGTAAGTGTACATATACTCTGTGAATTTGATAAAAGCATACACGATAGTATATGAGGTATATTCACTCTGTATATGTACTCAGATGTAAGACCCACTGCTAAGATGGCCAGCAAAGTATAATTGCGTGAGTGTTGGACTAGGATTCCAGGCAAGCAGAGTTCAAACCCTTTGCAATACAAACCCATTGGGTGACCATAAACAAGTCGCTCTCTCAGCCTCAAAGACAATGGTCAACCTTCCCAGAATAAATCTTGCTTAAAAAACTCAATGCTGGTTTTCCATAGTCAACCTCAACTTCGGGTACAACACCACTACCCCACTTATACCTAATATTACAATTTTAAATGGAGCGAAGTTTAAAAACTGCATTGCAACATTTATAAAAATATAGGTTTGCTAAGCAAGCAAGCATGGCTTGTAATTTAATTTTTCTAAAGGTCCCATTTTTTCAAGGAATCCTTATTATCCCAACACTTCAAAATTTCAAATTTCAGAATTTTTGGAAATCTTATATTTCTAGTTGTGTTTACTCAAAAACTGACTAAGTTCAGGAGTTGTACAGTACCTTCTTATCTCTACTGAGAATTAAACTGCTTTGAGTTCAATGAATAATATAAGATTGTAGATGACAAATCAGGGGTAAAGGGTTTCCTTTCATCAGATTAAGGTATGTAATTAAACCAGCCAATGTTTCACTGAATTATAAGCAAGAGGAAGTTATACCCTAAAAATTGATTCCTTTTAGTCTGCTTCATTTCACTGAATTTTCATATTACATCACAATCTAGCTGGCTCTTAAGTAAAGAAAATACGTGTGTCTTAAGTGAAAAAAAGCTTAGTAGGAAAGTAAATACTGCTATAGTGTTTCAGATACTGGGAAGGTCGGATACAACAAACAAGTTCATTTTTACTCTACTGTGGTTCTATTCTGCACATAAATATTAAGTTAGAAAGTGGGTGGTCTTTTAAAAGTATTTCCTATGTAGAAAAAAATTACATAGCCATGTAATTAACAGTGGTTCTTTTATTAAAGTGGTTAACAGTGGTTCTTTTATTAAAGTTGTTGGGGAGGGGTGTTGGGTCCCAATATGAATGTCACTGTGTATGTGCCCATGTCTGTCATCCACTGAGGCTTCTTCTTTTGTGGCAGATTCTGTTTTCTCTGTTTTCTCATATCCCTCCCTGACAATATCTCAGACCTAAGTCCACAATTCTTCTGGCTCCTGGTCATTAGGCTTAATAGTGCAAGTCTATTTTTTACATTATCTTTAAATTCTACAGGAATATTTTTCAGGTTGCATTTTATTTAACAAGGTCAAATTTCACATTAAACTGAGAACATCTATCAGTTTACTGTATAGTAACCATAGCTACCAAAACTCTTGGTAACTGCATTCCCAAGTTATTTCTGTTAATCCTGTAGTTGGAAAAGGAGATGACTACTGAAGAAAAGTACATAGTAATGCTATTTCTAATTTTCTTTTGGTTCCTTTTAGTGTGCCTGGAAGCATTAGCTGCCATTTCAGATGTCAAAGATTCACATGAAAAGCATCCTTAATATCTATTTTCCTGTATTTTTTTATTTCTCTGTGCAATTGTTATTTCCCAGTCTGTTATTGTTGGTTGTATGAGGAAATACATTATAGTTGTCTAGGTGATGGGTCTGAAGCTCCCTGCCTTGCCGTACTGGCAGTTTTATTATCTGACAATGCTGAGTGGCAAGAATATTTGTTCTCTTGAGCTCTAGCCACATATAATTACCTATAATTAGTTAAAGTGCAGAGCTTGGAATCATTATTTGACCAAGCACGGCATTACTTGATATTAAAACATTACTTGCTCAGAGTAATGACTAATATATTGTTGACACATTAATTTCAACATCAGAAATATCAAAATAACTAGAAGTGGACTAAAATGGCCTATATACTGGTACTTCAAATTCCTCCTCACTAGAAAAAACTATAATATTTGGGAGACCAGGAAATCAGACTCAATCAAGGATACCACAGCCCTGAATCTGCAAGACCTGAGGAGGGC
Source organism: Ctenosaura bakeri (assembly GCA_948474755.1). NCBI lineage: Eukaryota > Metazoa > Chordata > Lepidosauria > Squamata > Iguanidae > Ctenosaura > Ctenosaura bakeri. The sequence continues at coordinate 22,976 of CAOLHI010000322.1, read as the reverse complement.
AGCTGATGACAGGTGGACCTGGAGGTCCCTCATTCATATAGTCAACATAAGTCAAAGTCAAACTGACGGCAGCTGAAAACAAATATACATCTACAAGGCCCACTAAGACCTTCCCATTTCTCTCAAGTGCCACAGAAGCAAAATTCAACAGAAGATTGTGTACCTGCTAGACTAGTCAATAATAAGGATGTGAAGTTTCCAGGAAATTTTTGAACCAGAAAATTTTCCAATGTCCTAAGCTGACTGGGAGTTGTATTTGAGTGTCCAGCCTACATTCAGAACAAGTTTCTAACAATATCCCATATGAATGTTTAACTCTAAACCATACTTGCTAAATAATTAAATCAGCAAGTACATCTTAATAAGCAAATTCAATTCAAAGGCATGAACAGGACTTTTTTTTTTGTTACAATACCTGTAAATATTTTAAGATATGAGAACTCACATATCCTTAAATTGTGAATGTTCTCTTGCACAAGATTTTTTTTTAACATCTTTTCATTGAATGGGCTTTGGAGTATTTTATGACCCCAATGAAAATTCCAATGTTATTGAGGCTTCCGGGTAGGGTATATACATGCACTCTTCTTATACACCCTGACCTCAATGATTAGAGGTGACCTACTATCAGCCAGAGATCATCACTTCTGCTCTACCACATCTCAATTTGTCAAACATGGCACTAAAACTTCCATTAAGTGGAGAAAAGACTACTCAATGTGTTTTTAAAGTAGGTCCGTTAAGACATTCTTCCCAACTGTTCTCGTAAAAAAAGAAATGTTTAATAGAAATGGCTGTGATTGTACACAACTGTTCAGGAAACAGTGTCACGGAATGGCTATACTGTAGGTCTAGGTCTCTATGCAGCTTCAACAAAACATTACTCCAGCATGTCACATCCTAGTACACGAGAATTAAAAAAGAGAGAAGGCACTGAAGAATATAAGTATTTCCAAAGTATATAGTATATATGCAAGCACATGAAAATTCACCTAAGAAAATGAGAAATAAAATTTGAATGTACCAAATTTGTCCACCTTTTTATTAATGGACAGAGAAATCATGAGCAACAAAAACTGGAAGTTTCTTGCCCTACTCCATCTAAAACCATACAGTTTCAGAGCTGCTAAGGCAATGCTGCCATGATTTGAACTGCTTAACTAGTATTTTTCATATTAAAACCAACAGGTCAAAATCAACTGTACTAGCCATAAGGCTGAGGTCCTCGCTGTTGCCTCCAGTGCCCATATAAGTCAACTACTTTCTGCCAGTACACCAAAAAACTTTCATCTTTTGATCATCCCTCTGCTCAGGGAGAAAGACATCAACAGCACACTACAGTCCCTCTGTAGGTCTTCCTCCAAAAGTTTTAGATAATTATTTAATAATTACATTTCTAATATTATGATGCTATATATTCTGAAATACTGAGTTTCCCAAGAAAAGTGTAGCAATATAAAGTTCCCATTCCATGTAACTGCCAAACAGCATGAAAAAGAAACTAATAAAATTTATTTTAAAAAAAAATTTTCATTGAAATTTTGAATAAATTAAAAAAAAATCCCCCTCCTCCCTTTCAAGCATCTTTTTTCTAGTCAAATAGTTTCTAGTTTATATTCCATACATACATTGTTTCTATTTAACAAACAATCTCACACTATTACTTTTAACATTGTTACATTGCAACTTATGCTTTATCTTTTACAACATTAATTTACATTATCCGCCTTTTCAACAATCTTTCTTCATTTCTTCTCTTTCTTATTCTTTAATCCAATTTATCACTTCTTACCATTCTCTTTCAAAGCTCTGGATTGGCTTGTTTTTGAGTGAAAAAGTTAACTTTTCTATCGCTACCATACCCAGGACTTTTAATTTCCATTCTTTTATATCAATGTAATTTCTTTCTTTTCAATATTGAGCATATGTCAATCTTGCAGCAGTTATTACATATAACAATATCTTTTGATGAGATCTTATTTCTCTTTGTTGCCATAACATATTTAACAAATAAAATTCTGGCTTCATTTCAAAATTTAATCCATATATTCTTTGAATTTCATCATGTATTTCTTTCCAAAACTTTTTTTCTACCTTACAGGTCCTGAACATCATGGCAGCAGCATATGAAAAGAAACTAATAAATTTTAGAAACACATAGTTTGGGGCATTTTTCAATTCCTCAAAGCTAGAAACTAAAGATTTCAGAAAATATCTTGCAGTCTGATATACAATGGGCATGAACAAAACTATTCACAGCATATACAAATACAATAAACAGGAATTTTCATTAAGACAAGGTGGCAACAAAAACATCTAAAAGTACAACCCCATAGGTATCTACTCAGAAATAAACCTTATGAAGTTCTATGAGACAAACTCCCAGGTCTACAAAGATAGGATTGCACTTTATGAAATATATTTGGGTTCATGTTAGGACAAACTGTCTGCAGAATGCTCTGCTCATTTTTGCAAGTGGTTCAACCATCTCCCTGTTCACATGAGCAGGAGAGTTAGGAGGACACAGCCAGTACATAGTTACCTAGTCCATATAATTCTGGATGGGAGTTAGAAGCCAAGACACTATGAAAGAAATGGCTTGGAAAATGACTTGCTGCATGTCTTTAAGGACCCTCTTCACCCCAGCAGCCAGGCGTTCTGGGAACAGGTGGCCTGAAACTGGACCACAGGCTTCTGCCATTGCCTCTTCGACTTTCCAATACCACCACCTTCTAATTTTTGTTTTTCTTGCTGCTGCCATGATGTTCAGCACAACTACACCAACAAAACAGTAAGAAATCATATATATTGTCTTTCTGGAAGAATTATCCAAGAAGAATTATCCAATTTAAATATTGCAACTGTGCTCAATCTTGCAACTGCAAACACACACAAAAGGATCAATTCTTACTGTCTCACTTACCCACTAATTTTTGTACTATCATGCTGGGTGAAGAGTTCTGGAGAACCTGAAAGCTCTCAACATTTTTGCATCACTCCAGTAATATTTTAGTAATTTCAGTAAAAGTAATTTCCAAATTCTACATTTTGTTTTTACTTATGGACCAAATGCCTACTTCATTTATATGCAATAAAAACTATCTTGTACATTATGTCAAGTACAGAAATTAACAGCAGTGTTTCTTAGGCTGCCTGATGTGGGGGGCTGACATTTTATTCCCCACTGTGTCATTTATTCCCGGATTGTATCATACTTTTGACCATTGGCTACAACTATTTCTTTCTTTCCTGGAAATTCTCCAAGGACCTGTAGCTGATGGCTTGTAGACCAAGACTGATCCCTGAACCACCACTTTCAGAAGCACTCCACTAGAAGATGTTGTTGCTGTCATCTACCTCCTAATCATTTCTGACTTATGGTGACCCTAAGGAGAACCTATCATGGAGTCTTTTGGGGGCTGAATGTGTGTGATGCACCCAAGGTCACCCAGTGGGTTTTCATGCCAGAGCAGGTAATTGAAGGCTGGCCTCCCGGGGTGTAGTCCCACACTCAAACCACTACACCATACTGGCTCTGAGTACTTTACTGTACATGAAATTTGAATTCTTATGAACTTATGAATTCTTATGGAAGGCTACTGCTTTGGCTAAAACTGCTGCCTTGGCAAAAATGCTATTATGCATCATTGTAGAACTCTCACACGTTAATCTCCCTCTCATTGTTAAGCTATATTCTAGATTTGTAGTTTAGCTTTCGCCTGACTGCCCATGATGAGATTATTTTCCACTACCACTGAGGATGGCAATTCCACATATGTCTCTTACAATGCCTTCTTTTAATAGAGCACAAAGGATTTTTCACTCTCTCTTTTAAAGTCTGAACTACTAACTGAAAGGACAGAAGGGAAAATGAGTACTGGCCCATCTTGCAGACCAAAGCTATGTTAGATAATAAAGTCACATGAAGGCTAGATCTTGTGTTCTCTCCCATCTTTTAGCCCCACACAAATACCCAAAATATCCCTGCAGTAACAGCTTCAAAGTAAGAGAGGGGAAGACAAGCAGCATCCTAATCACTGCCTCATCATTTCAGCCAGTTCTTCAGGGAAACTATAAAAAATTCAGCTTTTTATAACAGATACTCTTAGGAAAAGAAAACAGTCTATTTTGAATTATAACTTTCTAGCAGGAATTAAAGAATCAACTATTCAAAAACAACTTTAAAAAAAATTTCAGTGTCAGCAGTTTAAAAATATTTCTCCTAAAAACTGAGTCAAGACCATATAACACAACCGAAGGACATATTTCTGGGGGGGGGGGAATGAAAACACCTGACTCGGTCGAAGTATTTTGAGAGCTAGAGTGGTGTAGTGGTTTGAGCACTGGACTATAACTCTGGAAGCCAGGGTTTGATTCCCCACTCAGCCATGGAAGCCCACTGGGTGACCTTGGGTATGTCACATACTCTCAGCCCCAAAAGACCCTGAGATAGGCTTGCTTTAGGGTCACCATAAGTTGGAAAGGAACTGCTGGCACACAACAACAAAACACAACTTACTGTATTCTTACTGTGGGTTACAAATAAACTCACAGACCACTGCAGAGATCCAGGAGATGCCATCTGGTATACAAGCTGAATCATCATCTGTATGGCTTGACAACTATCCAATCTCTTCAATGTTTCACTTCTCAAATTATCAAAGTCTCTAACTCCTAAATAGATAGCTTGAAAATTTAATGTCTGTCTCACTCTAAATGAAATATTCTTGCTATAGCTTTTGAAATCTTTGTTCAAATTTCTTGTTTGAACCTCAAAGAGAAAACTTTATATTTGTATATTGTTTGTATACATAATTGCCCTTTTTCCATAAACAGGCAAGGTCAAACCATTCACTTAATCTGTGATGTAAGGTTAAAATGCAATGGCACAGTGAGGTTTATTCTTACCATTTGGTCCACAATTAATGGATTTAATTTACCTTATAGACTTGCCAAAGTCAAGAGCCTAAACATTGTTAGAACAGTGATCTCTGAGTAGAGCCTAATGCTGAGCAGAGCATTGTTAGACCAGTGATCTCCCAGCAGAGCATAAATTTACAGCTGAATGCCCTATCAAATTTAAATGAACTGTTGTATTTCTTGCTCCTGCCATTCCTGGGTGTAAAATAAAAAATCACATCACTCACTAAGGAGTATCTTTCAACACGTACAGATGGCTGGTTTCCAATTTTGCTTCCAGATATCATGCAGGCACCACACTATTTCAACTGATATCAAACTAGGCCAACTAGACCAACTACTTTCACAATATTTTCCCTTCCACAGTGTAGTAATCTCAAAAGCTTGTACATTTGGTTTTCTTTCGGTTAACCTTGAAGTAGTTGCCTGAAAACATCTGGTTAAAAAAGAAAATAAAAGGAGAAGGAAATCATGACATCACTGAGGGTTTCTCCAACAGATTTCCCACACCGGACTGAATTACTTAGATGATAAATTTCTCAGTATCATAATACTAGGTGGGAGACTTCTATTAAACTCAATATTTGTTAAAAGTCAAATATGCCTTTCTTCTCTTTTATGAATCTCTTCTATGAAGCTAATGAAATCCTCACCTCCCTTACTGCCATTGCAGTCTTATAAGAGATGGAAGAAAGAGCAAAGTGGATAACAAAAAAAAAAGGGGGGGGTAAGAGATGTAAAATTTATAGAAAGTTTGAAGTCATGGGGACACCTTCTTTTTGTCCTGTTCTTCCCCCTTGGGGGAGAAAAAACAGAAAAGTTTGGATAATGCAACATTAGCAACTTTTATAGATGGAAAGCCACTTTATTAGTTTAGGAAAATAAAAACTGTTATGTCTCACTTCATGTGGGATACATCATCATTTTTGGCATATTAAAAGTCATTTTTCTGAAAATTAGAAATTGAACTTACTTTTTAAACTGTATTTCTTTTTCTAACAAATGGAGCTACAAGATCCTGTACAGCAAGGAACTTCTCTGGTTTTGCTAGTTTATCACTGAACCCCAATGAGTGATACTGGGCACATCACACACTCTCAGTCCCAGAAAACCTCATGGCAGGTTCACCTTAGAGTCACCATAAGTCAGAAACTACTTGAAAGCACACAACAGCAGTCATGGTCTAGTATCAAGCAGACATAAAGCTCTTATTTCCATAAAAAGAAGTGAGAAAAGGGACACCAGGACCAGGAACTACAATGATCTCATACTGTATCATCAGTGCTTCTCAGGCTGTGACATGGGAAAACTTTTTTTTCTTCCTTCCTAATGAGACAGGGATCAACATCGTACTTGGACTCATTGGCTATAACTGTTTTATTTTCTCAGGAGATCACCACCAACTGGAAGCTGGTGTCCCATGCACCTACGGATCACAATTCTGAGTAGCACTGTTGTAAAAAAAAAAAAAAATACTTCATATAGTTTTAGAAATAATGTGGCGGGAACAAATGCATGGGCATGCTATCTTAAACATTTTATTTATCATTCTAGATTATTCCATAATCAATTTTTAAAAAAAATCCAGAAAAACAAGTCTTCATGGGGGAAAATGGGAGAGAGCTGTTCCCCTAATTTTTTTCACTTTTCCTGGACCTTCACATCTCTAAGAGGTTTTAAAGAGGTGGAAGTAGTGGGAAACCTAAGTGATGCTGACCTCATTGTCTTGCAATTTGTTATACTGAGGGAAGGGCATAATCAGATATATATTCTAGACCCTTAAGAAAGCTGATTTTAATAAACTTAAGAAAATGCTGAGTAAAATCTCATGGTCAGAAATATTCAAACGGGATTTCACAAAGAAGCTTTTAAAAGGAGACATACTGAAATAATCACAATTGCAATGGGAAAAAGAAGTAGGAGGCATCTAAAGAAATAGAAGATCGATTCACAAGGATATTTTGCATGAGCTCAGATTTAACATGGGCGTGTACAGGAAAAGTACCAAGGAAGATTACAGCAAGTAGCATGGAGAAGTCATCTTCAAAAGTCGCAGGACAGGAGCACTAAAGCTCAGAATCAACTCAGGCTTGCAAGAAAACTCAGCGAATATCTTTTCTATTACTTGTAAGTTCAAAACAAGAGGAAGAACAAAGTAGTAGTGAATTCATTACATGGACAAGAGAAGAAACTTTGAAGGCTAGCAGAAGGAATACACATCTAGCTTATATTTTTTCTCCAATAAAAAGCAATGCTCAACTTGCTAAAAACCACATGGTTATACAAGATAGATAAAGAGGTGACATGGGAACTTTAATTCATGTTGCCAAGCCCAGGGTACTAAATGCAGGTATTAAGCGCAGGCTGCAGATGTAACTTTCAAGTCCTATCTATCATCTTTGAAAAATGTGGCTACACAGGAAAGGTCTGAGAAGACAACAGAAAGGTAATACTGTTCCCATTTTCAACAAAGGGAAAGAAGACGATCCTGGCAACTACCAACCAGTCCACTTAGCATCAACAACAGGGATAATGCTAGAACAGGTCAATGAACCAGCCAATCTGGGAACAAGACTGTTCTGATTACTAAGAACCAGCATATAACTCTCAAGAACAAGTCATGTTCAACTAAGCTTCTCTATCTTTTTTAAAGTCCCAAGCTTGGTAGATCAGCACAACACTACAGATATGGTATATTTTGAGTTCAGAAAGGTTTTCAGAAAGGTCCCCCATAATATTCTTGTTCACAAGTTAATAAGATGTGGGCTAGACAAAGACAAACCTATTGTTAGGTAGCTGATGGAACAAACACAAAGAGTGCTCACAAATGGTTCTTCACTGATAAGTGGGATACCACAGCATTCTGTTCTGGGCCTGGTGTTAACTCCTTTATAATTAAGGTGGATGGAGCTGAGGAGATGCTCTGAGGATGAGACCAAATTAAGAGGGCTAGCCAATATCTGAGAAGACAGGATTAGGATTTAAGATGCCCTCAACAGATGAGAGAACTGGTCCAAAGCTAACAAAATGCATTTCAGTAGGAAAAGTATAAGGTCAACTCTGGTTAGTACTTAGATGAGAGACTACCAAAGAATATCAGGTAGGCTGTACTTCAGAGGAAGGAACTGACCAAACCACCTCTGAGTGTTCCTTGACTAAGAAAACCCTATGAAATTCATGGGATCCCCATAAGTTAACAGGTGACTTGAAGGTGCACACATGTGTACACACACACAGTATTATTGAGGGTATTATGCACCCTCAAGTTGTTTCTGCTTTATGGCCACCCTAAGGAAAACCCATCACAGGGTTTTCCTGGTAAGATTTGCTCAGAAAGGAATTGCCTTTGCCCTCCTTAGAGGTTGAGAGAGTGTGACATGCCCAAGGTCACCCAGTGGGTTTCCAATGCTGAGCAGCAATTTGAACTGTGTTTGTAGACCAACACTTACTCTACTACACCGCACTGGCTCACACATAGCATATGGCTCTATATTTAGGTAGGAAAAACACAAAAATCACATGCACAGCTATAAGATAGGTGACTTCTTTTGGAAGTAGTACATGTGAAAAAGAGTTAAGGATCTTAGCAGACCATATGCTATACATGAGTCAACAGTGTGATGCAGTGACAGAAAAGAGAGAGCTATTGCAATTCTGCACTGCATCAACAGAACAGCATCTGTCATCACATGAAGCAACAGTACTGATCTATTTTATTTTGGTCAGACCTCACCTGGAGCACTGCATCCAGTTCTTGGCATCACATTTTTATACTAACAGGCTGGAATAATGTCCAGAAGAGGCTAGCAAAAACAGTAAGGGTCTGTAAACCAAGCCTCATGAGGAATAGTTTAAGAGTATAGACATATTTAGTCTAGTGAAGAGAAGACTGAGAGGTGACTGCTATCTTGAAATGTTTGGAGAACAGTCACATAGAAAATGAGCAAGCTTCTGTTCTACTGCTCTAAAAGGAAGGGCTCAAATCAGCAGATTCTAACTACAAGTGGAGAGATTTCAACTATATTTTAGCCTGACAGAAAATGCTTTTCCACAGTAGAACTGACTACCTCAGAAAGTGGTGAACTGTCTTTCACTGGAGGCTTTTAAACAGAAATTTGAGAACCATCTATCAGACATGTTTTAACTGTAGATTTCCTATAATGGCAAAGACTTAACTGTAAGATCCTTAGGATTTCTTCCAGTTCTACAATCCTCTCTCTCCATGGCCTTATTGATTTAGGATTCTGGAAATATTCTTATGGTCAACAAGACTAGGCTTACCCAGGGTTGTTTTTGTAAGTTGCACAGTATTCCCAGGCAACTGGGAATGAATTACTTTACAAATGTATACAACTAGAAACAAACATGCTCCATTCAGTACAAATTTTAGAGGTGCAGTTTGTAACCAAATAATTAAAATGTCATATTCATGTTGCCATGAAACAGTTTAAATCAGTTTTACATTTTTGAAATTCTTACTGAACAAGCATGCATCTTACTTAATAGCAGTAACAAAGTAGGACTGGCATTTAGTAGACAAAATAGTTTCATTATCTCTAGGAACAGACTTTCAACTGTCCTAAGATGGGGACATCATGGCGAAAATGAATAAACAGATTTAAAAGGATCAAGCTGTAAAGGGGTATAGCTCCAAGGGAGAGGAACAGTAACCTCCCTCTCTTTCAATTACATCTTAATGAAGCATATTCATGCTTGGCTTCTTTTTAAATAGTTTCAGTCTGCAAGGTCATATGGATTATTTTAAAAATTAAACAATTGAGGAGAAATATATTAAGCAAATTAAAGTTGTTTCCATCCCTCTTTATCAGAAGAGAACAGATTAGTATAACCCATAACGCTTTTCTTCTCTTCAAGGCTACACCAAATTCTTCCCAGCACTCTTATTCCACAAGTGGTCATATGGGGAAGAAGCACATCCCTATCCTTGAATGGAGTTGTGATTTATTCATTTTTGGTCAGAGTTTCGGAAGTCTATAGGACAATCTTAATGGTGATATAGTTATGTACAATACTTACCTACCCAAGGGCCCTCTCACACTACAGTTATAGCACTATGATTCCACTTTAAAGTGCTATGGCTGCATACTATGAAATCCTAAGGTTTGTACTTTTGTGAAGCAGCAGAACTCTCTGGCTGAAAATTAAAGATGTCCTTCTCTGAACTGAAACCCCAGGATTTCATAGGATGGAGCCATAATAAGTGCAAGTAGAATCACTGTGCTATAACTGTATGGAGTGAAAAGGTCCCAAATACCACCGCACATGTACTTTTACGCCATCAAATGAATCATGCAGAGGAGGGAAAATTAGAAGAGCAAGACCAGAAACTATCACACTATTCCAACAGGAATGCAGAGTGTGATACAACCCCCAACATTTCTTTCACTTCTGCATATTCATAAAAACATCACTCATTTTGTAATAAATAAAAAAGTGTAAAAAAGTACACTATATCCCCTTTATCCTTCACTAGACTGTACACTCAAACACACACACACACGGAGGAAGAAAATAAAGGCCAGATCAAATCAGGATTCAAACTTAATGCTAAGAATATAACCACATACGTATATGTTTTTCATCTTATTTGCTCTTTTAGTACCATGGTGTGTCTACAGAACGACGACAGTAACAAAACAGAAAAAGAATCTTTGGAGTTATTCCACGTCTTTAAAGAAAAATCTTCTCTAGCTGAACCTCCATGTTGCTTCCTAATCCAGCAGAACAGCAATGCATACAGTGGGTCCTCAGTATCTCCTGGAGTTTAGTTTCAGGACCCTGCCCCCACAGATACCAAAACACACAAAATGTTCAAATATCATTATGTACATGGCATAGTCAAATTCTGTCCACTATACAAAAGAGTGAACAACTGAAATGAGTACCAGAGAGAGCTTGAGGGCATGTGAAATGGTGGGAGGCTACAGCAGCGTATGCATACACATCAGCAAAATGCTTGGCACATGGCAAAAGCAATGTTTGCTTCTTGGATTCTTTCCCCTGAATATTTTCAAGCTGTGTTTGATTGAATCTATGGATGCAAAAACCATGGATAGGGAGGATTGAGTGTACTGCCTAGATAATGTTGAACCTCTTTATCAATAAATGGGAAGATGTCTCCACATCTGACTGAGAGAACGAACAGGAAGAAACAGGTGACATGGAATGTCCAAGAGCTCTTCTTTCAAGGACCAGCAAAATAATCCTTTTGGGCTTTGCAAAGCTTCTGTGAACTAAGAGTGGTTCATGGAATTTCATTCTCAGGGGAGGAACTGGATCGAATTTTTTCAGTTGCTGTTGCAAAATCATCTGGCTTTCACTTAAATGCATTAACAGTGTTGGGCATTTATAGTGATAAATTTCACATTTCTTTTTGGCTGTGGCCTTTTGATATCTGTAGTTCACAGCACTGAGTTACAATACAATTAGGGAGATTAGAAAATAGAGGATATCTCAAAATGTACCATTTCAAGATTTCACTGGCACAAGGAAATCACAGCAAATTCTCTTTTTAAGGAATCTGAGAAACTAAATCTTATCTTGGAGTTATATTTTCTCAGTAACCTATTTCCAAAACCCAACATGCCTGAGCAGTTTCTGGCATTAGTCCACAGGCAGGGTCTTGAAAAGGAGCTTATCCAAAAAGGCAGTCACAATCCCAGGTCTTTCGGGTAGTCCAAATAAGTAGAAATTATGTCTTTCTAAGTTTATAAATTTGATCTTCAGCCTGCCCATCAGTTTGATAGGTGATGCCACTTGAGCCCCATCCTTCAAGATCACAAAGCACAGTCATTCTACATTCATTCTCGCTGACAGATCTTCTAGATCAGACAGAAGTTTTCTTTCATGTTTTTGTTGTCCATAATCTAGGGAAGAGGAAGGAAAGCCCCAGAATTGTTGTTACTGCTCTTCACAGACTATGATGAAACAGAAATGTAAAACGTGAATCTTTTTTCTTCTCTATGGCAAAGCTACACAGCTTTTTTTTTAGCAGTGGACTATGACTGGAGAACAGGATTTGAATCCCCATCCACTGGATGGCCTTAGGCAAGTTGTACTCTTTCAAACTTCAGAGGAAGGAAAAGGCAGCCCCCCCTGCCCCAACAAATCTTGTCAAGAAAACCCCTTAATAGGTTTGCCTTAGGTTCTCTTTTAAGTCCAAAATGAGTTGACGGGAAGCTCATTAAAATATAATGATTAACATAACAATCTCACCTCTGAATTTTTTTAGGAAAAAATGTGGTAAAGAAACGATCCAGATCTTGTTCTTGCATACTCATTTTGTTAAATGTTTAAACCTTCTAGACTCCCCCCCCCACAAAAGTTACAATTACACAAATGAAGGGCCAGAGAAGATCTCATGCCTGAACTGGAAAACAAAAAGTTTCTTCCATTTTAACAGCCTACTGGTTAATGGTAGCAGTCTCTGAACTGTTCCTATCCTCAAAATTCTGCATTTTGCAAAGAGTCAACTAGAACAGTTTAGATTCAAGTCTTGCAGCAACCGCTGTTTTTCCAAAAAAAAAAAAAAAAGTCTGTACACTTTGATACAAGTGTAGTTGCTGATTCACAAGCTATTTTATAATCGACTGTTTATTTACTGCAATATGACACAAGTAACCAGGGCCAGATGGCTCTGAAACAGATTGTACTTTTGTTATTTAATAATTGTCTGTCAGTCTTAAGACGTAGATAGACATTTATTCATTTTAAAAAAGGAAGTAGCATTCACAAACAGTTCAACAATTGATCAGAGCACAGCTAAGCAGAAAACACAGGAGCAATAATTACAGCACAGGACCATAAGGAAGGGCAGAGCTCTTTAGAACTATTTACCACACTATGGAAGATCAAAAGCAACTAAGCCAGGTATGCCATACTCCATTCTTTATCTTAAGATGTACTATGCGGCAATCCAAGCTCATTTGGGATAAACCGTTACAGAAGAACTAGCCCCCACCTTAAACTAATACAGCCAGAAGTCCCATCCTGCTGTATCAGAAAAAAAGACATCTGAGATGGAAATATGGAACCATTTGAATTTATCCAATTTCCTACTGGGAAGAGCATTTGCAATCCTCTGTTAGAAACACAGAAGTTGTGCCAGTGCATAAAGTAAGCAGACACATACCATCTCAAATGTGGTAAAATATAAAGAATATGAGAACAAAAATATTTCCAGATATGCTCTCACAGACCCCACCCCCACCTACCTCAGTCTGGACACAACCTCTTTCAACATCACTCACAAATATGATAGAAGGTAAAAATTTAGCAGAGAAAGCTCAGAAGAACACAGCAAACAAACAGAATTAGCCTAGGACTGGAAGAGAGGAACTACGCATGGTGAAGATTATGGAGGAAGGTAGCTAAGAGTTAAAGACAAGATACTAATGGCTTGCACAGATGACTCTGGGAACTTAGCAGAAGCAGAGTAGCCTATTCTATGTTATGAGACAATAAACAAAAGCTAATTGGATTTTTCAGCATTATAAAATCAACTACAGCAAAGTCTACATTTCAAAGACTCAGCACGCTTCACACACACTACTAAACTAGTAAATTTCACACACTCCACTAAACCTAGCAAAAGCTTCTCATCCAGCAGTGTCCCAGGACTGTAGATGAAGCTGAAGGCTACCAACTGTGTCTATGGTAGCAGAGTCATCTGAACTAGGGACTTTCTTGTTCACAATTTAATATTATCTACAACTCCAATAACTTGCAGGTATAATTAACTGCTTTCAAGTCAGCTTCCATGTACAGCAACCCCATCAGAGACTTCCATAACATCCATGTATTAATAGCCTGTTAAGACTGTGCAAATTTTTCTCCAAAAAAAAAAAATACTTCAACATTTTGTTTGAATAATACTACAGAAAAGGATTCCTAGATATTATACCAGAAGTAAACTGTTCCTGAAAAGTTTTAATAGGCTAGAATTCAATCACTGATTCTGTTATTTTGTTCAGCATATATGAGATTTTTATTTCTGGTAACATTAATTCAATTCTTGAGGTGTACAGAGGTACTGGTAAAGATATACTTTTTATTTAACAAACACAGTACAATCTTTTATGGTCAAGCAGTCTTATACAGGAGCAGGAAGGAGAGCAAGTACAGGCTGCTTGAAAAGTCAAACAGATCAAGTTTGTCTATGTTTGTTTTGACTTATTTTAGAGTATTAACATTAAAATTTTAGCAAAAACAAGGCAACTGTGTCCACCAGTAGCTTATTACTTCTCAACAGTACTTCACTAAATTACATCCTTTATTACTATTACAGATTTTAGAATCAAGAACTATTGATTTTAACATAGCATAAAAAGCAGATAAAATTTTGATACCAGAATGATGTACATAAGACGTTTCTTATCAAATTTTGCTCTTAAATAGGTGTGAATGATCATAAACAATGTCAGAGTACAGTCATCCCTCCATATTCAGTAGGGTTGGGCCATAGGATTCCCATGAAAGTGAAAAAACTGAATAACGCTAGGCCCTCCGAAACCATATTTTAATACACAAAAAAGTATGATCATCATATACAACCCACCATGGATTTCTTTGAGGCATCAGGGTTCCTTCACAAGGAAGAAATGGGTGGCTGGTGCGGCTTACTGCCACCTCCACTGATGCCCTACACCATTTTTAATAGGGACTTACAAGCCTCATTCGCAGCTTCTCAATCTCACGAGGCTTGCAGTCCCTATTAAGAATGGCACAGCGAGGCAGCAGAGGTGACAGCAAATAATCCATGAGTAATCAAATTCACAAAAGCGAAACCTGCAAATGTGGAGGGGTAACTGTAATTCAGATCAAAGAGTTAATGCACTGAGTACTAAGGTTAACATCAATTGAGGTCTTCAGGACTAAACCAACACAGACCTCCACTGTATAGTAATAATACAGTATAGCAACCAGTTCCAAAGGAGTCATCTAATCCACCACAGCATAGCGAGGGAAGGCTGAAGGAGAAAGCCATTTCCCTTTTTCCATCACACCTGTGAACCTTTCCCACTTTCCACGATATCTAAACAGGACTATGGGGTACCTTTTTCAAGAAACATGGAAAGAATATCGCCCTGAAGAGATGGAGACAAACTTTAATATTGTTGTAGGTATTATGCAAAAGTAGTCCTACCGTTTCAAGCCAAATGTCCATCTAGCCCACTCTATCAGATGGTCAACCAGATCTACAGAAAGCCTACAGTAAGCCTAATCCTACTGTTGTAACCAACAACTGATATTCAATATCTGACTGCCTCTGAACATGGAGGTTTGACACAGTCATGATGGTTAAAAGTTCTTAACAGACTTACTCTTTGTGAATTGGTTTAATCTCCCTTTATAGCCACCTAACCAGCACCCATCATCATATATGATGGCAGTTAACTACATAAATTAGTTATATGTTATATGAAGTACTTTTCTTCTGGTTTCTCCAGAATTACTGTCATGGAATTTAACAAGAGTTCTAAAATTGTACAGAGACAAGCTTCTATCTATCTATGCATGTTTTTCTCTACCACATACTGTTTTATACGCTCATTATGCCAGCCTTAGATATCTTTTCCCTTCCTCCAAATAAAAAGCCCCAACGATATTCTTTCTTTATTGGGACTGCACTCTAACCTTCAAACATTTCCACTGCCTTTTTCTGCACACCTTCTACTCTATAATATTCTTTCCAATATGAGGCATGAATTAAACTGCAATTATAAGCCTTCATTATATTAAGCAAGTCCTTCAAGAAAAAAAACCACCAAAAAACAAAACCCAGTATGTAAACTGTTCTTCTGTTCGATACTATAAAATGTATCTGAACAGCAGCAACTAAAAAGTGAAAGGTAAACAAAATGCAGAGAAGTAAAATAATCACACCTATTTTTTGTGAATGGTTTGATGGTTCCTCATCAAATCCAACAAACAAATAGAAATATCTGTTTAACCTAGGGAAAACTGCTTTCTACTCACTAAACTACTAAATCACACATTTGCACACATTTCAGTTCATCTGGAAAATACAATAACTATCCTGATCCCAAGTACTCTGCAACTAACCCAGAAAACTGCAAGCGTTTTTAAATGTTGCATGTTTTGTGTCATGATCACATTCTTCACAATGCCGAGGATTTCTGCAGACCTAACAGCATGTCTCCATTCCGTCAAAGATATGTTATCAACCTCCCCACACATACTAGTGATGGCAGAGTGTATCCCCTTAACTGACTGGAGATGCTGTTTTGCTTCCATTTGCACCCCACAGAACAACCATGTGAGATTTTTAAATGGAGCCTCTTACAATTCTTATATAATACAGTTGGTGCCAGCAGCGCTCTCCCTCCACCAAATGTCAGCAAAATCAACGGTAGAATCCAGATACTGTGCCTTTTACACAGCAGATTATTATCCACGGGTGGAAATATGTTCATGCACTGACCATAATCAGTGGATGACAAAGATGACTGACTAGAAATCACATGTCAGTCTTCCACAGCAACACTATGTTTTCTTCAATTCTGTGTATCAGTAATACTAACACATAAAATACAGCATGAAATAATCTCTACTGAAATTAAACTACAAACTTATATAAACCGACTCTGGTCAAAAAGAATTGCTGTTGATTTTTTTTTTTCATTTTCAAAGCTATTTCACTCAAAATTTGAAAAATGACAACGACTGATAAATACTGACATTTTAAAACTGCAAACATTTTCAGAAAATAAGCAGACTGCGGGAAAATACTGCAAAACAGACTGTATGGCCATATAGTGCCATCATATATCTATACTTTCAGACAAAAACAAGTATACACTATAGTAGGTAGGAAAGCTACATGGTGTTTATCCCAATATACCTCAACCACTGCAGGAAAAACAATCAGAAGTATTATCACAAAGCATGGAGAAAAAGGAGGAGTAGAAAAAATGCATTTAATAATAAGATTGGAAGTTGTCAGACTCCACCGGCTGGACATTATCCTTCTCCGCGCAGGCAGAAAGGCGAGTTAGAAATGTTAACAAAAAGAAGTCTGAGACAGGAAGCAATTCCGGACATTAGTAGTGTGAAATCATGTTTATGAGACAAATGTCATTATACCAGAGAAAGAGGTTCGGAACGGCGGAACATATGCTGAAGACTGGCAGGGGCTAACCTGATCTAGGGCGAGGGGGAAGGCGGTGGGCCGTCGGAATGTGGGGAAAGGGAAGAAGGAACCTCCTACTCGTACCTTACGCTTCTCTACCTCACCCATCGTTGTAGTAAAGGGAGGGGGCAGAGAGCGCGGGTGAGCGCGCAAAAAGGAGGCTACAAAATGCCTACCGAGGCAAGGCGGGTTTTCCACATTTCGGAACATCTACCACATACACAGGGTGGGAAACGATCAGGGAGGGCAGCAAAAGATGAAACACGGCTCCATAACTTTCACCGAAGTACCCGAGATGATTATCATCACTCCTTCCACAACTACATCTCACAGTAAGGCTAACAAACGCTTACATCTGATCGCATCAGTCCTGTGGGTCGAAAGAATGTTCTTACGGCAAAGAATTCGCAAGACTTTAATTAAAAACAACAACATCGGATTTAGAAAGCTTTCCTTCAGAGGCAGATACAATGTTTGCGCATTCCCTCAGTTGTTTACAACAGCGAAGCTCCCTCGGAAGAAAACTGGGGGAAGGAGACCGTCTCGCAGGAGCTGTTTGAGGCGAAAACTACCGAAAAAGGGAATAACTTTCCCCAGCGCGGGGAATAAGCGACAAACACGCACACACCCTCGCCGCCGCCTCTTTCAGGCAGCCATATGCCGCCGCCTCCCAGCTTCCGAGGTGCCCGGACGCACGCACTCACCTTCCAGCAGCCGGGTGATAAGACTATCCACATTCAGTTCCCCGTCCGCCATTTTGTAGCCGATGGACTCAGTCCCGGGCGGGGACAGAAAGAGGGCGCTTCACCGAGAAGGCAGCGGCGGCACGGAGAGCAACAGCTCCTTTCAAAGACCCCCCCTCCCGCCGCCGGCTCTGACTCGCCCGAGCCCGGCCCCCCAAAGCGCCCAGCCCACCGGGGTCTCCCTGTACTTTCTCCTTTCCCGGCTCCGCCAAACAGGGGAGAGGAGAGAGAGAGGAAGCCGAGACCGCCAATCCTCCCTTCTTCTCCTCCTCCTCCTCTTCCCCACCCGCCTGCCTTAGGCCTCTCTGAGCATGCGCCCTGGAGTTCTTTGCGCGCGCCTTCCTCTCGCTGTTGCTTTTACTTCAACTGCGCGGGAGTATCGGGTTCGGCTCAAAGAAGATGGAGCGGCCCCGCCACCCCTCCCCCTTAAAGGAACCGAGTGCGCAAGCGCAGGCGGGCTCGAGGCTGGTTGTACTCCCTAACGTTCGTGTGGGCGTGCACGCGCTTCAGTCTCTCCTCTTGCCTTTCTTTTCTTTTTTTTTTCCACGCTTGTGTATCCTGGTAACCGAGGTCTCGGGGCCTAGCGCTTAATAAATGCACAGTCGAAGCTTTCAGCGGGCTCACCTTGGTCTTATGCGGCAGACTACGTGGTGTTTGTATTATGTGTCCTCCTTTCAAGCGTGACATACGGGAAAGAAGAACGCCACCCCTTAGGTTCACGGTCTTATATGTGCTTTTCCAAATGCAGGATTTCTTCTCCGGTTTTATTTTGAAAGCGTCCCATGGCCCGCTTGATTTTCGTTTGAATGTCTGCAGACTTCTCTTCCCTCCCTTCATATCAGGACACAATGCAGACAATACCAAATGCCCATTTTGCTTTTTGTGAAAATGGATCCTAGGTGGGATATAAATTCAATAAATTAATAATATCCTACCTGATGAGAGCTGGAGATCTCAAAAAATTTGCATTGTTTTTGTATTCGTTTGTCTTAAAGTATTGCCACCCCAATACAGATTTTAGCAGATTTGTGCCTACCATCACAATTATATTCTTCCTAACAGTTATCAAGGGAGAAAGGAAAAAAATTATTATTTTATGTAGCAGTTGTAAAACAACAAAAAAGCATTTTTCCCCCCAGAGGGATAAAAGGTCTGTCTGAAAAGCTAATTCCGTTTGAACTAAAACAGCAGGCTTAGATCCTATTTAAAACAGAAACAAACCTATTTCCCATCAGAAGAAAAACATGCACTCTCTACATGCTCAGAGATACTTTCGTTGCCAATGCTTTGGACAGGAATACCACTGCATATGTTTAAAGATGATTACTTCAAATTGCCAGAAAACTGGAACTCCTAAATTATAAGTTCGGAAGGGCTACACCACCATCCTTGGGAGCTAGTTTAATATCTAGTTAAATTGAAGGTACTGTTTTTACACAAGGCTCCACTGGTGTCAGCTCCTCTCACAGTGAAGTCCCCACTGCTCATATCGGTACTTGTGAGATTCCCCTGGTCGTTAGAATACCAATCTGAATACAGTATACTCCTATATATAAAAGGCTGGTAGAGCAAAACAGAAGCCTTTTTTTTCTTCTGAAGAAGTGTTAAAGATAGCAGTGTATTGGAAGTAAACTATAACTTTGAAGACTGCTCTGAAGAAAGAAAGAGAAAAGGTTATGCAGGAACCACAGTTCTGTGGAAGAAGGGATGTAAACAAGAGGAAATCTGGCAATCCCGGTGAACAATTCCTTCTTAAATCCCCCTATTCTAATAATGTCAGATGAGCAATAGTATACTGAATGATTAGAATGGTCGATAGGGGATTTTGCTCTGAACCTCTGTGTTTTGCCAACAGAGGTGTCATCTGACAGGCCTGCAAATTCTGGGCAACTAGATTGTTTTAGGGTCTCCCAAAATATGCCTGTGGGGCAAGATGGGATTTCTCCTAAGGTTGCAACTAATGAAAGGACATGAAATATGTGATCAGATCAAATTTCTCCCTCCCTTTTTTTAAAGAGAAATGTTGCTATGAAGGTTCATATTTTTTTCAGTTAATACCTCTACACAGTACTTAATCTGAAACATTTCCTCCCTTCCCCCATCATAGTGTCCCTGTAGAAGACGGCAGAGAATTTGTCTGCTGTCATATCTGCAGTAGTTTCATCTATATCATCTATACATTTTTTTTTCTTTTACTAAAAGGGAGTATTAAAATGGAGTAAAAGACCAGTGGTTGTATCAGGACTTTTAGCAGTGCACAGTATCAAAGAAATAAAGTCAGTAGACAACCCTGTCCTCATAGCTCCAGTGGAAAATGGGGAGTCAAACTAAGCAAGCAATGCCATCTGAGGTATAGAGCCCTGATATATATCAGTGTCTAGCATTAAGCAGAACTGATCTCTTCTTGTGTCCATAGACCTTAGTGCATATATGCAGGAATGTGATGATAAATACATTGATGAAAGGGTATTGTGCACAAGTGGCAAAAATAAAACATGAAAAAAGTGTATTGATAATACTGATAATTGTGTCATGTTAGAAACCTGACAGGAACACAAACATATGTTAAGAAGCGTAACAGTAGTGCTGCAGCCGGAATTGCAATGAAGTGGACATATCCATCGTCTTGAACAAGAGATCGTGGAATTATTTTTGGGGGGGGGGAAGGGCTTGACATTGGGAGGTAGATCATTATTACTTTTGATTACTTGCTGGTATGTTTTTACAAAACAATGAAAACCTAGAATACATGGCATTAAAACAATCATAATCATCATCCGACTGAAGCTGGTAACAATCTGAGTACCATGAAAACAATAGCAAAATAATGATTATTTATTACTCTACTGATAACTCTTGAGGAGGCTTAACTACCTAGGACTCTTCCTAGTCCAATTTTGCTCAGTCATTTAATGGGTGAGGCCTCAATCCTCTTTATTGCTGCCAGATCTCAGGGCCTGGTTCTGAATCTTCAGTTTCACGGATCATCTCCTGGTGGAAGAGGAAGGTACAAATTCTCCAGTTTTGGTGCGTTCAGCTCCAAGCAAGAGAAGAGGACAGTGTGTAAATATCCAACTCAGCTATTAAGGCAGCAGCTTGTAAGGCGTTTATTGTTTGGTTGCTGCAACTTATAAAGACTCTTCAGAAGGTCTGTGTGCAGTACTTACTTGGCTAGTTTCCTCATTCCTTCCCACTTATTGTAGCATCAGGGCTCACCCTTCTCTCTGTTCTGCATCCACCTTTTGGCTAGAAGCCAGTAGTCTAGATGAAATGTACCTTATCCCAGCTTTCTAAGTAAATGAGAAGAAATAATCCTATAATTTCACCTTGCTGTGGGAACAGCCCTTTTACCTAAGATTTTTATCTTAGGAAAATATGTTCTCTCTATGTGTGTATGTAGGTGTGTGTGCACACATGTGTGACTCAAAGGCTGTGAGGAAGTGTGATTGGTACTAATGCATAATGCTTAATGACATCATCAGGGTCTCTTCTGAAGTCTCAGGTTTTGGTATAGAATCCTCAGAGTCTCAGAAAATCCTGAACTGGCAACCCTAGCCTTCCTACTCTAGTTTTAGGGGGCTTCAGTCCCCCGGTCCCTGCCATTCCAGGATGCATGCCTTGAACTCCATGAATTGAGCAGAACATTCAAACGGCATGACTCTGCCATATCCAGAAGTATGGAGAAATCATATACTATGTTAACAGTTGTCCTTTATTCCACAGGTGGTAGCACTGTCTTTCACAGAGGGGATACTGGATGAGAGTGCTGATTGTAAGAACAAGGGCCCTGTTTACTACAAACATGAGAAAAATGTTCCATGAGAAAAATGACAGGGCTCCTGAATCTTTCATAGCTGTATGTGGGAGATAGCTGTTAACACTCATGAATCAATTTAACACAGGATCGGCTGAAGCATCAAGCATTTATTTAAAAAAAATACGTTTCTGCAGACACGGGTGTTCTCTAGAGAGAAGGACCCCCTCCCACAAAACAACACACATTTTATCCCCTACACCAGCTTCCCTCCCCTTGGGCAGGACCCAAAAGTTACAACCCTATCAGAATCGCCTAAGAAGTTACATGCTCCCTTCCCCATATTTACAGCATATATGATCATGTACATAATCAAGCTTTAACCTTGTGCTTTCTTAACTCTCATTTGCTATTTCAAAATGCCCATCAACCAGATTCTAACCTCCCACTTTTGCTAAACAATGCCAAATTCTTCTCTAGTTTTTCTTACCCACTTTCAGCTTTTGCTGACCTTCAGTCTGCCTAAGCAGGTGCCTTCAAACAAAAGTACATACATCCCACTGTTGAATCCTTATCTATGTGTCTGGTTCTCTTTGCTTCAAGGTCTCCTTCAGCTGCCAGCTTCTAAAATACATTCTTAGACTTCTTTGTATTTCAAAAGCTCACATACTACAGTATATGTGTATAAATATATTTAAAAATGTGTTATGAGCTATAAGCTAATATGTTACCAATACTATTAATAATATTGCAGAAACTAAAATATATTTTACTTCTCACACTGTATGAAAGAAGTGACATCTGCTAAAATTCCCTCTTCCTAATATCTGTGTAAGGTAACAGTTTTGTTCCCCTTTTCATATTGCTATCCTAATACATATTCCTAATTTCAGATGTAGCCATTATAAGCAGTAAAGGCAGGCCGAAGCATAGCTATTTTCTACTTGATGCATTGCTACAGCTAGCCAAACATTGATTCATTCGTCCTGGCAGGATCCAAGCCAGGGCACATGGAGCAGATAAACAGAAACTGTAGTGTATACAATACTTCCTTAAGTGTATTGTGCTAATGACCACATGTCATAGGCTGGGCCCTTAAAATAATACAATGGCCCCATTGTTATCCAGTCATCTTACTGTTCCTGTGCCTGTACAGTTACAGTGACAGAAGACTTTCCAGTGATGATGCAAGCAGAGTGTCTGGTATTGCTACATTGGCTTTTGTTCCTTATGGTTTTATGGTGCTGTTTCTGCTATTGGTTGAGAATAAGACTTGTATCAAGGCTGTGCTATAGGCCATATTGTTCTCCTGTCAATGAAACTTTCAGTGCCTTATCTGCAGGATAAGGATAATAGGACTTATGCCTATTTTCAGAATCTTCATTGA